>OU015766.1:6948844-7163697 GCA_907173295.1 Fagus sylvatica | reverse complement strand
CCTCTGCCTCTTCAATCTCGAAGGGAGAATACCCGTCGACCTGGTATGGGCACGACGAGGTGCGGCAGGAGGAGCATCGCTGGAACCAGTAGTGACACTAGGCTGTGGAGAAGGACGAGTCGTCTCAGAAGGCCCGGCACTACGACCAATGACGACTCCAGGTCGAGGAGGAGCCCGAGCCGCACTAGGAGCTGAACCAGCAGCCTCGGCATCAAACTCAGCCTGTAGATCCCTGGCAAGAGACGCGTCGACACGAGTACGTACGTCCTCCATAGCATCGTACTCATCGTCCGTATCAGGAGAACTCTCAGGAGCATAAGCTACAGCCTTGCCTTTCGCAAGGCGATCAGACCGGCGATGGCCCCCACTCCCACTACCTCGATCAGACATCTGCAAAGAACAGCAATGAACAGTCAAGAGTCAGAAAAACCAGGTATATCTCATTTTCAAAGATACAGGAAATAATAGAGGTCAAAATTATGCAAATTACGCAAACAAACAAACAAGCAAACAATTTTCCCTTGACCACTTGGATGAATTTCCAAATAGGTCTAACTGCTGATTACGATTTTGACAAAATGTCGAATCACAAATTTCGTTTCGAGACCTGGGTGGTCACCCAGGCCGATTCGTCCCCGATTCGTCTCCGTTTCGAGACCTGGGTGGTCACCCAGGCCGATTCGTACCCGAATCACAAGGCCGATTTCGTTCGTTTCGAGACCTGGGTGGTCACCCAGGCCGATTCGTCACCCAGGCCGATTCGTCCGTTTCCGTTTCGAGACCTGGGTGGTCACCCAGGCCGATTCGTCCCCGGTTCATCCCCGGTTTGAGACTTGGATGGTCATCCAAGCCAAACTATCCCCGAATTGAAACTTGAAACAAGTTTCAAATCCCAAATTTTCACGAAAGATTTGGAAGAATTTCCAAGACAAGTTAAAATTCTTCTGCATTGCGGGGCCCACTTGGATCCCAAGGCTAAATAAGGCAAGTCCTAAACCCAACCCATGATTCTCAAAAAATAAAATATGCAGTGTGGCAACGCAATAAAGGCACCATAAAAAAAAAATACACAAGCATCATAATAAACATGGTGTCTCAAAAAAAAAAAAAAAAAAAAAATTTTTTGCGTCATCCATCCATGTGTTTCCAAACACATGTGTGTGTGCGTGTGTGTCTACGAAGGCTCATTTGTACATGCACACATTCATTACACAAATGCAATTTTTGTGCACTAACATGTTTGCTAAGTATGTAATGCATCCCAAAACATACAATGACATGTTAAACAAAAGGAAATAAAAGCAGAAGTGCACAAGGAAGAAGCATGGGACATAAAAAAGGAAGCAAATAATCCAACCGTTCAAAACTGAAAAGAAGGGTGGGGATGGAAAGGTGCTTACCTGTAGGACGTATAGGCGAAAACTGATCGTCGATCGGAGTCCTGGATCATGAGAAAAAGACCAAAAGACACAAAAAAGAGAATAACCCAATCAGCACATTTCGACCGTTTAAAACTGAAATAAATGGTAGGGATGGAAAGGGGCTTACTCGTGGAGCGCGTAGGCGAAAGACGGCGCGTCAATCGGAGTCCCGGATAGCAAGATATGAGCAAAAGAGTGAAGAGGGGCGAAGTGGGGTCCAGAGAGCGAAAAGGGAAAGAAAAGCGACAAAATGAAGGGGAAAGGCCGCGCGGGGCCTGAAGTAGTGGGACCTCGCGCATGACCGTCATGCGCCGCGCATGATGGTCATGCGCGAGTTCCCAAAACTGCCCCGTTTCACCATTTCGAGCCCCGAATCGTCTTTTCGCATCCCGACCGATCTTCTCCAAGCCTTGGAATACCCATTTGGACTCCGGAAGGACTGGCACGCAAACCGAGACGAACTACGCGCACCGTAGGAGAACGCGGAAACCGAGAAAATCCGAGCGGGCAAAAATCGAGTCATTTATTCTTTGTCCGACATTCCTTGTGCCAAGGAACGCCAAACAAAGAAGGGGCAACTGTCATAACCCCATTTTTACCCCCGGGATTTTCTCGGGTGTCGGCACGCAAAACGAGACAGCCCGAACCAAGCCGGCCTGATCCGACGAGGGCTCGCCGCATCAAATACTCCCAAGAAGAAGGTCCGGGACACATTTCCCAAGGTTTGACCAAGTTTGACTAGGGTTGACCAAGTTTGACTAGGGTTGACCGAAGTTTGACCGAGGTTTGACCGAGCCGTTTCCCAAGCCCGACTAGGGTCCACCTTGCCCAGAAACCCTTCAAAATGTAGTCCGGGATACATTTCCAAGAGTTTGGAGAGCTTTTTGACCAAGTTTGACCAAGGTTGACCAAGTTTGACCAAGGTTTGACCGGACCGTTGACCAGACCAAAAACTGGATCGAACTGACCACCCCTTGACCAATGTATAGAGAATATCAAGAGCTTCGATTCCGTACTTTACGGGTCGAAAACGGACGAGAAACGAGAGAGTTGTGGCCAAAACTGCGAAAAAACGGTCCGACACTTAGCCAAATTTTGGTAAGTGTTGTTGACAAAACAGCCTATTTGGGAGGCAACGTTTGCGCAAAGATTCTCTCCGACCCGCTGCAACTTGGTCCGCGAGCCAAGACCCTTAGGCAAGAGGTTCACTTCAGCTACCACACGCAACTTTCGGATCGTCAAGAGCTCCTCCGGTCAAGCCGGAATCTCAGTCAAAAGATGACCCCTTGGCATAAGGAACATTCCGACGGCCTCCGTTCGCAAGGATCATATCTTGCGAACCCAAGCTCGCCTCTGTGCAAGGCCTGTACCGTTAGAAAAGTAGGTAACGCAAGCTTTCCGACGATACCAAGATCGTCGAAATCCGACATCGGGAGCTACGTCTACCACGCGCGTGAAAACAGGCCGACGAAATAAGGTTTTGCTGAAAGTTCCGGAATTTTCCCACCGACGTTGCCACGCTTGCGCACAGAGTCTTCCTGACTCGCAACAAGTTGATCTGCGAGCCCGGGCACATTGGAAAGAGGACACATCCATGCACGACGTGGAACTCTCGGATCGCCAAGAATTTATCGGGGCTAGCCGGAATCCCGATCGGAAAACTGCCCTCAAACGGACCAAAAACACCCCGGTGGCCTCTGTTCGCGGGGCCATATCTCACAAGTCCAAGCTCGGATTTCCGCGAATCCTGGAACCTTGCAAAAATAGGCAGCGCAAGCTTTCCGACGGTACCAAGAACGTCAAAATCCGACATCGGGAGCTAGGTCAAATATGCGCGCGAACTGGGACAAGATTTGAGAAAAAACGCGCTGGGAGCAAAACGCATTTTTTCTCCCGGACAGCCGCCTTCGCGCGCAGAGTCTTTCCTGCTCGCAACAAGTTGATCCGCGAGCCCGGGTGCGTTGGAAAGATAATGACTCCGGCTACGTCGTGGAACTCTCGGTTCGCCGATAGCATCCCCCGTTTGACCGGAATCTTGCATCGGAAAAGTGCACAAAAACAGCTCCGACACCCCGACTTCCGGGAGCCATAACTCCCTCGTCCGAACTCCGATTCGCGCAAACTTTATATCGTTGGAAAGAGGACGTCGAGAGCTTTCCGACGATATGCCGCATGACCCATTTTGAGTTCCGGAAGACCTCCAAAACTGCCCCCGAAAATCGGATAAAAAAGGGTACGCGCACGGAAATCGAGGAGGATTCGAGGGGCTGCTGGCGTGGAAGGATAAGACTGCCACGTGGCAGTACCACAACTCGCGCAGGACCGTCATGCGCCGCGCATGATGGTGCTGCGCGAGGCGTGCACGGTTTTCTATAAAACCGACCCTCCCCCCCCTCATTTGCACATAGTTTTTGCTCGGGCACTAGGCCTTCTAGAGCTTAGAATAGGCAGAAAATAGGGGTTTAGGGGGTTTTAGGAGGGGGTTTTTGGGTAGTTTTAGAGAGAGAGACTCCTCTCTAGGTAATCTCTCTCTCTCTCTAAGCTCTTTCTCTCTCTTCTTTTTCTTTAGGGATTTTGGGGGGTTTTTAGAGTGAGAAGCACCTATTAGGTGCTTCTCTCTCTAACCTCTCCTCATCTTCCCACTCCTCTCTCTCTCTCTCTCTCTCTCTCTTTCTCTTACATTCTTTAGTTCATTTATTTCATTTATGCTTTACTAGTTTCTTATTTGTCCATTTATTGCTTTATTTACATTTCCTTGTCATTTATTGCTTTATTTACATTTCTAGTCATTTATCGCTTTCTTTACATTTCTAGTCATTTATCGCTTTCTTTACATTTCTAGTCATTTATCGCTTTATTTACATTTTCTAGTCATTTATCGCTTTATTTACATTTTATACGCACTTGTGAATAATATTTGTTGTGATTACCCCCCTCCCCCGGTGTGTTTTAGTACGGCAATATTGAGTGGCTTTGGCGGCTCGCGTAAGTCCTCTAACAAAGGCCGTTGACAACCATGTTAGCCCACGAGGTCTTGACCCGAAAAATACACCGGTTTCCTCGTGTTTTAGTACGGCAAATATTGAGTAGCTTTGGCTCAGTTGCGTAAGACCTCTAACGAGGCCGTAACAACCTTGTTAGCCTACGAGGTATTTGACCCGAAAAATACATCCCCATGTGTTAAATAATTGTCATTTATCGCTTTATTTACATTTACTACGTTGTAAATATTATATTGTGAATATTGTCATTTTCCCATTTTTTTCCCTTTGTGATTTGGGCGTGATAATCCCGATTGGTCGTGGTGGACTATGTAAGACCTCAAAGAGGCATTAACCACCACGTAATTCCATAGGCATTGGACCCATTGAAAATCCCGTGTTTTTAAGTCCATTATTTGCTTTAAATTTATTTATCGCTTTCCGCAATGCTTTAAATACATTTATCGCTTTATTTACTTTTACGCACTTGTGAATATATTGCGTTGTTATTATCCCGTTTCCCATAAAAATTTGGGCGTGATAATCCCGATTGGTCGTGGTGGACTATGTAAGACCTCAAAGAGGCATTATCCACCATGTAATTCCATAGGAATTGGACCCACGAAAATCCTTTGTTTAAACCCCGTTATTTTCATTATTTACTACGTTGTTGTAAATATTGTTCATTATTTCATTATTTTGATTTGGGCATGAAAATACCAAACGGTATTGGTGGTTTTAGGTAAGTCTTTCAATAGCACTAAACCCCATGTAAATCCATGAGGCGTTGGACCCGTAAATTGCAAACCCATTTTCAAATAGATTTTCTCATTTAAGTCCTATTTGGCGTCGAAGGTTTGGATAAGTCTTTCAATAGCACCAACCCTTCGTGTAAGCCCGAAAAGGCATTGAAACCCCATTTTCAAATAGATTTTCTCATTTAAGTCCTATTTGGCGTCGAAGGTTTGGATAAGTCTTTCAATAGCACCAACCCTTCGTGTAAGCCCGAAAAGGCATTGAAACCCCGTTTTCAAATAGATTTTCCTCATTTAAGTCCTATTTGGCGTCGAAGGTTTGGATAAGTCTTTCAATAGCACCTACCCTCCGTGTAAGCCCGAAAAGGCATTGAAAACCTCTTTTTAGATTGTTTTGTTTATTCATGTAAATCCTATGGTGGTGTCGGGATCCGAGTAAGTCTTTCAATAGCATCGAATCCCGACCCCACGAGGTCTTGACCCTTTCCCTAAAAATTCTCATGAATTGCACCTTGTCATTTCAAATAAATGTTGCATTTATGTCATTTCATACTTATGGTTGATGTACTGCTAACATACCATGATCATCCCATTTTGTCATACTTGTGATTACTTGTTTGAGTGTTTATTGCTTTGATATAAAAATGTGATTAAAATACACTTTGCCATGAAAACTTTAAAAAGAGTAAACATGGTAATGTGGGCGTTAGAAACGAAGGTATGAGTCCTTTACACGGGGGCGTGGCTGGTACGTGCTTTCGTGTAAGGGATTCTACACGTTCTAACTCCCATAGGATCATGGTCTAAAATTCCCCAAAGTGTGAATTAATCATCCAAAACCCCGCCATTTGACGGACCGCTTTACTCTTGGAAATCAAGGGTAAAGAGATCCCGAATATGGCACCAAAAACATTAATTGTTTGTCCCGGCACTAGGTGTTAGGATTTCAAGTATATCCTACCACCGAAATGCCCGGAAATTTAAAAGATACAAAGATAAAAGGGATGGTGAAATAAAGAGTCTAATCAAAACCGAACGAAGTCATATTACGTTTGCCATTTTTGGTATATCGTACGACGGAAATCGGGACATTTGTACATAATAAAAACCAACAAACTTAGGCTTAGCAAATAAAAGAAAACATTAGGAAGGAGGTAACCGTTTTCTTAAACGGATGTCGTGGGGTGCCTAACACCTTCCCCACGCATAAGCAAACCCCCGAACCTATCTCTGGTTCAAGACCATTTAGTTGTAGATGTCTAAATAGGGTAAAATCTATTAGACATAGGTGCCCAATCACACCTTAAAATTTCCCATGATTGGTGGCGACTCCAAATTTGTGCTCACACGCACACACGTACACAAGTTCCCACACACACACAACTCGTATCTCGAAACGGAAAAGAGATAGAGGAACACACACAACACTCGCCAAATGGGGGTCGGTATCTAGGAAAATTAAAAAAAAACTTACTTTACTAAAGAAGAAATTTTCCGCCGGTGTCGACAGCTTGGCGACTCCACTGGGGTAGAGGGTGCCGTAGCCCTTGGATTGCACCAATTTCGTTTCTAACGCCCACATTACCATGTTTACTCTTTTTAAAGTTTTCATGGCAAAGTGTATTTTAATCACATTTTTATATCAAAGCGATAAACAATCAAGCAAGTAATCAAGGCATATTCACAGCACATAAATTACAAGAAAGAGTATGAAAGCAAGTAAAATGTTCAAACGAGTAATCATGGCGTGTTCGCAGCACATAAATCACAAGTATGACAGAAAATGGGATGATCATGACATGTTAGTAACACATCAATCATAAATATGAAATGACACTTCAATCAATCAGAATGTAATTTATGAGAATTTTTAGGGAAAGGGTCAAGACCTCGTGAGATTGGGATTCAATGCTATTGAAAGACTTACTCGAATCTCGACCCCACCATAGGATTTACATGAATAAAAAGAGCAATCCAAAAAGAGGGTTTCAAGGCCTTTTCGGGCTTACACGAAGGGTTAGTGCTATTGAAAGACTTACCTAAACCTTCGATGCCAAATAGGACTTATATGATGAAAATCATTTTTAAAAGGGGGTTTCAATGCTTTTTCGGGCTTACACAAAGGGTTGGTGCTATTGAAAGACTTATCCAAACCTTTGATGCCAAATAGGACTTATATGAGTAAAAATCATTTTTTAAAAGAGGGTTTCAATGCCTTTTCGGGCTTACACGAAGGGTTAGTGCTATTGAAAGACTTATCCAAACCTTTGATGCCAAATAGGACTTATATGATGAAAATCATTTTTAAAAGGGGGTTTCAATGCCTTTTCGGGCTTACACAAAGGGTTGGTGCTATTGAAAGACTTATCCAAACCTTTGATGCCAAATAGGACTTATATGATGAAAATCATTTTAAAAAGGGGGTTTCAATGCCTTTTCGGGCTTACACGAAGGGTTGGTGCTATTGAAAGACTTATCCAAACCTTCGATGCCAAATAGGACTTATATGATGAAAATCATTTTTAAAAAGGGGTTTCAATGCCTTTTCGGGCTTACACGAAGGGTTGGTGCTATTGAAAGACTTATCCAAACCTTTGATGCCAAATAGGACTTATATGATGAAAATCATTTTGAAAATATGTTTGCAATTTACGGGTCCAACGCTTCATGGATTTACATGGGGTTTAGTGCTATTGAAAGACTTACCTAAAACCGTCAATACCATTTGGTATTTTCATGCCCAAATCAAAATAGAAGAATGGACAATAATTACAACAATATTGTAAATAATGAAAATAACGGGGTTTAAGAAAAAGTGTTTTTGTGGGTCCAATGCCTATGGAATTACGTAAATGGTTAATGCCTCTTTGAGGTCTTACATAATCCATCACGACCAATCGGGATTATCACGCCCAAATCACAAAGAGAAAGGGGGAGAAAATGACAATATTCACAAATGCGTAGTAAATGTAAATAAAGCGATAAATGACTTTAAAACAGAGGATTTTTTAATGGGTCCAATGCCTATGGAATTATATGGTGGATAAAGCCTCCTTGAGGTCTCACATAATCCACCACGACCAATCGGGATTATCACGCCCAAATCACAAAGAGAAAGGGAGAGAAAATGACAATATTCACAAGTACGTAGTAAATGTAAATAAAGCGATAAATGACATTATTTAATCATGGGGGAGTGTATTTTTCGGGTCAAGCACCTCGTGGGCTAACATGGCTGTTAAGGCCTCATAGAGGACTTACATAATCCACCAAAGCCACTTGGGTTTTGCCGTACTAAAACACACGGGGAGGGGATAATCACAACAAATATTCACAAATACGTAGTAAATGTAAATAAAGCGATAAATGACATTATTTATACATGGGGAAGTGTATTTTTCGGGTCAAGCACCTCGTGGGCTAACATGACTGTTAAGGCCTCATAGAGGACTTACATAATCCACCAAAGCCACTCGGGTTTTGCCGTACTAAAACACACGGGGAGGGGATAATCACAACAAATATTCACAAATACGTAGTAAATGTAAATAAAGCGATAAATGACATTATTTATACATGGGGAAGTGTATTTTTCGGGTCAAGCACCTCGTGGGCTAACATGGCTGTTAAGGCCTCATAGAGGACTTACATAATCCACCAAAGCCACTCGGGTTTTGCCGTACTAAAACACACGGGGAAGGGGATAATCACAATATATATTCACAAGTACGTAGTAAATGTAAATAAAGCAATAAATATACTCAGATCTACAAATAATAGCAATAAATAACTCAAAGCATATAGGTAAAGCAATAACAAGATAATAAATGAACTAGGAGAGCATAAATAAAACAATAAATGAACTTAAAGAATGAGAGAGAGAGAGAAGGGGGAGGATGAGGAGAGGTTAGAGAGAGAGGCACCTAGTAGATGCTTCTCACTCTAAAAACTCCCGAAAAACCCCCCAAAGAAAGATCCCAAACCCCTATTTTATGCCTAGAAGGATCCTTGTGAATCCACTAAAAAAAGAAAGAAAAAAGAGAGAAGGGGGAGAATGAGGAGAGGTTAGAGAGAGAAGCACCTAGTAGATGCTTCTCACTCTAAAAACTCCCCAAAAACCCCACTAAAGACCCCAAAACCCCCTATTTTCTGCCTAACTACACTCAGACAGCCTTGGGGCTCGAGCAAAAATTGTGTGCAAATGAGGGGGGGAGGGCTGGTTTTATAGGGGGCGTGCACGCCTGGCGCGCCATCATGGCACGCGGCGCGTGATGACGGCGCGCCCCGCGTGCACTGCCACGTGGCGATCTTATCCTTCCACGTCAGCCCCCCACCTGATCCTCCTCGATTTTTGTGCGCGTACCCTTTTTTGACCCTATTTTCGAGGGCAGTTTTGGAGGTCTTCTGGTGCTCAAAATGGGTCATGCAGCATATCGCCGGAAAGCTCTCGATGTCTTCTTTCCAACGGTATAAAGTTTGTGTGAATTGAAGTTTGGACGAGAGAGTTATGGCTCCTGTAGTCGGGGTGTCGGAGCTGTTTTTGCGTGTTTTTCCGGTGAAGATTCCAGTCAAACGGGGGATGCTATCGGCGAACCGAGAGTTCCACGTCGTAGCTGGAGTCGTTATCTTTCCAACGCACGTGGGCTCGCGGGTCAACTTGCAGCAAGTAGGAAAGACTCTGCGCGTGAAGGCGGCTGTCCGGGAAGAAAAATGCGTTTTGTTCACGGCGCGCTTTTTCTTAAATCTTGTCCCAGTTCGCGCGCATATTTAACCTAGCTCCTGATGCCGGATTTCGACGTTCTTGGTACCGTCGGAAAGCTTGCGCTGCCTATTTTTGCAAGGTTCCGGATTCGTGGGAATCCGAGCTTGGGTTCGCGAGATATGGTCCCGCGAACAGAGGCCACCGGAGTGTTTTTGGTCCGTTTGAGGACATTTTTCCGATCAAGATTCCGGCTAGACCGGGGAAAAGATTGACGATCTGAGAGTTGCATGTCGTGCACGTGTGTGTCTTCTTTCCAACGCACCCGGGCTTGTGGATCAACTTGTTGTGAGCCAGGAAGACTCTGCGCGCAAGCGCAGCAACGTCGGCGGAGAAGTTATGAAAACTTCAGCACAACCTTATTTCATCGACCTGTTTTCGTGCGCGTGGTAGACGTAGCTCCCGATGTCGGATTTCGGCGATCTTGGTGTCGCCGGAAAGCTTGTGCTACATACTTTCTAAATGTACAGGCCCCGCACAGAGGCGAACTTGGGTCCGCAAGATATGATCTTGTGAACGGAGGCCGTTGGAATGTTCCTTATTCCTCGGGGTCGTTTTCCGATCGAGATTCCGGCTTGACCGGAAGAGCTCTTGACGATCCGGGAGTTGCACGTTGTAGCTGAAGCGACCCTCTTGCTTAAAGGTTTCAACTTGCAGACCAAGTTGCCACTGGTTGGAAAGAATCCGCAGGTGAACACTGCCTTTCAAGTAGGCTGTTTTGTTGACAACACTTAGCAAAATTTGACTAAGTGTCGGACCGTTTTTCTGCAGTTTTGCCCATAACTCCCTCGTTTCTCGTCCGTTTTCGACCCGTAAAGTATCGAATCGAAGCTCTCAATGTGCTCCACGTATTGGTTAGGGGGTGATCAGT
Source organism: Fagus sylvatica (assembly GCA_907173295.1). Classification (NCBI taxonomy): domain Eukaryota; kingdom Viridiplantae; phylum Streptophyta; class Magnoliopsida; order Fagales; family Fagaceae; genus Fagus; species Fagus sylvatica. The sequence goes on along the minus strand of OU015766.1, from coordinate 7,152,910 downwards.
TTGATTCAGCTTTTGTTCCGGTCAACGGTCCGGTCAAACCTCGGTCAAACTTGGTCAACCTCGGTCAAACTTGGTCAAACTTGGTCGATATTCTCCAAACTTCCGGGAAATGTATCCCGGGCCGCGTTTCAAGGGTTTTCGGGCATAGTGGACCCCAGTTGGGTCAGGAACAGCTTAGTCAACCATTGGTCAAACTTGGTCAATCCTGGTCAAACTTGGTCAACCCTAGTCAAATTTGGTCAAACTTTGGGAAATGTGTCCCAGACCTTCTTCTTGGGAGTATTCGATGTGGCGAGCCCTCGTTGGATCAGGCCGGCTTGGTTCGGGCTGTCTCGTTTTGCGTGCCGACACCCGAGAAAATCCCGGGGGTAAAAATAGGGTTATGACAGTTGCCCCTTCTTTGTTTGGCGTTTCTTGGCACAAGGGATGTCAGACAAAGAATAAATGGCTCGATTTTTGCCCGCTCAGATTTTCTCGGTTTCCGTACCCGTCTATGGTAGCTGTACAGTTTGCCTCGGTTCGCGTGCCAGTCCTTTCGGGGTCCGAACGGACATTCCAGGGGTTGAGGAGGATCGGACGGGGTGCGAGGAGGTGGTTCGTGGCTCGAGCAGGGAACTCACGCGTGATCATCACACGCGACGCGTGATGATGCCGCGCGAGGCCCCACTTTTATTCGCACCACGCGACTCTTCAGCCCCATTTCGTCCTTTTTCCTTTCTTTTTCCTCTCTGGACCCCACTTCGTCCCTTTTTGCTCTTTTACTCATATCTTGCTATCCAGGACTCCGATTGACGAACCGTTTTCGCCTACGCGCTCTACGAGTAAGCACCTTTCCATCCTTACCATTTTTGTCAGTTTTAAACGGTAGGAATGTGCTGATTGGGTTGTTTCCTTTTTTATGTCTTTTTGTCTTTTTCTCATGATCCAGTACTCTGATTGACGATCCGTCTTCGCCTACACGTCCTACAGGTAAGCACCTTTCCATCCCTACCCTCCTTTTCAGTTTTGAACGGTCGGATTGATTGCTCCCTTTTTTGTGCTCTCTGCTTTTTCTTGTGTGCTCATGCTTTTATTTCCGCACCTTATTATATGTTTTGTGATGTATAACATACTTGACAAGCATGTTAATGCGTAAAAATGCATTTGCGCCTAGGAATATGTGCATGTATAAATGAGCCTTCGCGGGCACACATGAACACATATGCGTGCTTAGAAGCATGAGAGATGAGAGATGTGAATTTTTTTGAACACAACATTTATTGAAATGCTGCGTATGTATTTTTTTTTGGGATACTATGTCATGCATTTATTATTCTTTGGGGTATGTTACCACGTACGCATCTTTTTATGGGGCATATGTTTTGAAAACCATGAGTATCATGTAGGATTTACCTTATTTGGGCTTGGGACTCGAATGGGTCCCGCAATAAAAATAAATTTGACTTGGTTTGGGAATCGGGACTTGAAACTTGTTTCAAATCTCAATTTGGGACAAATCGGCCTGGGTGACCACCCAGGTCTCGAAATGAAGATTGTGATTCGGGTACGAATCGGCCTGGGTGACCACCCAGGTCTCGAAACGGAGACGAATCGGGGACGAATCGGCCTGGGTGACCACCCAGGTCTCGAAACGGAGACGAATCGGGGACGAATCGGCTTGGGTGACCACCCAAGTCTCGAAACGAGGATTGTGATTCGGGTACGAATCGGCCTGGGTGACCACCCAGGTCCCGAAACGGAGACGAATCGGGGATGAATCGGCCTGGGTGACCACCCAGGTCTCGAAACGGGAATTGTGATTCGGGTACGAATCGGCCTGGGTGACCACCCAGGTCTCGAAACGGAGACGAATCGGGGACGAATCGGCCTGGGTGACCACCCAGGTCTCGAAACGAGGATTGTGATTCGGGTACGAATTGGCCTGGGTGACCACCCAGGTCTCGAAACGGAGACGAATCGGGGACGAATCGGCCTGGGTGACCACCCAGGTCTCGAAACGGAGACGAATCGGGGACGAATCGGCCTGGGTGACCACCCAAGTCTCGAAACGAGGATTGTGATTCGGGTGCGAATCAGCCTGGGTGACCACATAGGTCTCGAAACGGAGACGAATCGGGGACGAATCGGCCTGGGTGACCACCCAAGTCTCGAAACGGAGACGAATCGGGGACGAATCGGCCTGGGTGACCACCTAGGTCTCGAAACGGGAATTGTGATTCGGGTACGAATCGGCCTGGGTGACCACCCAGGTCTCGAAACGGAGACGAATCGGCTTGGGTGACCACCCAAGTCTCGAAACGAGGATTGTGATTCGGGTACGAATCGGCCTGGGTGACCACCTAGGTCCCGAAACGGAGACGAATCGGGGATGAATCGGCCTGGGTGACCACCCAGGTCTCGAAACAGGAATTGTGATTCGGGTACGAATCGGCCTGGGTGACCACCTAGGTCCCGAAACGGAGACGAAACGGAGACGAATCGGCCTGGGTGACCACTCGGGTCTCAAAACGAGGATTGTGATTCGGGTATGAATCGGCCTGGGTGACCACCCAGGTCTCGAAACGGTAATTGTGATTCGACATTTTGTCAAAATTGTAATCTAGCAGTTAGACCTATTTTGGAAATTCGTCCAAGTGGTCAAGGAAAAATTATTTGTTTGTTTGTTTGCATGATTTGTATAACTTTGTCCTCTGTGTATTTCCTATATCTTTTGAGGATGAAATATACCTGATTTCTCTAACTCTTGGATTGTTTGTTATCCTTTTTCGCAGATGTCGGATCGAGGTAGTGGTAGCGGGGGCCTGCGCCGGTCCGATCGTCTTGCCAAGGGCAAGGCTGTAGCTTATCAGCCTAAGAGTTCTTCTGATACTGACGACGAGTACGATGCTATGGAGGACGTTCGTACCCGCTTTGATGCCTCTATTGCCAGGAACCTGCAGGCGGAGCTTGATGCCGAGGCTGCTGGTTTGGCTTCTAGTGCGGCTCGGCCTTCTTCCCGGCCTGGTATTACTATTGGCCGCAGTGCTAGGCCCTCTGGTGCTCCCCGCTAGCCTACTGCGGCGCCGACGGTTGCTCCTCCTACCAGATCGAAGAGGCAGAGATTCGATCGTGCTCCTCCTTCGGCGGATCCCATACCAGAGGATTACATTGCACAGGGGTTCAGATATCCCCCTCGGGGCGGCATTCGACCACGTCACACCGTTACTACTCCGGTGGTAGATACACCTCTCTTGACGGGCCTCCATGACCATCCGTCGTCTTCTGTCAGTCGTTGCGAGGTACTTGTATTCTGATACTCTTCTTTGCCTTGTGCTCTTCTCATTCTGACGCTCTTCTTTCTGACTTTATGCAGGATCCTCCCGAGAGTGTTGGTCGGGGCGGATGGTCAGACTTTTGTCAGCTCTTGGAGACCGCTCGCCAGGAGTACAGAGACTTCTTAGCGGAGTTGGGCTTTGGCCCCTTTCTCAGCATCCACTACGTACACGTGTGGCATACCTTGGTGAGGTGCTGGGTGGAGAGATTCTTCCATCACACGGGGACTTTCCATCTTAGCACTTGTGAGATGGGGGTGCTTCCTGTTGACTGGAGTGCCATCCTAGGCATTCGCTTTGGGGGTAGGGTTCCCCCTAGCGAGCCTGTAGCTGATTTTGAGGCCTTGGAAATTCTGGGCATCGATGATCCGGCTGCCATTGAGGGTAAGAAGCTTCCTTCTTTGAGGATCAGATATTTGAGAGATATTTTGAGGAGGGAGATAGAGGAGCCTCCTACAGAGCTGCGATATCGTCAGTGGGTCGCCTACTTCATCTTCAGTTGCTTCCTTGGCAACAACAGGTCTACCGTACCCACACCGATCGTCGGCATGTTCCGGGACATCGACGCTCTGAGAGATTATGACTGGGGAGCTCTGACCTACGGGTTTTACATCCGGGGCCTGCACTGTTTTTCCCGTCGAGAGACGATCAGCTTTCATGGTTTCTGGCAGTTCACTGTCTTCTGGGCATTCGAGCATTTTCCTCCCTTTGCTCCCAGTTGGCTTCCATCAGCCCCTGACTCCGTGTTTCCTCTTGCTAGGCGATGGGACCCCGCTTGGATTCGGGGATTGACATCCCGTACACTCCTTGAGTGTCGTACGACAGTGGACTGCTTGAGAGATGCTGACGTCGTCTTCCAGCCCTATTCTTCCTTTTTGGTCGAGCGCCCCGAGGTATTCAGGTCCGTTGAGCTATCCCATTTGCAGATATGGATTCGATCTCCGAAATCTTGGGAGCTTTTGATGGGCGAGAGGACCATTCGACAGATGGGTGGTGAGGCTGTTGTCCCAGTGGATCCTCCCCAGCTGATGAGTATTGAGGGCTACATCCCTCGTGACCCGAGTGATTCCTATGTGGCGGGCGTCGACGCCTATCCAGACTTGATTCGGGTCGACGTGCCATACCGGGAGTGGTTTGAACGGGTCTCTTTGGGGCCCTTGATGTCCCTTCACAAGGTCGAGGGTGGCCGGGTTATGGGCGGATCGGCCATGAACAGCCATCTCTTTCAGTCTTCTGGGGAGATTGAGAGGCTTCAGAACGAGATACTGCATCTTCAGCTCGAGTTGTCGGTTAGTGAGGACCGCCATGTAGCCGATATGGGCCGAGCACAGGGAGAGACGGCCCGTATGCAGACGGAGTTGACCCGGATGTAGGGGGAGATGGCACAGATGCAGGCGGATTTGGCCCAGAGACAGAGGGACTTGGATTCCCGGGATGCGGCGCTAGCTACTCATGTTGCAACCATTCGGAGATTAGAGGATCAGCTTTTGGGTGTAGGCATTGCCCCTATTACCAGAGCTAGCTCGTCCGGTCGTGGTCAGACTTCTTCTCCGCCGCCTCCTGATCCCGTTTCTCGAGACTGGTTTTTTGACGACCCTGCATCTCTATGATGTATATCTTTTCTTTCTTTTTCTTTTTGGGGCCTTGTATTCCGGCCAGCCATTTTGTATCTGCATGGGATGTACAGACATTGGTTATTGTATATATGGCATTTGTGGTTTATGGATATTGTTTATGGTTATGTGTATGGACATGTGTATGGATATGTGTTTATGGCCATGGATTTATGGATTTGTATGGATGTATTTCTGGATGTATGGATGTGTTTTTGGCTATGTGTATGGCTATGTGTTTATGGCTATGTGTATGGGTATCGGGTCTCGATCCTCCGCGAGGCCCGGCTTGATAAATATCGGGGCTTACCTCTCCTTGGGGCCCGTTTCCATCATTATTGGGACTTACTCTTCCACGAGGCCCATTTCAGCAAATTTTGGGACTTACTCCTCCACGAGGCCCATTTCAGTAATTTTTGGGGCTTACTTCTTCACGAGGCCCATTTCAGAAATTTTTGGGACTTACTCCTCCACGAGGCCCATTTCAGCAATTTTTGGGACTTACTCCTCCACAAGGCCCATTTCTTATCATCATCGAGTCTTACTCACTTACGAGGCCCATTTCAGCAACTCTTGGGTCTTACTCTTTCACGAGGCCCATTTCCATCAATGTTGGGACTTACTCCTCCACGTGGCCCATTTCTATCATCATCAAGTCTTACTCCTTCACGAAACCCATTTCTATCATCATCGGGTCTTACTCCTTCACGAGGCCCATTTCCATCAAATCCTGGGTCTTACTCCTCCACGAGGCCCATTTCTATCAATCTTGGGTCTTACTCACTTGCGAGGTCCATTCCTTATCATCATCGAGTCTTACTCACTTACGAAGCTCATTTCAGCAACTCTTGGGTCTTACTCCTCCACGAGGCTCATTTCTATCATCATCAGGTCTTATAGTTTTTTCCAGACACGGAAAAATGGCCCCAGCATATGATGTCACCACAAATTTTTCCAGCTTTGCGAAGATGGAAAAATTTTGCCCCAGTATGGAATACCGAAACAAATTTTTCCAGCTTCCCAAAGATGGAAAATTTTTGCCCCAGTATGGCATTATCTTGATCGGTACGAGTTTCCAAACTCTTCATGCACATACTTCTTGGTTTGGTCCAAACTAACTGCCCAAGTCTCGAACCAGCTCTTCTTCACAATTTTTCAGTTTACTGAAAAATTTGCCCCAGTGTGGAATCACACGTGTCGATGCAGAATCCAAATTTCCGCTTCTGTCCCTTTTGTCCTGGATCGAGACAGCCGTTCGAGTGTTAAGCTGCTTCTCCTTCAAAATTTTTCAAAACCGTTTTTTGAAAAATTTGCCCCAGTGTGTTGTCAAATTCAATCATGAGACATTCCTTGGCTGCTTCTTAACTTTTCCGGTCTTCTCAGTGCTGACAACATGCTCTTGGTCATTAGCCCATCTAGTTAGTCTGTCTGATGCTCTTGATCATTATGTAGGACGACACTTTCTCAATCTTCGATCCGTCCGGTCAAGCCTTTGATTCTTTCATTACATTCTTGACGGTGGTAGTCCTCTCTTGATCTCTGGTTTGTCTTCTAATTTTTCCGTTTGCGAAAAATTGCCCCAGTGTGGCACAATAAAATCTATGGCGAGACCCATGGACAAATCAAAGGTCTTTCTCACATTTTCTCCAATACGGGTCTCTTTTTTCTTTCTGAAACTTTTCTCGCATTGCTATTCAGAATCCCTTATTCCCGGGCTTCGATACTGTCACCGATTTGGGAGGTTCTGCAAGAGGTGTCCATTCGCCTGGATGATGTAGATCTTCAGTGGCCTAGAAATCTGCCTCAGTATCGACATCCGTGTCTACTGAGTGTGTCTATGATGAGAAATTTCCTTCCAATTTTCTGAAACTTTTGAATACCACCCACGGCTTGGTAGAACCAAAAAGGAAAGATTGCCCCAATATCAAGATTGAGACTGGGGCTTGGCCTTTGTTTTCTGTGGACAACATTCGACCAAAGCCAGTGTATGGGATTGTGTTTGGGTATTTTCTGGTCGAGGCATGCTGTTTGAAGGGAGTCTAGGGAGAAATTGCTCAACATCTTTCAGGGGTTTTTAGCCAGTGGCTTGACTGGTGTTTTAAAGGGTGAAATGAATTTCATAGGTTGTTGCAATTCTGTACAAATCCTTCTTTGAAAAATTTTCCTCATTCAAGATTTCGAGGACTGTTTTTTAGAAAATCATTTTTCAAATCTTTTTATTCTTGGAAAATCATTAAAGAGTATAATCTTTTGAAAATTCTTTCAAATGCATGCATCGTCTGAGAGAGGCTAGGCAAAGCCTTGCTTCCTTTATAGTTAATGGGTGCCTCTGCTCAACAACCATCCCTTACCGAGAATGGAAAGCGTGGTCCCTCGGGTTAATTTGTTTGGCATTATCCTTTGGGCTTTCTGAGTGAGCTCTTCTTTTATTTCTTTTTGAATTGGGGTGAGGCTTCAAACATTGAAGTCACTCTTGTTTGGCCCAAAGGCCATGGTGCAAAGTGGACAGTGCCCTTTATGAGATACGACCTCTTGAAGGTGCGTGATCTAGATTCCATCATTACCAGTTTTTGACCAAAAGTTCATTGCTACATGACCAACCGATCATCGATGATCAGTGAGGTCTTTGTTGGCTTATAACGTGGCCTAGGGGTTAAAAGGGTGCTTGAAACGAAGGATATAAGGCTCAAAATTACTTCATGATGTTTCCTTGGCGCAAGCTCTTTAGGCTAAGCAGTCGCTCCCAGTTAGGAAGGACTTTCAAAGGACCGTAATGTAAGGCTTTGGTTCTCCTAGGCTTATGGGAGGATAATTTTGGCTTTGAAATTACTTGAGGGGTTTTCCTAAAGTCAAGGATTACTCTTCGTTTGAATTTCACTCCATTAAGCACTACCCTAGTCCTTAATTTGAACATTTCACTAGATTCTCCTATTCATTGAGTTTAGCTTTCCTTGGGTTGACTTTTTCTTCAGTTTTTGGACTTCTTTTCCCCTTTCTTTTTGGGGAATTCACTTGATTGACTTTGTTTCCTTCGAAAATCTCATTTACTCACTTTGTTTGCTTTTGCTTAGATGAGACTTTCACAACCATTTAACTTGCCCCAGTGTGGGGGGTAATCCTTGACTGGTTTTTCATAGAAGAAAAACGAACAGGCTCAACTTGGTTAGCAAGTGGCATTTTTCTACAAGTGGGAGGATAGTTGAACGGAGGCCTTTTCCGTCATCCTGGGTACTGACTTCTTAGCCTAGAGAGCTTAAGTGCCATTTCATAAATCCGGGTGAATTTTCTTTAAAAATATATTCTTTGGATCAGCGGGGTTTACAAGCGGTATAACTGTTTGGATAGTAGAAACAATGCCTCCATCATTTCATATCCAATCAATTGGTCAGTGAAGCTAGAACTTTTAGTCACCTACTGGTTTAGGATCACACCAACATTGGTCGTGAAAAGTAGGAATCATGTGCAAAAGGGTTAAGTGCTTCATGTGTTTGAGAAAAAGTGTTTCGGGCGTGGGTGTTCAGAGAACACATGCCGCTCCTTCTCAGTAGTGGATAGTAATTTTACTTAGACACCTCATTTTCCATGAGTGGAATTGTGGTGTTGACTCGTCCCTCTCATGGATGCATGCATTTCAAACAAATCTTTTTGTGATTTTGAATTTATTATGCATATTTTTTGGAAAAGCATAGATTTTGGAAAATTTGTACAAGATTGCAACAAACTACTCAACATAGATATAGGAAAGTTTGTGGGATTGTGATTGAATCTCAAAGGTTCTCTTGTGCTTTGCCTTCCGTGGGTGGTATTGATGTCTCCTGCTGGTGGGGGGTCAGTCCGCTTAGTGTGTACTTCTTCCTCTTCGGTGATGGTGATGTCTGGGTCTTAAGAATTCATCCTTGGCGATGCGGGATCTAGGCTCCGGTGCTCCTTGAAATGGTTCGCTCTGTCTGATCTCTTGATGGCTCATTGGCGCGAAAGCCAAGTATTGACCTAGCCTTCTTCATGGGAACAGTATGCATACTTGGCTTCCTGGCTTGGACCGTGGCAGGTACTTCTAGCTCCGAGTGACCAAGCTCTTGTATCTTCCGTTTAAGTGTCATGCATCTGCTGGTGCGGTATTCGGCTTTCTCCTTATCAGAACTGCACTGGTCATCTAGATTTCGAAAGTTCGACATAAGCTTTGGTTGAGTTTTGGGCACTGTATGCTCCCCTACCTCTGAGAGTGTTGGTAGCGTGGTCAAATGAACTGGCTGAATGCCACAGGTAGTAGGCCCTTGAGACTGAGGAGAAGGGATGACAGTTTCATCTTTGCGACGCTCTGGGGGCCATGCAATGATCACACTTGGAGTAGAGCCCTCATTGATTCTAAGAATCCCATGATCAACAAGGTCTTGTACCTTATTCTTCAAAGCATGGCAATCCTCTAGCGAATGGCCAGGTCTTCCAAAATGGAATTCACATTTTTTGGATGAATCATGAAGAAGATGAGGGCTTTGTTTCAAGAAAACCGGTGAGATTAACCTTTTCTCCAACAACCTTGGGTAGAGCTCATCCATAGGCATAGGCAAAGTACAAAATTTTCTCGGCTCTGACTTTAGTTTTGCGGAGGAAGAAAGATTTCGGCTGGATTGGTATCGCCCAGTGTGAAGCATGAGAGTTCCTTGCCTTCGGTGTCTTTCTGTTTCCCTTTTGCTTAGTGACTTCGTACTTGCCTGTCCTATAGGAGAGTGAGAGGCAAGGTCCCTGATTGCCTTTCTATCGTCTTTCAGCAAAGTGCCCGTAAGGGTGATCAGCTGGTGCATTGATTGGACCACTTCATCGAGTTGTTTCTCTAACTGCTCAACTCTCTCAACCACATTCTTGGGTGTGTGCCGCTTGTGAGGGGTCATACGACGATCAACTTCCTTTGGCTCTTCTTTCTTGCTAATCGGACTTTGAGCTTCTTTTTCAAATTCTTCACTGCCTTTTGAGGAATGCCCATCTACGTCAGAATGGGGTTCAATTGTATCTCCTTGGTTGCTAGGGTATAATGGTTGTCCTTGCAAACTTCTGATGTCTGAGTGATCATCTTCCTTCTTGTTCATCACATTCTCTTCTCCATTGCCATACATTTGTAGAGACTGAGGGCCTTCAAGGGTGTTCCAATTCCCTTTTGGAGATGGGTCATTCTCGGGCGTGGCGTTGGGATTGACTGTCCGTGCTTCGTTCTCCACATCAGGCTTGGCAAGTGCTAGTAAGGCTGATGCATCCACCATCTTTGTGCTCCCCATAGTCTTTTCGACCTTGACGTCTAATTGGAAGTCTCCCTCTTTAGGCTTTCGAAGGTTGCACCTAGTGGTGGGCCCAAATTGGTGTGAGAATGTCCTTCCTAGTGTTATCTTCGGATGTATCCTTGTTAATGTCCTCTGCTTGCTTCTCATTTTCCGTGTCACGTTTCACCAAGAGGCGTACGAAATTTAGAAGGTCGTTGAACTTCTCCTCGAATGAAGCCATGCGGATATCCTATGCACTAGGCCCACTTGTTTCTCCCGTCATTTGTTCGTGTGTATGGATAAAACCTAGAGAGATAAACAATGCCAAGTTAGACTCTTTGAATTCACAGTTGAGGTGACATGACCTTGGCCTACCTTTGTGGGTAAGCCATGGCTAAGTATGTATGCACATGTATGGTATGCATGAATGCAATATGCACTGGCAAACAGATGGATTTTCCCATTGGGTTGCCAAAATTAGCGAGCCTTTCGGCTTATGGTTTCATTTTGAAATTTTGGGTGACCATCATCGGTCGATGAGGGTCAGGATGACACAGGTAGATGTCTACATCCCCACATAAAGTTAAGGACTTATGTATGTACATGGCGGTCTTGTCAACGAAGAAATAGGTTTTCACACTACCATAAATTTGACGGGCCTTTCGGCGCCTGGTTCCATTTTTGAAAGATTTTTGGGGAACCGGTGTCAGGTGGTATGAAAGTCATATTCTTGGTTGAACACAATGGGTGAATATCTACATTCCTATATAGAGTTTAGAACTCTTAAGGTTCATACATGTACGGACTTATCAATGAAGAGATGGACTTTCACACTATCAAAATTTGACGAGCCTTTCGGCGTTCGGTTCCATTTTGAAAGATTTTCGGGAACCGACGTCGGTTAGTGTGAAGGTCATACTCTTGGCCGAAGACGACACAATGGGTGAATATCTACATTTCTGTACAGAGTTGGAAACTTTTAGGATTTACATGTGTATGTACACGGTGGACAAGTCAATGAAGAGATGGATTCTCACATCATTGAAAATTGACGAGCCTTTCGGCCCTCGGTTCTGTTTTGAAAAACTTTTTTTTTTTGGGAACCAATGTCGGTGGTGTGAGAGTCATACTCTTGGTTGAAGACAACACAATGGGTAAATATCTACATCCCTATATAGAGTCGGGAACTCTTAGGGCTTATGCGTGTATGTACACAACGGACAAGTCAACTAAGAGGTGGACTCTCACATCATTGAAAATTGACGAGCCTTTCGGCGTTCGGTTTCATTTTGAAAAATTTTGGGGGAACCGATGTCGGTAGATGTGAGAGTCATACTCTTGGTTGAAGACAACACAATGGGCCAACATCTACATCCCTATATAGAGTCGGGAACTCTTAGGGCTTATACACGTATGTACACTATGGTTACAGACTCATCAACAAGGAGATAGACTCTCACATCACCAAAAATTTGACGAGCCTTTCGGCGTTCGGTTCTATTTTGGAAAAATTTTCTGGGAACCGAAGTCGGTTGGTGTGAGGGTCGTACTCTTGGTCGAAGACGACGCAATGGGTAAACATATACATCCCTATATAGGATCGGAAACTCTTAGGGTTTACATATGTATGTACACTATGGTTACAGACTCATCAACGAAGGAGATAGGACTTCTCACATCACCAAAAATTTGACGAGCCTTTCGGCGTTCGGTTCCATTTTGAAAAAATTTTTGGGAACCGATGTCGGTTGGTGTGAGGGTCGTACTCTTGGTTGAAGACGACACAATGGGTAAACATCTACATCCCTATATAGAGATTCGGAAACTCTTAGGGTTTACACATGTATGTACACTATGGTTACAGACTCATCAACGAAGAGATAGACTCTCACATCACCAAAAATTTGACGAGCCTTTCGGCGTTCGGTTCTATTTTGGAAAAATTTTCTGGGAACCGATGTCGGTTGGTGCGAAGGTCGTACTCTTGGTTGAAGACGACACAACTCTATGCACAATGGCTACAAGCGTATCAACGAAAAGATGGACTCTCACATTACCAAAATTCGACGAGCCTTTCGGCGTTCGGTTCCATTTTGAAAAAAAAAATTTTTTGGGGAACCGGTGTCGGTAAATGCAAGGGTCATACTTTTGGTTGAGGACGACACGACTCTATACACAATGGTTACAATCGTACCAACGAAAAGGTAGGCTCTCACATTACCAAAATTTGACGAGCCTTTCGGCGTTCGGTTCCATTTTGAAAGATTTTTTGGAAACCGATGTCGGTAAATGCGAGGGTCGTACTTTTGGTTGAGGACGACGCAACTCTATACACAATGGTTACAATCGTACCAACGAAAAGATAGGACTCTCACATTACCAAAATTTGACGAGCCTTTCGGCGTTCGGTTCCATTTTGAAAAGATTTTTTGGGAAACCGATGTCGGTTAAATGTGAGGGTCGTACTTTTGGTTGAGGACGACGACTCTATACACAATGGTTACAATCGTACCAACGAAAAGATAGACTCTCACATTACCAAAATTTGACGAGCCTTTCGGCGTTTGGTTTCAATTTGAAAAAAAAAATTTTGGAAACCGATGTCTGTAGATGTGAGGGTCGTACTTTTGGTTGAGGACGACATGACTCTATACACAATGGTTACAATCGTACCAACGAAAAGATGGACTCTCACATTACCAAAAATTGACGAGCCTTTCGGCGTTCGGTTCCATTTTGAAAGATTTTTTGGGAACCAATGTCGGTAAATGCGAGGGTCGTTCTTTTGGTTGAGGACGACATGACTATATACACAATGGTTATAATCGTACTAACGAAAAGATAGACTCTCACATTACTAAAATTTGACGAGCCTTTCGGCGTTCGGTTCCATTTTGAAAAATTTTTTTGGGAACCGATGTCGGTTAAATGTGAGGGTCGTACTTTTGGTTGAGGTACGACACGACTCTATACACATCCCATGTAGAGTTTGGAACTCTTTAGGGTTTGAGTGGTTTGCAACGGGTATGGACAACGTGGTTATCCTATCCCTTTATCAAACAATGACATGCAAACAAAGGTTTAGATAGATAGAACCTGACTCGGCTCCAATTATTTTATCACCACCTGGAAAATAGCACAACGCTTTTCCCTTGACTCATTTTGAAAAGACACATCCTATTTTTGGGTATCCTATCTTAGGTTGGATGTTCACTCGGTTGGCTTTTACCAGAGCCCTCACAGGTAAGTTTTCTACTCTATAGCTTACTATATGCAACATGGTATGACACAGCTTGGAATTCTGTTTCCTAAAGGGGCCGATGATCATGCCCATTTCATCCTCCCGAAGGAAGTCGAAAGGGTATTGGATCACCGGGGAAGCACTTGCACGCCCCCCTCGATCTCCACGGGTGTGAAGGGAGAAGGGTGGATTCTCGTGTTCCATGTCCTAGATATAAAAGGGTTCGTGGTGGAGCCTGTACCAGCCCAGCCCCACCTGAGTCCGGGTTCGACCCAAAAGTCCAATGAGTGTAAATGTCATGATTTTGAAAGTAAAAAGGGAAAAGACTTTTTTGTACAAAGCACAATATATAATATGTGTTGCATAAAATAAATCTCTATCCTATGTTCGCAGTTTATATGTACAAGAATATAGACATGCTAAAATCAAAACACTATACAAGATGAAATAAAGAATAAATCAAATAATGAATACCAACAAATATATACACACATGCTTAGCAAAGAAAACACCGAAAGACTATAGGCTTAAACCCTCTAAGTCCCCAGTGGAGTCGCCAAGCTGTCGACACCGGCGGAAAATCCGACTCTAAAAAGGTTTAGGTCTTTTCTTTTTATTTTCCTAGATACCGACCCCCATTTGGCGAGTGTTGTGTGTGATCTCTATCTCTTTTCCGTTTCGAGATATGAGTGTGTGTGTGTGTGGGAACTTGTGTACGTGTGTGCGTGTGAGCACAAATTTGGAGTCGCCACCAACCATGGGAAATTTTAAGGTGTGATTGGGCACCTATGTCTAATAGATTTTATCTTATTTAGACATCTACAACTAAATGGTCTTGAACCAGAGATAGGTTCGGGGGTTTGCTTATGCGTGGGGAAGGTGTTAGGCACCCCACGACATCCGTTTAAGAAAACGGTTACCTCCTTTCTAATGTTTTCTTTTATTTGCTAAGCCTAAGGTTTGTTGGTTTTTATTATGTACAAATGTCCCGATTTCCGTCGTAGCGATATACCAAGAATGGCAAACGCAATTTGACTTCATTTGGTTTTGATTAGACTCTTTATTTCACCATCCCTTTTATCTTTGTATCTTTTAAATTTCCGGGCATTTCGGTGGTAGGATATACTTGAAATCCTAACACCTAGTGCCGGGACAAACAATTAATGTTTTTGGTGCCATATTCGGGATCTCTTTACCCTTGATTTCCAAGAGTAAAGCGGTCCGTCAAATGGCGGGGTTTTGGATGATTAATTCACACTTTGGGGAATTTTAGACCATGATCCTATGGGAGTTAGAACGTGTAGAATCCCTTACACGAAAGCACGTACCAGCCACGCCCCCGTGTAAAGGACTCATACCATGGTGTCCAAAAGCCAGGGCGAGCCGTAGCCCTTGGATTGCACCAATTTCGTTTCTAACGCCCACATTACCATGTTTACTCTTTTTAAAGTTTTCATGGCAAAGTGTATTTTAATCACATTTTTATATCAAAGCGATAAACAATCAAGCAAGTAATCAAGGCATATTCACAGCACATAAATTACAAGAAAGAGTATGAAAGCAAGTAAAATGTTCAAACAAGTAATCATGGCATGTTCGCAGCACATAAATCACAAGTATGACAGAAAATGGGATGATCATGGACATGTTAGCAACACATCAATCATAAGTATGAAATGACATAAATATGACATTTAATGAAAGAATGTAATTTATGAGAATTTTTAGGGAAAGGGTCAAGACCTCGTGGGGTCGGGATTCGATGCTATTGAAAGACTTACTCGAATCCTCGACACCACCATAGGATTTACATGAATAAAACAAAGCAATCTAAAAAGAGGGTTTCAATGCCTTTTCGGGCTTACACGAAGGGTTAGTGCTATTGAAAGACTTACCTAAACCTTCGATGCCAAATAGGACTTATATGATGAAAATCATTTTTGAAAAGGGGGTTTCAATGCCTTTTCGGGCTTACACGAAGGGTTGGTGCTATTGAAAGACTTATCCAAACCTTCGATGCCAAATAGGACTTATATGAGAAAATCATTTTTGAAAAGGGGTTTCAATGCCTTTTCGGGCTTACACGAAGGGTTAGTGCTATTGAAAGACTTATCCAAACCTTCGACGCCAAATAGGACTTATATGAGAAAATCATTTTGAAAAGGGGTTTCAATGCCTTTTCGGGCTTACACGAAGGGTTGGTGCTATTGAAAGACTTATCCAAACCTTCGATGCCAAATAGGACTTAATATGAGAAAATCTATTTAAAAAGGGGTTTCAATGCCTTTTCGGGCTTACACGAAGGGTTGGTGCTATTGAAAGACTTATCCAAACCTTCGATGCCAAATAGGACTTATATGAGAAAATCTATTTGAAAACGGGGTTTCAATGCCTTTTCGGGCTTACACGAAGGGTTGGTGCTATTGAAAGACTTATCCAAACCTTCGACGCCAAATAGGACTTATATGATGAAAATCATTTTGAAAATATGTTTGCAATTTACGGGTCCAACGCCTCATGGATTTACATGGGGTTTAGTGCTATTGAAAGACTTACCTAAAACCACCAATACCGTTTGGTATTTTCATGCCCAAATCAAAATAATGAAAAATGGACAATATTTACAACAACGTATTGTAAATAATGAAAATAACGGGGTTTAAAAAAAGGATTTTTGTGGGTCCAATGCCTATGGAATTACGTGATGGTTAATGCCTCTTTGAGGTCTTACATAGTCCACCACGACCAATCGGGATTATCACGCCCAAATCACAAAGGGAAAAGGGGGAGAAAATGACAATATTCACAATATACAACGTAGTAAATGTAAATAAAGCGATAAATGACAATATTTAAAACATGGGGATTTTTTAATGGGTCCAATGCCTATGGAATTACATGGTGGTTAAAGCCTCTTTGAGGTCTTACATAGTCCACCACGACCAATCGGGATTATCACGCCCAAATCACAAAGGGAAAGGAATGGGAAAATGACAATATTCCACAATTTACAACGTAGTAAATGTAAATAAAGCGATAAATGACATTATTTAAACATGGGGATGTATTTTTCGGGTCAAATACCTCGTAGGCTAACAATGGTTGTTACGGCCTCGTTAGAGGTCTTACATAACTCCAGCCAAAGCTACTCGGGATATTTGCCGTACTAAAACACACGGGGAAAAAGGGGATAATCACAATATAATATTCACAAATACGTAGTAAATGTAAATAAAGCGATAAATGACATTATTTACACATGGGGAGTGTATTTTTCGGGTCAAGACCTCGTGGGCTAACATGGTTGTTAACGGCCTCGTTAGAGGACTTACGCAATCCGCCAAAGCCACTCAATATTTGCCGTACTAAAACACACCGGGGGAGGGGGGATAATCACAACATAATATTCACAAGTACGTAGTAAAATGTAAATAAAGCGATAAATGACATTATTTAACATGGGGAAGTGTATTTTTCGGGTCAAATACCTCGTGGGCTAACATGGTTGTTACGGCCTCATAGAGGTCTTACGCAATCCGCCAAAGCCACTCAATATTTGCCGTACTAAAACACACGGGGAAGGGGATAATCACAAATATATATTCACAAGTACGTAGTAAATGTAAATAAAGCAATAAATATACTCAGATCTACAAATAATAGCAATAAATAACTCAAAGCATATAGGTAAAGCAATAACAAGATAATAAATGAACTAGAGAGAACATAAATAAAACAATAAATGAACTTAAAGAAGAGAGAGAGAGAGAAGAGGGGAGGATGAGGAGAGGTTAGAGAGAGAAGAGCACCTAAGTAGATGCTTCTCACTCTAAAAACTCCCCAAAAACCCCCTAAAACCCCCTAAAACCCCCTATTTTCTGCCTAACTACGCTCTAGAAGGCCTTAGGGCCCGAGCAAAAATTGTGTGCAAATGAGGGGGGGGAGGGCTGGTTTTATAGGGGGCGTGCACGCCTCGCGCGCCATCATGGCGCGCGGCGCGTGATGACGGTGCGCCGAGTTGTGCACTGCCACGTGGCGTCTTATCCTTCCACGCCAGCCCCCCACCTCGAATCCTCCTCGATTTTCGTGCGCGTACCCTTTTTTGATCCGATTTTCGAGGGCAGTTTTGGAGGTCTTCTGGAACTCAAAATGGGTCATGCAGCATATCGTCGGAAAGCTCTCGACGTCCTCTTTCCAACGATATAAAGTTTGCGCGAATCGGAGTTCGGACGAGGAGAGTTATGGCTCCCGGAAGTCGGGGTGTCGGAGCTGTTTTTGTGTGCACTTTTCCGGTGAAGATTCCGGTCAAACGGGGGATGCTATCGGCGAACCGAGAGTTCCACGTCGTAGCCTGGAGTCGTTATCTTTCCAACGCACCCGGGCTCGCGGATCAACTTGTTGCGAGCAGGAAAGACTCTGCGCGCGAAGGCGGCTGTCCGGGAGAAAAAATGCGTTTTGCTCCCAGCGCGTTTTTTCTCAAATCTTGTCCCAGTTCGCGCGCGTATTTGACCTAGCTCCCGATGTCGGATTTTCGACGTTCTTGGTACCGTCGGAAAGCTTGCGCTGCCTACTTTTGCAAGGTTCCGGATTCGCGGGAATCCGAGCTTGGGCTTCGTGAGATATGGCCCCGCGAACAGAGGCCACCGGGGTGTTTTTGGTCCGTTTGAGGACAGTTTTCCGATCAGGATTCCGGCTAGACCCGGTAAAATTCTTGGCGATCCGAGAGTTCCACGTCGTGCATGGATGTGTCTTCTTTCCAACGTGCCCGGGCTCGCAGATCAACTTGTTGCGAGTCAGGAAGACTCTGCGCGCAAGCGTGGCAACGTCGGTGGAGAAAATTCCGGAAACTTTCAGCACAGCCTTATTTCGTCGGCCTGTTTTCACGCGCGTGGTAGACGTAGCTCCCGATGTCGGATTTCGACGATCTTGGTATCGTCGGAAAGCTTGCGCTACCTACTTTTTAAACGGTACAGGCCTTGCACAGAGGCGAGCTTGGGTTCGCAAGATATGATCTTGCGAACGGAGGCCGTCGGAATGTTCCTTATGCCAAGGGGTCATCTTCTGACTCTGAGATTCCGGCTTGACCGGAGGAGCTCTTGACGATCCGAAAGTTGCACGTGTGGTAGCTGAAGTGAACCTCTTGCCTTAAGGGTCTTGGCTTGCGGACCAAGTTGCAGCGGGTCGGAGAGAATCTTTGCGTGTGAACGCGTTGCCTCCCAAATAGGCTGTTTTGTCAACAACACTTAGCAAAATTTGGCTAAGTGTTCGGACCGTTTTTTCACGCAGTTTTGACCATAACTCTCTCGTTTCTCGTCCGTTTTTCGACCCGTAAAGTATCGAATCGAAGCTCTCATACGTTCTCCACGAATTGGTCAAGGGGTGGTCAGTTCGATTCAGCTTTTGGTCTGGTCAACGGTCCGGTCAAACCTTGGTCAAACTTGGTCAACCTTGGTCAAACTTGGTCAAATTTGGTCAAAGCTCTCCAAACTCCTGGGAAATGTATCCCGGACCACGTTTTCAAGGGTTTTCGGGCATAGTGGACCCTAGTCGGGTCAGGAACGGCTTGGTCAAACCTTGGTCAAACTTGGTCAATCCTGGTCAAACTTGGTCAACCCTAGTCAAATTTGGTCAAACTTTGGGAAATGTGTCCCGGACCTTCTTCTTGGGAGTATTCAATGTGGTGAGCCCTCGTCGGATCAGGCCGGCTTGGTTCGGGTTGTCTCGTTTTACGTGTCGACACCCGAGAAAATCCCGGGGGTAAAAATAGGGTTATGACAAAACCCATCAACCACCACGCACCACGCCGAGATCGAGATCGGAGCCTGTTTCCAACCACCACAAAGGGGAACAGAGGGGAGAGTAGAGAAGGAAATGAAGAAATCGAGATTGGAGTTATGGGGAACTTTTGGGAGAGCAGAACAGAGGGGGAGCAGAAAGGAGAGAAAAAAATTCAATGAAAGAAAGGAAAAAAAAAAAAAAAAAAGCTTAAATAGGGGGGTCAGAAATATTTTTTAATTGGGGTGAAGAGGAGCTGAAGAGTGTACAGTAGCTTTTCATTTGTGAAAAGCTACTGTAGCACTTTGGGTTTTTGAAGACCCGGATACATTAGTGTTGGAGCACTTTATCTTTATTTTTACTCTCCACATGTGGAGATAGAGAGGGAAATACACTAGTGCTGGAGATACTCTTATATTTTGTAGGTAGTCTGCATCTTCACAGATATGCCTTTTTCAAAAGAAATGATTGATATGGTAATGATTTTGGAATCTGTACTACTTTTTTGAAACTACATTGAGAATTGTCCACTAAGTATAAAAACAATAATTTTTTATAAAGCTTCTCATTATTTTTGTCCAATACACAGATAGAATTTTACATTTTTAAATATTTCCACAATTTATTTGATACAGGTCAGAGCATTCTTTTACTTTCAAAATGTCATTATACCCATGGTGGGTGTTGGCTTCCCATACACTCATTTCATCACTTTAAACTAAGATTAATGATTTTTTTTTTTTTTGATAAGTAACTAACATTAATGAATTTATCTCATACTTTTTGCTTCTAACAAAAAGCGGAGTGAATAGTTATCTTCTGTCTTGGGGATGAGTCAATAGTTTCCTTCTCACATGTTGTTCAAGAATGACATATAAGTGTTAGAATATTGGTTAAATGATTAAATTCACCATTTCCTAATAGCTTAAGCTTTTGGAAGAATCGGTAATTTCTCATGGTATCAGAGATCCCAGTTCGAACCCTGACTCCACTCTATCCCATTTAAAAAATTAAAAAAGTGTTGGCCCCCAATCATTAATAAGGGGGAGTGTTAGAATATTGGTTAAATGATTAAATTCACCATTTCCTAGTAGCTTAAGCTTTTGGGAAAATCGGTAATTTCTCAATAAGAACCTCTACTTATATAAATAAGAAAGAATTGTTCCATAAATGAAATAAATTTATTGCTTATTTGAGAACATCTCTAACATATAATCCTAGTTCCAATGACATTGAGTATCCATGACAGATTTTCACAAGTTTCATATCATGCGTACTAACATATGAGAACTTCTATGGTCTTGAAATATAAATTTTAGGAAAATATTATCAGAAAATCAGAAAAATGAAAGAAAACTAACGCAATAGAGTGTGCAGTTTTGTCAAAAATTGGTTTGCAACTTGACTCTTTTGCATGCACGACAAAGTGCACATTAATTTGGTGACTTTGATTTGTCTTCAAAGTCAAATATGTATGCAGCCTTGTTTTTGATCCAACTGACTTTGGATATCATCATATATATTGTCAATGATTTATTGATGAAAGAATAGAAGGCCAGCTTCACGATTTTAACAAACATAAAGCTTCGATCAAGCATGAATGCTCCAGTAAGCGATTCAAATTTCTAGAATAGCAAATTGAAGCTTCTAAGGACTTTTTTCGAACACTTGGTGAACCCATCAAATTCAAAGCTTCTAGTTCAATCAAATGAGACATTTGCCAATATTGAACCTCTCACAATTCAAACTCCCAAACCAAATCAGAAAATCCAAATAAAAAACCATTCACCTGAAACCCATAAAACCCAAACCAAAAACCATTGACCCACACCCCAAAACCCATAAAACCACCCACCCAAATCGAAAATCACAAACACATAACCAATGAAAGTTGCTACAGAGCCTAAACAAGTGTTGTCTTTTTCTTCCTTTTCTTTTCCAAGCAAAAACTCATAGAGCAATATAGCATAAAGCCATAACCCCCCAATACTAACATTCCGATTCTTTTTCTTCTTCTTTTTCAGCGTCTATTTTCTTTCATTTTTTTGATTTTCTTATAAAATTTGGGTGGTCTGTAGAGGAGATAGAGAGGAAGAGACTGTGTGGGTGAGGACATCCGGTGAGAAGTAGAGAACGACGAGTTTTTTTTTTTTTGTTATGATTTTCTAATTTTATTTAACGTGTGGATAACGGAATCAAACGAAAATAACCATAGGCGGGTAAAGTATGAGTTTTTAAACCACGGATAGACAGCTTGTAAATGAGTAAAACTATAGATGGGTAAACTGTACTTTTCTCTAAATTTTAATTGTAGTTAATCAATCTTTTTTTCTTTGTTAAGGCACAACAAATGCTTACTGAAATTAAGGTTTAGTAAATAAAAAAACTCTATGAGATATTACCCTCTGATAAAATCCTCTTGCCAATCACTTATATTTGTGAACTTTTTCCCAGATATAGAATATATTGCTCCTACAGATGCAGCATAGAGAAAATTTTGTTCATCCCTTTTCTTTTCTTTTTTTTGATAAATAAGCATTTCATTAATAAAAAAGAGAAGCAATCCATGTACACAGGGAGTGTACATAAAAATTACAAACATTAGGCAGAAAAAGAAACAGAATCAAGCATTTCAATCATAGAAGTAAAAGAAACTAAATTAGCAAGCTTCAGCCACTCAAATAACACTTGGAGAAAGGAGAACTTCAGGGCTGGCACTGATATAAGGGTAAAAAACACATTGCCGATGTAAGTTTAAATCAACTGCTCTCAAATAAAATTTCTTTTGGAGGTGAAAGATCCAAAAGAGAGCAACTTCTCTTTGTACAAAATCTCAAGAAGAAAGTATCTTACATTAAAATCCAGCTTTTATGAAAATTTCATATCTTGTGTCAACAATAGCAAATTTCTCATGGTTTTTATTTCGTACATATAAAGATTACAAGGTTAAAATTTAAAATCAATTTCATACACTGACCCTTCCTAGAAGTAGAACCTAGCAAGCACAATCATGAGCATCTTTGGGCTCAGCAGGAACATAATCCTCGATGATGAGTACCGTTAGCGGATCAACGGGGACATATACAGGAATGTCCATTTGCCTGAAAAGTCCTTTCTCCCCGATATAACTCCCAAGATCGAGCAAATCGGAACCAAATCCGCATGTGAGAAATCCGAAAAGCCTCGTTGACCTCCTCCCGTACTATTGTGCTCATACCATATGGCTCGAAAAACATATCACCGTCTCTGATACAGTCCACCTCTATACGGTACTCTAGCAGCTGACGAATGGTCAATCTCTCAATACGGGTGGCATCCCAACGGCGAGCTAATGGAAAAACTGCTCCAGGCCGGGGTTGTACTAAACTGGGACGAGAGGTTAGGAAATGCTTAAAGACCTAGTATATGGTTAACTGCTAAAAACCGTGGAAGCTACTGCTCTCTCGGTGTGAAAATCGGCACAGGCCCCTTAAGTAGAAGCTGTAGGTCAGAGCTCCTAGTCATACTCATGGAGTCGATACAAGTCCTGAAACATCCCGAGGATTGGGAGAGGAATGGTAGTCTAATCCTCCCCAAGGAAGCAGGAGGCGATGAATTACTCCATCAAGCGATAAAGGCGGACATCAGGAGGAGGCTACTGAAGCTCTCGTTCCCCCTTCAGAGCAACCACCTTCAGGGTCGTCTTCTGAGTCCCGACAAAGGCTTTAGGGTCGTCAATACCCATCATGACCATGACCTCCTCACAGGAAATGTACTCACGAGGATGGATCCTACCTCCAAAACGAATGCCCAAGATGGCACTCCAATCCAATGGCAACATTCCCATCTTGCAGGTACGCATGTGGAATGTCCCGGTGTGATGGAAATACCGCTCATACCACGCCCTCAAGATGTGGTGGTTCAGGGACATGCTAGGAATGCTCAAAAAATGGTGGAAGCCCAAACCCTCCAAGAAAGCACGATACTCGGGCCGCCCTCTATCATACCCCATTTTTACCCCCGGGATTTTCTCGGGTGTCGGCACGTAAAACGAGGCAGCCCGAATTGAGCCGGCCTGATCCGACGAGGGCTCACCACATCAGAATAACCTCAAGACAGGGTCTGGGGCGCATTTCCTGGAGTCTGACCAAGTTTGACCAAGGTTGACCAAGTTTGACCAGGGTTGACCAAGTTTGACTGAGGTTTGACCGAGCTGATCGGACCCGACAGGAACCCACCACACCGAAAGAACCTCAGGAAGGAGCCCCGGAGCACATTTCCCAGAGTTCAAAGAGGTTTGACCGACTTCGACCAAGTTTGACCAAGGTTTGACCGAAGTATTGACCGGAGCAAAAACTGGATTGGGCTGACCGCCCCCTGACCAATGTATAGATCATGTTGAGAGGTTCAATTCAATACTTTACGGGTCAAAAACGGACAAAAAACGAGAGAGCTATGGGCAAAACCGTGAAAAATCGGTCCAACACTTAGCCAAATTTTGTTAAGTGTTGTTGACAAAACAGCCTATTTGGAAGGCAGCGTTTGCGCGTGAATTCTTTCCAACCAGCGGCAAATTGGTTTGCAAGCTGAAACCTTTAAGCAAGAGGGTTACTTCAACTACGACGTGCAACTTCCGGATCGTCGAAAGCTCCTCCGGTCAAACTGGAATCTCGATCAGAAAATGACCCTTTGGCATAAGGAACATTCCAACGGCCTCTGTTCGCAAGATCATATCTCGCGAACCCAAGTTGGCCTTTGCGCAAGGCCCGTACTTTATAGAAAGAAGGTAACACAAGCTTTCCAACGACACCAAGATCGTCGAAATCCGACGTCGGGAGCTACGTCTACCAAGCGCACGAAAACAGGTCGATGAAATATGGCTGTGCTGAAAATTTCATGATTTTTCCCCCAACGTTACCACGCTTGCGCACAGAGTCTTCCTGACTCACAACAAGTTGATCCGCAAGCCCAGGTACGTTGGAAAGAGGACATGTTCAAACACAATGTGGAACTCTCGGATCGTCAAGATTTTCCCCGGTCTAGCCAGAATCACGATCGGAAAAATGGCCTCCGATGGACCAAAAACACCCCGGTGGCCCCTGTTCGCGAAACCATATCTCGCGGACCTAAGCTCGGTTTCCCGCAAGTCCAAAACTTTAAGGGAAAAGGTAGTGCAATCTTTTTGACAGTACTAAGAATGTCGAAAACCGACTTCAGAAGCTAGGTCAAATATGCGCGCGAACACAGACAAAAAGTAAGGAAAAACGCCCCAAAGATCTAACGCGTTTTTCTCCCGGACAACCGCCTTCGTGCGCAGATTCTTCCCGACTCACAACGAGTTGATCCGCGAGCCCAGGTGCGTTGGAAAGATGGAAACTCCAGCTGCAACGTGCAACTCTCGGTTCGCCAGTGGCTTCCCCCGTTTGGCCAGAATCTTCGCCGGAAAAACACGAAAAAACAGCTCCGGCACCTCGACTTCCGGGAGCCATAACTCTCCCGTCTGAACTCCGATTCGCGTAAACTTTATATCGCTGGAAAGTAAACATCGAGAGCTTTCCGGAAATATTCTGCATGACCCATTTTGAATACCAGAAGGCCTCCAAAATCACCCTCGAAAATTAGATCAGAAAACAGCATGCGTGGGAAAATCGAGGAGGATTCGAAGGGGGGCTGCGTGGCGGATAAGATCGCCACGTGGCGAGCGGTACGACTCGCGCG
This sequence comes from Fagus sylvatica, assembly GCA_907173295.1. Classification (NCBI taxonomy): domain Eukaryota; kingdom Viridiplantae; phylum Streptophyta; class Magnoliopsida; order Fagales; family Fagaceae; genus Fagus; species Fagus sylvatica. Next base: position 7,128,021 of record OU015766.1, on the reverse strand, counting down.
GCATCATCACACGCTGTGCGGTATGATGCCGCGCGAGGCGTGCAGCTCGACCTATAAAAGCAGACCCCCCCCTCAGTCCAGCATGATTTTGCTCGGCTCTAGGCCTTCTTGAGCGTAGTTTAGGCAGAAATAGGGGTTTGGGGGCTTCCTTAAGGGGTTTTTGGGGTAGTTTTTAGAGTGAGAGACTCCTCTCTAAGTACTCTCTCTCTCTAAGCTCTTTCTCTCTCCTCTCTTTCCTCTTTTTCTTCTTTTTTAGTGGAGGTGACTAGTGATGATCCCTAAAATGGGAAGAGATTCACAAGGATCCACTTTTATTTATGTGTTTTAGTTCATTAAATGTCTTATTTATGTGTTTTAGTTCATTAAATACTTTATTTATGCCCTTTTAGTTCATTAAATGCTTTAGTTATGTTCTTTGAGTTCATTTCTTGCTTTATTTACTTGCTTTAAGTTTTATCTATTACTTCATGTCTTAGATTCATTTATTGCTTTCCATACTTGCTTTAAATACATTTACAGCTTTCCGCAATGTTTTAAGTTTATTTATCGCTTTCATTTACATTTATTATGTACTTGTGAATATTATGCTGTGATTATCCTCTTTCCCCGTGTATTTGGGCGTGACAATCCTTAGTGGCTTTGGTGGATTATGTAAGCCCTCTATGAGGCCTTAACAACCATGTTAGCCCACAAGGCATTAGATCCAAGAACACACTCCCTTGATTAAATTCCGTCATTTATCGCTTTTCTATGTTGTAAATATTGATTTGGGCGTGAAGATCCCGATTGGTCGTGGTGGATTATGTAAGACCTTAACGAGGCATTAACAACCACGTAATCCCATAGGCATTGGACCCACGAAAAACCCTTTGCTTTAGATTCATTATTGCTTTAAATATATTTATCGCTTTCCACAACGCTTTAAATTTATTTATTGCTCTCATTTACATTTATTACGTACTTGTGAATATATTGTGATTGTCCCATTTCCCTGTGTATTTGGGCATGTAAATCCTTAGTGGTTTTGGTGGATTATATAAGCCCTCTATGAGGCCTTAACAACCATGTAAACACGCAAGATATTGGACCCTTAGAACACACTCCCTTGATTAAATTCCGTCATTTATCGCTTTACTATGTTGTAAATATTGAAACGGGCGTGGTGGATTATGTAAGACCTCGACGAGGCATTAACCACCACGTAATTCCATAAGACATTGGACCCACGAAAATCCCTTGTTTTAAATCCCGTTGTTACTTTAAATACATTTATTGCTTTCCATATGCTTTAAATTTATTTATTGTCATCATTTCCATTATTTACTACGTTGTTGTGAATCTTGTCTATATTTTCAAAAATGATTTTTCATCATATAAGTCCTACATGGTATCGGTGGTTTGGGTAAGTCTTTCAATAGCATCAAACCCGTATAAATCCATGAGGCATTGGACCCGTGGGTTTCCCAACCCCTTTCCAAAAATGATTTTTACTCATATAAGTCCTATTTGGCCTCAAAGGTTTAGATAAGTTTTTTAATAGCACTAATCCTTCGTGTAAGCCCGAAAGGCATTGAAACCCCTTTTCAAAAATGATTTTTACTCATATAAGTCCTATTTGGCCTCAAAGGTTTAGGTAAGTCTTTCAATAGCACTAACCCTTCGTGTAAGCCCGAAAGGCATTGAAACCCCTTTTCAAAAATGATTTTTACTCATATAAGTCCTATTTGGCCTCGTAGGATTAGGTAAGTCTTTCAATAGCACTAATCCATCTTATAAGCCCGAAAGGCATTGAAACCCCTTTTCAAAAATGATTTTTACTCATATAAGTCCTATTTAGCCTCAAAGGTTTAGATAAGTCTTTCAATAGCACTAATCCTTCATGTAAGCCCGAAAGGCATTGAAACCCCTTTTCAAAAATGATTTTTACTCATATAAGTCCTATTTGGCCTCAAAGGTTTAGGTAACTCTTTCAATAGCACTAACCCTTCATGTAAGCCCAAAAGGCATTGAAACTCCCTTTCAAAAATAGTTTTTACTCATATAAGTCTTATTTGGCCTCAAAGGTTTAGATAAGTCTTTCAATAGCACTAATCCTTCGTGTAAGCCTGAAAGGCATTGAAACCCCTTTTCAAAAATGATTTTTACTCATATAAGTCCTATTTAGCCTCAAAGGTTTAGGTAAGTCTTTCAATAGCACTAACCCTTCATGTAAGCCCGAAAGGCATTGAAACTTCCTTTCAAAAATGATTTTTACTCATATAAGTCCTATTTGGCCTCAAAGGTTTAGATAAGTCTTTCAATAGCACTAATCCTTCGTGTAAGCCCGAAAGGCATTGAAACCCCTTTTCAAAAATGATTTTTACTCATATAAGTTCTATTTGGCCTCAAAGGTTTAGGTAAGTCTTTCAATAACACTAATCCTTCGTATAAGCCCGAAAAGCATTGAACCCCCTTTAAATTGCCTTATTTTTTCATGTAAATCCTAAGGTGGTGTCGAGACTCGAGTAAGCCTTTCAATAGCATTGAATCTCGGCCCCACGAGGTCTTGACCCTTTCCCTAATATTTGTCATAAATTACATTTTGTCATTGCGATTAAGCGTTACATTTATGTCATCCCACACTTGTCATTTCCGATATAATGCATGTTTATGATAAATGTGTTGCGAATATGTCATGACCATCCCATACTTGTTAGAATAATTGTTAGTAATTTATGTGTTGCAAACATGCCGTGATTACTTGCTTGACTGTTTATCTGCTTTGATAAAAATGTGATTAAAATACACTTTGCCATGAAAACTTTAAAAAGAGTAAACATAGTAATGTGGGCGTTATAAACAAAGTTGGTGCAACCCAAGGGCAATGGCTCACCCTAGCTTTTGGGAAACCATGGTATGAGTCCTTTACACGGGGGCGTGGCTGGTACGTGCTTTCGTGTAAGGGATTCTACACGTTCTAACTCCCATAAGATCATGGTCTAAAATTCTCCAAAGTGTGAATTAATCACCCAAAACCCCGCCATTTGACGAACCACTTTATCCTTGGATGCCAAGGGTAAAGAGATCCCGAATATGGCATCAAAATCATTAATTGTTTGTCCCAGCATTAGGTGTTAGGATTTCAAGTATATCCTACCACCGAACTGCCCGGAAACTTAAAAAATACAAAGATAAGGGACGGTGAAATAAAGAGTCTAATAAAAAACCAAATGAAGTCAAATTGCATTTGCCATTCTTGGTATATTGCACGACGGAATTTGGGACATTTGTACATAATAAAAACCATCAACCTAGGCTTAGCGAATAAAGGGAACACTAGAAGGGAGGTAACCATTTTTTAACGGATGTCGTGGGGTGCCTTACACCTTCCCCACGCATAAGCAAACCCTCGAACCCATCTCTGGTTCAAAACTATTTTGTTTTAATGTCTAAACAAGATAAAATCTATTAGACATAGGTGCCCAATCACACCTTAAATTTCCCATGATTGGTGGCGACTCCAAATTTGTGCTCACACGCACACACACACATGTGTTCCCACACACACACACACAACTCACATCTTGAAACTCAAAGAGATAGAAACCTCACACACACTCGCCAAATGGGGGTCGGGATCAAGGAAAAAGAAAATACCACTTAGCTAGTGAGTAGTAATGAATTTTTCCGCCGGTGTCGACACCCTCCAGCTAGGTATCTGTGAAACTTGAACCAAGAACCTCGTCGCAAGCTTTGTGATGTAGGCTTCTACAATTCAACAAGAAAGATGTCAGACTCATATTGGTGAGTTTCAAAAGATAAGTTCAGAATTATAATACCTCACACCGATGAATGACAGTCGAAGGATGCTGAGCCAAATCTCTCAATAGTAGTGTCTCGAGAAAGATCGAGCCCACTACCTCCTTGAGCCGAATGTCGTCCTCAGGAGGACATCTCCTCCCTAGCAGTACATGCTCTGGATCATCCTCAGGTGTCGAATTGATCCGTGCAGAGGCTCTACGCCTTTTCGGAGTCGCTCTCTAAGGTGCCACATTGTCTCTTCCTGCAGGAACCTCAGCAGATCCAGCAGAAGCAGAAGCAGTAGCAGAAGGCTGAATAGGCTCCTAGTTAGTAATACCTAGAGCAGATGACATATCCTCACCCCCTACATCATAGTGACGCTGTAACTCCTCAGCTACCTGACGACTTGCTCTCTCAACTGGTCCCTCCATGGACTCATACTTATTGTCAGTGTCAGGGCTCAAAGCATACATTACTGCCTTTCCTTTCTCCAATCTAGAAGAGCGGCGTCTACCACCATCACCACCAGATGAAGACATCCTACAAGCCAGGAAATCAAAGGTAAGGTCAGGTATGCACACGTGACTGAGAAAAGAACAATCATCATAAAATTGGGATAATAAGCCTCACAAGAGCAAAATCCACATTTTACTCCCCAAACGCATGCACTCACAGTTTGCATTCAAAAAAATTCTTGTCCCATAGCATGCACCCACAGTTTGTATTTACAAGGAAAAGAAGTCATTTCATGCATCACATGTCAACATGCATACACAGAAAAATATTTGAAAGAATGCACTCACAGTTTGCATTCAAAAGAAAATTTGAATCCCACAACATGCATCCGCGGTTTGCATTCATGGGAAAATTTCTATCTCATAACATGCATCTACATGCCAACATGCATTCACAAAAATTGCCCCACATCATGCACCCACATGCATTTCATCAAAAAATAAATAAAATAAAAAATGCTCCATCAATTGCATTTTATCACATACATCGTATCATTATACGCATTTATGCATCGACATGCGTTCATAAAAAACAATATGCATATAAAGAAAGATTACTTCTCACGTCATTAGCATGCATCACAAAAATCCACCCACAACATGCATTTAGAAATAATAAACACTATCTTTTTTTCATTTCGTGTGCATCCTCATAAAAAAAATAATAAAAAATTTTATTCATTTTTAGTCCACACGTAAGTCCCATGTCAGCATATATATATATATATATTCTCTTTCAGTATACATCAACATTATCCAAAAAAAATAAAAATAAAAATAAAAATTTTATTTTTCACGCGCACAAGTACGTGTGTGTGTCCATTTGTGCACTAATGTTTTGTCAAGTTTACAGGAAAAGACAAAAAAGCAGTTTGAAAATGAAAAACACATGCAGGCAAGGCAAAGCACGTACTACACATGCAGAAAAAGACAAACTCACGTTCACATTTCCAATGGACTGAACAAATTGAAAATAAATTCAATAGAAATGAAGAAAATTACCTTGTTGATGCGTTGGTTCAAACGAATGGACAAACGAAGCTCCAAAAGTCGTTGAATCGGACGTATGGGCAAAGAAAACTGGAAGAAAGAAAGAAGAAAGTCGGAGAAAATGGAGTAAATGACCGTCAGAGTGTCGGAATCGGTTTAAAAACCGATTTCAGAAGCTCGTGTAGCGCTTTGCTGTGTGACACAGCTCCACGCTATGCGACGCAACATGAGGCTATGTGAGCTCTTGTTGACCAGTCAAACCTGATCCCCGCCACTCCGGTTCGATTGCCTGAGGGTCCCACAAAAATCAGAATTCAATTTGGACATCTCCAAAGACCATAAAAAGGGTTTTTAAGGAAACTACTGACAGTGAGCACACAAATCGAGAAAATCCGATCGGATCAAAACAGAGTCATTATTTCTTTGTCTGACATTTCATGTTCCACGAAACATAACACAAAGAATGGGCAATTGTCATAATCCCATTTTTACACTAAGGATTTTCTCGGGAATTCGGCATGCAAACTGAGGTAGCCCGATTAATGCAAGAACCGGTTGAAAATACCCGAACTTATTGAAATCTGTCAATCCAAGACTGCATTTCAAGGATAGGAGAATTTGAACAGGTTTGACCAGAGTTTGACCAAAGCCACAGCTGAACTCCATCGAGATTTGATTGACTGTTTTACCGTCATTAGGAAGAGTACATGAAGATCTTCTGTTTGATAGTTCACGGGCCCAAAACGAATTTAAAACGAAGGAGTTACGGCTGAAACTACAGAAAAAAGGCCCAATATGTGAAATTTCACTAAGTATTTTGGACATAAAGAGACCCATTTTGAAGCTGCCTTTGTGCGCAGAGTCTTCTCAATCTACTCCATGAGTTTCCAGAAAGCAAGTAACTTTTCAAAGATAATAAGTTTACCTAAAATCAGGTTCTTTCGGCACGTCAAAAGCATACCCAAGTTGTCCAGAATCAACATCGGAAAATGGACCGCCAACAAGAAAATATCTCCGGCAGCCCTTATTCCGAAGCCTGCAGTCTCGTTACCGGAACTAAGAATGAGACAAGATTCATGCCATTGGAAAGTAGACATCGCAAGCTTTCTGGAAATACCGAGTTTGCCCAAATACAACATCAGTAGATGCATCAACAAGATAGTCATATTTTTTTGTGCGTAAGAAAATATATGACTATCTTGTTGATGCATCTATTAAAATCATATAATACCTAAATGACATAGAAGATGGTTGTATAGGTTCACAAATATCACCTTGAATTATTTCTAAGAAAGATGGAGATTCAACAACAATCTTTGAAGAGAATTGTTTGTGACTAATTTACATTGAGAATAGACACTACACGAATAGTCACCTCCATGAGATTTCTCAACGTTTCGACCCATCATTATTCATCTTGGATGTTCCAGACAATCATGCCAGAGTATAAAGACCTTTGGGTCATAGCACTTCTGGTGCATTGAAATATTTGTTTTAATTGTTATCATGGTAGTATAATATAACCTAGAAGAGAAAATACACAATTTTTCTAATTAGAGCTTCTGGCTCGAAACCATTGTTCTTAACTACCTTCATTATTGGTTTCAATATGATATCCATTGGTATCATTAAAGAAATAAAGGACAATAATATTCACTCTATTAGGGGTATCAAAATAACCAATGAAATCTTTTGGATCAAGATAACATATAAGTCTTCTATTTAAGGTATCAAAATAACCCACGAGATCTTCTGGATCATTATGATATTCTAGGTGGAAGCTCCTCCATCAATTATGGGAAGGCACTAGTACATAGCTCCTAACCCAGGAATGGTCAAATAAGAAAGGCAAAACTTGCCCCTAAATTCCTCCATACATAGGAGATTGGGAGAAAAGGAATCTCGTCTTTCGAATGAAAAAACAGGATATGTTGCTAGGGTTGTTGGGGATAGGAAGTGATATTGATGATTATCCCAAGGAGTCTTACTACTCAGCTAATAGATCATGTGAGCCAGCCATGATCACTAAACTCACCAAACCAGGCATATGATAATATTCATCATAGGTTTCTATATGCTTAAGGAAAATGGGATTTGCAGAGTAGGATACGAAAACATATAGTTGATTTTTTTTTCTGTCTTTTGTTGAATCTTTTTCATAGCTCGATAGATAATTTGATAAGCCAATGATTTTTTTCCGTGTTTCAGAATACGGTTAACCAACATGTTAACTAATCGATTACGATAAATTGGATCGGATTTTATAGTTTTTTCTTCTACACTACCTCGACGTGACATGAGTGTGAAAAGGGTTTAAAGTTCCATATTTTTTAGGGCAATATGAATGTTCTATTTTGTTCCATCAACACACTATTATTGTGTTATATCAAGACACGAAAAGACTATTCTATTAGTATTAGTTAGATATCCCAGCTCATTGAGTCCTTTCTTCTGTGATGAATTGTTGGCACCAGTCCTCCATTTTTTCTCTGTGGACCGAGCTTATAATATAAGAACTTGTTATAATTGTGAGTTTAGTGGATTGTTTCATCAATGGTGTTGGCAGAATCCACTTTTGACTATGCGGTAGTGATTCCACTATTACTAGTGAACATAATAATGATTAGGGAACAATAATGAAATAATTCCTTCATGTTTATAGAGATAGGGGATATAATTCACATGGATAATAATAAAACAATAAATAATAATAATGAAAGGATTTCTTCTTTTTTTGGAATAAAACATATCCAATTGATATTAATGTAAGAAAGACGACGCGACCCTTTATTACTATTACTTGTTTTGGAATTACGAACACTATTTTCGATATGTGAATTCTATACACATAATTAGGGAACGTGACCGGAGAGTTGTATGCTGCGTTAAGGAAGGATGAATTGCTCCCAAAAAGGAATCCATTGATTCTCTCATTTCTTCTATATTTTTAGAGAACAGGAATTAGTATATGATCTATTCAAAGTTGCTACGGGTATGAGAATGATGCATAATTATTTTCGTATCGGAGGAGTAACGGCTGATCTACCTTGGAAAATGACTCATTATTGATTTTCTTAAAATAACAATGATTCGAAGCATAAGAGTTTATAGCAATGCCATTTGGTCTAACCAATTCCTCCTTTTGCACAAAGATGAATGATTTATTTCACTCGTGAAGTAAATAATCGCACCTACGGTCTTCCACTTATTTGATAGGATGGTTAAGAGATTATCTATGGTTAAACTCTTCACAACTTATCAACAGATATAACCCTTTTGGTATGAATAGTTTATCCACTTGGGCGTGGAAGCCATACGACGGTGAATTCGTTCTCAGGTCTTGTACACACCGCCCATCACATTGTGGGAGGGATGGAAGGGCAGAAGCCTTTGGTTTTTTCATGTTTTCAAAGAGTTGAACAATGGTTTTTCGTGTTGTCAAAGAGTTGAACAATGAAAATAAATGGCAAGTGCCTAATTGAATTGATCGGGTCATGTAGGAACAAGGTTCAAGTCTATTAAAAGATTTCCTACGATTATTTCTAGTATGGAATGAGTCAATCATCCACCTGCTGCCTCCTGTAGGAGTCTGGGTCATGTCTCAGTCCCAATGTGGTTGATCATCCTCTCGGACCAGTGGGCCCTATGAGAATTTAGAAATACAATACTTTGATAGAGAAAGGTATCCAGAATGGCATGATTTTGAATATCGATTCATTAGTTAAAAAACCTTCTCCTACCTAATGATAGGGGAGTCGACGACCGAAGCCCCGATGAACAGGGGCCATAACTATAATGGTCCTAAGGTAGTGAAATTCCTTGTTGGGTGTGAGGGTTGTTCTAGCTATATACAAAATCCTTGATTAATAATAAAAATAAAATTAAAAAATTATTTTGGGATTCTATCCTCTTCTTTCGATTTGAAATAGCTTTTTGGAGCATTCTTACTATTCATATGTTATGATATGAATATACCACATTAATTCACTATGTATGGATGATGAGATTCCATTAGGGCTATCCACCCAAGCGCAGGTTTCGCAAGTAGTATAAAGTCTCAGTAAGACCGAGGTCGAACCACAGGGAATGGTTGATACAGTGTAAAAATTCCTATTATTACGAAAAGAAAACAAGAATAAATTTGGTTGATTTCCACCTAAAGATGGAGTAAGAGATTATGAAAACTATAATTAAAAGCAATTAAATAATTTTGGAAGAAATTAATGGAGGAAGGCACTAGGGTTTCAAGGATCCACCTAATATTTCACTATATGAATTTGGATTATATTTTAACTCGATTAGGTTAGAGAGCAAACTCACCTAATCAGAAGATTTGACAATAAAGCACTTCCTAATATTAAGATAGATAGAAAAATAAGTTGGTTTCGAGAGGAGATTAAGCATTCAACATATCCTTAAATCATAATGTATCATGGAGCATGCATACAATATATCTAAAAATCATATTAAATCTCAATACATTGTCAACATACGAAAGCATTCGATATATTCTCAAATCATAACGAATCACGGACTCATGCATTCGATATATCCTAAAAATCATATTAAATCAATAATATGTTAACATATAAACAATCACAAATCTATCATTGATACATTAAAAACACTCAATAATCCAAATACACATAGACAAAATATTAGAGTTCACCCATAACCCTAGCTAAAATTTTAGCAAATCATGGCTAAGAAATTACAAAAAGAAACTAAGAAAAATATATTCTAGAGAGAAAACTAAGAAAAAAATCTAGAAAAGAAAAACTACCATTCCTCCCTAGGCTGCAGCCTTTTTACTAGAATAGTTATTGCTTCCGCGCTTAACTTAGGGCTCTACAAGGGAAAATAATCCAGTTGCATCGCAGGAGAAAAGAGAGAGCATGCAACCCATGGCCAAGCTTGTCACGTGAAGCTCATTAATGAGCAATGATCCTATGCATTGCGGCTAAAGTAGGACCGTGCAATTCGGTCAAAGCAAGCTCTCCAACGTGAATTTAATTAAAGCTCCTTTAAGCAATAATCTTGTGTGATGTGGGTAGGAAAGGAGAGTGTGAGCTTGTGGGCTTTGGTGGCCATGTGGGCCTTGTGGGCTTCTTCTTTCTTTTTCTTTTCAAAGATTAATTTGCACCAAAAACAAAACATAAAATTTAGACTTTAGACTTTATAAAATTAAAATAATGTATGCAAATAAATTATTTTTATGCAACGCAATGAAATAAAAGAAATGCAAAGATTTGCAAACAACTAAAAATAAAATGCAAAATAAATCTTTTAAAAACCTTAGAAAATGGGCTTAATAAGTCATATTTCATGACTTATCAGGCTACATTGAAGACCATATATGTGTGGTTTGCCAGTGTAAGATAGAGGTAATGTTGTTTTTGATGTGAACAAGAGGGTTTCCCTAGCTTTCCTTTGTTAGACTGTTCTTCGGGTCTTGTACACACCGCCCATCACACTATGGGAGCTGGCCATGCCCGAAGTCGTCACCTTAACCACAAGGAGGGGGATGCCGAAGGCAGGGCTAGTGATTGGAGTGAAGTCGTAACGTCCTTCCTTGTCTTTAGGTGCATAGGTATCCACTGTAAGCCTTTCCTCGTCTGAACCCAGCCTTTAACTTTAAGGCTATGTCATCCTAAGGTGCTACTAAATGGAAGGATCTTATCAACATCCATTCTAATTATGAGAATGGGTTATTCGAGCATATATAAATAGATACTATATTTACATATGGATCCCTACGTCGTTACATTTCGCCCACAACAATTCAATTAGTTCTTCGGGTGAAAAAACATTAGATCCAACTTTTTATTCAATCGTGGGATCCGGAGCGGTCCGAATGCCCACAACCATTATACCTCCTAGCTCTAGCTACAAGAAGCGGAATGACTCTATTTATGCATGGCAGAAGGAGGAGTGAACTGCTTTTAGCTCATAGTAGAGCTCATATTTCAGAGGGAATGTTGTTTACAAAATTTGGTTCTTTTGGGGTTATAGTTGATGGTTCTTTCTCAATTCCATCTCTACTATAGAACCGAACATGAGAGTTTCTTCTCATTTTTGCTAATCCTTACGATGCGTCTCTCGCTTGTCTCTGGGAACTAATTTGAAGATGGTCTATCGACAATTTTGAAAGAACTTATTGGAAACCTCCTTTAGATATGAATTTATCTAATTCAAAGGGGAAGAACTTGCAGCAGTATCTCAATTTCAATTCAAACATGGGTTTGATTCACACTCCATGTTCTGAGAAATATTTACCATCCCGAAATTAAAAGGGAATGTATAGTAATGCTATGAATCACCCATTACCGAATATTGGTAATAATATCAGCAAAAGAATGTTATCCTGTGCTTCTAGACATGCCAAGCTCCACGTATTCTTGTACGGGGGGGTTGGATTCTATTTGTAAATCTGACATGAATCTTGGTTATTCCCACTTTTCAACTCCGCTAGACTAGACTTTTGAGTCTTTCAAGCAATTCGTTTAATCTTTCTATTTGAATATGTATAGAGAATGAATCCTTTTATCGAAGGATCAGAGAAAAATGGGTCCGGATTTAACTTTTACAAAATTGATGAAAAGGGGAATATTTATTATCAAACCAGTTCATCTGTCTGTAAAAACAGATCTTCCCGGACTCAGGTGCTTTTACCTCTAGGTGAGGTTATTCCCATCCTTGCTTTTATGTTAGTGGAATAAGGCCTTTCCCTATCTGTGTGGGAGAGTGTGAAATAGGGTCGCTAGTAGATATCTGATAATAGGAGCATCTCGGGATAGCCTCCATTGAGATTCCATTTGGGACTTAACCCAATGCCTTACGGCATGAGCTGACGACAGCCATGCACTACCTGTGTCCGCGTTCCCGAAGGCACCCCTCTCTTTCATGAGGATTCGTGGCATGTCAAGACATGGTAAGGTTCTTCGCTTTGCATCGAATTAAACCACATTGTACACCGCTTGTGCGGGCCCCCATCAGTTCCTTTAAGTTTCATTCTTGCGAACGTACTCCCCAGGCGGGATACTTAACGCATTAGCTACAGCACTGCAATGGTCGATATGCACAACACTTAGTATCCATCCTTTTTATGAAGGCTTGGTACAAGTCTACCACACCTATGACATTTTTCTTCATGGGTTTTTTGGGGGTTTATTCTGTAAACCTCTTCCATTTCCATGTAACATTGTTTCATTGTAATTCCACTTTTGTTGGTAGGATGTTGTATTCTTTCTTGGAATATTTTGAGTTTGTCCCCCTTGATTCCTACCACGTCCATGCCCACAACCATTAGTTCATCTATAATTATCAAATGAGGTTCCATTCACTTCAAGGAACGGTGTAGAGCTGATTGGGCAAGACTGATAGTTTTTCAGCAAAAGCTCATTATTTTATTCAACCACTAGAAGACAATATATTAGTTCATAATATTTTTTGAACTTATGCTCACGATATTGCAACTACATGAGCACATTCAAGGCATGGAATATATTGTATGTTTTTCCTTTTTCAATCATGTCTTCTACAATGACCTTTTCCCCACATAATTTTAATTGTGAGGTTATTTTAAAAAGTATTGAAATTTACTCATTAATACTTTTAAAATTTTGCAACTTCAAATGCATTCATTCATAACGAGTCTTTGAGAGAATTATGGTCATTATATATATATATATATATACTCGTATCTCTCAAATTATTCCATAAAATCATGGGATTGTTTACTCTAAGGTACTCATTTTTTTTTTTTTCATGAAGATGATGGAGAATAAAAAGCAATCATGCTGAGATGCTTAGTTGCCATCGTTAATAATATCTAAAGAAATGGATCTCAACATCAAGGAGCCAAGATAAATAATTCTTCTCAATATATCAAGGGTGTTAGATTCAACAATGTTTATAACAAAGATAATAATATTAAATGAACAAGCACTTATATCATGTTATTAACCAATACTGATTTAATCTAAATTATTCAAATATAACCTTTCAATTAAAACCAAATAATATAAGCCATACATATATTCTCATATAAAGTTAATAAAAATGTTTCACATATGATTCTAATAGGCTTGAAATAAAAGAACAAGTGCAATAGAATCCCTTAATTTAATACTGACCGTATTTAACAATATTATTAGATATAATACGTCTAGCAAAAAACTCAATGGATATTTAATCCAATAAATAAACGATAAAATTTTAGGCAATGGATCAATATAATAACAAATAAATTAGAAAATAAGATTATTGTTCTTTAGTGAAAACTTATAGTGGATTGGAGTGTCACACAAATAATATTTTATTGTGACAGAAAAAGTGAGGACAAATTCCTTTCAAAACTTTGGCTAGAGTCTCGTGCTAATAACATGTTATAAAATAAAGGAAATATTGTAATAATGAGATTATATCTTTAAATGGTCATCCACATAATGTATATAACTAATTATACATGTAATGGTTTGTTCGCACTTTACAAAAGAGATTACGTATGTATATATAGCTTTCAAAGTGTGTGGAGTTACTTCTTATGTATTAAGGCTATAACCATGGTTTTAAAAACCGGACCGGACCGGCCGGTTCAACCGGTTGGTCCGTGAACCAGGTAGTAATCCAGTCCGATTCTTCTTAAAAACCGAAAATGATGATAAAACTGGAAAAAACTGGGAACTGCCAGTTCAACCGGAAAAACCGAGAACCGGAACAGTTCAACTAGTTTTGTTGTGATACAAGAAAAAACAAAAAATATTCATCAAGTCGGCGTCGGCTATGACGGCATCGGCAACAAAGAATTGACACATCAATTTTGACCCAAACTTGGTCCTGATCCGATCCAATTCTATCTTCATAAGTTGCTAAACGGTCCTGATTTGGATCAAACCATACCGATTGTTGATCCGGACTTGGCTCATCGATGGATTGCTCTTGTCTCCGCGTTTGGCTTGCTCTTCTCTCGGCATTCACACACACAGCTTCATGTCTCTGTTTTTTATTTTGTTTCTTTACTGCCTTGTCCATTCCACTTCTAGGTTGGGTTACTGATTTTTTCGTTTGACTTTGTTAGTACAGCTGTCTGTTTTTTATGGCTAAATCTATTACAGTTGTCAACAATACTTGCCATATGCTTTCATTTATTTATCCATTTTGAGAGGCAGCAAGTCAGCAACAATAGTACTATATGTAATGTAAGTAAATTATGTAACATAATTTGGCTTATAATAAAAAAAATGTAACGTAACTCGCTTCTTCTATTTTTAATTTATTTATTATCTTTTGTAACTATGCATTTAAAAAGGAAAAAAAATAATAATTTAAGTCAATTACCTCTAATTGTAGACCATTTTATTTGCAAGTCCAATTAAATCATTTAATAAAATTGTTAGATTTTTGTTTGAAAGTTTAGAAAACATACTATATTAGTTACAAATTATTTATTTATTTATATAATTTTAAAATTATTAATTAAATTATTTATGACGTCATCGGTTCGACCACCGGTCCGACTTGTGATACGAGAACTACTCTCTTTTTCGGTTCTCTTTTTGGTCCGGTTTTTAAAAATATGACTATAACCTCAATCTTTAATTGATAAAAACTAGTGTCACCATTAATATTTATAACACCTATGATATTAATTGCAAATCACACATAACTTAACATTTTAACTAATTGTAGCAAAAGTTGTGGAGGAAGTTATGTCCATATATAGATTGAAAAAAAAAAAGTCAATATGTTCGGACTGAAAAAAATAAATAAATTAAGTCAAAAATGGCTGCGCGGCGTTGATGATAAACCGTAGACGGCTAAGAGCAGAAAAGTATATCGGTGCAATTTGACTTCTATGTCGGTGACAAGTGCCTCCCTATAATTTGATTGCACATCATAATTCATCAGGAACGCATGCCTGGGTTCCCATCAGACGTGTGAAAAATATAAAGTTTAAAAAAAAAAAAAAAAAAAATTACCATAGTTGACAGATTATGTTTTGATTAGTATATAATGTAAATTCATGTAAAATTGAAGGAGTATATCACAGAGCCACCTATACACAAGTTTATATTTGTACGCATACAAAAATTCACATGGGGCACACGACTAGGAGGATTTATGGGTATAAAGGTCTTTATCTTAGGATAAAATGCACCTACATAATCCCTTGAATTTTGAAAGGGTTGCACATAAACCCCATGTTCTTTGGTTTTAACTGATTTAAAAGAATAATCTTTAGATAGGATAGTGACATTATGTTATGACACAATAGTTTTAATTTAGCATTATCAATTTTACTACAAAATAATTGGTGTAGCAATAAATATGATTGGTGTTATTTCAACAATATAATAAATGAATGTCTGAATTGTTGGAGATATAGCGTATGATTCTGTAAAATAAACAACAAATCAGCAAATTGTCATGTTATAAACAATTTAAAACTCAGTGTGAATTCATAAATGAATTGATTAAGTCTAATGTTTGACACTATCTCATTAAGACAGATTTCGCCCCTCACAATGGTGCTTTGAGTCTCTTGAGTGTCTGTCTCCTAGGTTAAAATGGTCACCGCACGTAGAAAAAGCACAAGTAATCTTTGTGCACAACAAACAAAATTATCTTTCTTTCTCTCTCTGATTATGTATGCAAAAAAAAAGACTCAAAACAAAATAAGAGACTCTATTACTAGATGAACTCGCACTGCACCCAACCAAACTCGACCTTGTTCAAATCGGGTGGCCGTGCATGTGTGGTAGAGGCCCAAGTAGCAAGTCTAATGTTTTAAATTAGTACTTAAAAAATAATAAGTTTCAATCTACTCAATATAATTAGGAAAAAATACATTTTAAACCATATAGTTTAGGTGGTGTAACAAATTAAACCATGATGTTTTAAAAAGTAACAAATTAAACCCTTGTTTTACTTATATGAGTTGAGGTTTAAGTTGTTACTTTTTGAAACTTTGAGGTTTAATTTGTTACTTGCGAAACCTCAAGATTTAATTTGTTATTTTTTGAAACTTCAGGGTTTAATTTGTTACTTTGTAAACTATAGGGTTTAATTTGTTAATACCTCTAAACTATAGGGTTTAAAATGTATTTTTTCCCTTATAATTAATTGTTTCTTTCTTTTAAAATAAATATTGAGAATTCCCATTGATAATTTGATATATATATATATATATAAGTGGTGGTCCGTTTAATGTTTTTTATTTTAATTTTCTTCCTTTTTAGTTTGGGCTTACCCATCTGGCCATCTGGCCATCTCGATCGATATTGATTGATTAAGTTGTTGACAACTTTCGAGAAATATGCATTGGTGAGACCTCCATCATTGAAGATGTAACTCTTTCTCAATAATTTGATTCTTACTTTGATGTGAATGGTGGTGGGTCGACCGAAAGGGACCTATGCTATTTCAGACCTGTGATTATTTTTTTTGCCAACATGGTTAATCTCCATAAGCAAGATCAATGATTAGTTGGTCAATGACTTAGTAGTAATCAAGGTTGCAGCCTAAACTTTGGACTTCTAATGGACAGATTAACATATACATTCCCATATTTTGTCCTGGTAGATCTTACATTTATGCAAGGAACTACAAGAAAGAACATTTGGATCGGATTTCTCTCATTATTCAAAGATAAGCTATTAATTGAAAGGTTTGAGGATAGGAACTAAAATTATTTCTTTTCGGATAGTATGTACTCAAATCAAATCTTATTATGTAAGAATGAAGAAAATGTATATTTTGAAGAAATATACTTTTTTTTTTTAATAAACATAATAGAATTTGAATCTATGTCATCTGCTCTATGATGAGCGCCCTCTTTCAAACCAAGACGCCAACTAATATTTGATATTATACGGGATTCAAATCCAGTCATCCAAGTAAGAAATTGATAAATACATAGAATTTCATAAATGAGGGGATTTACATCCCCTTCATTTAAAATCCCATTATTTTTAAATTTTCTTGTTTGGTTATGATTTTTTGTAAAAAATTTCAAATAATGGGAATTGTAATTTACATATTATAATTTATTTCTTTGTTTACAAAAAATCCTTTCACCCATCTTTCTAACTTTTTTTCTAAGGAAAAAAAAAAAAATTTAATACCAACCAGGCGACCATTATTAGTGTGGATTTCAAGGAGAAACACAAATCCATAGGGTGGCTTGCCATCCATCAGATCACTATAGGGAGTTTCATCTATTACAACAGTTGGTAGAGATAGGCAATGAACATAAATATAAAATAAAGGGAGATTTTTTCTCTGCAACTTCTCGATCTGTCCGGAGAAAGGGGGATTTTCTTTTCCTCCACGTCTCTCTTTCCTCTTTGTGTCAGTAGCAGAAGCTGCAGACTGTTCTAAACTCTTCTTCTTTCCCAAAAAATATGTCTACAAGGCCACAACTCTTCAGTCCATAATACACTCTTTAAATTATGGCCTAGATTTTTTTTCTTTAATTTCTTCATCCTCTATGCTTCTAGGTTTGCAATTCCCTCTTTTATGGCCACCAAACGATGGAATTGATAAATCCCTTCATCAAATTCTGGCTTCTCCTCAAATCCCGCCTCCAAATACCTCGTCCAAACACACCATAAGTGATTTTACGAGTTGAGTAATTAGAACTCACTAAGAAGTATAAGTTTTAATAAGGATTGGTTGCATAAATCTACCCTAAAGAATGGGGTGCTTGCACTTTGCACCCCAAACTATAAAATCTTGCAATTAACACCCTAATTTGAACAAAATTAGCAACTTGCACCATTATATGTAATTGGCTGTTAACTTACTCAACACCATTTTAAAAAAAAAACTATGGTCCATAGTCATCTCACTAGATTTCAACTTTCAATTTTTTACTTTTTTTAGAATAAACTTTCAACTAAAAACATAACAAGTGAAATGCAAAATGAATATTAACAAGACATCAAGATTCAAAATCTTCCCATCCCAATTATTGAATTATTAAAACAAATAAATAAATGAAGAACCGCACACACACGGTTATTGCCGTCACAGACTCACAGTCCTGCATCCCAATGCCAACAGATTACAGGGTCCACAATTCTTTGGTGATCCCGAGAACACCAAATTTTTTTTTACTAAAGATAGGAAGCAGATCGAGAGATTCTCCAATGTTCTGACTTTTCACTTTTCACCATTTAGGACTAGGAGAGATCCCAATCTAGAACATGAAATCTCACATGCACAACATGGAAAGATTCCTTCCGAAAAGGATACGTCCCACATTAAAACCAAGCTGTTTTTTTTTTTTTTTTTTTTTAATCGCTGAATAAATGAAAACCAAGTTGCATACAAGAAATTCCACATCAAAGCCACTTCTTCATAAGAGAGAGAGAGAGATCCCCAATTGAAATTTGCTTTGTACAAAATAAAAATAAATAAATTTAGAAAAGAAAAATATACACATAATTACATCCACCAAACCATCTCTAAAATCTAAGACAAACAAAACATGAACATGACCACAAATAGCAAACAAGAAATTTAGAAGGAAAAAAAAAAAAAAAAAAATTCATGATTTGTCTTTGTTTCCCAAAACTCTTGCATCTCACTTTATTGAGATGAACTTACTCCCTAGCAGGCTAAAAACAAAAACATAAACTACATATGAATACTATAAAGAACCACCGGAATATCCGAACTCTGGTCACCGGAAAACATCAAATTTACCGTGATCTATGCTTACCATGCTTTGTCCTTTCACCCTTTTTCTCCGGATTTCCGAAAGCTCGGCAAAACCCGCAAGCGGAGACCTTCGGCGAAGGTGGCTCGATGGCTGGAGACACCTTTCCAGTGCGGTAGCCACGTGCTCCGCCGTTGGATCGGCTGCGCTCAATGGTGTTGGTTGATCCAACGGTTATTGATGATGCCTTATTATTAACCTCTTTGATATCCAGCTTATTGTCTTGCTCTTGCTGTCCTTGTTGCCCTTGTTCTTGGTCTTCTCTTTGGTTCACTTGGTTCAGCTCCCCTGACACAAGCCTGTCGTCCCACACAAGCCCTGAAGATCCTTGTCTCCTAAATGAAATCGCAGATCTTTGCAAACCAGCCATGGCCTCTCTCTCTCTCTCTGTGGATCTTTCTTAGTTAAGCAATATCAAACTTTTTTAGTTGTTGTAAATGAGACTTTTCTTTTATATATAAAGGGAGAGGAGGAGGATATATGAAGAAGGTTTGGTTTAAGAAGATATGAGGTCATAACATAACAACTCAGTCAACCTTTTCTGTTCTTTTATTTATTTATTTATTTAAAAATGGATATTAGAAGAGGGGTTTGTTTAGTTTTCATAACCATTGTTTGTTTTATTATGAGAAAATTTATTATTTCATTTAAATTATCATAAGTGTGCTTGTGTTTGAATGCTGTGGTTTATATTTAATTTTCTTTGAAAAGCTTTACTGCAATAGAATGGGCTTGATTGAGTGTTTTGTCCACTATGGCTGGCCTTCATTATCTTGTAGAAGTAAAAAACTGCCACCTTATTTTTATTAATTTTTTAATCAGTAAGGAGGTTCGATGTAATTTCCAAGAACAAGAACAAGAAGAATAAATTTTCAGTACGGGTAATTCTACAGTACCCATGTGGGTACCGTACCTCTAATAGATAAAATCTCACATTAATGGTACCAACCTCACATATTATAGTACCTACCTCACATATGATGGTACTTACCATTTTTATTTATTATTTAAATTAATATATATAAAAAATCAAATAGTAACAATATCACATTGGATAGTACCAACATCACATATGATGGTACTTATATCACATTTAATGGTACTAATTGAGTGAGTACCATACCCACAAAAGAGTGTGGGTATTGTAGAATGACCCGGTCAAGTACATTAGGTTCTTAATTGAATTCAAATACATTGAATTTAAATATTATTAAAAAAGATAATATTGTTTTTGTCTCATTCGTTAATGCAACCATGTGTTTAAATTTAATTGGGGAACTTAATGTACCTCACCTAAAAAACTGTATCTAAATTTTCCCTTAAATCTAATAGTAGTGATAACTTGTGATTTCACATTTTAGTGTTGTTAGCTGGTGGCACATGCATTTTGTAATTTACAATTCTCTCACAAAGAAAGGTGTAATTTACAATTATTATAAGTTGATAATTATTCAAACTTTTTGAGTCTTAACGAGCTTACGGTTCATATAATTGACCATTCAAAAGATTTTAAACCGTGTTCAAAAGAAATTTGGGAGAGATTTGAGAAAGGTATTGAACCCTTAAATGATTTCGTTCCAGCTAATTGACTCCTAAAAATTTGGAAGAAATTTGATAGGGATATTGAAAGATAAATTTGGATAAGGAATCACTAGAATAGAGGAAGTTGTAACAAAAATGTTTACTATACAAACTTTTGAAATAATTTTTTTTTTTTTTAAATGGCTAAAACAAATTAATTGTGGGAATAACTGTTAATATTTACATGTCCTTTCTTTCAAGTTAAAATGCACATCAATTGTTATGTTTTATGAGTCGAATTTGGAAAAGGTTTTGATTTAACAAGTAAACACTTCTCATCCAAGAAAGCAAAAGGGTCAGGAATCCTTTATTAGTAAGCATATATAATTAAGCACAAATTCCTTTATTCTCATAGTAACACCATGATTGTCTTTTTCATTTTTATTTTCTCTTAGATAATTGAAACTTGAAAGGGGGAAGAAAGAAACCGTTAAAAGAAAAGAATTAGGAACATATGTACACAATAATTAATATTGTGCTAAGTATGTCATTATATAAACATTTATTATTGAATATTTATATAAATTGTTTTTGAATTTTTAAATTCATTAATCAATGTTTAAAAACTTGTGTTTTTTATTATTTATAAATATTATGTTGTAAATTACGGATCTTAGCAATATTAGTGAAAGATAGAAAGAAAAAAGATAAAATCAACACATAGATTTTATGTTATTCAATTGTATGCCTAAATCTACGAGAACGAGCAACGAAAATCTTCACTATAAAAAAATAAAGGGCTTACACATTACAATGACTTTATAGTCCCTTCAAAACCATAACGCTGTACATTGAAATCCCACTATACTTAGCCTGTGTTTGGATGCACTATTTTGGGAATGCAATCTAGAGAATGCATTCCTGCTAGAATGCATTCTCTAGAATGTATTTTGTTGAAAATAGTGCGTCTGATAAAATATTGAAATTATTTATAAGAAGTGATTATGCTGAAAGGAATTGTGTTTAGTTGGTATTTTAAAAAATACATTCTTCTTATTAAATAATATATTATTAGTATACATTATGTAATTAACATTTTTTTTTAAATATCTCAATACAAGGCTAAAAATACATTTACTACCAATACAAAATTAACAATATAATAAAGAAATAAAGTATTACGTTGTGATTTAAATTAATGTCTACTAATAAAAAAAATAGGTCATGATTTGTGCACATCTCCTTGCACACATTTTTATAAAATTTGAACAATGTAATAAAAAAATATAGAGAAATGTGTATTGTGTGTGCAATAGAGATATACACAAACCATTTATGATAAAAAATATCATAGACATCTTCTAAATAAATTTTCACAATTCTACACTTTGCACCAAATAAAGTGAACATACAAATAAAACCAATTTAGTTTTTTCCCTTTCAATTTTTTTTTTCTTCTTTCTTTTCCACTCTCCCTTTTTTCCCACCATACACGTTACCCCACTCCCCATTTCTTTTTTCTTTTTTATTTCCTTTTTTTTTCCCCACCACCCATGTACCACCTTTCTTTTTTCTTCTCCCCCACCACACACATACATCCCCCTCACCCATCTCATTTTTTTTCTCTCATTTCCTCCTCACAGTTCACACCCCTCCCCCATTTCTCAGTTTTTTTTTTTTTATTTTTTCTCTTTTTATATCCAAACATTAAAATAAAAGAAAAAACATAATGTGACATAAAATCCAAACATTACAAATAAAGTGCTGGAAAAAGCACATCATAACAAGTTTACATTAAACAAAGAAAAAAACATTACTAACGATCATTCCAAATCATTCCTGGTTCTTTGATACAAAATGAGAAAATGAGAATACTTTTTCAAAGATAAAAGAAAGAAAGAGAAAAAATAGGGAACACATCAAAAAAAGAGAAAAAGTAGGGAACAAAAGAGAGGGAAGGAAAATAAAAGAAAGAAAGAGAAAAATTAAGCAAGGAAAAAAGAGTTGTTGGAGTAATAAATTGTTGTAAGTGGATCCCATTTACTTTAGCAAAAATTAAAAGTAGAAGCTAGAATTAGAATTCAAAATATTTTGGATTCTGACTTCTACTCTAGAAATGAAAATTTGCAAAATGCATTATACCTAGAATGCATTTTGCATTTTCCAAAATCCCAACCAAACATCTCAGATTTTTTGCAGAATGCATTCTATGCATAAAAATCCATGAAATCACTTTTAAGTAGAGGATCCAAATACAGACTTAATTAAAGACCCATATTAATTCTCATTCAAAAATGTGAGCCACTATTTCTGACATATTCTATTTTTTTATTATTTAATTTGTAATTGACATTAGCATTGGTGGCTTTTTTGTTGAACTAGTGACTGAAATATTTTGTGGATGACACTTATTTTTTGTGATGTAGACCCAAACCAAGTACTTCAACTAAGGTATTTGTTAACTTGGTTTGAAGGTGAATCTAGCTAAGTTTGAATTAGTGCCAGTGGATGTTGTTCCTTTTATTGAAGATTTGGTAGGTATTTTGGGATGTAAAACTATATGTCTTCTAATGAAGTATTTGGGGCTTCCTTTGAGGCGAAGTTTAAAGCGAAGGCTATTTGGAATGAGGTGCTGGAAAAGATGGAGAAAAGACTAGCAGGCTAGAAGAGATTGTACTTATTAAAGGGGGGTTGTCTAACCTTAATAAAAAGTGCTCTCTCGAACTTAGCTACCTATATTTTGTCCCCTTTTCCCATTCCGGTAGCAGTGACCAATCATATGAAAAAATTGCAGTGGAACTTCTTATGGGGTGGTATGGGAGACAAGTTTAAATTTCACTTGGTGAGGTGGGATACCATATGCCAACTGGATCAAAGTGGGGGATTGGGTGTGAGGAACCTTACTATTTTTACTGGAGCTTTACTCAGAAAATGGTTGTGGAGGTATGGGCATAAGCGAAACGCTTTGTGGAGGTGGGTGATTGACTTAAAGTATGGCTCTAAGGTGAGGGGCTGGTGTAAGAATGTTGTTAGACAACCATATGGGGTTAGTCTCTGGAAGTATATAGGATGGGGTTGGGATATTTTTTCTTAGCTTGTTAAGTTTGAGGTTGGAGATGGTATGCATATTCGATTTTGGTATGGCCTTTGGTGTGGTGAGACTCCCTTGCGAGAGGCATATCTGAAACTGCATCATATTTCTAGAGACAAGGATGCCTTAGTTGGCACTCATTTGCAGATTCATAATGACCAAGTCCATTGGAGGCTAGATTTTTTAAGAGCAGTTCAAGATTGGAAGTTGGAGTCCACTGCTTCGTTCTTGGATTTACTTTACTCCACTAAGGTGAGAGGCAGTGGTGCTAACACCATGGTTTGGATATGTTCTCCGCAAAAAGGCTTTAAGGTTAGTTCGTTTTATCAAGTTCTTTTCTAACCAGGGGGCTGCTCCTTTCCGTGGAAAATTATTTGGTAGCCTAAAATGTCCTCAAGGGTCTCTTTCTTTGTTTGGGTCTCGACCCTTGGAAAAATATTAACCGTAGAGAATTTGAGAAAGCGAAAAATAATTCTGGTTAGCTGGTGTTGTCTTTGTAAGTGCTACAACTTAAAGGTTGCAAACCCAAGTGCAGGTTGTTGCGAAGTAATAATTTCTCGAAAGTTTGAGTGTTGAACCACAGGGATTGGTGGGACAATGAACACTGATAAAATAAAATAAAGAAAAATCAATAATAGTTGAGATGGTTGGGTGATTTTGTAGTACACAACAAAAAGTGTAAAAGAAATAATAATTATGAGAAATACTAAGGCATTGGAGATACACTTTTTAACAAACTTATAAGGGTAAAACTTAGGTACAGTTTCTTAGGTTAAGTACATTAGGTTCCTAATTGAATTCAAACACATTTAATTTAAATATTCTTGAAAAAGATAACATTGTTTGTGTTTCATTGGTTAATGCAACCATGTGTTTGAATTCAATTAGGGAACCTAATGTACCTAACCTAAGGAACTGTACCTAAGTTTTACCCAACTTATAATACCTATTCTCCAACCTATTTTATAACTCAATTGAGAGTCAACTAAATAGTGTTCTCAATCGGAAAATAAAACAATGATTATATTAAAATTATCACCAAAATATTAATCGTATAATTGATTGATTACAATTTGCAAGACCAATTATTTGATTTGCAGGGAATTCCAAGCATTATTTGTACCCATTGTTAACAATGAATCAAGGAATTTTAGAGAACAAAAATTAAATTAAATGAAACAATCAATTAAAAAGATTATACATTAAAAACCATATAAGACTAAAGAATAAATACTAAAAATTTCATTAAAAGTTTCACCCCTAACCTTAGTTATGTATTTGCTGCCAAGCTTCATTCCTTTCTCTTTTTAATCATTGGCTTCCTTAGCTCAAATTCCACAATTTCTCATTATTTTTACACCACTTTTGTAACATCTACAAAACATAAAAATAAATAGAATAAGACTAAATAAAATATAAAATAAACCTAACAAAATATATATTAAAGATATAAAATACACACTATTGTGCGCACATCAGTAGAAGGATGGGGAAACAATTGATCACTTGTTCTTACATTGCCCCTTTCGCATGAAGTTTGGGATATGGTTTTTGCCCTTTTTGGTGTCCAATGGGAGATGCCGGGGAAGATCATCGATTTACTAGCATGTTGGCAAGGCTAATTTGGGCGCCATTGGCACAATGTGATTTGGAAATGTATCCCTCACTGCTTCATATGGTGTATTTGGAGGGAACGCAATTATAGGCAATTTGAGGGGATTGAATGAAGCGTGGTTGATCTGAAACATACGGTCCTCAAAACATTATTTGAATGGGTGTCGGCTTCGGGGGTCTCTCTTGCACCACTTTTTTTAGACTTTCTTAATCTTTGTTCTTTCAAGTGTCTTGAGGGATTGTACGTATTGTATAATCTCGATGTATATAATTCTTGCCTTATTTAAAAAAAAACTTATGTTACTTTTTACAATACCATTGAATGAATAATAAACTCACAAATTCACAGTTTAAATAAATTCTCTCTTTATTCCTTTAACGCTTACAAAATATGAAGATAATAAAATAATAATAAATATTCCATTTATAAAATACTCAAATTTTAGGTTTTTTGTATTTTAAAACTTTAAAAAATAAATAAATAAAAATTCATGAATGGGATATTAACTGTATTTCATGAATATAAGTTGGTGTGTGTAATAAATGCAAAAAGAATATATATATATATATATGAGTGAGTTTATTTTAGTTGAGGGATAGAAAAAGAGTAAAAATAACTTAAAATAACATTAATAGAAATAATAAAAAAGAACATATCAATTAAGGAGTTAACATAGAGTATGACTTTAGATAGATTAGAATAGCATAATAGAATACTTGTAGTCAACCTGGCCTAAAAGTTTGTTGAGGATTCATAGTAGACCCAAAATTTTGAGACTAAAGCTTGGTGGTTGTTGTTGATGTGTGCATTTAAGCTAGCAATATGTGTGATGCACATATTAATTAAAAATTATATCTATATTAAATAAAATAATTGACTAATATTAATGAAGTTGAACAGTAAACAGATTATCTTAAGTTATGCATTTGTATATGCTAACAATATGTGTGATGCACGTGCTCGCGCGCGCACACACACACACCCCGATATATATATATATATTCAAACATAGCACCCCCCCCCCCCCCCACAAACGAAAATTCTTGGCTACGCCCTTGCTAATCATCCCTACAAGAACATCTTCAAGTGATGCTAGTCCCAACCCCCTGTGTGTTTTTTGCCCCCTTTGTGGGCTTTTCACCACCCTGTCTAGGTCCTTTTGTTGTCCTTCATAGGTTGTTTTTGCCAGTCTTCTTAGGTTGGATCGCCTCCTGTGTGGATCATCTCATTTCCCTTTCCCTTGTGGAAGTGTTTGTTCTAGGTGGGTCTGCTCCAACTTTCTATGGGTCTTCTATCCCATCCGATGTTGTTATGCTCCCGTCATTTCTCTCTTTTGGTGGCTTGGCCTACCATGTTTAGAAGATGAAGATTTCTTGAATGGTTGTATTTGTTCCTTTGGCAATTAGTTTGGGGGTTACTC
Source organism: Fagus sylvatica (assembly GCA_907173295.1). NCBI lineage: Eukaryota > Viridiplantae > Streptophyta > Magnoliopsida > Fagales > Fagaceae > Fagus > Fagus sylvatica. The sequence continues at coordinate 7,101,366 of OU015766.1, read as the reverse complement.
CCAATTCGAGCAAAAAATTTAGAGAGATTCAATTTTTGAGTCTCGCGTCTACCCTCGTTGTGAATTGGGGGTAGAATCTTTTAAACACCTCTTTATTGTGTGCCGCCCCTGTACTAGTATTGCATAGTCTTGGTCTCCATGGAAAACCTGATCCTACTACCTATTTATTAGCTCGATTGGAGATTTTTATGCTTGCCTTTTGTTGATCTAGATAACTCTAGTTGTTGAAGTTCTTATTGCTCTCATTGAAGTCCGCGAGTCTCTTGTTGTAGGTATTTTTGTTTTTTTGTTCCTTTTTTTTTTGTGGTCAATGTTGTTGTTTGTCATGTATTGTACACTTTATTTGTTGCCCTTGCTGTTGTGTCTCGGGCTTTTCTATGTTTCCCCTTTAAATCCTAGTTGTTGAGAAAGTTTCCCTTGTATTGTTTCCATAAGCTTGATGCTTCAATAAAGTCACTTACTCAGCTTTAAAAAAAAAAAAAAAAAAAAAAAAAAAAAAAGGAATTATATTGTCTCTTCATATTTATATACAATTTAATATAATAAAGAAAGGATAAAAAAAATAAGTTTTGGTCCCAATAAATTATGGGTAATTTGATTTTTGTCCTTAAACATTCAATTGTACCGATTTAGTCCTTGGTTTTTGTCACTTTTTCAATATCACTCTTGTCGTAGTCTTATTCAAGGAAAATGCTAATGTGTTTAATGGGTGATCATATCACTTGCAATTTATTAAGGTGTAATTCCTGCAATGTGACTTAGCTGGCCCAACTAAAGCGCACCATGTCAATAAAGAAATCTAACTCAAATTTCACCTCATCTACAACCTTTTTTCCCCTCATTTTCCTATGCTTTCTCAACAACTAAACAAATCCAAAATCTCATGAAATTTTGCATCACCGCATTGTTTCCTTTAAAAATAAAAAGAAAAAATGGAAAAAGAAAAAGAGCCACCATATACTCATATTTTCAAATCCAACTAAGAGGAAGAACAAGAAGTGATTGTGTTGGTTTCTATGGTGTATTTAGCTTGAACCGTTGCAGTGGGGCTCTAAATGAGTAGCAACTAGTGGCGGCGCCACGTTGAGGCCAGGGGGTTCAAATGAACCCGCTGAGTTCCTAGATATTTTTTCATATAGGTAAAAAAAAAAAAATTATATAGGTAATTATTTATTTGTTAAATATTTATATATGTACTAAATCTCTTGAAATAAAATATTGAACTCCCTAACTTGAAATCCCATTAGACTCAACCCTTTAAACTCTTAAAAAAAAGTCAAATAACAACAAAAATAACCCAAATAATTACAATTGATTATCAATAATCTATTTATTTAGTTAGCCCAATTAGATTTCATTCAATTAAAATTTTTAAAAAATATCTAAATTTACTTACCTTAGAGCATTCACAAGCACCTAAAACCCAATTTCAGTTAAAATATGCATAATATACTTAAAAAAAAATACTCACATTGTATTGGATGAATTGGGATCTATAGTTGAATAACTTTGCAATCTTGTCCGTTTTCATTTACACTTTATTTGTTTAGCAAAATACGTTAATGAAAGAATTAGTAGATTGACATGTGTATTTTTTTGGTTTATGCATTTGATATTCTAAAAATTTGGTGTTGTAAGCTGATGAGATGGAAACTTTTTTGGTTTTTAATCATAAATTCATAATTGTGTGACATGTCAATAATCCCTTAGACACTAGCATTTTTGGTGAGTGAGATGATAACACAAAAACAAAAAAAAAAATCAAAGGCGTGCACAACTTCAAGCTGAATTATAGATGTTTCTTCATATTTAGATACAATTTTAATTTTAATTTTTTTTTAAATAATTAATTCTCACACGTGTTAACAAAGTGTTTCACCATTCCCATTGAAACTCAGTTGCATATCAAACGAGAATCTGAGCAAGAATGGAAGACCGATTAGCGGGTCCATTTCATGGATATGCATAATTTCTGATCTTGAAAACGACCACTTTGTGTATTCATGGCCTTATCACAATCAATAAATTAAAGGCTGAAAATGCATTTATCATCTCTTCTTCTAAATTTGAACTTTCATCTTTCAAACCTGGCAACTTCATCCAACTCAAGGAAGTCAAAGATTTGAATATAATTGGTCACTCCACCAATAAGAAGACACACAATAATTTTTGGCCCCGCTTCTTTTAATACTCATAATTGCGGTGTTGAATTTGGTAAGCTACCATGATCAAGACAGAGAATTCGGTTAAGTAAAAATTTTAATTCTAAAACATCATCAAGCACCAATTTGAAAATAACCCTTGTCATCATCATCACATCATCAACAGTATCATGAAAGTTAAAAATGAATGACGAAAAATAAGGTCCTAAAAAGTAAATCCAACATCTATTTGTCATGATCATGACTGATCAAATAATCAATAGAACTTTTTACCGAATGCCGCCTGGGCATTTAACAAATCAATTGACCTTCAAGTATGGACACACACATGACATAATTATGAAATCGGAAATTTCAATGAGTATTATATTGAAAGTTGCCTTTTAATAATAAAAAAAAATAATAATAATAATTGCATAAATCACGCATAAACTAGGGGTGGTTTTTGTATTTACACCACAAAAAGCGAAAAACTTGTAATTACCGTCTCAATTTGAACGAAGTTTACAAATTGCACTTTATAGTCTTATTAAATCACGTGACTCTAAAAAAATAAATTTCCCACTTTGTCCTTACACGCGGTGAAGTTAAAATGGAGAGAGAGTAAAGTACTTTCTAAGAGAGTAAGTGTAGTGGGTAAGTTTTTAGGCTACAATTAATTTCTTAAAGTAGTAAAAAGTACTTTTGTCAGACTTCCCAGAAAAAGATCCTCTTTCCATTAATGATTACTTTTGACTTTATATTACATCGTGTTTCGTGTTCTGTTCCCTCCTCTCAATGTGGGACAGTCCTTTACAAAAAAGTACAAAACTTCTACCAAAAAGTACAACATTCTATTTGTCTCTTGTTATTCTTTAAATCTTGATCATCTTGGGCCGAGCTTTAATCTTCCTCTGATATGGGCTTGGGCCGAGCTTTATGTCTTGACCTCTGATATGGGCTTGGGCCGAGCTTCATGTCTCAACTTCTGGTATGGACTATTCTTTTTATGGGCCTATTTCATATCCTAATTTCCCCACCTCCAATTGCCCCTCAAATCTTTACTCTTTGTTGAAGAGAGAGATTTAACCGAAACAGTGGAGAAATATATATCACCATTTAAAGTTTTGAATGAAACGCAGTTGGGAATAGTGTGGTCGGTCATTCTATCAAAGAATATGGTTCGGCTCACCGCTATCGACCTCGGATGAGAACAAATCATTCGGTTCTATGGGTCGAAAATTCGGCTACTAATTCCGAGAAGTCCGAACCAGAATGTTGTGGCAATAGAGTAAATCCTTCCAACTTAACGTTTTATCGTCCATTGGATGATAAAACGAGTTGATGACAATTTAATTCAGTTTTATCTTGGAAACGGCCGTCTACCATAATTAATACGCCGTTTGGCGTTCCCAAAGACTTTAATGATTTATTGTGAATTCTATCTCTAAGGATTTATTGCGAACTAAAAATTTATTCTTTATTATTATTATTATTTTTTTTTTCTACAGGTTTTTTACCGGCCCATGACCGACTGGATCCCGATTGCCCGTGGTCCCATTGGTAGTATATAAGAAAGGGGGGAGACCCCACATTATGTTTTTACCTTTAAATTTATTCTTTTCCTCAAGTTGTGAACTTTTTTACTGATTAGAATCTTGTTTCTTCTATTTAGTTCACCCTTACTAAGTAAAAACATGCCTATACAAAGGAGGACCATCAACATAGGATCGGTGCTCGGGACGCTTGCCCCAGAGCCGTCGGAAACTTCTAATGTTCCTCTTGCTCCCGGGTTCTCTGAGGGGGAATCCGTTATGAAAAAGAGGAAGAAGGGAGAGGAAGAAGCTGAAGTAGTAAAGGAACAACAGGCCTTAATCCAAGCCGAACCTTCCGTGACCAAGTCCTTGTCTAAAAAAGGGAAAGGCAAAGATAGCCGAACTCCCCAAAAGGCCGCTGGTCACGTTTCACATAAACGCAAACATCAGAAAGAACTACCAGCGCCTTGGAAATGTGAGTTTTATGTAGACGGCCGACCTGTGAACGAAGATGATTCGGTCTGGAAAAGTAAGGATGTCAGGGGTGGACAAATAGCTGACGCCATTGGGAGTGCTCTTCTCCTTCCCAAGGACATGAAGTCTTGGAAAGGAAATAACTCAATGCAGATGATTGAAAATTTGAAGCGTGACTCGGTCGTGGTGAGTTTTGTCCTCTATCATCTCTTTTATTATAATAATCTATCATTCTCATCGTTTATTCTGATGATTATTTTTAGGCTGTCCAAGGGATTTTTGAAGCCGGGTATCGGTTGGTAGAAACCGAACGTCTTCTTAATGAGTCTCTCCTTGAGAACGATAGATTGCGTGAAGTTGAAAAGACGGCATCCGCTCGAATTCGGGAGGTCGAGAGTCAACACAAAACTGCCGAGGAGGGGCTTCAAGCAGTTGAATGCCAATTGGTGGAGGTCTCGGCAAAGTTGGAACGAGAGTGTGAACGTTCCAGTGGATTTCAGGCGAAAATTGATAGACTCAGGGCCGAGTTGGCTGAAGCCCGACGGGTGTCTAGCAATGCTGAGAATGCAGCTCAGGCTTACTATGACCGGGGTTTTGAAGAGGCTGCAGGATCTTTGAAGCTTCAACTACATAGGGAATGTAATATTTATTTTCTGAAAGGGTGGGCTTCGGCTCTTGAGCAGGCTGCGGTTGATGACAACTCTGAGCTTTATGTTTTGGGTCGGCATTATCGGCCTTTCGATTCAGGAACCCCCGAGAATCTTGAAGACATGAATGTTGAGGTTTTGGAAGACTGCGAAGCCGTTGATGATCCTACGGCTCTGGAAACCGCTGAAGTTTTTGATCATCAAGAGCGAGCTCAGACCGAAGAGGTTCAAGATGTGGAGAAAGGTATCTCCGATAAAGAAGACAATGTAAACGTTGATGACTAAGGAGAGTTTACCTATGGTCCTTGAATGCATCTATGACCGCATTATACATTTCATTTCCCCATTGAAGCAAATCGCACCAAACAGACATATTATCCCATTCATTTGGAGTTCTCAGCCTCTAAGTCTCAAGGATGCCCTTGAGATCAGCATAAAGGTTTCCATGTACACCAACAACAGAACTTCCAGAGAGTTTGTTGCTACTGAGAATCTTGAAGAAACGAATGTTGAGGTTTTGGAAGACTGTGAAGCCGTTGATGATCCTACGACTCTGGAAACCGCTGAAGTTTTTGATCATCAAGAGCGAGTTCAGACCGAAGAAGTTCAAGATGTGGAGAAAGGTATCTTCGATAAATAAGACAATGTAAACGTTGATGATTAAGGAGAGTTTACCTATGTAACAGACCTTATTTAGTGTTTTTTTTTTTTTTTGGCGCTACAATGTGATCTGTAGTTCTGTTTTGTTTTATGAATAGAAGTTTTTCCTTCATTATTTTTATTTAATTTAACATGTTCGTATATTGACTGACCTTCAATTTTTTCTGAATTTATCTTTTCATAACTTCAAATGGATTTGTCACGTTCCTAATTTGACTGTCATTCTTCATCTTAGTATTTGGGAATCATTTTAAAATTTTTCATGAACAATCTCTTAAAAGGCTAGACCAATCGCTTTGTCTATGGATTTGGACCGAGTTATGTACGGGTTTGTTTTATCTTTGCTTCGCAAAGACAAGTCCGTTTATCGCTAGGGGGTGGGCCGAGTTTATTTCGTTGCCCCGAACTATCTTCGGTTGATATAATTTGGGTGTATTTTGTTTGAATTGGGATATATGGACTGAAACACGCTTTATGTCCATCATAAGGTCCTCCGAGCGAGTGTTTGGTCTGAATAGACCGCCCTTAACGACGTAGCTCAAAAACCGGATGATTATTGACCTGATCGGTCTTAATTTGAAATGACAAACGAAAAGGCAGAGTTTCACCTTTTCGGTATACTGCAGATCCTTATTAATGGAGATCTGTCGTTGGTGTCTTTTCGACTTACGGCTGATAAATGAATGACGGCTTGCTTCATTTATTACGCCGTTAGGTGTTCCCCAAACCATCAAATCATTATGAGATTTTTTGGAGGGCCGGGAGAAGTTATTTTAATGAATCCCCAGTCTTTACCGGCCCATGACCGGCTAGGTCCCAGTATCCGTAGCCTACCCAGCCTCGTATAAAAAGGGGGAGACCCCACTTCATTTTCACTCTTTACTTTCACTTCCAGAGATAAAAAACATCCCTCTCCACTTCTTGAGTCAACCTTCTCTCTAACTCTTCTGTGCCGTCTTCACGTCAGTAAGTCTCTTTTTACTCTTGTATTTACCTTCCATTATCCTAGTTGCGCTCTTCGGCCCATTAGGTTTTCAAGTCATGGGTAAATTTGCCAAACACATAGATACCGAAGAGAAAATCGTACAATTTAAAATTCGTTATGGTATTCCCGAGGATGTACATATTCGGTACGTTCCTTACGGCGATCTTGCGCTTCTCCAGCGTCAAGATCTCGTGCTTCCAATAGTAGCAATAGTTGAGGGAGGGGTTAGAATACCCATGCATACCTTCCTACTTCGGTTTTTAACTCATTTTAGGCTGAATCCTCTCCAGTGTGCCCCCAATGTTTTTAGGATAGTAATGGGGACGGCCGTTCTAATGGAAAAGCTCGGCCTAAATCTCACTGTACATGACATGACATAACATACGTGTATAGTCTTCAAACGACTGGTAGGGATCAGTATACTTTAGTTGCCCGTAATGCCGATAGAAAACTGGTGACCGGGCTTCCAGACTCCAGCAAGGGCCGAGACGAAGATTTTTTGGTGTTCACGGGGAACTGGCAAAACCCCCATATTAATTGCCCTTTGAAGCCCGGTGTACCAGGTTTTCACTGTTTCATGTCTTTTACGCAATGCATTTTTGTTTCTTTTTGTCCGTTTTGACTGAGTGTTTTCCTTCTCTCTTTTCAGACAAGGAATTTACTGCTAAGAAGGTAGAACTTGTGGAAAGGAAGACGGTCGAACATCTCTTAAAGAGGCCGTGTTTCATTGATTCGGGTGGTCGTCCACGTGCGGCATCCATTTTGCTGGATTACGTGCCTTCGTATAAGTCTTTCCAAAAAGGACCCACCGTAAAACACTTTAGACAGGAGGAAATTACAGTCGTGCGCCCTGGGAAGGATCAGGAGGATATCATTCAAGCGGTCCCCGTGACAGTTAGAAAAGGAGTGCAGGTACCTCAGCTTGTGCCACCTCTTAGTAATCCTGAATTCGTTCCCTCCCTCGAGTCTTCAGAGGTCGGTCTTCCAATTATTCGGTTCCCGTCTGTTTTTGACCCCGATCCCAAACCAACCGAAGAAATGCAGATCCAGAAACGGTTAATCAACATATCGTCCGTGCTCGGGACGTCTACCCCAGAGACGTCCGGGACTTCTCCCCATGTTTCTCCCTTTGCTCCTCCCCCTGGATTTTCTCAAGGAGAGGATGTTATGGGGAAGAAAAGAAAGAGAGGAAAGGAGCAGAATGATGATGTCAGCGGCCAGGAGGGGTCATCTCCACCTCGACTTCCAAAGGCTAAGGCCCCAAAAAAGGGAAAGAGCAAGAATGACCGAGCTCTTCAGAAGGCCGCAGGTCAAGTCTCTCAAAGACACATGCATCAAGACGACTTGAAACAGCCGTGGAGCTGTACTTTTCTTCTTGGGAACCGAACGGTCGATGAAGGAGACTCGGTCTTAAAGAGTGGAAAAGGAGTTCGAGGTGGACAAGTGGCCGAAGTGGTTGGAAAGGCTCTTCTCCTTCCAAAAGACATGAAGGTCTAGCAGGAGAAGAGGTCCAAGCATATGCTGGAGAACTTAAAGCGCGACTCTATTCTGGTGAGTTTTGAAGCTTTATATTCAAACATCTCATTATACGTGTTAAGTGAATTATTTATACATATGTATATAGTTCACTTTATTTTATTCTTTATTTCTTTTTTAGGCCGTTCAAGGTATATTTGAGGCTGGCGACCGACTTTTGGAGACCGAACGTCGCCTCAACCAGTCTCAAGAAGAAATCAAACGTCTCACGGATTTTGAGAAGTCAGCCTCTACAAAAATTCGTGCTGCCGAGAGCGCCCAAAAGAGTGCTGAGGCCGGCTTGCTAAATTTACAGAATCAGGTGACCGAGCTCCAGAGAAAGCTGGACCGGGAGTACCAGTCTGCCTCTCAAGTTCGAGTCGAGAATAGCCAGCTTAAAGACGCTCTAACCGAGGCTGAGGTGAAGGTTGAAAAAGCTGAGGATCAGGCTCAGGCTTACTATGATCAAGGCTTCAGTGAGGCGGCCGACTCCTTATAGTTACAACTCAAAGGTGAGTGTAACAAATATTTCATCCAAGGATGGCATAAGGCCCTTGACAAGGCCGGGGTTGATGATGCGTCTGAGTTATATGATTCGGCGTGGAGACATCAACCTTTCGGGGATCATGTGCCAGAGGAGCGTAATGAGGAGGCCGGAGAGGATGCTGTTGAGGACCCTATGATCCCTGTGTCCCATGAAGTCTTGAGCGAGCCCGTATTAACTGATGATCCTGAGATGCCTGAAGATCAGGCTGACGATCAAATCCAGACGGTTGAGTCTTAAGAAGGGGAAGACGGTTCGGATGAGGAAAACATAGATGTAATCGATTAGCTTAGATATAATACAGTTCTCATACTGTGACTTATTTTGTATTCCCCGTTTCCTTCATAAGAAGGGGGGGAATGATACAATCTGTTTTTATGTTCCCCGTTTCCTTCATAAGAAGGGGGAAAAGTATATATTTTGTTATTTTATATTTCGATGACTTAGTACCTTTGCTTGAATTTGATATTTGTGCGATCATGCTTATGATTTAAGTTATATCTTGCGAACCAGATGAGTATTTGGGAACCGTTTAGGTTTACCGAAATTCAAGTTGGTTTAGTCTTTCTGGACCTTTGTACTAAGGAACCCTTAGGTTTAACTGTAGCATTTATGAACCGTTTAGGTTGTCCGAAGCCTAAGTCAAGTGTATTTTTAACTTTTAACTTGCCAATCCCCCTGGGCCTCAGTGCTTGGGAACCGTTTAGGTTAACCGAAGCCTAAGTCAAGTTTATTTTTAACTTTTAACTTGCCACTCCCCCTGGGCCTCAGTGCTTGGGAACCGTTTAGGTTGACCGAAGCCTAAGTCAAGTTTATTTTTAACTTTTAACTTGCCAGTCCCTCTGGGCCTTAGTGCTTGGGAACCGTTTTAGGTTGACCGAAGCCTAAGTTAAGTTTATTTTTAACTTTTAACTTGCCAGTCCCCCTGGGCCTCAGTGCTTGGGAACTGTTTTAGGTTGACCGAAGCCTAAGTCAAGTTTATTTTTAACTTTTAACTTGCCAGTCCCCCTGGGCCTCAGTGCTTGGGAACCGTTTAGGTTGACCGAAGCCTAAGTCAAGTTTATTTTTAACTTTTAACTTGCCAGTCCCCCTTGGGCCTCAGTGCTTGGGAACCGTTTAGGTTGACCGAAGCCTAAGTCAAGTTTATTTTTAACTTTTAACTTGCCAGTCCCCCTGGGCCTCAGTGCTTGGGAACCGTTTAGGTTGACCGAAGCCTAAGTCAAGTTTATTTTTAACTTTTAACTTGCCAGTCCCCCTTGGGCCTCAGTGCTTGGGAACCGTTTAGGTTGACCGAAGCCTAAGTCAAGTTTATTTTTAACTTTTAACTTGCCAGTCCCCTTGGGCCTCAGTGCTTGGGAACCGTTTAGGTTGACCGAAGCCTAAGTCAAGTTTATTTTTAACTTTTAACTTGCCAGTCCCCCTGGGCCTCAGTGCTTGGGAACCGTTTAGGTTGACCGAAGCCTAAGTCAAGTTTATTTTTAACTTTTAACTTGCTAGTCCCCCTGGGCCTCAGTGCTTGGGAACCGTTTAGGTTGACCAAAGCCTAAGTCAAGTTTATTTTTAACTTTTAACTTGCCAGTCCCCCTGGGCCTCAGTGCTTGGGAACCGTTTAGGTTGACCGAAGCCTAAGTCAAGTTTATTTTTATTGAGGTGTATATGAAAAAGGTAGTGGAATGGAGTGACACCAGATTTACCGTGGTTCGGCCAATGGGGCCTACGTCCACCTAGTTCTTTTCTTATTCATCATTGATATCCATCTTTCTTTACAACTTGCACTATCCATATACATATATCTCCCCTTTTTCCTTTCTTCTTCTTCTTCTTTTTTTTTTTTTTTTTTTTTTTTAAAGGAGGAAAAATATGTGAACTAATGGAAATACTTTCGAAGATTGCTAACATTCCATGGCCGGGGCAGGGGTAAAGAATTTAAGTCTTCTAGATGATAAGCCCCTGTTCCCGTGACAAATCGCACCCGGTATGGTCCTTCCCAGTTAGGTCCAAGCTTGCCGTCGGTCGGGTTCTTAGTGTTGCCCAAAACCTTTCTGAGGACCAGGTCACCTTGTTGGAAGGATCTCGGCCGAACATTCTTGTTGTATCCTTTTTTCAGTTGTTGTTGGTAGGAGGCTAGCCTGATCATTGCTTGTTCTCTTCTTTCTTCTAGTAAGTCTAGAGCCTGAGATTGGGCCAGATCGTTTCTTGTTGGATCCCATTCCGACGTTCTGAGGGTGGGAAGTCCGATTTCCAGTGGGATGACTGCTTCCGAACCATATGCTAATGAGAACGGGGTTTCTCCCGTTGATCTCCGTGGAGTGGTTCTGAAAGTCCATAGGACATTAGGTAATTCTTCCACCCATCTTCCCTTAGCATCTTCCAGCCTTTTCTTGATCCTGTCTAACACGGTTTTGTTTGAGGCTTCGGCTTGTCCATTACTCTGAGGATACGCCGGCGAACTGTAAACGTTTTTTATGCCAAGTTCTGAGCAATACTTCGTGAAAGGTTTACTGGTGAATTGTGTCCCGTTATCCGAGATGATAGTTTTGGGTATTCCGAACCTGGTTATAATATTCTTCCAGACGAACTTAATTGAATCTTTGTCCCTGATGTTTGCCAGTGGTTCGGCTTCGACCCATTTTGTGAAATAATCTGTAGCGACAATCAGCCAGCGTCTATTACCTGTTGCTTTTGGTAAGGGTCCGACCAGGTCCATGTCCCACTGTGCGAATGGCCACGGACTTACTAATGGCTATAGCTCACCAGCTGGTTGATGAACCGAATGTGAGAATCTTTGACATTTATCGCACTTTTTTACGTAATTCACAGCGTCTTTTTGCATGTAAGGGCCACCAATATCCCTGGGTAAGGGCTCGGTGTGCCAGAGACTTGCCCCCAGTATGACTTCCACAGATGCCTTCATGTATTTCATATAATAAGTCCTCGACAATGTCAGGATGGACGCATAAAAGATAGGGTCCTGAGAAGGACCGTTTGTAGAGCTTCGAGTCTTTTGACAACCAAAATCTCGTAGCTTTCCTTCTGATGATCTCGGCTTCTTTTTTTTGTAGTGGTAGGACATCCTCTTTAAGGTAGATGACGTAGGGATCCATCCAACATGGACCGACCGTAATAGTGTTTACGAAGTTTGCAGGTTGGTCAATGCTGGGCGTTGCAAGGGTCTCAATTGGTATGAATCGTTTGAAATCAGCACTAAGAACAGATGCCAACGTCGCCAATGCATCCGCGTGATTATTCAAATTTCGGCCGATCTGTTCGACTCTTACTATTTCAAAGTTGGGCATGGCCGTTTGGACCTTCAACAGATAGGCCGCCATACGCTCATCTCGAGCCATGTACTCCCCATTGATTTGACTTGCTACCAACAATGAATCGCAGTAGACGATCAGACGTCTGGCTCCCAATGTTTTTGCCGACTTCAATCCAGCCAGGACCGCTTCATACTCGGCCTCGTTGTTAGAAGTTTTAAAATCAAGACGAATCGACTGTTCAATCACTGTCTCATCCGGTGTTATTATGACCACTCCGGTTCCTAACCCTTTGGCGTTGGAAGCTCCATCTACGTACACTTTCCACCAACCTGTATGTTCGGGCGAATCTTCTTGGGGCGTCGTTTCGCCTATGTTCTGTTGTTCAGAGGTCGGTGTGAACTCTGCAACGAAATCGGCCAGCACCTGCCCCTTTATGGCAGTCTTTGGGAGGTATTTTACGCCCAAGGCACTAATCTTCGCTTCTCATTTCCAAATCCGTCCCGTAAAGTCGGCCTTGTGAAACATGGCTTGTATTGGATATTGCGTTACCACGTAAATGGTGTGTGCTTGGAAATATTGCGGTAGCTTATTGGCCGCTGTGATCAATGCTAGGCCGACCTTTTCTAGAGGGGGATAGCGCGTTTCTGCCTCTGTCATAGTTTTGCTTGCATAGTATACCGGACACTGGACAGTATCTTTAATTCGAATCAACACGGCGCTTACAGCTCGATCGGACACGGCCAAATACAGAAAAAGTGGTTCACCTGGTGTTGGGTTAGACAAAAGCAAGGAGGAAGAGAGATATTTCTTTAGGTCTTCAAAAGCTGAAACGCATCTGTCGTCCTATTTAAAAGTAGTGCTCTTTTTCAGGAGCTGGAAGAAAGGCTGACATCGATCGGCCGACCTCGAGATGAACCTGCTCAACGCCGCGGTCATACCTGTTAACCGTTGGACCTCTTTGTGAGTTCGCGATGCTTTCAATTCTTGGATGACCTTGATTTGATCTGGGTTTACTTCAATACCTCTATGTGATACCATGAAACCCAGGAATTTTCCAGAGCCGACCCCAAATACGCATTTGGAAGCGTTCAATCGTAGCTTGTGTAGTTTCAATACTCGGAATGTCTCCGTCAAATCTTTTAAGTGGTTTTGGGACGACCTGCTTTTTACAACCATATCATCAATATATATCTCCATTGTCTTCCCTATTTGATCTTTGAACATTTTGGTGACCATCCGCTGATATGTGGCGCCGGCGTTCTTTAGACCGAATGGCATTACCTTGTAGCAGTATATCCCCAGCGGGGTGATGAAGGCGGTTTTTTCTCGATCTTCAGTTGATAGGGCAATCTGATGATACCCTTGGAATGCGTCTAGAAAACTCATTCGGTCATGCCCGGCTGTTGCGTCCACCAATTGATCGATCTTGGGTAAAGGGAAAGGGTCATTTGGGCATGCCTGATTGAGGTTAGTAAAGTCTACACATACTCTCCACTTCCCGTTTTTCTTTTTCACCACCACCGTATTAGAGAGCCAAGTAGGATATTGAATTTCTCGTATTGCTCCTGCCTGGAATAGTCTCTCTACTTCCTTCTGTACTGCTTCTGCATGCACCGGAGCTGATCTTCTTGCCCTCTGCTGCACTGGTTTGGAGTGAGGATCTGTATTCAACCGATGCTCGATGTAGTTGGGATCCACTCCTGGTACTTCGTAGGGGTCCCAAGCCAACACGTCCACGTTGTTCGCGAGGAAGTCTATAAGTTCGGTTCGGTCGACTGGACTCAGTTCTCGACCGATCTTAAAATACTTTTCTGGGTCAGAAGAGAAAGTTACTGTCTCTAATTCTTCACAGAGCGTGTATGTTTTTGTGTAGGCGTCTCCTGCCTTCTCTGACTGCTATAAGCCTTTGGACCACTGTGCCGCCATTTTCCCTTTCTGCTTAGACTCTGGGGGATTCTGTTTGATGGCAGCCATGATGCACTGCTTGGAAGCAACTTGGTCACCCTTAATCTCCATTATACCGAAATCTGTTGGGAAACGGAGTTTTTGATGGAAAGAGGATGGTACAGCTTTCAACCTGTGGAGCCATCTTCGTCCCATGATTGCTGTGTAGGGAGACGGCACATTTATTACAATGAATTCGGTTTCCAAACTGATTGGTCCGGTATGGACAGTTAATGTAATCCGGCCCATTGGCCGAATGCTTTCTCCTGAGAATCCAAATAGGGGTGCGTCGTAAGATTGGAGGTCGGACTGTTTGAGACTGAGCCGTGAAACAGGTCCGGGTACATTATCTCAGAACAGCTGCCTTGGTCTATTAATACCCGTTTGACATCTGAGTCTCCAATCCTTAATTTGATCACCAATGGATCGTCGTGTGGAGTCTGGACATTTCTCAAATCTTCATCGGAGAAGAAAATCTGCTGTTCATTTCTTGGGAAATCCATCCTCGATTTTTTGGACATAACTGATCCTTCGGATACCTGAAAGACTTCCCGAAGGTGTTGAGCTTTCTTCAAATCGGACTTCAACCGATCGTATGACTGCCCATTCGATCGAGATGTATGGATCGTTTCTATGACCCTTGCAGCAGGCTTGGTGTTGTGGGCGGTTGTTAGCCCCTCATGGTAATGCTGTCTCTGGCCATCACTTATGTAGCGGTGCAGGTGTCCGGCTTTAGCCAAATCTTCTAAGTGCTTTTTCAACGTATAACATTTCTCGGTCATATGCCCTTTTTCTATGTGATAAGAACAGTATTTGTTGGGATCTCTTCTCGTTGGATCTCCACCCAGGGGAGCAGGCCACATGAAGAAAGGTTCATTCTTTATGTCACCCATGATGCGATAGATTGGTTGGTTAAAAACCGTATATATTCTGCCTGCTTCTTTCGGTCGTGGAAAACGGGTAGGATTTCTTGGCGGTATTTCGGCCCTTTTTTGCTCCGTATTGTTGAGCCTTCTTCGGGGTCAGCTTTGTGTAGATATTGCCTCAGTTCTTGCTCTGTCTTCTTCCACCCGTACATATTGTTCGATTCGCGACATAAGATCTCGCATGCTTCTAGCCAACCTTTTGGAGAGACTATGTCTTAATTCGGATTCTGGGTGTAAACCCTCTTTAAAGGTCTTTATGGCCATATCTTCCGTACCACCGTCTACCTCGTTATATACTTCCCAGTATCTTGCAGAATAATTCTTTAGCGATTCTGAGTCTTTCATTCTCATAGACATTAAGGAGGCAAACTCCTTAGGTTTCCAACTGTTGGTTATGAATCGGGAGACAAATGCCTCGGCTAATTCGTTCCAAGAATAAATCGAGGAATGTGGTAGGCGGTTGAACCATCTAAGGGACATTGGCCCTAAGCTTGAAGGGAACATTCGGCACATTAAAGCGTTGTTGCCGAGGTGTAAAGCCATGCCTTGTCTATAATGACTGATATGTCCGACAAGGTCGGCCTTGCCGTCATACATCACGTAGTTCGGGGCTAAAAAGTTTCCTGGCAGACGGGCTTTCTCTATTTCTTTCGAAAAGGGAGAATGTGATATTTGATGAAGGGCTTTCCACACTGTTTCCCGTCCTCTCCTTTCTCCGTATGGTTGTCTTACAGTTGAGGGGGATTCAGACCAGTTGCCCCTGGATCCTCTATCCAGAGTTCTTCCCCCTTTGTTCCTTCCATCAGAGCTTTCTTCTTCGTCGGTTTCCGCGGCCGACCTGCTTGAGCTTTCAGATGTCAAATATCTTTCATGCCTAGTTCTAATCCTAGGTCGGCTAGAATGCTGTGATCTTCTGGATCGTTATTTTTCTTAGTCATTTACAAAAAAGTACAAAACTTCTACCAAAAAGTACATTATTCTATTTGTCTCTTGTTATTCTTTAAACATCATCTCAATCCTCTGATATGGGCTTGGGCCGAGCTTTATGTCTTGACCTCTGATATGGGCTTGGGCCGAGCTTTATGTCTCAACTTCTGGTATGGGCTATTCTTTTTATGGGCCTATTTCATATCCTAATTTCCCCACCTCCAGTAAGAATTTGCAACTTCCAAATTCTTTTGCAAACTCTAGGTTTTTTATGTAATTCAACTCACTTGTTAGTTATGTTTATTCTTTTGCAATTTCCAGGTTCTTTTATACTTATCCTTCCCAAAGTTTTCTCATCAACCAAGCAGGATGGTCACCTAGTTCAACAGCTCTCTCTCTCTCTCTCTCTCACAAAGAAACACAAGGAGTCAAAGTAGCAAAGGCAGTTGAAATTTAACATACTCAGTGCCCATTTGGCAACCCAGTCCCAATCTAAAAAGCACGTTTTGCAACTCAAAAAAAATAAAAAATGTGTTTGCTAAAATAAAAAAGCCTCGAATGGAACCTAATTATTACCTAAAAAAATCACGTTTTGGCAAAAAAAAAAAAGCGTAGGGTCATTCCACGCTTTTTGCCATTGGGTTCCCAAACGGAGATCGAGTGTCACCTCTTGGTCAATTTCAATCTTTTTTCTTTTTTTTTTTTTTTTTTTTTTTGGGGGGGGGGGGGGGGGTGTTTAACCCGCCGATAATGGGCGATGCTTATGGTGCCTCTCCTCTTAGATATCGTGTAACATGTAACAACTCAAACTCCTCTGCATTTTCCCCCTTTTATCCCTCAAATTCTCTCATTAATTCATCTCTCTATTGGATTTGTAACTCTTGGGCCCTTGCCAGCCATTTCCATTAATTGTCCTTCTTCTTATTTTGTACAAGCTCACACAAGTAAAGTTATTAAGGGAACCAAACTTCTTCTTCTTCTTCTTTCTTTTTAATTTGATAATTGAAGAGGAAAGGATTTGAATCCAAAATGTCTTCATTATAAAAATCCAGAAGTTCCAATTGAATTACAAAACTCTTAACATTATGAAGAGAATAAAAAGAAAATGCAATTGATATTAAGAAGAAAAAATATATATTAATTAAATTATGAATGAAAGTTTAACATGTGACATCCTGAGTTAACAACAGAATAACAAGATTATTAATACTAGTATATACTAATATATATATATATATATATATATATATATATATATATATATATATATATATATATATATATATGCGACATTAATGGACTCCAAGATTATGCCATAATTCCTCTCAATCGTTGGAACTTCCCTCCCTCTACCTTTGGATAGTTGAACCAATGGCACCCATACATACATCACTACCTTAATAAAGATATATCCAACTAACCAAAATGAACTAGGTATCATCCTAAACCAAGACTGAATTTGGTATGGGGGCACTGGGGCACTTGCCCCTACCGAAATTTGAAAAAGGAGGAACAGATAAACAGTATGATAAAGAGGAAATTGCTAGAAATAGACAGAGTAAATGAAGTATGGAATAAGTATGTTGCAAATAAAATTAAACTAACAATAATAAAATCTGAAAATAATTGATTGAAATTGAAATTCATAATTCATTTGATAAACTTGGATAATCTTATAGAGATAGCTTGAGAGATACAAAAGGAGAATGTGTTGTTCTCTGAGAGGGAGGGAGAGAGTTTATAAAGAGTTTTCTAAAGAACTTGAAGTGGTAATAAGCGGTAATGAGCGGTGTCTTCTACAAACGAGAAGGATAGTTTATATAGAACTTGAAAAAGTAAAATAAGCAATAAAATTGAACAGTAACTTGAACAATAATGTGATTAGTGACTAGGGTATTTGAACAGTAGTCTTGGTAACTTGGAAAAGTAGAATCTGGTATTTGAAATTTGTCTGGATCTTCTTGTCGAAAGTAGTCTACTTTATTTTGTCAAGAATCTTGTCACTTTAAAACTTGTTAATTTGAAATCTTTGGAATCAACTTGAAATCTTTGGAATTTGTCTGGAGCCTTTGAACTTGGGCCGAAAGTAGTCTTCTTTACATCTTCTTTACATCTTATCCAATTTGAAAACTTGTCAATAATTTGCTTAAAAACTTGTCAGGAATCTAGTAATGAAATCTTGTCAATAATTTGAAGCTTGTCTTGAGTGCCGAAAGTAATTCATTTCTTATTTTGTCATTCAAACTTGCATCATTCAAACTTGTGTCATTCAAACTTGCCGAAGGTAGTTTTCAAACTTGCATCATTCAAATTTGCCGAAAGTAGTTTGCTTTATCTCTTATCTTGTCATTCTGAAAATTATTTGAAACTTGTGGAGTTTATCTTGAAACTTGTCTAGAATTTGCTGAGAGTAATTTGCTTTGATGAAATCTAGTCATAATTTAAAGCTTGAAGTCTTGCCTATCTAGCTGAATTAGGAATCCTATGGGTCTTGGGAATCTTGAAAATAATTTGAATTTTGTGAGGCTTCTGCTTCTTGATCATCATCAAAATCATCAGAGATTTGAGAAAGGGCATCTTGGAGTTGCTTTTTTAGTTCTTTTTTAGATTTTTCTTGCTTGTATTTGTGTGGGCTGTGGATTTTTTGAAGTACAAACGGGGATTTAGTTTGTGGGTCTATCAAATTACAATCTATGATCATTTTTTGGTAATCACTAGAATCAATAATATATTTTTCCCACCAACGGGCATAAATTTGTCTGACAATGAACCTATGTGAAAGGGTAGAGAAAGCAAAATCCCATTCCATAATCCACAGAAGATTGTATCTTGTAAAAAATGCTAATAACTTGGGGAATTTGCAGAGTGCTAGGGGTGTTTGGAAATTTGCCAAAAAATTTTCATAAATCTGGGTAAGAGAAAAAGGAAAATGGACTCTTTCTTCTGTTCCTTTGGTTTTTTCATCTAGCAATTTGGATGGTAATATGGATGGTTCTGGACCAAATTGGAACCACCAATGTTGGAACCAGGCAGGAAGAGATTGAATTTCTAAATGTTTGTCAAAAAAGAAAAACCATGAATGTTGAAATCTATCATTTTGAAAATAAAAGGCATTATACCAAGCAGCTTGATAATCACAATAATTATAAAATTGAGGTTGAAAATTTTGACTAAATTTTCTGGGAGCCCATGGTGGTCCTACATCCCATTGAAGAGGGCTGATAACATTTTTAATAACACATTTTGAAAATGTAGTTCGGGAAGAATCCCATCTACATTTATTATGGGTTAGTAGGACAAAATTGTGTCAACTAGAATGAATTCATAAAAGTTTGTGTTTTGTGGGGATGTTCTGGTTGGAAACACCACCTTGGAGGAAACATATGGGATACAACTTGTCTGGGATTGTGGATATTGGTAATTTGTTGTTCTATTGGGAAAATATTAACTTCTAGGGTTTTAAAAACTTGAAGAGATTCTACTGATTGTGGGGATGGAAAAGGTTTGGTTGGATTAGTTTGTGATGGAGAGTTTGATGGAGAATCATTTGAACTTGCTGGTGACTTTAAAGTAGATGCAGTAACATTTTGTGCATAAGTTGGTAATTTAGTGGGGAGTGGAGGGAAATTTGCTAAATTGGTAAATCGATTCGAAAGTGGAAGATTTGTGGAGGAAGTTTGGGAAGTTTGTGGTTTTGGACTAGGAGATCTTACGGGTGTGGTAGTTCGTGATTTGAAGATGATGGGGCTTTGACTGCATAATCTACGGCATTTTGGATTTTAGACCTATCAGGATGAGTAGTCAATTTGTATTTTTGGTATGGTAATGTCATTTTCCTTGTAAAAATTCACGAGTTAAGAAGTCAGGAATACAATTTAATTCACCTTTAATGTAATCAATGTCAAAGTAAAAAATACTTAGAATAGCTTGCCATCTTGCAAAAATTTGTTTGGAAGCAAGATTTTCAACGTCTTTAAACAAAACATCTTTTGCACTTTTACAATCAACTCTAACCAAAAAAATTTTATTTAAAAGATCATCTTGGAATTTTGAAATGCATAAAACTATTGATAAAATCTCTTTTTTAATAGTACTATAATTTTGTTGTGCAACATTCCATACACCTAAATGGAAACGGACAATTTGCTCTTGATTTGACTCTGGAACCTTTTGCTTAAGAATACCTCCGTAACCAAGTTCAAAGGCATAAGTTTCTACTATCTTGAAAGAAACACGAGAAGGAAGTCCTAAACATAGAAGAGTCTTAACATGTTTTTTAATTTGCCTAACAATTTGGGTATGAATGTCAGTCCATGGTGGTGGATTATTTTCTAATCTTTCAAAAAGATGACGACATATTTTTCTAAGATTATGGAAATATTCTGAGACATAATTTAGACTTCCTAAAAATCCCTAAAGCCGATTTTTATGTTTTATTCATCAGGGAATTTATCAGCAAATTGAATAACTCTATCTATAGGTGCTATTTTGCCTTGGTAAATGTTATGTCCTAAAAATTTGATTTTGTCTTGAAATAACTTTATTTTTGTGGGAGAAACTATCAATCCATTAATTTGTACAATTTTAATAAATGTTTCTAAATGTTTCTAATGTTGATCTATTGAATTTGAAAATATTAAAACGTCATCAATATAAATAATTGAGAAATTTGTATAGGGAGTAAAAATATCATTCATAATATTTTGGAATTCACTAGGTGCATTTTTCAGGCCAAATGGCATTACATTCCATTCATAATGTCAAAAAGGGACAGTAAAAGAAGTTTTATATTTATCATTTTCATTAATTTGAATCTGCCAAAACCCACTTTTCATGTCAAATTTTGAAAAAACTGAAGCATTATGGACTCTTGATAATAAATCTTTTTTATTGGGTATGGGGTACCTAATCCATTTTAAAGCAGTATTTAGAGGTTTGAAATTTATGATTAGTCTAGGGGCGCCTCTTTCAATCTCAGCATTCTTTTCAATATAAAAAGTAGAACAACTCCAAGGAGATTTACTTTTTCTAATTAAACCTTTGTCTAGTAATTTATGAATTTCTTTCTTGCAATATTCTAATAATTCTTGATTCATTTGAATAGGTCTAGCTTTTGTGGGTATGGTTCTTTCGTTAAAATCTGACTCGTAGGGTAGGTTAACAATATGTTGCTTCCTATGCCAAAAGGCATTTGGTAAATCTGCACAAATTTCATTTTTTATTTTGTTTTCAAAATTCTCAATTCTTTGTTTCATTAAAGGAAGTTGTAATTGTTCTTCAATTCTTTTATATTCTAGATCTTGTTTTAAGAACATGATGTGTTTTTCTTTTCTAGCAATCTTGGATTTGTAAATTGAATTAATTTCATTAGAGAATGACATTTGTTTTAACAAATTTATGTCTCTTGTCATGGGTGGTAAAATGAAAGGAAAAGTAATCTTTTGTCCTAAAGTTTGTGTTGTAAGTCCTTTTTCTGAAATTTCTTCTATAGGATATATAATAAAGCTATGAAAGGATTTCCTAATATTACTTTTGAGGTTATATCTTTAACTAAAATAAAAGTGGTTTTAATACAAACACCGTCTCTACAAACATGAGCATTTGGAAGTTTGAATTCAATATTTAAACTAGCACCACTAGCTTGTAAAAGTTTTTCTGTTGTTTTTTCATAGTATTTTGTAGGGATTAATCCTTCTTGGATGCAATTTGAATCTGCCCCTGTATCTAATAAAGCAATAGTTTTAAAAACATATTCCTTGTCTATTACTATTTTAATCTCAGTGTACCATTTTTGGAAAAGTATTTTATCAATTGTATTTAGAAAAGTTTCTTTGGAATTTGGTTGGGTTATTAATTGGACAATCTGTTTACAATTTTCTTGTGGTTCAATCTCTTTTTCTATAATAGGATATTGAGGGTGATTATTATTTATTTTTAATGCTATCATCTCTTGTGCTAATTGTTCTACTGTAATTTGAAAACTGGATGTTTTGATTTCCTTATTGCAATAGAGTTTAACAGAGTTTACGAGTTTCATGCAGAAAACCAGAAACTCTTAGCTCATCTAGAGGCTGCTCGAGTGGAAGTCAAGAAGGCCGAAGATGCTGGTCAAGCCTATTATGACCAAGGCTTTGATGAAGCAACCGAGTCTTTGAAGTCTCAGCTTGGGAAGGAATGCAAATCATGTTTCTTACAGGGTTGGGACTCAGCTCTTGATCAGGTCAGGGTTGATGATGCTTCAGACTTGTGTAACAAGGGTTGAACGCTTCAACCTTACAAGGTAGCACCGACCGTAGAGAGTGAAGAAGGACTTGTTGAAAATAATGAAGGCCAACAGAACCAGGATGATGTTCGAGTGGAGGATGTTAATGATGATTAAGATGATGATGATGATGAGGAAGAAGATGTTATAGATGTAACTAATTCTTAGATAAATGCAAATGAATGAACATATATATGATTTTTGTTGTTCCCTGTTTCCTTCTTGGTGAAGGGGGGAAATGAACATACTGTGCCTTTTCTTTTGAATGATATAAATGTTGCTTTCAGCTAGGTAATTGTGCTTAAGGTTGAAATTCGGCCCTGATTTGTTTCCTTAGTTATTAAAGGTCTTTATTGCTTATGAATCTCATAGATTGGCTATACACTAGACTAAATTAGGCTCCTCACTTGCCAATCATCCTGGTCCTTAGCACTTAGGAACCTTAGAGGTTGATCGAAGCCTAAGTCAAGTTAGATTTTTTTTTTACTTGCCAGTCATCCTAGTCCTTAGCACTCAGGAACCTTAGAGGTTGACTGAAGTCTAAGTCAAGTTAGATTTTTTTACTTGCCAGTCATCCTGGTCCTTAGCACTTAGGAATCTTAGAGGTTGACCGAAACCTAAGTTAAGTTAGAATTTTTTACTTACCAGTCATTCTGGACCTTAGCACTTAGGAACTTTAGAGGTTGACCAAAGCCTAAGTCAAGTTAAGAGTTTTTTACTTACCAGTCATCCTGGTTCTTAGCACTTAGGAACCTTAGAGGTTGTTAAGTTTTTTACTTGTTTAGAGACAATACGAAAGGAGAAGAGATAAAATTCATTCAAAAGTTAACTTCATTCATTGAGATTCTTTGGATTACAACTAGTTTTTGCTTTTCTTATCCTTTACTCCCCCTCCATTTTTCTTTTTTAAAGAAAAAAAGAAAAAAGGTAAGCTAGTGGAAATATTTCTGAAGGTTGCTGATATTCCATAGTCGAGGCAAGGTTATGAAATCCAAGTCTTCTATATGATAGGCATACGTGCCCATGATCGATCGAAACCGATATGGTCCTTCCCAATTAGGACCGAGCTTTTTGTCAGTCGGTTTTTTGGTATTACCTAAAACCCTTCTCAAGACTAAATCCCCCAGTTGAAAAGATCTCGGCCTCACACTTTTGTTGTAGCCTTTCCTTAGTTGCTGTTGATAGGTAGCTAGTCTGATCAGGGCTTGCTCCCATCTTTCATCAAGTAAAACTAGAGCTTAAGATTGTGCTAGGTTGTTTTGCACAGGGTCCCATGTGGACGTCCTTAGGGTGGGCAAATCGATCTCTAGTGGGATGACTGCCTCTCAGCCGTAAGCCAAAAAGAAAAGGGTTTGCCCCGTTGACTATCGAGGTGTCGTTCAGAAGGTCCATAGGATGTTAGGCAGTTCTTCAACCCACTTTCCTTTGGCGTCCTCAAGTATCTTTTTTATCCCATCAATGATAGTCTTGTTAGAAGCTTTTGCCTGTTCATTACTTTGTGGGTAAGCCGGTGAACTGTAAAAATTCTTTATCCCAAGCTCCGAATAGTATCTCACGAATGGCTTACTATTGAATTGTGTATCGTTGTCAGAGATTATGGCTTTTGGAATTCCAAATCTAGTAAAAATGTTTTTCCAGACGAATTTGATTGAGTCTTTATCTCTGATGTTGGCCAATGGTTCAGCTTCAACCCATTTCGTAAAATAATCCTTTGCTACAATTAACCAACGTCGGTTTCCTGTCACTCTCGGTAATGGACCGACAAGATCCATCCCCCATTGTGCAAAAGGCCATGGACTTACAAGAGGATTAAGCTCTCCCGCCGATTGATAGACTGAAGGAAAGAACCTTTGGCATTTGTCACACTTTTTGATGTACATCACTGCGTCTTTCTGCATGTAGGGCTGTTGACACCCTATTTTGCTACCTACATTCTAACCCTAACACAAACTAGAGTTTTCACAAATTAAAATTCTAAAAACGGAAGTACACAACTTACCTAAATTAGGGTTTTAAACCAACAGTGTCTTTGACCGTCTGATCGACAATTAAAAACAATCAAACAGATCTTTAAGTCGAGACGATTGAAATGATGTGTCATGTGTTCAAATCGGACCATGTGTGTGAAAATTATATCCAGTTGAAGTTTTAATGAACAAAGTGCATAAAAATTAAATGGCATTGGGCACATAAGATTAATCCAAATTAATTATGATTGGTCCATCAATTGGATTAATTTTAATTAATATGGTGTAAATATCTTATTGGTTCAAAGTATTAAATTATCATGAACTCTAGCACATTGGATAAACTGAACAAGTTAATTGGATAATTGTTGATTAATTAATTAATTAAAACATTTGAATTTTTGAATTAAATTATTCAGTGTTTTAAGGAGTTAAGAAGATCACCAATTATCTGTTAATATCTGATAATCGACCGATAATAATTTGAAAATTCAAGATTTAAACAAAGAGATAATATCAAAAAGACTCTGATTCATTTTATATAAAAGTGGGGTAAAGTCACAAAAAAAGTAGGAAGAGAGAAGATTAAGGGTAAAATGTATCATTTCTTTGATTTGGATTCTAATGGTTTGCTTTAATTAATTTAACATTATTTTCCTTTGTTTTCTGTTTTCTTTCATGAGCATGAGCACATAACCATGGTCAACAAAGAGCACACAACAACAACAAAGCCACAACATCTGAAACAAAGGGAGTAATCTGAATTTCCATTCTTGCTTACTTTGAATTTTCATTTAACCATGTCTAATATTATTCTCAATTGCTTGGTTATTTCAAGAGAATACACAGCCACGTACAAATATTGGGAATGAATCAAAAAACAGACATGGCAACAAGGGCAATACAAAATGGTAATCTGTTCATTAATCTCATCCACATGCATACAAAAGCACCTATCCACCACCATGGTCACAAGCCCACACACGGCTTGCCTCACACATGAATTAAATTCCACAAAAAATCACACATGATCACAAGCCCACACACGGCTTGCCTCACACTTGACAAATCAAACATTCACACTGCCAAAACGGGTTCACACAAAACCCACAACCCATACATAAATCCACAAACCTAAGACCTCATTGGTCTTGACTTCACACAAAGCACCTAGCCACCACCACAACCATCACAACCACATACACGGCCAAAGGCATATAGAAACCATGAGGAGGAGAAGTGGGAGAAGAGGGAAAAGCCGAGAGAGAGAGAGAGAGACTCCACCACTGGTGGCGATGATGAACGGCAGTGGTGAGTGCCAAGCGGAGCTTGAGCATGAGCTCTTGTTCTTTGCCTTAGAGCTTTGGTGAGAGAGCTAAATAGAGGGAACCACCATGAGTGGTGGTGCGGGGGCCTTGAGAGGTGGCAAGCTTGCGAGCTTCGGCCATGGAGCTTGAAAGTGAGGCGTGAGATGAGAGAGGGAGAAAGGCCACGGGTTGAGATGAGAGAAAATGAGATAGAGAAATGAGGGAGGCGGTTGGAGAAGAAAGAGAGAAAGAAAGAGACGGGTCGGGTCAATCCGACCCGGTCTTTAGTGAAACCCTACCATTAAGCCCAATCCGAATGCTTAAAGCCTTGTTCCCACACTCAACATTTAATCCAAACTCAAATCCATTCAACAAGCCCAATCCGAAACCCATTTAACTCAAACTCAATTCTTTCAAATCAAACCCTACAATTTAACACTTAAACCAAAGCCCAATCCAAAAATCCAATTAACACCACTTTAAAATTAAAATCTAATAATTCATTTAACCCAAATCCAAATCATTTCAATCCAAAATTCTCTCAAAATTACACATTAACCCCAAAACTTTCCAAAATTACATTTTGACCCCAAACTTTTCCAAAATCATCTTTTGACCCAAAATTCTCCTGAAATTACATTTTGACCACAAAATTCCTCAAAATTACATTTTGACCCCAAAACTTTCCAAAATTACATTTCAACCCAAAAATTTCCCAAAATTACATTTTGACCCCTAAGCTGTACAAGCAATTCTTCTCAAGCTATACAAGCAATATTGAGGTATTCTTTACAAGCCATACAAGCATATAGGTATAATTCTAAACTGAATTTACTTGTATTTATTTACTTGTATTTGATTGTTTTGTTTTTTTCTTGAATACCATGCTTATATGACTATAACATGATATTTCACATGAAATAAATTAAACAACAACTTGAACATTAAAATTGGATTTTGATGCGAACATGAGTTTATATACTTTAACATGATACGAATATTGGCCAAGCTTAATCTAGAAGACCGACGTATGTCAGGGAAAATGGGGTGCAAAAACCTTCCCATTTTATAACCAAGCCTCCGAATCTTAAATTGACAGTTCGTATTACAAAGTGTCTTACAAACAAACTATTTTTCCTTTTATTAGACTGTAACTAGGAAACTCATTTACATGTAATTCTTTCTTTTTACAAATTCATTGGCAATTGTACAAATTCAAAGATGAATAAAGAGGAATTATTGTTATTGTGAATAATAAAAATAAGTGGCGACTCCATTTACATGTACAATCAACCTTCAAATCGAGAGGGTTGGTCCATTGTCAGTTGGGTCACATTTTGAGGCCCATTTGACCCTCGGGTCGTGGTTCTCACAAGGGCCATCAATACCCCTGAGTTAGTACTTGGTGGGCCAACGACCTTCCTCCCATATGGCTCCCATATATGCCTTCATGAATCTCATACAATAAGTCTTACACAATTTCTAGGTGTACGCACAAGAGGTACGGTCCTAAGAAAGATCGTCTGTAAAGCTTTAAGTCTTTTGAGAGCCAAAACCTTGAGGCCTTCCTCTTGATACCTTCAGCTTCTTTTTTGTCCTTAGGGAGAGTGTTATCCTTAACGAAAAGAATGAATGGGTCCATCCAACAGGGACTGACCGTGATGGAATGAACGTGGCTAGTTTGTAAAGCAATACTCGGACTTGTGAGGGTATCGATCGAGATATGTCTTTTTAAATCGGCACTAAGAGTTTATGCGAGGGTGGCCAAAGCGTCAGCATGACTGTTTAAATTTCGTCCGATCTGTTCGACTATCACCTTATTGAAATGAGCAATTACCTCTTAAGTTTTAGACAGATAAGTAGCCATGCGCTCATCTCGAGCCATGTATTCTCTATTGATTTGACTGGTCACTAACAGAGAGTCACAGTGTAAAAATAGGTTCCGCACGCGCCTAAAGCTTTGGCCTAATTTAGTCCAGCGAGGACCGCCTCATATTCAGCTTTGTTATTGGAAGCTTTGAAATCGAGCCGTATGGATTGTTCAATGACCGCACCGTCGGGAGTTATTATGACTACTCTGGTCCCTGCCCCTTTTGCGTTGGAAGCTCCGTCCACATACAATCTCCACCAACTGGTATCTTCAATCAATTCTCTGTCGCAAGTTGGTACGTTCGGCATTTCCTGTCCTGATATGAGGGTAAATTCAGCGACAAAGTTAGCTAATATTTGCCCCTTGATAGCCGTTCTAAGGAGATACTTCACATCTAAAACGCCCATTTTTGCCCCCCATTTTGAAATTCAGCTAGTGAAATTGGCCCTTTTGAACATGGCTTGAATGGGGTGTTGTGTTACTACGTAAATGATATGAGCTTGGAAATATTGGGGTAGTTTTTAACTACGGTGATTAATGCTAGGCCGATCTTTTTGAGTGGAAGATAGCACGTTTCTGCTTTTGTTATGGTCTTGCTTGTATAGTAAACGGGACATTGAATGACATTCTTGATCCAAATTACCACGGCACTGACGGTTCATGTGGACATAGCCAAATAAAGGAAGAGTAGTTCGTTCGGTTCAGGACTTGACAAAAGCAATAGGGAGGAGAGATATTTCTTTAAGTCTTTGAAAGCTGACGCGCAATCATCATCCCAGTTAAAGGTTGAACCCTTTTTCAAAAGCTGGAAGAAAGGTTGGCAACGGTCGGCCGATCTAGAAATAAATCGGTTTAAAGCTGCAGTCATCCCCGTCAGTCGTTGAATCTCTTTGTGCGTTTGTGGCGCCTTCAAATCTTGGATGACTTTGATTCTGATCTAGATTTACTTCTATACCTCTTTGAGACACCATAAAGCCTAAGAATTTACCTAACCAACTCCAAAGGCGCACTTTGAGACATTTAGCCGAAGCTTATGCAGCCGAAGGATTTAGAATGTTTCTTGCAAATCTCCCAAGTGATTCTGTGATAGCTTGCTTTTTACAACCATGTCGTCTATGTAAATCTCCATTGTTTTATCTATCAGGTCTTTGAACATCTTTGTCACCATCCATTGATAAGTTGCTCCTGCGTTTTTTAGGCCGAACGACATAACCTTATAGTAATAGATGCCAAGAAGGGTTATGAAGGCGGTCTTCTCATGATCTTCGGGCGATAACGCGACTTGATGATAACCCTGAAAAGCATCAAGGAAACTCATTCAGTTATGTCCAGCAGTTGCATCTACCAAAAGGTCAATTTTTGGTAATGGAAAAGAGTCCTTAGGACAGGCTTGGTTTAAATTGGTGAAATCCACGCAAACCCTCCATTTTCCATTCTTCTTCTTCACCACCACCGTATTTGATAGCCATGTTGGATAATGAAGCTCCCTTATGGCGCCTGCTCGTAGTAATTTTTCCACCTCTTACTGAACAACCTCGGCATGTATCGGAGCTGCTTTTCTTGATTTTTGTTGTACGGGCTTAGATTAGGGGTCCACATTGAGTTGATGTTGAATAAAACTTGGGTCTACTTCTGGGACTTCATACGGATCCCAAGCAAAAATGTCCAAGTTGCTCACCAGAAAATTTATGAGTTCAGATCATTCGGCCGCATCCAAACCCCGCCTAACCTGGAAATACTTTTCTGGCTCCGAAGAAAAAAGGACCGACTCCAAGTCTTCGCAAGGCTCAAAAGTTTCATGAGCGCTTTTCGGGTGAGCATCCTCCCCTTCTTCTAACTGCTATAAACCCTTGGAGCATTCGGCCACAACCTTCCTTTTCTGCTTCGACCATGGAGGATTTTGTTTGATGGCGGCCATGATACATTGCTTGGAGGTGACATGGTCACCTTTAATCTCCATAACTCCATAGTCTATTGGAAAACAGAGCTTCTGGTGAAAAGAGGAGGGTATGGCCTTTAGTTTATGCAACCAATGTCAGCCCATAATAGCCGTGTAAGGTGAAGGTACATCCACTAACAAAAATTCCGTTTCCAGACTGATTGGACCTGTATGAACAGTCAACATGATCTTCCCCCTTGGTCGGATGCTCTTTCCCGAAAATCCCACCAGTGGGGCATCATATGGCTGTAAGTCAGACTGCTTAAGGCCGAGACCATGGAATAGGTCGGGATACATAATCTCTGAACAGCTTCCCTGGTCCACTAGTACTCTTTTGACGTCTAAGTCTTCAATTTTCAACTTGATGACTAAGGGATTGTCGTGTGGGGTCTAGACGTCCCTCAGATTTTCTTCAGAGAAGAATATCTGTTGTTCATTGGCCAGGAGATCTTTTCTGGATTTTTTTGTAAATGATTGAGCCCTCAGCCACATGGAAGACTTCTTGTAGGTGTTGCGCTTTTCTTAAATCAGACCTAAGCTGATCGTGAGATTGACCGCTCGATTGCGAAGTGTGTATCATCTCTATAACCCTGACAGGGGGTTTAGTATTATAGGCGGTCCTAGGTTCATCCGTGAGATGCTGCTTCTGACCGTCACTTAGATAGCAACGCAGGTGTCCTTCTTTCACCAGCTGGTCTAGATGTTGCTTTAAGAAAAACATTTTTTGGTTATGTGTCCCTTCTCCCTATGGTAAGTATAGTATTTGTTCTCGTCTCTCCGCGATGGATCTCCGCCAAGGGGAGTTGGCCAAGAGAAAGATGGCTCGTTCTTAATCTCCGCCATGATCCGGTAAATCGGTTCATTGAAGATCGTGTGTATTCCGCCCAAATTCCAGGGCTGTGGAAAATGTCTTTGGCTCTTTATAGGGGGTTTAGGCTTCCTTGGCTCTACATGTGTGAGCTTTTTCGGAGGTCGGTTTTGAACTAGCACCACTCCTTTTCTCATTCGGTCATCTTCCACCCGTACAAATTGCTCAATTCGGGACATGATATCCCTCATACTTTTGTTCGGTCTCCTGGTGAGATTTTGTCTTAATTCGAAGTCCGAGTCCAAACCTAATTTGAAGGTTTTGATAGCTATCTCTTCAGTGCACCCATCCACCTCATTATATACCTCCCAATATCTGGAGGAATAATTCTTCAAGGATTCTAAGTTCTTCATGCTCATTGATAGAAAGGAATCTAACTCCCTTAGTTTCTAGTTGTTTGTGATAAACCACGAAATGAATGCCTCGGCCATCTCATCCCATGAATGTATTGAGGAGTGCTCGAGGCAGTTGAACCACCTGAGTTTTACTGGCCCTAAACTTGATGGGAACATACGGCACATTAGGGCATCATTGTTAAGGTGGAGTGCCATGCTTTGCTTGAAATGGCTAATATGTCCGACAGGGTCGGGCCTGCCATCGTACATCACATAATTTGGGGGGGAGAATTTGCCAAGCAACCGAGCTCTTTCGATCTCCTTAGAAAAAGATGAGTTGGAGATTTGATGAAGGGCTTTCCAGACCATATCCTACCCTCTTCTGGCTCGATACAATTGCCTTGTTGACATAGGAGCTTCAGACCAATTGCCCCAGGATCCTCTGCCTGAACTTCTTCCTGGCCGTTTCCTCCCATCTGAGCTCTCTCTTTCCTCGGATTTGGAGGCTGATGAGTCTGAACTTTGTGTTGACAAAGATCAGCTAAGCTTACTTCTAGTCTTCGGCCTACAGGAGTGTTCCGATTTACACGAACCCTGTGTATTTTTCTTCAATTTCCTCTTCAAGTCTTGGACATGGCGCTTCAATGCTTCCACCGTATTGTAGTTCTTTTCATCAGCAGTTCGGTCAGTAAAAGACATGCTGTTATTTGCTTCAATTCTTTTAGGCTCCCAGACTGTTTTTGGCTTCCTATGGTGTCGGGATAATGGCTCTGGCTCTCTACGTTCGGTTCGAATATCTGACCTTACTGCCACCCTTCTGAGAGCTTTTTCGGAAACTGACCCCTCGGGTCATCGGTAATCATTGTTAGAAGAGACCTTGATCACAGGATTCTCCATTGGCTTATTTCCATTTCCTGAATACATAGTAATTTTTTCTATTTGATTCTCTCATTCTTTTTTTTTTTTTTTTTTTTTTTTTGAAGTTTTTATCTTTGAAAAGTACTTCCCACAGACGGTGCCAATTGTAATGGGTCCTTTTTATACTACAATTAATTTCTTAAAGTAGAAATAAGTATTTTTGTTAGAGTTTCTAGAAAAAGAAGATCCCTTTAATAATGTTTATTTTTTACTTTATATCACATCATGCCTCATACCTTGTGCCCACCTTTCCGATGTGGTATGGATGCTTACACTTTTATTTTATTCTATTTTACATTAATATCCTTATCATAAATGGGACCCACGCTATTCTTACTTATCAAGGCCTTTCAATAGCCCAATTTGCTATACCAAATGAGTTGGGCCCTATTCATTTGCCCCAATCTTTAGCTATGGATTGGAACGCAATAGTCTTGGGCTGAAATTGGTTTTATAGTCTTCCTCTTCATTTTAACCCCTATAGTATTTACAAACAGTTTTGATATTATTAATGAGTTCTTAGTTGCTCCCATGTAGACAAAATCCTAGCCTCGCCTATGTTTTAAATTGGGTATTAAGACACAAAGAAAAAACCTATTTACCACTTACCTACCTATTAAGGTGGTACAAATATTGCATGTCTTTCCTTTTTAGGAAAAACTATTTTATCCTAAGGTGTTCGTGCCTCCCACTTTTACATATGGGGGAGTTTCACTCATCAAGTCCACTTCCGGTTGTGGAAGGACACCATTAGGGCTATTTAGATTTCTGATCACACTAACCGACATCAGAGTCACAGAGCTAACTAACTAACATTGACGGCTTCCAATGAAGTTAGTAATGGTCATCAGTAGCACTTTTTTCCAAAAATGTGGGTCAACGCAATGGTCGATAAAAGGTTCTAAAAACTATCTAAAAAGACATTGACCAACCTGTCCCCTAATTTTACCCGAATTTCCCCATCTCACTTCCAAGTTTTTTCCCTCTCAAATCTTGCACCTTCTATGTTGTTTACCAATAAAAGTTTGAGTAAAATACGGAAACCAGCCCTGAGGTTTAAACTAATGACAAAATTTACCAAAACGTTTGGAAAATATCCAGTTTACCCTCTATATGTAAACAACACTTCATATTGTTTGTGCATTTTTCTCTAAAAACTACATATTTTACAACTGTTGATTAAATGATAAATTGTGATTGATATATAATAAAATGATATCAATTTGAAAATGATGTTATACTAATCACAATTTGTCATCTCAACAGCTGTAAAATTTGTTTTGTTTGTAGCATTATTGTAGAAATAAAAATTTTCGTCCACATTTTGGTTTATTTAAGACCACTTAGGCTTTGGATAAATGTACACAAACGGTGTTAAGTGTTGTTTGCACTTAGAGGGCAAACTATATATTTTCAAAAAGTCTTTATAGTTTTTGTCATTAGCTCAAATTTCAGGAGTGATTTTTGTATTTTACCCTAAAAGTTTTCAGTTGTTGTGTTTTTTTAGGTGGTCTAAGTTTGAAATTTGAGCTTCTAGGGTTTAGAAAATTAGCTATTCTTTAATGGGTTTTGTTTACATTTTTATGGATTTATGAATATTGGTGGTGTGGATTTGATTTCGGGTTTGGTTGCAGTTGTATTGTTGGTGATTTTGATTATGATTTTAGTTGATAGTGTGAGGAAATTGATTTGGGATTTGGGATTTGGGTTTGGGACTAAAAATCTAGTTCTCACTCTGCCTCTCTTCTGCTCAATTGTTGTTATCACTGATTAAAACTAATTTTCACAATATGTTCTCCTCCTCCTCTTTTTTATTTTCTCCTTAATTTTCTACATTGTTGATCATTTTCCATACCACTATCGACGCTTCTTTTTTTTTTTCATCATCATCATTAGGTTTCGCTTTGGTGATGTTTGGGATCATTTGTTTTTTTCATAGTTTCTAATCAACCAAATTGACCTCACCATGCTTAGTGCAACTCGGCTTTCTCCAAGTTGCTTGATTCCAAAATTTGGGACATTGATGAGGTTGTATGGTAAGAAAGACTCTCCAAAACCAATCATACTGTCTGGCCGACTGCTGAGCAACCTAGGTGCCTTACCTCCTACCTTCTCCTTTTTGTATGTATATACACTTGTAAGAATGTTACTGTAGAAACAATATATATCTATTAGTTTCGGTGTGGTGCTCTAGTACATTAAATTGGTTACGATTACAACACGTGTTCTTTTTTGGTCATATGTCATGATCGTTTCTGGTCCAGTACACTAGAGCGCTGGACAGTAGTCAAATCCAAGACGTTGTGCGTAATATATTTAGATATGACATAGACCATAATAGGACAATGACTTATCATTGTTGATCGAACATTATTGTTATTATTATTTATAATGCTAAGATTTTGTTGTAATTGTTTAGCCCTAAACCAAATCCAAGACGTTGTGTGTAATATTTTTAGATATGATAGAGACTATGATAGGACAACGCTTTATCATTGTTGATAGGGCCTTATTCTTATTATTATTATTATGTATAATGCTAGGATTTTGTTGTAATTTAAACTATTTAATAGGTTAGACGTCTATTATATGGAAGATAACTGAGTAAAACTTTAAATTCAATGCTTATTTTTCTAAAAGATAAATGATTTTTTTTAGCTCATATTATAAAAATACACACTTTAGGCATAGGGACTTAATTTTTTTTTTATCAGTAATATGTTGCGCTCGCCTCTCACCCTTCCAAATGCTAGGCAATTTATAATTGCTTTCTTTCAGGCTTTTAGGTGTTTAGTAGGAAAATTATTAGATGAACACTTCCCAACATTTTGTCTGCGATTTGATAATTTTATCGTGTCTTATTACTCTAAAGCATGGCCTACGAGTACCATATGATAAATAGCTCTGGGAAGTGATCTATTGAATATTTTTCTCATTGAAGAGTTCTTGTTAATTAAAATGTTAGGTTTGCTAGTATGCTCTTGTGAGGTTATCTTCTTTTTCTTTGAATTTTTTGTTTGGTTAAATGCAAAGAGACTTATGTGATATGGATCATTATCAAACACATGTATTACAAAATTGACTTTTTAAATGCTTATGGTATTTAAAATAACATAATTGACTGTTTTATTAGACTTCTTCTATTATTTTTGTTGGACGTAAAATGAGCATGTGAACATATGTATTACGCAGAAATCAATTATTTTCCATCCAATAAAAACGCGCAAATCTAACAAAAGAGTCAATTTTGTTATTTTAAATGACACAAGAGTTTAAAAAATCAATTTTATAGCACGTATGGTGTGTTTGATATTAATTACCCATATCACACTCTCTTTAATTTAGGCCAAATTTGCTAAAAAGATGTTTATTTATTTATTATTATTATTATTATTATTTTTTTATGTTTTTTAGCCAAACATGACTCTTATGATATTTATTTAAAAAATAGACTTATTCAAAATCGTTTTTGAGAAAGACAATTTTGAATCAGTTTATTTTTCAAATAAACTTCAGAAGAGTCATGTTTGGCCCAAAAACATTAAAATAATAATAATAAATGCATATTTTAGCAAATTTGGCCCTTTAATTTAACCCAAATTTTTAGTTATAAAAAGGACAAGGTTGGCTACAAACTAGTTTGTAACCCGTTTGTTACAACCCACTATGTGGCAGGTTATAAGACCATTCACATGTATTATTTAAAGAAGTCACGTGACTCATTAAATAGGTCATGTGACTAAAGTACACGTGGATGATCTTATTAGTTGACACATAGTTGGTTGTAATGAACTGGCTACAAACTGGTTTGTGGCCAAACTCTATCAAAAAAAATAGGATTCGAATTCACAATCCGTCAAACTCTTGAACGGTTATGATAGAACTATTTTTCATTGAAAAAACTTTTTCTCAATGCTGACAAATGTATGATGAAATTTTCCCTTGAAAAAGAAAATTAATAAAAGTTGGTGGAAGACAGGGGCGGAGCTATGTGTAAGCTGGACTGGGCAAGCTTTTTTTTTTTTTTTTTTTTTTTTAATTTTTATAGCTAAATCTTTTTAAAAAAAAAAAAAAATTAGCTCAAGCCTTAGCCCAGTCTAAAATCCAATCACAAATCCAGCCTAGCCCAGTCTAATTCCAATCACTGAATCACAAACACTAGTCCAGTCCAATTCCAATTTAAAAACCTTTTTCCAAATTCAAGCCCTAACCCACCCAAATCTAAAAATTAAATTCTCAATTATTCATTAAAAAAAAAAAACTCACCGTGCCCCAATTTCTAACAAAACAAATCTCAAATCTCCAACAACAAAACCCAAATCACATATCAAACAAATCCCAAATCACTCTTTATTCTCTGCCAGCGCCGTGACCCACTCACCCGTGAGAATATGCTAAATCCACTGCCCACCGCCGCCACGTTCTGGTCGTGGTCTCTAGCTATGCCGCTCGTCCCTCACTGCTTGCATCTCCACCATGACTAGCCCAGCAAGTAGCAGTTCACTGGTTCACACACACTCTCTCACTCCACTGGTATATATCACTTAATCACTTTCTCTTTCTCTTTTTCTTGTAACTACGGCTGAGTTAAAGAAAAAAAAAAGTCCAATAAATCACTCTCTCATCAGTTGAGTTAAGAAAAAAAGAAAGAGAAAAGTAAAAAAAAACCACTATACATTACATGTGGCTCTCATGACCCCACGTAGGTCTAGAATTGGGTGGTGTCTTTCTTTACAAAAAGAATGAAAGGCAGCAGAGTTGTCTTGGAAATTGATTTGGGTTAGATATTTGTATGAATTTTATTATTATTTAATAGTGTGATATTTTTTTTATTTGATTTATAAAATGGTAAGAATACATTTTAAAAAGTTGTCTTAATGGTTTTAGATTATATGTTCAGTAATTTTTTTTTTAAAATATAATGTATTATTTGTCTATTAAATTAATTATGACATTATTGTGGAATCATAGGTCTCACCTTAAAAACTTAACATTTTCATTTTATAGTTCATTGAATGTTTTAGTTTTTAAAAGTAAGAGCAATACAGTGACTCAAAAAATATTGATATTTGAATTTATTTATGTTTGTCAGTTTGTGATTGTAGTGGTTTGGGAGCAAGTCGGGCATTACATGTTTATTTGATTAATATTATTTGTTTATTTTGTAATTTTTTCCATGATGTATAAAAATTAATTTTGATTTTGATTTTGATTTTTGTTGATTTACTCACAAATTTATGAGGTTTGAGTGGGTGTTTGGATGATTTGAGATTTGATTGGAATTTGAAAATTTAAAATAAGTTTATTTGCTAGTTAATGCATTGAGAGGTTCATAGAGGTAAAGTTCATTATTTTCCCCTTAATTAGGTGTACTTTTTTATTAAATAAAATTATCTCAAACGGTTGATAATTACTTAATATGTCCAGCCCACCTCAAATATTTTTCCTGGCTCCGCCCCTGGTGGAAGATTACAATATCAATAGAAAACAAGAAACTGTCCATCTAAGGCTTAATTAATAGAAAATAGTATTTTCATCGTTTGCATGTGACGGAAAATGCCAAAATGTTGATGTCAATGATTTGTCTTCTCTTCTTGAATTGGGAGAGTGAAATAGAAATGTGAAACAAAATATTGCTTAAATTTTGAAAAAATAAAATGGGTTATTTTATTTGGACACTATCTCCTGTTTGGTTCTCATGAAAATGCCATTTTTGAAGTGCCATTAAATTGTTAGGTTATATGTGTCATACCCTTAACCATTTGCGAATCTTACGTCACAAATAGTTACACTATGTGTTGTTAGGAAAATCTTGGGTATGGAGATTTGCAAGAATAGAGAGGCAAAAAAGTTGCGGTTGTCTCTGAAAAACTACATCAAGAAGGTATTTGAAAAATTTAGAATGTTGGATGCTAAGTTTGTGATTGAAAAATTTCAAATGTCGAGTCCTTGTGTCTCGGGGTGAATGAGTGGTTAGGTTAAGTTGTAAGGTTCCCATGGCTTGATCCTTATGGCTCATTGAACAAAAATTAGAAAATTTGTCACTTTGCTGGCAGCCT
Organism: Fagus sylvatica; assembly: GCA_907173295.1. Taxonomy (NCBI): domain Eukaryota; kingdom Viridiplantae; phylum Streptophyta; class Magnoliopsida; order Fagales; family Fagaceae; genus Fagus; species Fagus sylvatica. The sequence continues at coordinate 7,064,280 of OU015766.1, read as the reverse complement.
GGCATTTGCTCAGTAAATCATGCATAACTCATTCTAGAATATTCTAAATGAAGAACTATTTACTTTTCTAAAAACTAGAAATATATACCTTTCTAGTGATATAGGGATTGTCTAGTGAAAGCTCACGAGGCAGTACAGAATTGACAAACAATACAAAGATCAAAAAATTCGTCAACTTTACTGAAAGCCTGATTTTTTGCTCAGTAAATCACGCATACCTCACACTAGAAAATTTGAAATGATGAACTGTTTATTTTGTTAGAAACTAGAGGGATATACCTTTCTAGTGATATAGATCTTACCTAGTGAAATCTCACATGACATTATAGAATTGACAAATAAGATGGCTGAAAATTCTGACACTTGAGAAAACAAGCTATTTCAAATTTGATAGCAACTATTCTTGACTGCAAAATTGAAATCAAGCTCTTCAAAATTATGATAGCAACAATTCTTGACTTAAAGATGGAAATTAAGTTTCTTTTTTCAAAAATAGTAGCAACTATTTTTTACTATACAAATGATTCTACCGTTGCTAAATTCTATAAATACATAGCTTGGGGTCTTGTTAAATACAAAACGACACATAGAGAACTTAAACTTCCAAATCAAATTGATCTCTTGCAGTCATTCTCTTTTGAGCCTTTTTAGTTCAAATCATACAAGAGTTCTAGAGTAATCCAAGAGAGATATTATTGTGAGAATTCCAATTGTATATCTCTCTCAAAAAGGAGATTTGTTGTTTTAAGAGAAGTCTCAAATATTATTTACATTCAATCTTGTTAAGAGGGTTGGTGTGACCCTTTTAGAGTGAGAAGGAGATCTTCCACTGTGTGAAGAAAAGTGGTGTGCTCTTGCTGTGTAAAGGTTTAAACTCCACCTATAAGGAGTTTGAGTATAGTAGATTAGAATCCTCAAGAGGTGATCTTGAGGTGGGGATGTAGGCACGAAGCCGAACCACGATAAAATTTCTGAATTTACTTTTCTCTCTCTCATACTCTTAATTACTTACTTTCTTATGTAGCATTTAAGTATTGTATTCATACTTGTTTTAATTTCACAATTATTTGAAAAAGTTTGCCTTAACCTAGTTCACTCTCCCTCTTAGGTTGATATTTGGTTAATAATTGGTATCAGAGCTAGGGATCTACATTTAGATTTAACAATCTTAGTGTAAATATAATGGCAAACTTAATTAGACCTCAAATGCTTAAAGGTCAATTTTCTAATAGACCTCATTTGTTTATTAGTAGTGATTATGAATATTGGAAAACTAGAATGACAATATATATTAAAGCCTTAGACTATCGAGTTCGGAGAGTCATTGCAAATGGCCCTCAAGTCCCCATAAAAAATGTGAGTGGAGAAAAAGTCCCCAAAGAAGAGAGTGAATGGGATGAGATTGACTTAAAACTCATTTATCTATATAATATATAATAGCAGAAGACATGAGCGTTAAAACCTAGAATGTCTCACATCATGACAAGTGGCATGTTTATCTATAGTTTAAATTTCTGAAGTGATACGTTGTTTAGATTTCCTAAGTGGTTTGCATGTTTATCTATCGTTTAAATTTCTGAAATAATACGTTGTTTAAATTTTTTAAGTGATTTGATTTAATAACTATCAAACACTTTTAAATAAAAATAGATAATAACAAATTCTTGATAATAAGTCTCCTACTACTAAAAAGATATCTTAATAAAATATCATAATAAAAATCTTTAAAATAAAAACAGATAATAACAAATTCTTTAAAATAAGTTTCCTACTACTAAAAAACATCTTAATAAGATCATATTAAAAATCTTACAATTATGACAATCTCCTAATACTAGAAGACTTCTTAAAGATTATAAAAAAAAATTCATACGTTATTTAAATTTCCTAAGTGGTTTGATTTAATAACTGCCAAACACTTTTAAATAAAAATAGATAATAACAAATTCTCTGTGTTAGGAGTACTCTTTTAGTGAAAATGTATTGATTGGTGAACAATCACTTAAGATATCATTTGGTGAACAGACATACTCCTTGATAGAAGGAAGATAAATAGAGCACATTAAATTGAAGGTTCCTCATTCTTCCATAATTTGCTTACGTAACATCTAAATAATGGTAATCTGATACAAGTTTTGTTCTTCTACTTTTTTTTTATTTATTTATTTTTCTATCATGATCTATTTTTATTTTTGTTTCTTTGTACGTTTATATGACTGCAAGGGGATTTAAGAGACAATTGAATTAAGGTAATCTTTTATTTTTGCTTGATTCTAACTTATTTTCTATTTTATCAATTAAAGATAACTATTTTTTCTCAATTATTATACACTATCTAATTTCTTTTATTTTTCTGTTGTTGGTGCAATTTCATCTATTTGTTATTATCAGTTTTATTTTTTTATGGAACATATTTTCCATAAAATAATTCTGAATATATATTTTGATTATATACACATTATGTGTTTATATAGAGTTTTTTTTTGTGCTTTGCACGGGTTATATGCTAGTTGAAATGAATTGTAAAGTCATGAGCAATTTATTTTGTGCTCTTGACTTAAATGAGCTCAATAGAGTCTCAAAATGTGACTCGGCTAAAGAAATTTCTGATAAATCGAGTAAAAGAATCTAAGATAAGCATGCTTGTAATATGGATTGTTCAAAATGAAAAATGATGAAAGTATAAGTGAAATGTTTACTACATTTACTAATATCATTAATGGCTTGAAATCTCTTGGAGAACCATATACTAATGCTGAAAATGTGAGAAAGATTCTTAGGTTATTGCCAAAAAATTGGGAAGCAAAGGTGACGGAGAATTATATATGTGTTTGTATTGCCCAATTCTTTGGCAATGACCTTAGAATCTTTCTCACATTTTCAACGTTAGTATCAAGTTTTCCAAGAGATTTCAAGCCATTAATGATATTAGTAAATCTAGTTAACATTTCACTTATACTTGCATCATTTTTCATTTTGAACTATTCATATTCATGTACAAGCATGCTTATCTTAGATTTGTTAACTTGATTTTTCATTTATAGGTAACTTAAAATTTATCCCAAATTTCTTTAGCCAAGTCACATGCTCAGACTTTATTGAACTCATTTGGGTCAAGAGCACAAAATAAATTGCTCATGTCTTTACAATTTATTTCAATGACTTTTAAGTCAATCTCATCCCATTCACTCTCTTCTTTAGGGATATTTCTCCGCTCATAGTTTTTGTGGGGACATGAGAGCCATTTGCAATGACTCTGCAAACTCGATAGTCTAGGCTTTAATATATATTGTCATTCTAGTTTCCCAATAGCCATAATCACTACCGGTAAACAAAGGAGATCTATTAGAGTATTGAGTTTCAAGCATTTGAGGTCTAATTAAGCTTGCCATTATATTTACTCTAAGATTGTTAAATCTAAATGTAGAGCCCTAGCTCTGATACCAATTGTTACTCAAATATCAACCTAAGAGGGGGTGAATTAGTTTAAGGCAAACTTTTTCAAATAATTGTTGAATTAAAACAAGTATGAATACAATAATTAAATGCTACACAATATATAAAATGAAATTAACAATTATAACCCACATTTTTCAATTTTAAAGAAATAGATATGAATTTACATTATAAGGGCATAATTAAATTTTTTTTTTTTTTAATATAAGTAGAGCCACTCTCTCTCCTAATTCCCCCAATTTGGGGGAATAAAAAAATGAGGGGAATCTTACGCCTCCTAATCCCCTCAAATTTTCTCCCACTTAAAAAAACTCCCAAAAGTTCATTAAATCTTCCTCCTTCCCTCTACTCCCACTCATTCCCCTCCATCCAAACATAGATAAGTTGGTTGACTCTATTAATTCATTCACAGCTCTAAAATACATTTTTTATATAAAAAAAAAAAAATTGTTATGTTTGGTTGGGATTTGAGAAGCTGTACAATGCACTTTACTCAAAATTGATAACAAACTTTGATCTAATATACTTCAGTTTTACCTAATTTTGATAACAAATTTTGATGTATTTCCTATTCTTTTCCTTTTATTTTGTAAATAAAAGATGATTTATAAAGAAAAGATTGTTGTAGCTATATATGAATTCTAAATTTTTTACTAAATTTCAATTTAAACCCTTAGTTATTGATAAGCTGGCTGATATTTACTATTGCAATGTACAATGATAACATTTGGGTCATTTTGATTTGTCTCCTAAAGTTTCAAATTTTGAATTCGCACCCCTAAAGTTACATAGCATTTGAAAAAACATCATTATGTCTATACCGATTGATGAGGTGACAGTTAAATGCCACCTAAGATTACCACGTGTCTTAGTCCAAAAAAATCATGTTATGTCAATTTATTATGTCACATCAATTAAATAGTCTAAAAAGACCTAAAAAATTAAAATAATTTTCTAAAAATAAAAAATTACATAAACTAAAAAAAAATAATTTAAAATAAAATTTATCAACTTGTTCTACGGAGAAGATTCATTCAGGTATGAATCACCCCTCGTTCCACCTTAGCCTAAATTACGGCCCGTTTTGATCCATTCCGCTAAATTCTGGTTGGTATCGTGATTCTAGTTGACCAAAACACACCTTTTTTTTCTCGGTAAATTTATTTATTTTTTTATTTATTTTTAATTTCATTCTTCAGATATGAAATTTTAATTTAATATTAGTTTCTTGAGAAATTTGAGCTGTAGATTTCACTCATCATATTTCGTTATTATTTTTTTTCCATTTGAGATTTGAAATTTGGTCTTATTAGGCTAAGCTGTTGATTTATCTTGAATTAATGGACTCCTTGTTATATAACAAGATATTATAAATCTCCTTGTTTAATGATGTTAAGAATGTTAATTAATTGATTTTGAATTGATAATTTGATATGATATAAAATATGTGATGAAGAAGACATAAGTATATTTATTTTGGGTAGAAAATATATTAAATTAGATCGGTATTGAAATATTCCATCACAAATTCCCAATGAATAAATCGAAACTATCATTAGAACGAATTAAGAACTTTGATCCAAATGAAATGTAAGTATATTTATTTTGTGTAGGAAATATATATATTAAATTAGTTATAATCCCTAAATGGTGCATCATAATAGACCAATATTAAAATATTTTGTTACAATAAACGAAACGGTCATTGGAATGAAAGTAACAACTTTGATCCAAATGAAATCTAAGAATGCCAAGAATCCCAATTGATAAGAAGTAAAGAACCAACCCCAATCCCCCATCCTAATCCACGAGGCCCATACCAAAATCCCACAAGACCCAATTAATCTAGCTACGTTATTTTGTTGTTAGCTACGTCAGCATAAAATAACATGAAGATGGACAGCGGAACTTAATTGTTTCCTTTTAAAAAAAAATTAGGAACCAAAATAAAAGGTTATAAATTTAAGGGATCAAATGTATAATTTACATTTTACTATAAAAAAAATGTATAATTTACATTTATTTTTAAATATTTATATGACATTTTTGACAAATCAAACGATGTAAATTTAAGGAATCAAATGTATAATTTACATTTATTTTTATATATTTAATACGGCATTTTTGACAAATCAAAAGATGATACGAATATTACATGCTCGTTTCATCTATCTATCTATCGATCCTTTGATTCTCAAAAAAAAAAATCTATGTATACTATAATGTAAAACAAAAGCTTTTTTTATTTTTGGTTGATCTTATAATATTGCACTACATAAGTTTTTGAGATCTTACAATTTTATACCTCATTATTTTAATATATATTTTCTAATTGAATTTAAATTTTATTCTATAATTAAAATTCTATTAGAATTTTGACACATCATATTTTCTTTATAAAAAAAATATTGTTTCATATATACAAACACAATATAATAAATATCTAATACTAGATATACTATATATATATAAAACAATAATAACAATCTAATATCATAAATACTAGAATATATAATACTAGAATATATATATATAAACACAATAATAACAAATACTTTTAATAATTATCATAATTATCAATTTTCATATTTAGTAAAAAAAAAAATTGAAAAAGTGATATTTTGTTAAATTTTTCCGTGTGCAAACACACGGGTTACCAAGTTATGGTTAAAGAAACTAGACAAAAAATTAGCTGCATATATCAGGAAAATATAATGCACAAAAGAAAACAAGAGGCAAAGCCAAAAAAACAAAAAAAAAAAACCAATTACCTTGCATGCAAATGACTTTTTCAAAAGGTGTGACAATTATGTTGTGATAATCTAGGGGACTACATTTTATCAAGGAAAATCTAATGCATAAGTGTCAGGTCCTTGTTTCTAAAACAACTCCATTATCTGTGTACCAACAACTTCCATCCATTCTCCGGCTTCTCCTCCCCATGAGGGGTTTCTCTAAAATCTAAAAGGGCCATTTCAAAAGTTTCCTGCAATGGTGTCTCCGAAGAAATGGGCATGTATCATATCTTTTATTGCTTCTTGGATATATTTCCTTGTCATTATCTATCAAATTCCACTTTTCAGGTAAACTGCAGTACTTTTCGAATTATCTTTAAATTATGAGAATGATGGATGGATTTCCTTTAACCATTTCAAAGAAAAAGGAAGAAAAAGTTAAAATCAATACATGCATACATAATTGTTCCTGTTTCTGGATTTATATTTTTCCCCTGGTAGTATTTCCATGGCATATTCAACGTCCTATTTTTCCATTTGAATTTGAATAAATCTAACATTTGTCTTATGAATATTTGGAATCTAATCTATTTCTTTCAAAATTTAAATATTGTTTTGCTTAATAAAATTTTCATCATCAGTAGGTTTTCCTTTCATCCTCATCTGTTTCTTATGAGTTGTAATCACTTAGCTAAAGAAAAAAAACAAAAAAAAAAAAAGAGATTTGTTTTTGGTATATATGAAAATTAATATAGTAAATGACTCTTTATTTTTTGTTCTTTATTTTTTAATTTTTTTCTAACAAAGAACTGGAAAACAAAAGGTACCATACATCATTGGATAGAGGTGTGAATATGATCCTTTCCATTCCAAAATCTCTCTATTTGGTTCATTTCTTGATTCATATTAAATGTTACAGATCTAACAGAATATAGATTACCACTTCATTTAAAATTTTAAATGATATGACAGTATGTATAATGTTAGATTCAGGAAATAAAATTTAAACCACGAAATGGACCAAATTAATGGATTTTGAAATTGAGAAGATCCTTTTTCCCATGAGTATATCTACAAGATTCCCTCTCCCTCAAATCCCAAATATAGTTTCTTTCCTGTTGGCCAAAACTTCATTAGGCTTGTTTGCTTCGCGGAACACGAGTTAAGGGTCGACACTCTACATTACTTGTTCAGTAACTCCCTGCAATTAGTAATTAAAGTAGACGCATGCAATCAGACACATAGTTGTATATTCCGTTCCGTTCCGGTCGGAACGGACGGAAAATCTCGTACCGGTACGCAAACCGGTACGAGACACCTCCCATTCCACCTCGGATAAAATTTCGGGGTGTTTCAGTGTGTTTCGGCCGTTTCGGTGGATTTCGGTGTGTTTCGGCCGGTATGTATATTTCGGCCGGAATACTTTTCTGGGTTTTTTTCTCTTTTCTGGGTCTCTTTTGATCTCTCTGCCAGTCTGCCTCCGACAGTTGCCTCCAGCTTCAAGCCTTCAACCACATCACCAGGGCCATGGGGCAACCACAGGAAAAAAAATAAAAAATTTCTTCCTCAGTTTCTCTTCGTCTTGTTCTCTCTTGTAGATGGCAGGCAGTACAGAGAAGAAAATGACGAAAGAAATAGGGTAAAAACAAGAAAAAGAAAGAGGATAGAATAAAAATTGGCGTATTTTTTTTGTTCTGTGTCTTCGTTGTTTTTCTTTTCTTCTCCTTCTTCATCTTCTTCTTCTTTCTTCTTTTTTCTTCATCTTTTTCTCTCTCGTTTTTTAATACCGAGGTATTGATTAACATGTGATTTGTCAACTACTATTTTTACTTCTTTTTTTTTTCTCTTTAGTGGCTGGCAGCCACTTTCACCCATGAATATTTTAATTTATTTTTTTCAATTCTATTGGTTTTTGCGGTCAAGATTGGGTTCATGGTTTACCTTTCTTTTTTTTTAAATGGATTTGACGTGAGCTCAAAATACAAGTTTATTATTATTGTTAATATTAAGATTGATATGTGTTTATAATTTGAATGATTCTTAATTAATAAATTATAAATTTTGATGAATAAATATATAGAAGAGTAAATCAATATATATATATATATATATATATATATATATATATATATATATATATATATATATTTGCGGTAAACCCGAAATGGAACACCGGTATTGACCGGTACCGAAATATCCCATTCTAATGGCCAAACCGAAACGGGTGCCGAAACGAAATATACAACTTTGATCAGACATTGCCAAAATGAGTAATGCCCATATGTAACTTCATTTGGAGCACTATGAAATGCTTTTAGATTTATAAAATATTCATTGTTTAGACATTATCTACCTTTTGAAAATCATAAAGTAACAGAAGAATAAACAAATGCTATCCTAAGATGTTATTATGAGTAATTATTTATACTTTAAGGATAATACTCTTTTATTTAACATAATAGTGAGTCTTATTAATTAAATTTATGATGTGATTCGCTATATATTAATATGAGAGAAAATAACATTGCTCCGATAATATTGAATAATTTTCGATTATAAGAAGTAATGTTTGTAGTTACATAAATATAAATATGATATAACAACTTATATATTGTTCTCTTTGATTTACAGGATCCCTTGCAGAACTGGAATATGTAGGACACCTATACAAGTGACATGCTCACAATTGATTGCAAGTGAACTCTTTCCTGCAGTTGTGGTGAAGGCTTTACTCTATCCAGGGGCCATTGCAAATGCTTACTTCAAAAACAAAACCGTCCCAAGCTATAACAACTTGTTGAAGTTATATAAGTTGACCAATATAAAGGCAGCTCCTGCCACATCTGATCTCCAACGCATAGAGGTTAGTATATTCAAGGTGCGATACATATACATACATACAGCTTTTCAACCATTCTTAGATTTTTCTAGCGAAGGATTTCATATGATGCAAAACATTTAGTTGTCCTATAAAGAACTTTAAATGTTTTCCTCACAAACATTTTTCTATTTTTCAATTCAATGTTGACGAAATTAATTTGTGTTTTAACTTTTAATTAAGAACACACGGTAATTAAGAAGAATATCATATTGTGTTCAATGATATGAAATGCATTAAACGCTAGTTAAAAAGAAGTTCTACGAAACAAAATAAACTATATTCTACAACTTAGAAAACTACAATTTCCTCACTTTGGCTTGAACCAGGTTCTTGCAGGGAGTTACTTATCCATTGCAGGAGCAATTTTGGGTCTCGTAAAACCACGAAGAATGAGCCTCTTCGGAACACTTCTTATCCTATGGGGCCTTGTTAGGGAAGCCATTATGAGAAAATTTGCTGACAAATATCTCATGGAAGCTATTTATATCAACCCAACAATGTTAATAGCTGTGGTTTCTGCCTTCTTGTCCATAAGAAAGGATGTTAGAAAGATAGTTCGAAGCTACAATGGTAAGAGAAATGCAAAATATTCATGCAGCCATTTAAAAGCAAAACTGGTATGAACCATTGTGTTAAAAAATTATTTTTTCAACCAGTTTTCATTTTTGTTATCTTCCCACATTTTGAGGAACGTACTAGACTAATTTTAGTTTAAATGATTCATGTATATATAATATATATATATATATATGTATATTATGTGGGAGACAAAATTTGACTTCTTGAAGCAAAAAAAGAGAAGATGTATTTTTTTTTTTTAATTAATCCCTTTTTAATTGTATTGTGAAGCAACAAAAAGAGGAAATTAGATTTTAAAAAATTGAACATAAACAAATAGATTTAAAAAAAATAATAAGAAAAAAAGCTCATCCCAACTCATAATTGTACACAAACAAATAAATTAAAAGGAAACACCCAATCAAAGGGGTACCACTATGACGACAACCTAAGCTTCTCCAACGTTTAAGTTAGAACTTTCTAAACCCTTATAAGAACTCAAAATGAAGAGTTTCAGGTATTTTTGTTCTCATATCTCGAGAACGGGGGTGATAATGTTTTTATAAAGCTGTGGTTGACACGTGTCCTTCCATGATTCCTCCCACCTTTCATAACCGTGGACATAATGACTGCTCGATTAGTTAGGGGAAGGGATGGAATCCTGGAATTCATGTTGATAAGAAGAATCTAAAAACTTATTACCCTAAAGTGTACTTATTACGTACTCAAGGAACTTTAGTGCATGAACATGTGGATAAGGAACTTTGGATGGTCCGGATAACGAACAAATGAGGGGAATGACCTAAAAAAATAAAAAGAGAAGTTAATCCAAGCTGCCATACGACATATCACTTTATTCTTGTGATCCAAGGGTAAAGAGATCCCGTTTCTAGCGATCAATGTTAAGATTTCAAGTATATCATGATACCGTTGTTTCATTAAAAACCCAAAAAATTACAAAGATAAGTAACAAGTGAAATAAAGAGTGCGACAAAACCATTGGCATCAATCTGCACGCATCATCCTTGGCGCATGCACCACAACATTGGGACATTTCCCCTAATCTAAAGAACCAATAGTTTAATTAAATAAACATAAAAAGGAATAATTGCAAGGAGGTAACCATCATCACATGGATGTTGTGGGGGTGCCTAACACCTTCTTCTTGCATAATCAAATCCTCGAATCACTCATTGGTTCAAGACCCGGTTTAACATGTCTAAAAAAGAAAATTAAAACCAGTTCGACATAGGTGACCAATCACACCTTAAATTTCTCGATGATTGGTGGCGACTCCAAATTTTGTGTTCCCCTCCCCCCCTCCCCCCCAATGCATACCCAAATGTATGTCCAAAGTATACACACATATTTGTCATGCTACACACATGTGACGTGTCGTGTCGTGGCTTGTTTGTTGAACGAGTTGTTGTCCCATGGGGATCGGGGTCGATTTTGTGAAAAATCTAGAATCGACAACCGCAAAATCCTTCAAGGATTACTTCAAACCCTTCTAAAGATTTTGGATGGTGGCCACTATGGTTTCCAGCTCAAATCAACATAATTATGCTCACAAGGTGAAGGATGTGTATGGATGATAGTCCTCTCAACGAATATTCAATGGGAAAGGTTGAGAGATGAAAGAAAGTTCATGACACAACTATGATGGTTAAGAGTAAAGGCTCAAAGGCTCTAGCTATGCTCTAAAATATTTTTGGGATTTCTATGATACCAAATTTGGGTTCTTTTTCTAATTATAGGTGAACTTGTCAGTCAATTGATAAAAATCACATATTGAAGTCCACATTGGTGAACTCGCTTGATCGGGTGTGGAGCGAGTGTAAAGCGGGTGCTTCTGACCTAGTACAAATTTTTGTCTCTCCCAAGAATAAGAAAAGATTAAAGCAAATTTGAAAGAGGGATTTTTAAGGGCCAAGCCTGAAGGAATCCAAGGCCCATGAATAAGGGTCAGTTCGGCAGGAACAAAATTCCAAGAAGAAGGATTAAAAATCACTTTTTTTTTTTTTCCTATATATTAAACAAAGCGTGTGGCAAAGTTTTCTATGAGCAAAAGAATGAGGTTTGAGATTGATATTTTATTTTTTTTAGCCTTTTGAATTTAACTTTTTCTTTTATGAGAGAGAGAGAGAGAGAGAGAGATTTTTCAACTTCAGTCTTTGGGGGAGATTATGAGTTCTACACTCTAGAACTCACAAAACGAGTAGTCAAACACAACTCAAGAAGAGATTTTTTTTATCTATTGGTTAACTTTTGAGGCTTAATTAAAACTTCTACAGATAAAAAGATAATTTTATTGGTTGAAATTTGGGGCCCTTTTTCCATTTATTTAGTGGTTGATTTTTTATGCTTAATTAAATTTTTTACAGTTTAGGGGATAATGTTATTGTAAAATTTAGAGGTCTTCTATTTGGGGGTCTTAGACTATTGCCCAACTAGCTTAGTGGAAGAGTAGATCTAGCCTTGCAGGCTTTCTCAAGGGGACTAGAATCAGTTTGGCCGTGCAAGCATCAATCAAAATACTTGTCTTATGATATAAATATATATATTGACTATAAAAATAATTTTTTATCAAAATTTTTAAAATGAACTCATAGCATACATGCACATGGCGCAAGGACATCATATATAAAACTAAGGAATTTTGACTTTTTGTTCACTTCATCTAATATTGTCACATAAGTTTTCAAAAACCCAATTTTTTTTTTGTTTGTTGTTTTACGTCATTAGAATCTTGTCATGTCTTTTTATTAATTGATCATTTTTCATTCATTATAAATTTAATTAAAAAAAAAAGAAAAAAAAGAAAGAAACACATTACCTTTGAAAAATAATGGCCAAATTGCAAAAATATACCTTATAGTTTGGGTCCATTACAAACTGACTCCCTCAAATTTCAATTTTTCCTTCTAACTCCTTAAGATTTTAAAAATTCATAAAATTGACCCATGTTAATTGTTATTAAGTTTTATTTTCTTTTCGTCAATTATAAGTGACATAGTCACATACAGTGTAATAAATGAAATAGATTATTGTTACTGGGAGTAAACATAAGTTAATGGCAGGGGCCAATTTCACAAATTTACAAACTTCAAGAAGAAAACTTGAAACTTGAGGAGGTCAGTTTGCAACGGATCAAACCTCATGAGATGTTATTGTAATTTCCCTAAAAATAATCTAATATCGTAACTCTTTTATTGTAACTTTTCTATATCATAGAAGTCAAACATCGACCAGATTGTTATTCCAGTAGCTGCAATCATGAAAATATGTTCTCTCTAAACTTTTTTCTTGTATTGCTTTGCTGGTCCCTGTCTTCACCTTCCCTCTGTCTGCTCTGTTTTCTTATTCAAAATTTGTTGCGTAGTCCAGATTAATAAAAGCCTGTCATGGTTTAGGTAAATCCTGTCCCAAACCCGGACATTCTTTATTTCTATATCCAAACAGTCAAGTCAAATTACTTTTAGCGGCTAATTTGAAATTCTTAGCTTTAAAAAATAAAAATAAAAAATCCCCGCGAAAGCCAGTGAACTACAGTAGCAACTTTATATTTCTTTCTCAGAAAATTCCTTCACTTTCTCTCTGTTTTTGCCTCCCAGCAAACGCTGAAATAGGTACTTCCATTTCTCACCTGTCAAAAAGCTCAAAACTTTGTACTGTTACCAGTCCAAACAAAGTCCGGTTTTTTTTTTTTTTTTTTTTTTTTCACTTCACGTTATATGCAAAAAATGTATTTATGTGTGTCTACTTGTATGTATGTTTGTGTGCTTGTATATATGTTGTTGGGTTTACTTTGGAATTTTGGATGCTGTAAATTTTTTAAGTGCATAACAATTGTTCGACGAAATGTTTCAATGGGTGTAGGTTTTTGAGAGATAGTTTTGGAGGATTTGGAGACTAAGGTGGGGTTGGTGTTTTCATTGAATTGAAAGATGTATGGGAGAAAGGCATGCCAGCTGGTGAAAGAACTTGCAAGTGGTGAAAAGGGGCAGCTCACGCCTTACAATGTAAGTCCCGGGGCTTGGTTTTAATATGCTTAGCGTATTGGAAATAGGTTTTGGCTGTTTTGTGTCCTAATGTATACAGATTTTTTGGCAATGGGTGGATGGATAATTTTATAGTGAAATATTTGGAAATTCAGATGGTTATGTTTCTATTTATAAATATTTGATGATATGTGGCAGTGAATTTGGTGGGTTTTTTTACTTATCAAAAAAAAAAAAAAAGGATGGAAATTTAATTCTTCAAATTTGGTTGTGTTGTTGGTTTGTTGGCATATTTTTATTAATGGGTAGGTGGTTGGTTCTAAACCAATATTACTTCATTTTTTGCTTGCGGAAGGATTCTAATGTATGATAATCTTATTAAGGGAGGGACTTATCAAAAAAAATAATCTTATTAAGGGAGGGTTCTCTTTGGTGGGTTGGTGCTGTATGTGTGGTTGTAGTGGATAAACCGTTGCTCACTTACATTAAGATGTTGCATATGGGTTATGGAGTACAATTTTTGGGGCTTTTGGGGTTCGGTGGATGATACCCATTACAGTAGCTGATTTCTTGTTTCGGTGGTGGAATTGATTGGGGAAAGCATTTTCTGACATCTGGAATATTGTTGCTTTGTGTCTAATTTGGACTTTGTGGAGGGAACGTAATTGACGCAAGTTCGAGAACAAGGAGTGATCTACAGCTGAGCTGGAAACTGTTTTCTTTCGAACTCTTTTCGATTGGTCTAGAGAGTGGGGTTTTATGCATAGTACTGCAATTTTGGATTTTATTCCCTCTCTTAATTCTTGTGCATAACTCTCTTGTATTTCTTGTAGCTTATGTTGTGTTTACCATCGTGAACATAATATAAACTTAAAAAAAAAAAAAATTACCATTACTTACAGAAAACAAAATTGTGCATGATTTTTCGGATCCAGTCTATAACTTAACCTTTTCTTGTTTTATTAGATTCATTTTATTCAGTTAAATTCTGTATCTGTAGATTTCTCTTGGCCATAATCTTTGGTCATTTATGATTTCTCTTAAATAATAACGTATGCCTTTTGCCAAGCATACTGTATCTTGTCAATGACTGAATGATAAGTGCACTCTTCAGTGAATGTTATATTATTAATAATGCTTGTAAACTGATTGGGGTCGTAGAAGTTGATCTTCAAATTTTGCTTTGTTCTTTGAACAAAAGAAAAGATGTGCTTTACTTGAAATACCTTTCTGAGTTCTGACTTGCTTGCCTCACATTTTTTAAGCCTCGGGGCCATAATGTTTCATAAGCCTACTTGTTTTCTTTTATGGGACATGACAATCAATGTTGTGTGGCAATACTTTTGATGCCCAAATGTGGCAGCACTCAAGTTATCTATTTTGATCGTTTTTCCAAAGTGTCTTTAGATAGAATAATGTGAACCCTTTCTCTTGATGCATGGTGTATCCCTATCTCATTTTCAACTTCCCCTCAGGTTTTAACCTTCCCATTATCCTTTCCTCCCTTCAATTACATTGTCATGCTACCTCTGACTTTATTTTTTTTTCTTTTACGATGATCATGTAGAGCGATCTATTTGATCAAGTGATTGCAGAATGTAGTCAGCATCACCTCGAGCTTCAGTCCCTGATAAGGTAATGCTGTTTTCCTGTTTTGCTTATTAGTTTTTTTTTGGTTTCTTTATTCTTTATATATTTACCTTTGGAATACTGTTCCTGTAAATATTATATTCTGTCTCATCATATGTATATATATATAAATATTTGTATATCCTTGTTCCTGCATGTGTTTTACTTGCTTTGAGGTTACTGTTCTGGTAATATAGCACTAAAATCCTTACTGATAGTGATAGATTCCTCCTAATTAGTGTGCAGCTACTGCTGTCATTTCTTGAATAACGGATTAGAGGCTAATTTCTCTGCATTCTTTGTTCCCAAGAATTGTTGATGTGGATCCAAAATTCCTAGAACTCCAGATTTGAAAGTTGAATTTAATCATGAAATACTAAACATAGGTCAAATATTTTTAAGAAACACCCTTGCTTATCTCTAAAGTCTTCATTCTAACAACTTTTCAACTAGCAAATATAAACATATGTTTTCAAGGCACACTATAATACACATATAGTTCATGGACATGTACAGGTATACATATGAACATATCTGTACATATTTGATGCATAAATACTATATAGATAACTTCCTTTTTAAATTTTTTGGATTCTTGTTCTTTTAGAGCTTAATTGTTTTGCTTTCCAAGTATACACCTAGTGTACTTGGTTCTCTCTTTTCATCAGTAAAACTCATTATTTAAAATATATATATATATATATATAAAATATTATATTTATATATATATATTATATTTAAATTATATAATAACTTTTCTTTTTTTTTTTTTTATCATTTTAAGTGGGGGAGGAGAGATTTGAACCATGGACATCTCCATTAGAAACATTGGGAAATACCATTTTGACCTAGAGGTCATTGGCTGTTGGATAATTCTTTAAAATAATAGAACTTCAGTTGTAGGATACATAAAGGGGAGTAGCACTCTAGGACCCAAAACATCCTCTCCTATGGGCTTAACCCCCAAATTTCCCCTTCCAAAGGAGAGAAATAGCACTTTTCGTTTTTTTTACAAGGGCTAGTTCTAACCATGGGTGCACTGTGTCTCTTGTTCACATTACAATTTGGTTGCTGATAAAATTAAAATCTCAAAGGGAAACCATTACGTATCCCATTATTGTTTTGTTAGTCAATAAGGTTTTTCAATCTTCAATTTGTTGTATCTGCCCTGTTTTAAACGTAGTAGACCTTACATAAAACTTATCTAAAATTTATCCCCTATTGTAATTTCATCGTGTATACTTCTCTATATTCTATCAAATCAACCTACCCTGTTTTGGTATTTGGTCTAGAAAACTATAACCGTGTAATATTAGCAAATTGGCAATTTGAAAATTCTGATAACTTATTCAGCTGGAGTTTCTTTTTGGGAATTCCTTTCATTCATTGACTATAATTGCATACGGCCACCATTTCTGTTACCAGTTCATATGCAATGATAAATGACATCAGTTCGGTTTGGTATGGCTCATATGATTTTATATTACTACAGAAAAATGCAGGAAGAAGGACTGGATGTGCAAACAACTAGAAATGCAGATCACTTTGGAGCGCTGATCCACCACCTTTCTTTAGTACGCAATAAGCGCTGTCTAATGGCATATGTGTAATAATTTCTTGCTTGCCATGGCTTTTTTTATGTGCAAACCGCTTCTAGCTTCCTCTTTTGTCGAAGGTTTTTCTTCACCAGTTATCATGGGTATGGTTTTAAAAACCATGCAGGTACAACAGAGCAGAAATTATACGGAGTTTGATATGGAAGGTAGGGCCTGTGCTTCCTCAAGAGATACAAGAGAAGCTCAGTCACACAGAGGAAGAGTATTTTAAGAAACATTCTGGAGCTTTGCAATCATACATGTCGAGACTTGACCTTGATTTGACTGTGGTACCTTCTCTCTCTCTCTCTCTCTCTCTCTCTCACACACACACACACAACACACACAAATAGGCATATTAAAGATTCTATTTTATTTGATTATCAATGCAATAGAGTAGGAAGTATCCATATGCATCTCAAAGGTAACACCTATATCTTTTCTTTGGCAGGATATGGTACCACCCAAAGATCCCTACATCCAGGTGAGAGTCCTTGACGATATTGGGGTGGTACTCAGTGATGATAAGACAACCAATTTTGCTCGCCACTCAATGCACTTTCTTAAACGAACCGATGCTGAGCAATTTATCTCAAGGGTGGGTTGTTCTGTAACTTATTAACTTGAATTCTCATAGCAGAATGGTTTTTGGGAGTTCTAACCTTCTATCCTATTCCCTTTGATAACAGGGTTTAATGGAGGAGCTCACAGGCTGACTTAACAACTTATTTTCTCAAAGTTTCTGTTTCAATATAAATGTAGATAAGAGATCAGTTATGTTTAAGCATTTCTTACCCGTGAAGGTGCCCTTTTTATCATTTTCTTTTTTAAATTATGTTGCGTGACAATCTTCCCTTGATGAATGGGGCTTGATGATATTTATTACTTTTGGCACTGTGTGCATCTTTGTTACAACTTACAAGACAATGCTGTTTCTTGCCCCCCCTCTTTAAATTTTATTTTATGGATCATATTACCATGACCGATTCTCAATGGTATGCTAGAATTCTTGTACAATCAGCCTTATGTTTTTAGGGTTTTAGATAAATGAAATTTAAATTTTCAATAGATTTGTAATAGAAAATTATTCACCTTACTATATGAAGTTGAACCAAGCAAACAATTCCACATTTTGTAGGTGAAGAGTGGCCAGAAAAAATAGAGAATAATATTGTCTACTTGTCTTCCCCCAAATTGTAGGTGACTTCATTCTAATTTCTCCCTTCTAGTAAATTAGTATTACTTTTGATGGATAAAATTTTCTTCAAAATGTGGTTGGAAGAATCTCTTTCAACTTTTTACGTGACAGTTAATAGAATTATCCATGTGTATTTTTTTTGAGTCACTATAGTGTTTTTATGTCCGTTCCCAGTTTTGATTATGAGTGAGGGCCGATAGGACTACACAGTATACACTTGTGCAGTGACTCCTAAAAAATTAGTTAACAGTCTTTACCATGTGCCCGGGCTTTTGCCTCCAACGCTTATTAAGGAGGCTATACAGTCTTTGCATAATCCATCAACTATTGAAGACCTCAATTGTCTGCTTCAGTACACAGGTCTGTACTATCCGATTTGGCATAGGAGCTCCCAAGCTAAGTAGTCCTTACCTTTTCACCCAGAAAGAAGCAAAAAGGCAAACAAAAAACCCAATTTTATTTACCCAAATGTCAATGGCGTAAAAAGAATTCTAAAACTGTTTGATTGTTGATAAACCCCTCTTTTTAAATGGCCAGCTTCTTCAAAGAGTAAAACCACCAACTCTAGCTGCACCTGGGTTGATGACTTGATTCTGAATTCTTCTTTCCTATATAGTCTACCCCATCGATGCTGAAGAAATTTCTAAGATAATAAGCTGGTTTTGGTTGGTGGGGTAGGGAAGGTTGGGAAGGGTAGTTTGGTTGATCAATATGTATTAAGTGGAATGGCTTTATTTGGTTTTGGCACAAAAGAGTTATGATGAGTACGGTAATTTTAGAGACCTCACTATCTTTGTATTCCAACTTGTCGAAGTAGTAACAAATAAAAAAGAAGGAATGGAATGGCTTGGTAAAGAGGGTGGTGAGTGCAGGTTTTCTTGGTACACAGTTGGGACTTTCATGGAGAAAATTTACAATGAGATGAGTGAGAGACCTACATAATGCCCACTAAATTTGTTTAGCTTCTGGACAATGATGTAGGAGAACAAAATTAAAAGCCATATATTTCACCATATGCCTTGATTAAGAATTGAATTCATGTGTACTCATCAATGTAATGTAATAAGCAGGGCCTTGAGTCAAAGAAGGTGGCCCATAGTAGATCTTTCCTCTTTAATAAACTAAAGAACTACTAGAATCTACAACTTTTTGTTTCCTCCTTTAAATCCATCAGATGCACAAGCATCTAAAACTGCTAAAATCCGGGCTTCAAATTTATGGCCTTTCATGGCAGCCCTTCCTAACCACTTGTCGATTCATAACCTTACGCTCTGCTTTTTGAAAGATGTTTACATTTAATCCATTCCCTTGAGAAATCCAACAACAGTTTCACCTGAGCCCCCACTCACTTTTTCTAACATGGCAAGCTTTTCCACTACTTGCAAAGAAAACATCCGCTCCAAGCTGGTTTTGTTTCCCAACTCGACAATATCTAAGAGACTGTGCAAATTAATTCCTGAATTTTCCTTGATTTGCTTTCAATTGATTGAGCCACCTTCTCTATAAGACCCATCTTCTCTATAAGACCCATCTGAAAGATATGATTTAAAACCAAACAGCATCTGGTTTAATGTTGTATGGGCTGCATCCTGCAGCTCCACAATGGTGCACTGGCTGAGCAAGCTAGCTTCATTAATTAAAAGGCAGATTCAGATTTCATTGAACTCTGTTGTGAGTTTCCCTAATGCAAAAGCTCAGAAAGCCTTTTGATGAGGGGGCTGTTTCAAACCATGCATCTGATTTTTGGGTTCACTGCTTTCTCAACAATTGGTATAAGGTCTTGCATTCCTTCCAATACCTGCTTGTAATTTCTGTCAAGTACCTTGTGGATTAGATCAGCAAAAGTTTGTGGCCTTGGTGAAAGGGTAACATTCTGGTCTGACAATATAAATATTTCTAAACGAAGCCTCACTTGCCATGGAAAAAGGTTTAGATTAGTTGGCTGAAGAGACCCATTTGTAGGATAGCCTCCTAGCTCATAAAATGCCTTCAATGTGACATTGTCATGGTGTTGCACTACTTCACTTCCATTCTCAAGAAGTTTAATAAGTTTTTTCCGGCTTTGGTCAATGACATCAATATTGTAAACATGCTCGCATGCCATTCCTCAGCATCCGGAGCAGGCAAATCAGCCAGTTGGTTAAAGGGATACTTGAAGTACCTTATCGACTGTCTCTGCACAGTCTGCCCTTCCAAATTCTGCGAGCTTTGCAAGGACAATTGAAATGTTAGTTTGGGTCATGGGGTCCTCATAGCTTTCTAGTAAAATTGACAGGTTATCAACTATAGTAGTACTTTCAAGTGATGGAAAGTAATTGCAATAATCACTTCTATTGAATATATTTGTGATGGCTTCTGCAGACGCTGCAACCAGACCCCATGAACCGGATGATATCAGGCCTTCAATTCTAGGTCCCAATATGCAAACAAAGCTTGCTCTGCTAGCTTCAAACTCAGAGATGGATTTGCTTTTGAATAGATTATTTCTCCACAACATACCATTACAATCCCATTTTATACCCAACAATGTACATGTAAGTAGTGTCGTTTTCTTTGGAGTTTGTGGTGGAATGTTCAAATCATATTCTAGACAGAAAAATAGTAATGATACTGAAAACATTTTAGAGGAGAAAATTACTAAATGCAAAATATGGCAATCAGCACGAAAATTAACTTAACATTGGACTTCTGTGGAAGTACTTTATTTACAAAGGAAAACGATTATTATATAATGAAGGAAACATCATTACAATTGTGTAAGAAAAATCGAAGTAAACAAATTGACACTGGGGGGGTTAAAAAGGAGAACTCACATGCACATATATGAAGACCTCATTTATTTAGAACAAGCAAGAGGGAGCAAGACTTGGCTGAAGAAGTACTCCTTTTATTGCAAAACTTTGCACTTGTTTCCCCCCAATTGAACTACACCCTTCAACCCAAAACCATTCCCACCTACCCTTATCTACAACTTCCCTCCAAACTACCATTCCTGACCTAAGGTCTCTATACAAGTAAATAGCCTCATCACTACCTACACACTTTGTACTACCCCAACTTCCCTTGCTACCTAAAAATCTCATCCCAAATTCAACTGGCATCTTCTCAACTAATCCCCAATTGTACCCTTCACCAAGCTCCCATATACAAGCCTCTCCACCACACGTGCCACCAACAAGTGTCAGCATCCCATTCCTTCTCACCAGCGTGGCGAATTCAAGCGTGTCTGCCATTGGTACATTCAATTCCTTCCATGTGTTGGTGCCAATCTCAAAGCCCATTACACTATAAGCCCGAGCTGAGGTGATCCAATATAGTACACCCTTGGAGTACACACTCTCATTGGGTGTCCAAACCGTTAGCCTAACAGCAAATTCAACCGGCATGGACCCCACAATTTCCCATGTGTCGTGTCTTGAGTCGTACATTTCCAATGTGGGTTCATATGAAGCACCACCACGTGGTGCTACTGCCTCGGACATCCCACCTGCGACGAAAACCTTAAAGCAAGGAAGGTGGGACTGGGAGTCAGAGTCTAGTACTATAACACCCACGGCTGGGTTAGTTCTTGTGATATTTAACATAGGAAGGTGCTTGAATTGCCTAGTAAATGGGTTACAAATGGATAATTGGAGGAATGTAGAATTTGTTGGTCTTATAAGAACAAGGCTGCCAATTGGACCAACAAGACGAACTGGGTCTTGAAGAAAGTCAAGATAGAGAGCATGCCAAGTATTAAGAATTGGGTTGTGAGCATAACAAGATAATAGTCTATGATTCCGCATAGGCATGGCCAAAAACCATGGTGGGTGGTGGTGACGAAGCAACAAAGTGGTGGTGCTCAAAGGGTATGCCTTGGTACACGTGTGCCAGTGCCGGCAAGCAGTGCTGGAACGTGCCAAGGAGTCTGGAGAGAGGAGGGAGAAGATGTTGGCTAGGAGATCAGAGGGAAGGTTGCTCCACATTGTGTTAGAAATGGGAAAAAGGTTAAGGGGTGATGAAAGAAAGTATATCTGTATATGTGTATATATGTGAAAGGTCGATGGTGAGTGGTCGGTTTCGCAGAGAGCAATTATTGTGGGTGAATTATTGGAGGGTGTCGTGGTTGTAGCATTGAGATGTGTGACCCACATGAACTATGAAGTATATATTCATTATCATCTCAGATTCTCAGCTACATGTGAGCTTGTTATTTATTATTATTATTTTTATTGTTTGCTTGTACAGCTTGCTTTATAAGGTGGTTGTTTGAACAAAACTAAATTTTATTAATTAATTAAGTTCATTATCCAGTTTTATCCAAACTGATTACTTAATTAATTATTCAATTTCTATAAATCAAAAAGGTGTATTTGGTCCGAATTATGCCTTAATGATAAAGGATTTGGTTCGATCCAGCAATGGTAAATACTTAACTGATTTACTTATAATTTTACTGTTGAAGTTGATATTAAACAATCTCTAAGACAAATTTGATAACAAATTCAATCTCGAGATAACAAGTTACTGTTTATTCTCTACAGATGCAAATAACTTCAAATTCAACAAGGCAGTAAATAGTTATAAACTGCAGAATCTTTATATTAAACAGTAATCGAGTACAAACACTTCGAACTAAACAAGAACAACAGAAACTTACAAAAGGAAAAGTTTCTTGTTACTCTCACACACTTCTGGAACTCGAACTGCAAGATCTATGTCTCACTCGAATTGAAATCACACTAAATGCACTCAAATACACTGAATTACACTCGAACACACTTTACAACACACTTAAACACACTTTGAATCACAATTGAACTCTTGAACTCTGGAGAATACGCGGGGGTTGTAACTGTTTTCTTTTCTTCTATTTATACCTTCCTTGAGCAGCAGTTTCTTCAATTGAACAGTTACTTTCTTCATTTTGAATTTCAAATTATCAAAAGATCTGATTTAATACAGAATAACAACTTCCTTAGAGATGATAACACATGTCACATGAGTTTCCAGATTATAAATAAACCGTTACTTGACAGTTCTTCAAGATCGAACTGCTTGTAATTGTTTTTAACTCAGTCTAAACATGACCTTAAGGTAAAATTGGGTCTTTAACCTTTTGGGCTTTTATTTAAATAAAGTAACTTGTCTCACTTAGGCCTAAACAGTAAGTCTAGTCTTTTAAATAAATAATTTAACTTAGCCCAATACTATTAATAGGCCCAAAAGTTATTTTTATGTGCAAACACATGCCCCCTGCACGTGAGTGGTATATGTAATATGCCACTATCGTGTATAACCGCCATTTTTCAAAACATAAACTTATAAGTTCAAAAGTTTCAAACTCTCGAACTCACTCATAATGTTAAACTCTCGAACTCAATCAGAATTTCAAAAGCTCCACAAAACTTAACTCAGAGAACTTCTAACCTCCAATCCTCTGTTTCCATGGCGTGATCAAAGATTTCTGACTCTCCATCTTCGAGTAGTGCTTCTGCTACAGGCAAAAAGGAAAAGGCTCGACAGATTATTACTCAACTGAATAGTAAGTCTGTTAACCCTGGCCTTTTCATTTGTTATGCTTCATTTCCTGGGCAAAACTCTCTAGGATTCGCCTCGAACGACCCATTTGCTTTAGGTCCCATATTCGTAGATCATTGTCCTCAAGAATTGGTTAATATATTTCCTTATTCTGAAAATATTCAACCTTTGTATCAACATAAAAATACCAAATGGGGTCCTTTTAATACTGAAATTAAATTCGAACCATGGCCCCTTCCAAAATCTGATTAGGGTCTTGGGTAGACAGAATGTACATAGGCTTGAAAGACAAATGAGAGTATTTAGGCATAGCTGATTCCATATTAGTTTCTAAAACTCCTATCAAACCTGACATTCACTTAATTACTGCTTTGATCATTTTCTGGTCAATTACCTCGAACACCTTTGTGTTCAATGAGGGCTTTTTATCCCCTACTCTCATGGATATGTCTACCATGTTGAGTCTCCCAATTGAGGGTATCCTTGTTCATCATGAGATGAAATGCAAATAGCACTCTACAATTGACATTGACACAAAAGGGTCTGCTTTAGGATATACTCGATTTATGCAGACATACAAAAAACATTCTGATGAAGCCATTACTTTTGAAGAAGAAACTTGTTTCTATCTTTTCTGGCTATGCAAATTTTTAATTAATTCTTCCTTGAAGAGATTTGTAACATTCTTAGCCCCGATACCAACCGACGCACTACTCAATATTGTCCTCTTTGGGCTTTGCAACCCTCAAGGCTTTGTCCCTGGTCCAGATTTACCGTCCTGTTGGGCCTACTCATGTGTAGAATTCAATGGACTTAAAGGTCCAAGGTTCTACACATGGGGGACGTGCTCTGGGGTCAGTAATCCCGTTGAGGGCTGGGCCCAACAGGACGGTAAGTCTGGACCAGGGACAAAGCCTTGAGGGTTGCAAAGCCCAAAGAGGACAATATTGAGTAGTGCGTCGGTTGGTATCGGGGCTAGGAACGTTACAAGAATTGTCACCTATTACCTGCCTATAGCCATGGCTCTTGCCAATAAACACAAATTGGCTTTAGCCCCTTTTTTCCTAGGCTTTGTATATAGGTTAATGTTTCTTTTTACTATTGAACCTTAGGACTCCATTGGTGGACCCTTATGGTTTATCCAACTCTGGGCATATGCTTATTTTCCACAGCTTGCCCCAAAACCAAATCCTTCAGTTCTTAGCAGAACTTCTTGCTATGCTCATCTTTTTGCTCTTTCCACTTATGAACCTGACCATATTCCAACTTTTGAGGATTGGTTTATCTTATTTTCTGATAAGGAAAGAGTTAGACCTGCTCCTCATTTCCTTCCTTTTGCTGAGGAAAAATTCACTTGTCCTGAAATGTTTCTTTTGAGTCAAGAAGTGAATCCATTGTCCTCGAGCTTATGGGCTCATGTCCTTCAAACCAGGGAACTAGTTATTTTACAAAACAAGTCCTCTGGTGTTGAGGTATATAGTCCTCATTTCTTGGCAAGACAGTTTGGTTTGCTCCAATCTGTTCCAGTTCCTCCTATTTTTACTGCCAATGATCCATGGCATCAAAGGAGTGTATGCACAAATGAGGAAGCTGAAGTCATCATAGTGGAAGGCCTTTCCAGAATTACTGCTACCAAAGTAGAGCCATTCAGAATAGTTTCTGATGCCTTACCACTCTTCACTAGCTAGTGGGAAGCTCTAATGCTTAGTTTCAACCTCCCTAAAACACTGAAGCTTACAGTCTGGGAAGTGTGCCCACATTGCTTGGCTTATGAGATCATTGGTAAGTTAATATGCTTTTACTTAGATTTCCTTTTCATAGAGATAGCATATTAATTAACTTTTCTTATTGTAGGAGATGTAAATACTACCTCAAGTGAAAAAGAGGAGACTGTAAATGCAAAACCTTTGCAAACAGTGCTTCCTTCTCCAAAAAGATCTACTTGAGTAAAGAAAAAAGCTACTAAGAAAGTCACTAAAGCCAAAAAGCAACCAATTAAAACTGAGGTACTCCCAAGTCTTTTATTTAGAAATACACGTCTAGGATTTATTTCTTTAACTCGAGTTAAACTTGTATTTTTAATGAAACATGTAAAAACAGACTCCAACTTGAGGTAAAAGAAAGATAGTCTTCTCATCCTCTGAGTTTGAATCTGAAGTGAAGTTAAAAAGAAAGCCTAAACAATAGAAAGTAGAAGGAAAGGAGAAGGAAGTATTAGAGGGAGAAGCACTAACTCAAACAAAGACCAGCTCTTGCACACAAGTGTTCAAAAGAAGGAGCAAAGGGATTGTGATCAAAGATTCTGCTGTGGAGAAAGACTTGGCTTCTGCACTTGCAAAAGCCAATCAAGTCATTGCTTCCCAGAGACAAGAGATCACAGCTCTTTCCATTAAAGCTCATCAAGATGTTGTGTCCATCATAACTAAAGAAATCCCTATGCATTTGAGTTCTCCTGAGAAGAAGCAAAAACTTGCAGCAGAGAAAGAAAGGCTAACATCATGTACCTGAAAAAATTACACAACAGATGAATGAAGAATTATTAAAGCCTTTCACTAGTGAGGAAAGGCTTAATAATAAGCGGTGCCTTGTAATACGGTGTAAGGGGTTGTCGATCCTTCAGGGAGCTTGTATTTTCAAAAGACAATGTAATTAACTATTTAAAAGGATAAAATGGATTTGGTTTATGGAAATTTAATATGTAAAAGGCACTAGGGTTTTGGAGTGTTTCTCTATACTGGTATGATTCCCTTGTAATCCCAGGTGAAAACATTGTTTTAATAACAATATACAATTGATTATTTTCCTTTAAAGAGCTTTTGACCTGGTTGAATTAAAAGAACCCAGGAACACTTTATAACCGGAGAAAATAAAGTAGTTAGAGTAATATTCAGATCATTTTTCAGAACAACGAGTTCGGGGGCATTTTAGGCAAAAGGAAGCGAAGTTTTTGCCTTAAAAGGCGCTACATAGTCTGTTTGGCCCCGAAAATAGGTGAGGAAGTGGTTTCATAAAAACATTCACACCGAAAACATGTTTTTTGGAAAAACGATTTCGGGGGCGTTTTAGGCAAAAGCAAACAAAATTTTCCCCTCGAAATGCGCACTTAGTCCGTTTGGCCTCGAAAATAGGTGAGGGGGCGGTTTCTTGAAAAACTTTCGGACTGAAAATGTGCTTTTCGGAAGAACGATTTTGTGGGCGTTTTAGGAAAAGCGAGCGAAGTTTTCGCCTCGAAACGCGCCACACAATCCTTTTGGCCCTGAAAATGGGTGAGGGGGGAGGTTTCGTAAAAAAATTTGGACCGGAAACGTGTTTTTCATAAGAAAGATTTTGGGGGTGTTTTACGCAAAAGAGAGTGAGGTTTTCGTCACGAAACGAGCCACATAGTCTATTTGGCCTCGAAAATAGGTAAGGGGGTGGTTTCGTAAAAAAATTCGGATCGGAAACATGTTTTTTGGAAAAACGATTTCGGGGGCATTTTAGGCTAAAGCAAGCGAAGTTCTCGCCACGAAACGAGCAACATAGTCCGTTTGGCCCAGAAAAGAGGTGAGGGGGCGGTTTCGTAACAAAATTCGGGCCGGAAACGGGTTTTTCGAAAGAATGATTTCAGGGGCATTTTAGGCAAAAGCGAGCGAAGTTTTCGCCTTGAAACCCACCTCATAGTCCGTTTTTTCTTGAAAAAAGGTGAGAGGGGCAGTTTCGTAAAACCATTCGAATCGGAAATTTGTTTTACAAAAAAATGATTTCGGTAGCGTTTTAGGCAAAAGCAAGTGAAATAGGCCCGGTTTCATAACAAAATTCAAACCGGAAACATGTTTTTCGGAAAGACTATTTCGGTGGCGTTTTAGGCAAAAGCGAGCGAAGTTTTCGTCCGAGACAATTTTGTCTCGAAATGTGCCACATAATCCATTTAGCCTAAAAAATAGGCTTGGTTTGAGAAAAAAAAAAATCTGGATCGGAAATGTGTTTTTCGGAAAAACGATTTCGGGGGCGTTTTAGTAGCGAAGTTTTCGTCTTAGTCAATTTTGCCTCAAAACGCGCCATATAGTTCGTGTGGCCTCGAAAACAAGTGAGGGGGCGGTTTTGTAAAAAAATTCGGACCGGAAATGTGTTTTTTGAAAAAACAATTTCGGGGGCGTTTTAGGCAAAAGCTAGCGAAGTTTTCGTTTGGGACAATTTGCCTTGAAATGCGCCACATAGTCCATTTGGCCCCGGAAATAGGTGAGGGGGCGGTTTCGTAAAAAATTTTGGACCGGAAACGTGTTTTTGAGAAAAACGATTTCGGTAATGTTTTAGGCAAACGTGAGCGAAGTTTTCATCTGAAACAATTCTACCTTGAAATGCGTCAAATAGTCCGTTTGGCCCCAAAAATATGTGAGGGGGCGGTTTTGTAAAAGAATTCGGACGGGAAACGTGTTTTTCGGAAAAACGATTTTGAGGGCGTTTTAGGCAAAAGTGAGCGAAGTTTTCGTTCGGGACAATTTTGCCTCGAAACACGCCACATAGTCCATTTGGCCCCGAAAATAGGTGAGGGGGTCGTTTCGTAAAAAAATTCGGACCGGAAACATGTTTTTCGAAAAAACGATTTCGGGGGAGTTTTACGTAAAAGGGAGCGAAGTTTTCATCCGGAGCAATTTTGCCTCGAAACACATCACATAGTCCGTTTTTCCCTAGAAATAGGTGAGAGGGCAGTTTCGTAAAACAATTTAGACCGGAAACGTGTTTTTCTTAAAAATGATTTCGGTAGCGTTTTAGGTAAAAGCAAGCGATGTTTTGTCCAGGACAATTTTGCCTCGAAATGCACCACATAGTCCATTTGGCCTCAAATATAGGTGAGGGGGTGGTTTCGTAAAAAAAATTGGACAGGAAACGTGTTTTTAGGAAAAAGGATTTCATGGGAGTTTTATGCAAAGGGAGCGATGTTTTTGTCAGGGCAATTTTGCCTTGAAACACGCCACATAGTTGGTTAGGCCCCGAAAATAGGTGTGGGGGTGGTTTCGTAAAAAAATTCGGATTGTAAACGTGTTTTTTGGAAAAACGATTTTGGTAGAGTTTTAGGCAAAAATGAGCGAAGTTTTTTACCAGAACAATTCTGTCTCGAAATGCACCAAATAGTCTGTTTGGCCCTGAAAATAGGTGAGGGGGCGGTTTTGTAAAAAAATTCGGACCGGAAACGTGTTTTTCGGAAAAACAATTTCGGGGGGCATTTTAGGCAAAAGTGAGTGATGTTTTCGTCCGAGCTAATTTTTCCTCGAAACGTGCCACATAGTCCATTTGGCCCCGAAAATAGGTGAGGGGATGGTTTAGTAAAAAAATTCAGACCAGAAACGTGTTTTTCGGAAAAACTCAAATCAAGCAGGTGAAGATCCCATAAACCAAATTTGGCAGCAATAATGCTCAATTATGCAGAAACCAGAGCAAATGACATCCTAACTACACATAGTAACCCCTAGACTAAAAGAAGAAACAAAATCAATAAGAGGTACCCATTCTCCTTATGATAACTCTTTTAAGTAATCAAACCCAAACAACAACAAGAAAATACACCAGTCTCAAATACTAATAGATCTAATTCTAAAAGATCAACAATCCCATTATGCTTCCCTGATTCAAACGTTGGATATGCCTTAGAAGATGCAACAAACCTCGATGTACCTCTTGTTCTTACACCCACCTAATTGTGGTGGCTGTTCACCAATAAGCTAGGAAAAATAAAGGTTTTGTTTGGTGCGGTAAATATCTGGTTTTGGCTTGACCCACTGGTACACACAGAAGAGGAACCAAGTTTTTTAGTTTCCTCACCTTCGTTGACAG
The DNA here is from genome assembly GCA_907173295.1 of Fagus sylvatica. Lineage (NCBI taxonomy): Eukaryota > Viridiplantae > Streptophyta > Magnoliopsida > Fagales > Fagaceae > Fagus > Fagus sylvatica. Next base: position 7,034,896 of record OU015766.1, on the reverse strand, counting down.
AGAAACAATATTAATGAAATCATGTCTCAAAAAATCCAGCCCCCTTGACTTGAGTGCAGAGATAAGAAAAAAAATCATTTTGTTCTCCCGGGGTTGTTGTCAAATGCATCACACAGACAGTAAAGGTAAGCTGAGCGATTGGTGGGAAGTCTATGGCAGGCTTCTACGGCACTGCGACTCACAAAGATGAGGCAAAGAGGTCTTTCAGAAGCAGATTGGGGTCGCAACAAGGTTTGGATTTGTTAAGGCGTGGGGTTGCCGTCTAGGTTTGAGTTTGTCGACGAGAGTGGTGTTGCTGTCTGGGTTTGTCGTCTAGGTTTGGGTTCATTGGTTGCCCATGGGCAATGAGAGAGAGACATAAATGCCATTTTACATGGGATGAATTTATGAATTTACATAATCTTTTTTTTTAAGAATTTTCCATTAAATTAACGGAATATACGAAAGGTGGGAGGCTATTCGCATCTTTTTAATATATTGTTCGGTTTTATAGATTAGGAGAGATTGAAATAAGCCCAATAATTAAAAGTGAGAAAATGCAATTTTGTGAATCTGAGTTGACTGCGTGGCATCGAGTGTTGGAAAGCGCTAACTTGGATTTGATTAACACATTGGTTGGTTGAGGAATGGGGAAGGGTTGTGTGCGCCATTGAAGTTGATTTAGTGAATGTGATAAGGTTGTTGGTGATTATCTAGGTTTGAGTTTGATAGTGCAGGTTGTCCTGTGGGTTCAAAATAGATAGGCCGAAGATAGGTCCCAGATGATAGAAAATTGCTACTAGAAAATAATATTTAGGCATTTCCCACAACTGATAAACTTAATCAGGCCAACAAATAAAAACTTACTTTTTAAGTATTTCAGTTTTACAGAGCATTCAAAGGAACTCCGGGGAAGTGATGCATTTTCTTACAATTAGCATAAATAAAAGACTGCATGTTGCGTTGTTACAACGCGAAACAACCTACTACACCTGCGTATAATGCACAACATAATTTATTACCCTATAATATACAGTAGAATACCACCCCGGAAGTATTAAGGTTGACTAACTTCATCATACATCAACATCCTTGATATAAATACCAGCTAACAAGTCCTATTCCAAAAATAAAACCTGCATGCCCGGTCATTACCACAGAAGCAGCTGCATCAAGGTTGATTACAAGAACTGTGTCTTGCAAATATGAATGATCATGCAGCGCTCAAACAGTTCTCCCAAGTCCCATATTTTGAGCTGAAACTACCCCCGCCACTCTGCTGTGCATGCTCAGAAATAACTGTTCGAGCACAAACATCCCAAGTCCTTGCTATATCACCAAGCGACATAGGTTGTGAAAGGCTTCGTAAAGATATGCTAAACCTTGACTTCGCCTTTACTGAGAGATCTTCATACTCCTTACTGTCAATTGCAAAATATTAGACTCAACTTTGTATATGAGAAGTCAAGGATTTTTTAAATACTCAAATGCAAGCTGGTATAAAGAAACTCAGAGGAGAGTGAGACAGAATTTAATAAACCATTTACTCTAAGTCACATCTACATACTTGAAAATTTAGTATTGAACTGTGAGATATACATTTAAAGAATATTAGAAGTAAAGGCCTTGCTTATCCTTGAGGCTCCTCTACTGTTACAATTTAAGATAAATGACAAATTCAATAATAACCTCAAAGTTTGAGAATAAGGGAGAGGATAAGTACAGATTAAAAAGGGGGATCAAAGATTGAAGAAAGGTGGAGTTAGTTTCATGAACAATTCTGTTAGTATGGGTCTTTTCATCAAGGCAAGGCCTTCGGACCCACCCTTGGGTAATAAATCCTAGATACAGGATCCCATCCACCAAAACCATTTATCAAGTAATCCAAGGGAAGCTTCTAGTGGGAATTGAACTTAAAATGTCTGAGTCTACAACTCATCTCAAACCTCCTACCAAGCTGTCCAAGGGAACCTTCTAGTAGAGCTTGAACCCAAGATGCTGAGTCTACAACTCATCTCAAACCTCCTACCAACTAGGCTGCACCCTAATAGGTAACTTTGTTAGTATGGGTCTTCCCATTCAACCACCTATATTATCCATATTAACTAACAGCTAAAGATGTGTTCCATATCCATTTACCAACTAAGTTGGCTTTCAGGAAAAAGTGAATGAAAAAATTACTAAGATAAAAAAGGGTGTTGGTACAGGTAAGAAGCTTTAAATGAAGAAATTGAGATGTCAGTATAACAAGAACTGGCCTGTAGCAGACATTTGAATCGGGGAGCTGGTCACGCAGCCCTGTGGGTATGTGCGATTTGTTCTTTTTAATTGGAAGTAGACCAGTAAGACATTGTGATAAACTAACCCAGTTTAACCAATCAAATTATGTGCATACCAGTCAAACCAGATGGTTGGACTCATGCAGTCCTATGTTCTACATGATTCTTGATTTTAGTCTTACTTAAAGGCACTAACAGAAGGAATCTTGCCTAGGAACACAGCCAATTACCCATAGCAGATGTATTACTCGAGCTTTCTACAATGGTACAAGCTGATATTAACCATTTTTAGCTTAGAATACAACTAATGCATTACCAAAAATATCTAAAATAAATCACATTTATAGACTAGCCGCTCCTGACCCATTGACCCAATGATGTGCAAATCAATGCCTTGACCAGGTTGACATCAAGTGCCAGTTTCAAACTATTGGCATATGTTGTCATCCTCGAATAATTTAATGGAATATAAGATTTATTTGAGAATTCTGGCCTATATCCTATCAAAAAATTTCAATTACACCATATGGATGTCCTGCCTAAATAGTAAAGATATAGAAACTCGCTCTCCAAAGCTTTATGCTACATATGTGTATTTATATAAATGGTAAACAATAAGTCCTACTTCAACTGAACATGTTTCCACAGAAGAGACTTACAGAAGGAAACCCAAATCTAGATGAAGTATTAGTTTCATGGTAAATCCAGCAAGATACAATAAAGTTCTTTTCCAGAAAGCCTTTTCAGAAACTTCCAAATCAAAACAGAGGCTCTATTTCACTTTAATGTTCATTTTGTCATAAGGATTGCAGAAAAGCTTATTAACTCTCCAGTTAGACCTGGGAGATAATCTTCTAAACATATTTATAAAACCAAAAAAACATATAAAAGAAAGGTATAGTGCACAGTTACATCACCTGATTTCAACTGGAAACTTGTCTAAAAGTATTGGGGAGCAATTTGGATAATTTGAGGGAACAAGCAATCTTAATGGCTGAATAGGTGACTGCATAGCAGTGAAGCACACATAAATAGAGAGAGATTTTATGATAAAAATTACTTCATGTTAAAAGGTCCGAAAGCCCACCATTTGTGCCGAAGCATACTGCGATTTCAAGTTTGGACTGAGAGCAACAGCACTGAAAGAGCACTTGACAATGGTTCCTTCACCTCCTTCAGCAGCAGCAGCAGCTGCAGCTGGATCAACATCTTCATCACTGATATCAACAACTGTGTCTATAAGTCGCTGATTTATGTCCCTTATTTCTTCCAAAAGGGCATGATTAACCTGCAATAGGTGCAACATGATTTATTTGTACTAAAGAAACCAATGTGAGCTTCTGACCATAAAATTGAAAAATATACCAAGACGGGAGAAATCATTAGAGAGGTTATGTGATGGGTTTTGAAAAAGAAAAAAGTTCCTCTAAAGCATATTAAGTTGATTAAGGATAAGTATGACAGAGTTGTTGTAACTAATGTTAGAACAAGTGGAGGCATCACAAGTCAGTTCCTAAATTCCTATCACTATAGGTTTCCATCAAGTATCAACGTTAAGTTTATATCTCTTTGCACTGATGATGGATGAGCTCACTAAATCGATCTAAGATGAAGTCCCTTAGTGTATGCTTTTTGCAGTTGATATAGTTTTAGTGGATGAAACTAGATATGGAGTTAATGTCAAGTTAGAATTTTGGCGAGATGTAAAAGTACAAATAGAGATGAAGGGGCTGTAAGACGTGATGGTCAAGAGATACCAAAGAGGAGCTTTTGATAACTTGGATAAAAAATTCATAAAAATAGGGAGATTGAAGAGGATGTGAATCATAAAATAAGAGCATCGTTGATGAAGTGGATAAGTGCATCAAAAGTATTGTGCGATTGTAGAATACCTATTAAGTTAAGGGGAAACTTTTATAAGATTGCTGTAAGACTAATTATGCTTTATGATACTGAATGTTTTTTTTTTTTTTGATAAATATGCTACTGAATGTTGGGCTGATAAGAAGTAACATGTTCAAAAATTGAGTGTAAATGAAATGAGAATGTTAAGATAGATAAGTAGAAATACAGAGAAAGACAGGATTTGAAATGAGAAAATTCGCTTAAAGATAGAGGTGGCCTTGACTTGTTTGTTGAGGATCTATAGCCGAACCCAAAAACTTTAGGACCAAGGTTTGAAGGTTACAACAAAAAAAAAAAATACTTGCACAAGCAAATTTGGGGCAACAAATGATTGCCACACGACTTGGCAAATCATAACCAAAATCTTATTGGAAGAAATTAGTTTCCTTAAATACCCTAAATGATTAAGCATTTTCTTCTGCTTAGTCCATAATGTCCACAGTGAACAACATATATTAAATAAATGGACAGTAAACACCAAAAAAAAAAAATCATAGACCACACCATAGACCACAGCTCCCAAGTCACTGGACAATGAAGGAATAAATGGTTCACACACTCCCGGTGGTTTTTACATGTAAAACACCACTCAACTATAACCACCCCTCATTTTCTTAGGTTATCAGCAGTCAAAATAATCTCTAAAGCCACACACCACGTAAAGAAAGCCATAGTGCACAAAATATTTATGACTAGAGTTATCATGATTCACGACTATCCTACCAAAATGTGGATCGTCTGAAATGGCACACTTATGTTTTAGTAAACATGGCGAAATATAATGTAATATTTCCTTCTTGACTCTCTCTCTCTCTCTCTCTATGACTAAACTATGATAAGGTGACATCTCATCAATCTTGATGGATGCTTTATTTTCTCTATAAAAATGGATGCTCTATGTTTCCCATATAAGTATTGCTATCCACCATTCAAATTCAAGTATTTAAAAAAATAAAATAAAATAAAATAAAATAAAAAGATTATTGGGTCCATTAAATTAAGGATAAAACTTAGATACAATTCCTTAGGTCAAGTACATTAGGTTCCTACTTGAATTTAAATACATTGAATTTAAATATTCTTGAAAAAGATAACATTGTTTGTGTTTCATTGGTTAATGTAACCATGTGTTTAAATTCAATTGAGGAACGTAATGTAGCTAACCTAAGGAACTGTACCTAAGTTTTACCCTTAAATTAAAAGAAAAAATCTGGAATTACTTTTTATAGATGTATCTTAACAATTTTTATCTATAACTTATCTCACTAATGTATGTGCAAATGGGCAAAGCTCCAATCAACGTTGATGGGGTCCGCCCAACATAGTTTCCCACAAATAAATAAATGGTATGCATGCATGCACTTATATATAGTCATTTTTAAGCATAAATAATGTTTATACCAAGTAAATGGTTAGAACCACAAATTTTAAATACCTTTATGACCTTAACCACAATTTACACAAACCAAGTTCAAGTTTATACCTATGATGCATATAAGTAAAGCCTCTTCTCAAGCATGTTTATACTTTAATTATTCCTCAAAGAGGGGCTTGAGCTTGACTCAGCTGTAATAATTTGAACAAGCCCAAACCTCTTTTGTATTTGTACGAAACATATTGTGGAAGTTGTTCAAATCAATACATCCAGCCATTGAGATAACATCAAACAAGTGGAATAGCAGTGGACCAATCAATAACTAATAATTACTCTATGTGAGTTGAAAATAATGTAAGGCTAGAAATGTTGGTCCATGAAGTGATTTAAGATACATGGTATAGAAGCAGTATAGGAACTGAAAAAAAAAAAAAAAAAAATTCAATCTAACTATTTTATTTCACTAGAGAGCCTCTAAACAACCAATAAAAGTTGTATATATATAAAAGCTAAGACCTCATCTAGTCAATATTCATCAATAACATAGTTTAAGGCGCCAAAGCAAAACAAGCTGCTTTTACCCACCACATGTAAGTAATCCACATCTTAATAATTATTATTATTTTTTTTGATAAATACATCCACTTCTTAATAATTGAAACTATGCATATGTACATATATATGTATTTATAAAGTACTCCAGGGAGGTGTATACCTCTCCCTTGTGTGTAAGTGCTCAGGGCATGTGGAAAGTGTGAGCATGGACTCCTGCCAAATTTTTCTATATCTATGTGTGAAATTACATCTCCATTTGAGGTACATCTCAAAAATGCCTTTTTAATACTTGTTTTATTTTATTTTTATAATTATACATGCACCTTGTGGGTTTTGAACCCACGACCTCACCCTCCACCTTGTTCTTACAAGGGGGGAAAAGGTGTCATTTGAGCTAAAGCTCATTCACATGCCTTTGTTAAACTACCATCAACACTAAGATTCTTCTAGAAGTATATACCACAAGCTGAGATTTATACCTCAATCCTAGGCCTCTTGATACTAGAAGTTGCAGTTGACTCTAGGTCAGACGTCTCTGAACCGGTCAGCTGCTTGAAACTATCGTTCATACTGCCAGCTGATGAAACAACATTTAAGGGCATGGCACTTGTGTAGCGCCTCATTTTCCTTGTCCCATTGGTTCCATCTTGTGGCATGTAATTTCTTGCTTGAAGACGACACTTTGTCATGGCAACCAAATCCTCACCAACAGCAGCCCTGGATCCATTACCTGGCGCTGACCCGGCTATCCTATCAATCATGCTCACAACTGAACCAATGTCACTGACAGAGGCACTCAATGATTTGGGTGACATTGATTTTACCTGAAAAATAGAATTACAGTTATAGAATTCACTACCAACATGAAAGGAACCAAAAAAAAATACCAGATAAATTTTTTCATGTTCTCATGCTTACAAAATACCATGAAGCACCACAAAAGATCATGGTGAGGAAAAATTTAACTAACCGCTTTAATTAAGCGTTCAAGAGGCTGCTCTGTAATGCTTGACTTTCCAGAAACATTCATCATGGCATTACCATGAGTCCCATCTGGAGCAGTAAATTCTGCAAGCAAAGGTGAGGCTGATATCCCAGGAGTACCAATGGCAAGTGATGGAGCTGGTGCTCCCACGGCACTTGTTTGTTGATGTACAATATTTCCAGTGTTTGAGAGTGAGGAAACACCAGAAACAGGTTTCTCAGAATCCCCTGGCATGGGAGATGGAGCCATAGGAGTTGAAGGAGATGGGACAACAAAAGGCGAGTTGGCAGATTGCAGCGGTGTTCCAGCTTTTGTGAGAGATGACAACAAATTTTGCTGGTCAACCTGCGGAGAAGAGTGTTGCGGAATCTGTGGGGATGCAGCCTGAAGGAGTTGGGGTGAAGAAATAGGAAATGAAGCTCCTGGTTTCAACTGTTGATAAGCAGAGCGCCCTCCTGATAGATGTTGCTGAAAGACCCCTTGCTTAACACCCAAACCCTGTCTCATTTTTAGGTCATTTACATCATTGATTTGATGAAGCTGCGGCATTTGGTGTGTCTGCAACTGTGAAGACATCTGCTGCTTTGATTGTTGGTGTAACTGCTGCTGCTGTTGCTGTTGTTGTTGCTGCTGCTGCTGGATTATCTGCTGCTTCTGCATCAATTGCTGCTGCTGTATCTGGCGCTGCTGTTGATATTGTTGTTTGAGTTGTTGTTGTTGTTGTGTCTGCATCATTTGCTGTTCCTGCTGTTGTTTCAAATGCTGTTGATGCTGTTGTTGAAGCATATTAGAATTTGACTGAAGCGGATTGATGCTTGGCTGTAGCATTTACACTTTGCGACGACAAGGTGTTGATGTTTGCCTGCTGGGGAGCACTCCCAGGATTTTGTTGTAGTGACCCCATAGCCCCCTGCTGCAAAGAGCTCAGAGCATTTCCTTGTCCTGAGTCCAAATTGGAACCAGTTTGTAGTGAGTTCAACATGTTTGGCTGTGCTGTTGAAACCCCAGATAAAGAAGACATAGAGTTCTGCTGCATTGTTGCTACAGAACCTTGTAAGTTCATTGATTGCAACTGAGGGTTCATTTGATTTTCATGAGACTGCATTTGAGCAATTTGAGATTGTGGCTGCTGCATGGATTGCATATGAGACGCAGGAAGCTGTCCTTGCTGCAGTGAAACAGGCTTCTTAGGCCGATTTGTGTTTATAAAATTTACTATCTGCTTCTCATAAGATCCCAACTTGTCCTTGTAACCAGTTGTTATACTACTTTTGGCAACCTGTAAGAATGTTATAATACGCTCCAACATGGTCTTAAATATTTTCAACTTGTCAAGCTGATCTGACTTTGGTTGTTGTGGAAGAGAATCATGCTGGAGAACAAAAAGAATACCAAACTTAATAAGAACAAGAATTCTAATAACGGACAAAGATAAAGTTACAAAACATAATAAAGTTATTTTTAATTTTTTCCTATATGGTGAAGGGGTTTCTAAGTACATGTGTATTAACAGCCACATGTGGACATCCAGCACTAATTTCAACCACAGATTCACCTTTCAAGAAGGATGCCATTAAAAGCATAAGTATGATGGGAAAGGCAGAATAATGAGTAAACTTAGTTGATGAATTGCATAAGGAATTTTTGAAGAATAACATACCTGCTGCAATTTAGTAGCAATTTTCTGGTACATTTCACTTATTTCAGGTAAGTACATTTCCTTCATGGCTCTGATCTACAAAAATATTGAGCAAGACAGATTATTAAACTCTTCCTTTCTTTAGGTGCCATACTCAATAATAAAATTTTGTTGCATCCACACACTCGTGGATACTAGATCACCAGAAATTTACTTGTATTTACTTCCTCCTTTTTTTAATTGGTAATTACACACGCACTCAATTGGTCTTTAATCCACCACCTTGTTCTTACAAGGGGGGGCGTGCCACCTGTATTTATTTCCTCATTATCAGTGCACTAATGCAGGTTTCACCTTGGGGCAGGGTTATACATGTCCATTAAAGCATGAGTTTGTATATGGTTTTACACGTGCAGGCATCACTAACTAAGCTTCAGTTAATGTTTCAACCAATGGATTTATATAAAAATAAAAATAAAATACAAATATTAAGCTGCTATTGTAATGTACAAATATATTCCAGTTGAAATTTAATAAAGAGAAGAAATAAAGAAAAAAGGGGGAGAACAAAAAGAGACTTAAATTGATAACATTCATTCATCATCCACAAATACTATTCTCTCTTGATTTCTGGAGACAAATAGGCCTATGTTAACTGATCTTAAGCCTTGTCCAGCTACACTACACCAATCATCTTTTTGTTTGACCTCATGTACAATGTTTTTTCTGAAACCATTTCTCCCTGGAATGAACTTTAATATGCCAAAAAAAAAATGTTCACTCATGCACAAACAATAATTCCTGGTTCTCAATTAGCAAAAAAATAAAATAAAATAATTCCTGGTTCTCCTTTTTCTCTATGCTAATGCTGATGCACCCATCTTTCTTGAGAGGCACATCAGACTGCCAACTCGATGGATAAACCTCACTACATATTCTCCCCATCCGAGAAGGCATGAATCTTTAGTTCTGGCTGGCCTAAGGTTTGAGCATGATTTGGGTTCAGCTGGAATTGGGATTTCAGTTCAAACCTTCCGATCCAATAGGGAAATGAGATCAAAGAGGTGAATCTTGTTTGAAAGAAGGTGTTTGAGCCCTGATAGCGCGGTTGATTATGAATAGTAGGATAGGAAGGGGTACGCGAGCGGGTTCACAATAGATCTTATTCTAGATAGAAATGGCCAGCAAATGGACATCAGTCCTTCGGTTTTGTCTCCCATTGTTCATGAAAAAGGGGCTCAGATGAAGCCAAGCAAAGGTTTTTATTCGTTCCACTTTGTTGATCATTGTAGAAAGAACAAAATATGAAATGATCAAAGTTGGGAAAACCCTGCCGAGAATCGAGAGGCGGGAGGGCACCGAAGCTACCACCAAACTAGCAAAAGGCTTCCCGACGAGGAGAAGGATGAGATCAACGAATGACATCATGTATGAAATTACCAACCTGTTGATTCCGGAAGTCTCCTCGCTACTGGGGCAAAAATGCTAGTAAGTTTGGGGCCTTCATTACACCCAAAGGGAAACCAGCAGCGAAGAGCCATTAAAGACCTTCACAAAGGCCATACCCATAGGTCAAGGGCTCTCTCAAAATCCTTAAAAATCCAGAAAGTCCCGTAGTAAGATTGAGCTATAGCTATGAAACCGCGTATTTTTCACCTAAAGACAGATTTTGACTGGTGACTGACAGAAAAAGGAGATCAAACTAGGAAACATGGTGTTTTTGGCATTTCACCGGAGTCAGGTCAAAAAAGTGAGATCAGAAGATCAAGTTTTAGAAACAACGTATTTTGATCCTAAAAAGAGCTTTTTACGCTATACACAATGTCAAGTGAGTCCTCCTCCAGGGGATCAAGGATAGTCGTATAATCAGACGAGTCTGTCATACTATTCTATTCATTCATTCCACGTGCAAGAATGGTCTTCTTCTCTTAGTGAGTATCCCGCTTTCCTTTCGGGTTAACCCAAAAGTCTTCCCTCAGGATCCCATTTGATAGCTAAGTGTGTGAGCTCTGAAGTTAGGCATTCCTGAGGACACTATCCCAGTTATCCTTATCCGTATCGATCTTTCTGGGCTAACTATTTCAAAGATTCACTCTTTCCCCTGTTGGGCTTTGGCTTTCTTCTTTCTTAATGGCAGGCCAGGCGGCCAAGTCCCGTGCTTTCGGAATCCTTTCTTTTAAGAGGAATTTCCACGTGCAAGAACTTCCACTCTCATTGATTGAGGTACCCTCACTAACTCCGAGACAGGCAACCGCGTCTATCCCCCCATTACATCGAGGTGAGCCCACCAGTTGCTAGTCTGAGTCTCTATTCATTTCTCTAGTACCAGAATCATACAATTCTAATCCGATGATTATATGGATTTTTTTGATGTTCACGAATCGTCTGCCTGTGTGGAACGCCCTTCGACACAAATCTTTCAAGTCTGAACCCCAAGATGGGGAATTGCAACTATAGATAGATCCGGCCTTTAGTGAGAACACCGCCTCTCTTCTCTTATCCTAATCTGTCTTTCCTGGGTATCTATTGACCAAGTTGTCATCTTCAAGAGTTCCTTTATTTTTGGCTCAAGATAATGGATGTTGAGACTTTCCTATAATCCTTTTAATAAGAAATATTTAACATTTTTTATATATCTTAGCACCAAGAAAAAAATTATATCATTGCCAAACCCGACTCTGACCATGTTCTCTCCAATTCAGAAAAATCACTTTTTGTCAAATCAAGTAAGCAGTCAAATAACTGAAATCTCTCTCTTTCTTTCTCTCTCACTCTCTCATATATATATATATATATATTCTTTTTAGATAAATTATGAATATTTATTAAATAACAAGTAAAGGCAATGCAACCCACGTACAGGGATGTTTTGGCACTGCAGCTTAAGGACATCCAAAAAGCTGAAATTCAGAATATAAAAAATCAATCTAGGAGATGAAGAGAGCCATGAAAAGAACAAACTCAAAAGCAACCCATCCTTTTCATGCAGAGGAAATTTTAGTCTCTCAAGCACTCTAGCATATCTCCTCCAAAACACCACATTAAACAATATGATTTAGATCAATTTTTTGTTGGTTTAAAACTGAGACTAGGTTTCAATACACGATAAACCTACTACAAACACTTCCTTATCAAGTCTTCATAGGTTCAGTCACCAGTGAGTTTTATTTAAAAAATATGTATTGCTCAATAATTTTACTTTTTTCTCATACCAAAATTTTATGTGAAATCCCTAGGTCCATACGCAAACTTGTCCCTACTTGGCTTTTTTATTGCTCAATATTAACCAGAATGCAGCAACGCCTGCCAAACCTTGCTTACATGTTATATCAAGTCACAATTTACTTTACCAAGCTTTGTAGCAGCTACCAAACCTTTCTTAATTTGGCCCTTTGTTACATAGATATTTCACCTCAAGTACTGTATTCCACGTAAAAACATCTTCCAATTGTGGACTATGGAAAAAGAAAACTTTAGTACTCCAGAAAATTATCTCTTTTTTTATTTATTTTTTATTGGTAATAAAAAAAATTTATTAACAAAAAAAGAAAGTACACAAGGAATGGACTTAAGAAAATTAAGAAAAGGAACAAAAATCTAAAAATTTCTCAAGGGAATGAAAGGTGTGACCACTAGCAGCAGCCAACCATTCGACCAATAACTGCATCAAAATCAACATCAGCTCCAAAATCAACAAAATCACACCCCATAATACTGCCTGGCAAAATTTCCGAAACGCTCCCATCCAACACGCTAGCAAATCTACAACTCGTGCAGGCATAACCCAATGCAAACCAAATAAGCAAAATATCAAAGACCAAAGTCCTTGTGCAATGTCACAATGCAAAAGCAGATGATCCGTAGATTCCCCACTTGATTTGCACATACAGCACCAACCCACTATACAAATATGTCGCTTTCTCAAATTATCCATAGTTAATAGTCGACCATGAGCCGCCGTCCAAACAAAGAATGCCACCCATGGAGGACACTTACTTTTCCATATGGTTTTTCAAGGGAAAACTGATACGGGATGTGAAGAAAGTACCTTATAATAAGACTTCACTCCAAAGAGACCACTATGTGTGGGTTTCCAGCACACCTTATCCTCCTGGTTCCCAATAATCCTTAGAGAATAAAGAAGACCAAGCATCTCTTGTAGCGGCTGCAGTTCCCAATCATGAACTGGTCAAATAAGTCTAACATCCCAATGGGGAACCCCATTCTGCCAGCACACATAATCAGCCACCATCGCACTCTTGTTATAGGCACTGCAAAATAGGAGAGGAAAAGCAGACTGAAGAGAGCACTCCCCACACCAAACATCCAGCCAAAAATAAATTCGGCTGCAACCTCCCACCTCATACCTGAGACATACAGCAAACCTCTCTCATCCACTCCTAATATATTTCCACAAAGATACCCCATAAGGACCTGTGACCTTCCTAGACACCCAAAGACCCATATTTGGTGTCCACCACCCTCCTCCATAACAAATCATGTTCATTAGCAAATCTCCAAAGCCATTTACCTAGTAACGCTTTATTGACACCAACATAATCTTGTATACCCAAACCACCAAATTAAATAGGCTGACAAACAGTCTTCCAATTCACCAGGTGAAATTTAGGAGCATCTTCGATACCCGCCCACAAAAAATCCCTTTGCAGTTTCTCAAAACACCGGGCCACACTTACCGGGATAGGGAATAAGGAAAGGAAATAAAGAAGAATACTAGAAAGGGTACTCTTTAAGAGTGTCAATCTACCACCGTTCGATAGATATAGTTTCTTCCATCCCGCCAACTTACGACCCATCTTTTCCAAAATAGGATCCCATATCCCTTTCGATTTAAACTGGGCACCCAGTGGTAAACCAAGATACTCCATGGGTAAAGCAGAAATTTTACAGTCCAACATAGAAGCTAACTGAGGGATATTAGGAACTTCACCTATTGGAACCATTTTTGACTTCCCAAGATTTAACTTCAACCTTGAAACTGCTTCAAAACATAATAGCGTGCATTTCAAATACCCAATCTGATCCACATCAGCACCACAAAAGATCAATGTATCATCCGCAAACAATAAATGAGAAATCTGCACCTGATCTAGTGTACTTCCCCTAACTTTGAACCCCAGAAGAAAACTCCCCTCTTCCATCCGATGCAACATTTTGCTCAACGCCTCCATTACAACTATGAACAATGGAGATAGGGAATCACCTTGCCAAAGACCCCGTGTGCTATCAAAGAAACCAGCAGGGCTACCATTAACCAATATAGAAAAGCGAACCGTAGAAATGCAAAAGTGGATCCAAATACACCAACAATTTGGAAAATTCCTAGTTCACGTGGTCATAGGCTTTTTCTAGATCTAACTTGCACAATAAGCCTAGAACCCTAGCTTTCATCTTACTATCCACACTCATTAGCTATAAAAACTTAATCTAGAATTTGTCTTCCCTAGATAAAAGCGTTTTGGGATTGAGATAAAATCCCCCCTAACACTAGCTTCAGGCGATTAGCCAATACTTTGGATAGGATTTTATACATACTCCCTACTAGGCTAATGGGGTGAAAATCCTTCACCTCCGTAGTCCCAACCTTCATAGGAATCAAAACTACAAATGTTGCATTTAAAGTTTAAACTCCTTGCAAACGTACCTTGAGAGTGAAAATGGCGAAAAACTTGCATCACATCAGCCTTCACCACACTCCAACAAGCATGATAGAAAGCCATAGTGAACCCATCCGGCCCAAGAGATTTATCGCCCGCCATACATGTCACTGCATCCCACACCTCCTCTTCCTCAAAAGGCCTAATCAACCCCATCCCATCCTCCTCCGCCAACCGGTTGAATGAAAGCCCATCCAAAGTTGGTCTCCAATGGGATGATTCTGTGTAGAGATTTCTGTAAAATTGCACAATTTCATCCTTAATCTCTTCAGGATTGGTCAGTACATTTCCTTTAACCGTTAAAACAAGCAATAAGTTATACCGCCGGTGAGAATTGGCCATGCGATAGAAGAACTTAGTATTCCTATCCCCTTCCCTAAGCCACAAAACTCGAGATTTTGTCGCCAACTAATCTCCTCTAAATCCATAACTCTATGAAGCTCATCTCTACAATCTACAAGAGTTGATTGTTCCTCTGTCAACAACATTCTACTCTCCTCGACACTATCCCATCTTTTAATCTCCTTCATTAGCTCGCCCTTACAAACACCGACATCCCCAAAACCTCTTTATTCCATCATTTTAGATCTAACTTCAAAGCTCAGAGCTTCTAAGATAAAATAAAGCTCAAAGTACCTTCAAAAAAATAAGAATTCCAACATTGCTTCACCCAATCCACAAATCCTCAAATTTCAACCACATATTCTCAATTTTGAAGTGGGATTTCCCTCCTTGAATACGACCACAGTCCAATAAAATGGGAAAGTGATCGGAGAGCAGACGTGGAAGAAGGCTTTGAACTGAGGATGAGAAAAAAGAATCCCATCCAGCAAAGACTAAAAATCTATCAATTCTGGACATAGAAGGGTTGTCTTGAGAATTGGACCATGTGAATCTACCCCCCAACAAAGGCAAGTCCACCAAACCCTCCTCAAAGATAAACTCCAAAAAATACCACATCGCCTGAGAGAATCCTCTTCCTGCCAATCTTTCACTTGGATATCAAACAATATTAAAATCAACACCAATACACCACGGAAGAGACCACTAGCTGCTGATACCCGCCAATTCCTCCCACAACAACCTCCTTACTGAGTCAAGGTTGGGACCATAGACCCCCCAAAAAAAAAAACCAATCAAAATCCACCTCTACACTCCTAAATTTACAAGACAAAGAATTTGCAACTTCTACCTTTTCGGCAATCCGCTTATCCCACATCAATAAAATTCCACCAGATGCACCTTCCACTACCATAAATTCCCAATCCACGAAAGGATTGCTGTAGAGACTACCTCTACACTCGTAAATTTACAAGACAGAGAATTTGCAACTTCTACCTTCTCGACAATCCGCTTATCCCACATCAATAAAATTCCACCAAATGCACCTTCTGTTGCCAGAAATTCCCAATCCACGAAAGGACTGCTCTAGAGACTATGCACTGCCACATTATTGATGTCTGCCAACTTTTTTTCCTAAAGACAAACAACAATCCCATTCCACATCCTAAGGGCATTTCTAACCCGCAACCATTTAGCATAGTCATTTAACCTTCTAACATTCCACGAGACTAGTCGTAGATTTATGTCGATAGTAACAAACCCCTCCCTGAGACCAGACTATCGTCCCCACCTCTCTTTCTAACCTCGTAATTAAGCGATGAAGTTAGATTTCGTAACTCCCGGGTTCCTCTCTTCACTGGTCCTTGTCGTGATGCAGAAGATGCCTCTTTGGTGTCCTTCGACCTCCATCGGCCCTCTATCACCATAAATAAATGCATCGCCTCCTCCTCATGTTAGTAATATTTACTTTCATAAACTTATTGAATCTACGCATGCGAGATATGACCCAATCGGAGGGGTTTTCACTGCTCAGAGCTTCCACCTCGTTGACCATTGATAGTGGCATGATCTCCACCTCCTTTATCCCTGAGTTAAGCACTAGCCACGCTTCCAGATTTGGCCTTACTCCCTCGGCGGCTTTCCCTTGGCCACAAGTCTCCTGGCACACCAAAGCCCACTTCCCAGTTCCACAGTCAAGTGTAGCTCCGACATGATTCCCCATCACTGTTGGCATCCAGAGGTCAGCGCCTCCCCAATCCTTGATCGGCCATTCCTTCAAACCATCGAGGCCACCGCTACGTAGGAACCACCGGAAAACACCTAGATCCAAGTCAATCTTGAACTTACACATCTCTCCAACTCTAACGCAGGACTCTGGCATGTCGACACCACCAATGAGTGTCCTTGTAGATCGATCTGCACCGGGAGTGCTACTGATACCCCCAAAGCATCGTGTTTGACTACTCTACCCACTGCATGCTTAATACCAATCAACAGGTCGAATCTCACCGTGGACCCATGCTTAGATAGTCCTAGGTCAACTTTTAGTGGATCGCTAGCTTCTAGTTTTGACAGCCCAAAGGATTCGCCAATCTCGAAAGTTGGTCTTGTTACTGAGCCCACTAGGCCCAATTCTCCTTTTGCTGCCCAAGGACGCCTTGACACCACATTGGGCTTAAGTATGGCTATTGAGCCCACTACATCTCCATTTGGTGATATTATTCCGCATGGGGTCCATTTCTGGCACATTTTAGTTTTTGTGTCCTCATCTATATTCCACAAAATCCGCCTCTTTCCTTCCCCATTAAAACTAATGGAGAGCCCTGTCCTAAAATTTCGGTTATCACCTAACAAAACTCTTTGCTTCACTTTTGCCGTAAATAACAGACGATCTTGATTCTTCTGGTTGACCGATTCAAGCCTCGTTTGGATACCTTCTACATCTCTGGTTGTGGCGCTGGTAGGGTTCCCGAAGTTCTCTCTCTCTTCCCCATATCACCTCCCCCTACTGCCAACGCATACGTCTTAGGCCCGCCGTGTGTCGAATCCTTTCCCACTAAGTTTCCACTGTTTCTGCTAGCCACCACCACTCGTGTTGGTATAGGCTTGGGCTGCGATTCCTTGGTGGAACTCAATTCTGGTGATCTCAACCGCTTTAGTTGTTTTCCAAAGCCCCTCCAAGGCTCCAACCACCCTGTTTTTGCCCCTCTGGAATCACCATCCATCCCCTACTATCGCCCCTGCCACACTCCATCACCTCTAAGTACCGTTTATAACTATTGCTGCAACGCCTAGTCACATATGTTTTCCCGTTCTCACGAGTCCTCACAAAAGCCTGTTCCCCATTTCCCCTTCCCTGGCAATATTCTTCTCAAGGGTTCGCCCCAACCACTTGGCTCCTTCCTGACTCATATGCACATTACATCAATGGTACCTACCCCTCTTGGAAATCTTGACTTGATTTGTACCACCATCCTCCAAGGCCAAAACAAAAAGCTTAGCCTCGATACAGCCGCCCTAGGCAGTGGGCCCACAACACTCTCTCTCTCATAAATAAAATATGAAAATTTATGGGGAAACCGGAAATCATCTCTTGATCCACTGTACTTTAGCTTCCAACCTTTGGCATTTGATCTTGCGGTCCTTTGGTGTTCTTTGGGTGTTTCCTAGCAATATTGTTGATCTTCTCTTTGGTTGGTTTAACTGCTTTGGGAAACTCAATTCTTCAGTTTGGAATCTAGTTCCTCTTTGCTTGATGTGGACTGTTTGGCGTGAGCACAAAAGTCGTATTTTTGAGGATGAAGAGCATTCTAATTCCAAGCTGGCTGAAATATTTTTTGGGCTTCTTTTTTATTGGGCTCGGGTCTGGGGTCTTACTTCAGAAGTATCGCTTCTTGCTTTTGTTGTTTCTTTGAACTTTTCTAAGAGTCCTTCTATAACTCTTATGTAATTTTCCTCCTCCTAGGTGCATGCTTTATGCACTTAGAGGGAGTTTTTGTTCCCTCTTAATAAAATCATCGTTACTTATCAAAAAAAATTCCACCAACCAAACAACAGAGTTGGAACATTAAGCGGAAGCACCCAATCAATCCCAACAAACTTGAAAACAAAGTTCCAAAGTTGCCGAGCAAACCAACAATGCAAAAAGAGGTGATCCACCGACTCATCTGCATTTCTACACATGCAACACCAACCAGCCAACACAAAGCCCTTCTTCAAATTGTCACAAGTGAGAATACGACCCCAAGCCACCGCCCACATGAAAAAGGCAACCCTAGGAGGAGACTTCACCCCCCATATACCCTTCCAAGGAAAACATATAGCTAGAGGAGTATGCAGCACAAGATAGAAGGATCTAGAATCAAATATACCCTTCTAAGAAGGTCCCCACACTAACTTATCCCCATCATCACCCCGGGGACTATGGGCATGAAGAAGGGATAAGAAAGTCATAATCTGATCCATCTCCCAATCATTACATTCCCCCCCAAAAGTGACGTTCCAAACAGGCACTTGGCCCATACCCTGAGAAATGAGAACTGAGGCAATCAAATCAACCACTCTATTAGGCATTGTCCAATGAACCCTAAACATAGAGAGTACAGTAGGCCACAGAGCAATGAAGTAGCAGATGATCCAATCTCCCCAGCCGCTTTACATACACAACACCAGCTAACCAAGACAATGTTGCGTTTCCTCAAATTATCTATAGTTAATATTTTTCCCAAAGAGGTTGTCCAGATAAAAAATGCAACCCTTGGCGGAGCTTTCGGTTTCCATATGGCTTTCCAAGGAAAATCCACAGCCACACATGGGACTAAAGCTTTATAATACTGGCTAACTGTGAATTTAGGTTTACCCGATGACCTCCAATGAACAACATCCTCACTGTACCCTATTACTAAAGATGAATAAAGTAAATCGAGGAAGGTCATAATGGACTCTAACTCCCAATCATGTACTAAGCGAATGAATTGAATCTCCCAATGAGTAGAACTATTATGATGCTGTAAATGATCCGCAACAAACGCATCCTTATTCTTGGCAAGACAAAACAATTCAAGGAACGTATCTTTTAAGGGACCATCACCACACCAAACATCAGGCCAGAATCTGACTCTAGAACCATCACCTATTTCAAATATTTTGAAGTAAGAAAACCTTTCCTATCCATGCTATATATGCTTTCATAAGCCAACCCCATATGGCCCTTGAACGGGTTTAGAAGACAAACCACCCCCCAAAGAACCATATTTCCCTTCAATCACCTGCCTCCAAAGAGCCTCCTTCTCCATCGCATACCACCACAACCACTTCCCCAATAGGGTTGTATCAAATAACCTCAAATTTTTTACAGCCAAACCCCCTTGATGATAGGATGCACAAACTTGCTTCCACCTAACCAAATGAAACATAGAAGCCTCCCCAATCCCTGGCAAAGAAAATCCCCTTGAATATGATCAACTACAGCTGCTGGAAGTGGAAACAAAGACAAGAAATAGGTTGGAAGATTCAAAAGTTTACTTTTAATAAAAGTCAGTCGCCCTCCTTTGGAAAGATACATTCTTTTCCAGCCTGCTAGACGCCGTTCTATCTTTTCTAAAACAGAGTTCCATATGGTTTTTCACCCAAATAAGTCATTGGCAAAGACGTTTTACAGCCCAGTATAGATGACAAATCCTCAATATTCGACACCTCACCAACTGGAACCAAGGCCAATTCCCCAAGATTAATCTTGAGCCCTAAGACTGCTTCAAACCATGTGAGAGTATATCCCAAATGTAAAATTTGATCTGAATCCGCATCACAAAAATTAATAGTGTCGTCAGCAAAGAGCAAGTGTGATATGACTATAGGGCAAGAGCTAACATTACCCACTGAGAAGGCCGAGATAAAACCACCCCCAACAACCGCCTCCACCATTCTACTCAATGCTTCCATCACAACAACAAACAATAACGGAGATAGGGGGTCTTGGTGCTAAAATGCTGAATCATTTAAAAACAAAACTAGTTCAAAGTTGAACTAGTTTTTATTTTAGATTCAGGTCAAAACTAAATTGAACTAGTTCTATGGTTTGCCAAGCACTCCCAAATGTGCTACATAAGATTCATGATACAAAGAAAAAACAAGCATAGCATAAGAGAATCTAAATCGAAATCAGTCACTTAAGTTCCATATTGGAGAAAAATATGGAAGAATAGTTACTCACTGTGATTTACAATGCGGCCCTCATATTGAAGCTTAACAATACTGGTTTAGCTGATTGGGATTATACATAGTATATTATATTACCATCTACGTTCCAAATTTTAGAGTCATTTGCATATGTGCAACACTATTATCGTCACTAATACATCATAATAGTGTCAGATTTATGAGTATCTAGACTCTTTTTATCTTCATATTCTTCTCTCTTTTGTGAAAGTATCATTTGAACTTTTTTTTAGGCAAGTAAAGAATTCTATATAAGCTTCAATTATGTCTTTGTTTGAAAAAAAAAAAAAATTTATTCTTTCTTTTGAAAAGAATGACAAGTTCAATTTCTCTACTAATAAGATAATTCTACAAATCCTATAAAGTTGGGAAGCTTTGCTCTTTATTCCATATCTACAAAGTTCAAAAATTGTTATTTCTTGTTGGTCAGGAACTAATATTGCAATTAAGCCCATATTTAAACTCCACCCAAATTGAACAACTCCCCACAATACATTTGAGAATCTACATCATAAGTGAACTTCATCCAATCAAAAAACTACAAATCATGGCATATTACCTTTTGATAGACCTCCTCTTGCCAATCACCCCCATTTGCATGTCCTGTCTGAGCAGTGGAATCTAGAGATGCTAACAAATATATAAATATATGTAAATAAATTCACATGTAAGTCAAATGAATATCTGCTTATAAGGGAAGTAATTTAAAGAAGCATTACTCAGTGAAAAATATACTAGTAAAAAGGACATTGTCCTGTGCACAAGACATACAGCTTACATTAAAGAATCTTCATTCCAAATGATATATCATGTCTCTGTAACACAACTCTGAAATAAGCATGTAAAATGAAAATAGGGCCAAAGATTAAAAGCTAATCGGTAATTACTTTACACACCCTCTAAACATTAAATTACTTAGACTCTCCATATAGTTTCGCATTGATCCACCATTCATCGTTCATCCACAATAAAACTCAGCCTCCACAGCTTGTTTTAGCCATATCGTTAAATATATAACATTCACTAGCTATTTTGGATAGGAATTTGACCTCCCATTTGCATGTATATATCAAACTAAAGTGACAAAATCAAGTTGGACAAGGATGGACATTCATAATTGGCATGTCCCAACCAACCTAGTTGAGTGCATCCTACTTAACCATGGGCATAATATATTATTCAAAGGGAAAATTACATTCTAAACCCTATTGTTTAGGGATATAACAAATTAAACCCTATAATTTCAAATGTAAAAAATTAAACCCTATAGTTTCAAAAGTAAATAATTTTTTTTTTTTTTTGATAAGTAGTTTCAAAAGTAAATAATTAAATCCTGAGGTTTTAAAAAGTAACAAACTAAACATCAGCCCATTCAAGTGGAACAATATTATGTTTGAGGTTTAATATAGACAGAGGGTTAAATTTGTTAATTTAGAAACCTCAGGATTTATTTCATTAATTTTTGAAACTATATGGTTTAATTTGTTACTTTTGAAACTAAATGGTTTAATTTGTTACTTTTGAAACTAAATGGTTTAATTTGTTACACCCCTAATTTAGAGTTTGAAATGTAATTTTCCCTTATTTAAATTTACTAGTGTTTTGCAAAGTTAAAATGATGTAGAACATTCAAAGAGATCATTATTTCAATTTAGCTTTATTTAATTTTACATGTCAATTGTATTTTTATTGGTTAGATGTATTTTAGATCCTAGTATTTAGACTTATTAGTATTTTTAATTAAAGTCAAGTTTAGTTTTGCAAAGCCCATTACAATTAGGTTTCCCATGTCAATTTAGCATTAGGGTTTAGTAACCTATATAAGCAAAGTATGTACTCTTGAAAAAGGGGTTTTTTTTTTTTTTTTTTGATGAATTAAAAGATTTCTTTTGAAATTGTTTCTATGGCCTGATGTCGACTCTAGTCAAACCCTAGGTGCCAACTCTAGTCTAAGCCTAGGTGCCCACTCCTAGCGGTTTCCTGATTGATAGGTGCCCACTCCTAGTGGTTTCCCAATTGGTACCGACTCCAAGCAAGGCCTAGGTACCGACTCCAAGCAAGGCCTAGGTGCTGACTCCTAGGTCATATCTCATTTATTTTCCTGTTCTTTAATTTATTGTTGAATTATTCTGTCCATAAAATCTACATAATTAGCTTGTCTGTACCTTGGTTCTTTTTTGTCGAACAGTTTTCAAGTACTTTTCGAAGTTCAACATAGTACTTTGGAAGGAAGTTCCATTTCTAGCCTTGCATCTACTAAACAAATGCAAATTTACATTTGAAAAAAAAAAATATATATATATATATATATCAACCACAACGCATTTTGAGAATATATATCAACCACAACGCATTTTGAGAATATATATCAACCACAACGCATTTTGAGAATGTATAATAGGCATAGTTGACAAACTTGGATAAGGAAAAAAAAGGGGGAAGGGGGGAGAGAGAGAGAGAGAGTAAAGAAAGAAAGATATATAGAATTTCCTCTCTGACTCCCTATCCTAATGAAAGTCATGCAAGGCGAAGGTGATGTATGATAATCTAAACAAAACAAAAACAGCAAACAGAAAATGATAAAAGAGATTTAGGAACAAGAAAGAAAATTGCATAGATGCAATGACATACTTGATGAAGTCTCTTGAAGAGCTCTTGGTGCTTGATATAACTGCTTTTGCTGATCAATTACATTCTGTGGTTGAAGCAAGGAACCTGATGCTTGACCTGAAGCTTGAAGCCTTTGCTGAATATCCCGTTGTAATGAATTTGGCTGCTGTTGCAATTGTGAAGGTTGTGACTGAATCTGTGACATCATTTGCTGCTGTTGCTGCTGTGGTGGCTGTGGCTGTGATTGCTGCCCTTGAGTTTGTAACAAATTAGATGCACCCTGATGTGATTGTTGCTGCACCGGAACCTTGGACGGTTGTAATATGTGTACTGAATGCTGATTAGTTTGCATACTTGAGTTACCAGACTGGGTTCCAAGAAACTGTTGTTGCTGCTGCTGTAACCCAGGAACATTACTTTGAGAGCCCAACTGTTGCTGATGAATATTAGAGAGGTTGCTTTGCTGAGCCATTAACTGTTGTTGCTGCTGCATGTTTTGAAGATTATTCTGCTGGCCAAGCAGCCTCTGTTGCTGCTGCTGCATGTCCCCAACACTGCTTTGTTGTGCAATTATTTGATTTTGTTGAATATTTGTAGCATTTGACTGTTGTCCCATCAGCTGCTGCTGCTGCTGTGGAGGTAGCATTGGCTGCTGCTGCAATGACTGCTGCTGCTGCCTGAGAACTGATTGAGGATGTTGCTGAAGCATGGGCTGTGTTACCTGCTGATTCTGCTGAAGACCAGAGAGAGATGATTGCATCACAGAAGGCTGCATGACAGATGATGTTTGCATGACTGATTGCTGAGAAGATTGCAACTGATTGGGTTGTAATAGATTTTGCTGCTGCTGCTGCTGCTGCTGCTGTTGTTGTTGCTGTTGCTGTTGCTGTTGCTGGATGTGAGATTGCATGAGCGAGTGTGGCATATTTCCCTGCTGGAACTTCTGCTTTAAAAGCTGCTGGTGTAACTGCTGCTGGTAAAGATACTGCTGCGGATTCTGCGACTGCTGTTGCTGTTGGGGAACAACTTGTTGCCTTCCTTGCATTTGCCGCTGATTATTTGCAAACATATTGGAGGGCACCCCTTGTCCCATCGAATTCCCTAATGAGTTCTGTGAAGTTCCAGATATATTCTGCCCATTGGTATTCTGGCCAACAACATTTGGGATAGGAGTCTGGTTTAAACCAGAGACTGGAGGCAGTGCAGATGGTAGAGTGGGAGCGCTTTGAACTCCAACAGATGGAATGCCATTCTGAATGTTTTGAGATAACAGCTGTTGGCGAGACTGATTAGTTGACAATGGAAGTGACTGCGCTGGATTATGAACTTGGGACTGCATACTCATCCCTACTGCATATGAAAGAACAAAAACAGACACCAAATTAGAGGAAAATGTTGAAGTAAAATTTAAAATAATTAAAATAAAAAGGGAGGGAGGACAAACCACAACAATGCATTACAAAAATTAAAGAACGGGAAAATAAAGATAGATAACCTATGAGTCAACATCAAGCAAGATAAAATCTCAAGGAGTCAGCATCAAGGGTTGGCTAGAGTCAACACCAGACCATTGGGACAATTTCAAGAGAAATTTTATTCATTAAAATAATCCCCTTTCATAGGAGCACAATACTCCGTTTATATAGGAGTACTAATTCCAAATTCTGATTGACTTGGGAAAACTCAATTATCGAATCGCAAAATTAACCTTGACTCTAATAAAATAAATACTTATAATCTAAATAATACCTAATAAAAATCTAATTGACCAATAAAAATCTAATTTATTTTTTGATAAGTAATATGTTTTATTAGAAAAAAGCCAACCTGTATACTAGGTGTATACTAGGGCAGCAAAAAATGAGAAGTACAAGAATCTATAAAATCTTGGAAAGAAGAATAAGAAAATAAGCCTGTCACACAGATCCAATCAAAAAGCATCCGAAAAAACAAGGACTGCAAATCAGATGGGGACAATTCCTTTCCCTCAAAAGTCCGAAGGTTACGCTCCCGCCAAATACTCCACAGCAGGCAGTGAGGGATTGCTTTCCAAATCACTGCATATCTATGACGACCCAAAGCCCCAGGCCAACAAGCTATCAAGTCTGGTAAATTCCTTGGCATTACCCAATGCACACCAAAGAGTGTTAGAATGCAATCCCATAGCTGCTTTGCCACTGAACAATGTAAGAAAAGATGATCAATGGATTCCCCATCCACCTTGCACAAACAACACCAATTCACCATCACCACCTGTTGCTTTCTTAGATTGTCATTAGTAAGGATTTTCCCCAAAACAGCTGTCCAAACAAAAAATGCTACTCGAGGTGGGACTTTGGGCTTCCAAATGCCTTTCCAAGGAAATGGTATGGAGGTGTGAGATGTCAAACAGTGATAATATGACTTCACAGAAAATCTTCTTCTCGCTGTTTTTCAACCAACAAAGCTGGTCCACCCCACTATCATTAAGCGAAATCGAATAAATGAGCTCAAGAAAAGAGGCCAATGATGTCATCTCCCAATCCTCAAGATTCCTCACAAAAACCACCTCCCAAAGAATTTTTCCATTACCGTACTGACATCAGATCAGACACAGCAACATCTTTATCAGCAGCAATAGAAAAAAGTTCCAGGAAAGCTCTTTAAAGGTGAATCCCCACACCATTGATCATGCCAGAACTTCACCTGCTCCCCATTGCCCACCAAGAAGGATAGAAATGTTAGGAAACGATCCTAACCCTTCCTAATACCTTTCCACACACCCACCCCATAAGCATCCCGATTAGCTTTAATACACCAGCCACCCCATATAGTACCATACTTCACCTCCACCACATGTCTCCAAAGGGCCTCCCGTTCCATCCCATAACGCCACAACCATTTCCCTTATAGGGTTTGATTGTAACATCTCAAATTCTTAACTCCCAAACCACCACTCGAAATAGGTTCACACAACTTAACCCATTTAACTACGTGGTATTTAGGCTGATCGCTCATCCCATTCCAAAGAAAGTCTCTTTGAATCTTCTCTAATCGGTGTGCCACCCCAGATGAGAGATGAAAAAGGGATAGAAAATATGTAGGCAAGTTAGAAAGTGTGACCAATAAAAATATAATTGACTCGCAAAATAAATAAATCTTTCCTTGTGCTACCTGCATCATCCTCCCTTGGTAGAGAAAACTCAACCTCGAGTTTTGAGTGTGGAAGGATAAGAATTCTAGCATTGGATACTAATGCTGAGAACAAAGAAGCCTTGCATTCCACCACATCATTAAATTCATCTAGAAATACAAAATGTGTGGAATGAGAGTTACAACTGGGACAGCCTTATCTTGAACCTCATGAAGAACTATTGGACCTAACTTCTCCACTTCATCAAGCTTCTTATCTTCATGCACATGGAGGACTTATCAGTAGCACATACATCAAGCTCAAATTTCACATCATGTTCACCCTCTAATGTTATTCTCTCTTGTGAACCTTCTTTTCATCAAGTATAGTGGAATCTTCCGTCTCAACAGTTGGAAATATACCCGACTCATCAACTAGCTAAATTCAATCTACTATACATGGTTTAGATATCTCATCTTGTTGTTTAGGCTCTACAATAGGTTCTTCTTGTGTGAGTCTTTGGAAGACTATTTGTAAGGATTAGACTTCTTTCAAGAGGTTCATTTCTTTCGATGTTGGTGATGGATCTAGAGTGAACTTTTGGCATGATATTTGGTGTGGGGACCAAACACTGAAAGAGGTGTTTCCAACTCTCTTTGCTACAGCTTGTAATCCTGAAGCGATGGTGGCGGATTTATTGTGACACCACAATGATACTATTCATTGGGACTTGACTTTCATCAGGTACATTCAAGATTGGGAGTCAAAATCTCTTATGGATCTCTTGGAGTTATTATATGCTAATCTAAGGCTAGATACTGGGGAGGCCACTATCTGCTGGAGGGCGGACAAGTGTTTTACAATGGGTAGCTACTATAGAGCTTTGTCAGGTACGCCCCATGTCTCTTTTCCTTGGAAAATTATTTGGAAATCACGGGTTCCACCCCGTGTTGCCCTTTTTTGTTTGGACTGCTACCTTGGGTAGGATTCTTTTTTCTTTTTTTTTATAACCTTGGATGTCCGGGCTAGCTTGCGCACACCTCGACTAATCTCATGGGATCCGTGCACCATACCCTCGGAAGTTTCCCTATACGGATCAGGGTAAATCACTGGCTTTTCACCAAGGGGTGTGGCCCCAAGGAATTGTTTGCACCCAAGAGGTGTTGAACCTTAGACCTTAAAGGAAGCATACCTCCAAGACCAAGGGCTTCACCACTTGGGCCAACCACTTCGGTAGGATCCTTACCATTGACAATCTCCGGAGAAGACATGTGATGGTGTTGGATTAGTGTTGCATGTGCAAGAATGGAGGGGAGACAATAGATCACCTTTTCCTACATTGCTCTTTTGTTCGGGAGATTTGGTCTATGGTTTTTGGTCTTTTTGGAGTCTATTAGGCTATGCCAAATAGTATTTTGGAGATGCTTGAGTGCTGGCAAGGGAACTTTGGGAAGCATAGAAACTTTTCGATTTGGCGAGTTGTTCCTCATTGTTTGATGTGGAGTATTTGGAGAGAACGTAATGGGCGTTGCTTTGAGGATTGTGAACGGTCATATGTTGAGATTAAGTTACTCTTTTTACATTCCTAATGGGGCAGCTGGGTGGGGCTCTCACTCTTGTTCTTCTCTTTTCCAATTTTAGAGCTCTGTTTTGTAAGAGTTCCATAATCTTGTATTTTTTAGTATACTTCCAGTATACTGCTCTTCTTTTTTAATGAAAGTTTATTATTCATCAAAAAAACAATAGGTTCTTTGCACGAATGTTGAAGAACACTAGACTTTAATCGTACGTGATGGTCCTTCATGACCAAGATCTCATGACCAACGTCGGCTTTTATGTGGGAAGCAATAACCTCATTGTGATTTGTCATCCTTGACATTTCCAATATTCAACTTAGGTATTGAATGATCTTACCAAGCTCGTGTTGGAACCTGATAGAAGAGTCTTGAATGGCCTTTGTTAGATTTTCTAAGTCTTGACGCATGGTAGATCGTGCTGGAGTGGGCACTAGAAACTGCACAAACATTCACCATGTTTTCTTCAAATTGTGCAATTGGTTGGTCGTTCCATTGCCTTAAGATTGTCCAAAAGTATTGTGGTAAATATTGATCTCGAAGTTTTTCTTTCATGTCTTCCTAATCATTAATGACAGATTCATACTTCATAGATAGAGTGATTATATTTGAGGTCCTCTCAAAAAACTTTGGCTCCACCTATTAGCTTCAACTTTGCAAACCTGACTTTTGCATTCTCTGTGGAAATTTCTCGTTCAAAGAATCGCTCAAACTCATTTAACCAATTGATAAAAATCCATGGGTTTGACCTTTTTTTTTTTTTTGATAAGTAAGATCAGAAGTTTTATTGCAGAATAGTGTAGTGTGCATAAAGCATGAACACTAACACATCAAAGATATACATCATGAGAAAGCAGATACAAAGAAGAAGTAAATTCAGAAATAGAAGTGCAACTAGAAAATCCCCAAGTTTTGGACCAATCAAAGAGGGTTTGTATGAAGCCCTCTAACATTTGGTTATCCGTTTTAGAAACATCCTCAAAAGTTCGATAATTGCGCTCCTTCCAAATTGTCCACATCAAACAAGCTGGTATGAGATTCCAAATGTCCGATGAATGCCGACCTAAACCATGGGTTTGACCTTTACGACCATCAAAACGAGGTATCTCAAAGATTGCCATGGTTCACTAAAATAATGTTTCAACAAAGAGTTGTAACAAGAACTTGGACTGCTGAATTTGTTGGCTGGCAAATGTGCTCCGGACGGATCATATTGCACAAGTTGTGGTCTAGGCATTCTTTTTCTTTTTTTGTGGTTTCAATTGGGTTGGGTGATGTAAGAAGGGTTTTGGATCAAATTCTGGTTTTTTTTTTTTTTTTTTATAAACATAAAAGAGGTTGGGTTAATGGTTTCTTTTTTTGGGGGGGGTCAAGTTAAACTAGAAACCCAAAAACAAGGTTTCAAGGCCACATGATGGGTCAGTGGTGACCCGATAGGCCCTAGCGATGGGTCTCAAACCCAACAATAAGCACGAAGATATAAAATAAATAAATAAATAAAAAACGGTGATGATGAGAGAAAGCAAGACTTCAGCGAACTTTGTCATCAATCAAGGTTGGAGACAACAACGCAAAGAGGATGGTTGTGACTACAACGGCAACGAGGGGGTGTTGGGGCAATGGCGGCACGGTGTCTAAGAGGATAGTTTGTCTTTTGATGCCAATGGCAGACCTGGCGGTGGCTTTGGGATGAAAGGGCGATGATGCAAAAGATCTTGTCGCGATCGTGGAAGAGGAAGGTTTTTTGACAAAGGTTTGACTTGGATATTTTTTTCTGGCTTGACCCACGGTTTGCTCAATAACACAATCGAATTTTGCTCTAATACCTGCTTGGAGTCAACACCAAGCAAAAGAAAACCTTTAGGAGTCAACACATAGGGTTGATTAGAATCAGCACCAGACTATTGGGACAATTTCAAGAGAAATTTTCATAAAAATAATCCCCCTTCCGTAGGAGTGCAATACTTTGCTTATATAGGAGTACTAAACCCTAATTTTAATTGACTTGGGAAAATGCAATTATTGAATACAAAAAATAATTTTGACTTTAAGAAAATAAAATACTAATAATGTAAATAATACCTAATAAAAAAACTAATTGACCAACTTGCAAAATTAAATAAGACTAAATTAAAGTAAATCATTGCTTGTGCTTTCCAGATCAAAAAGAGGTGGAACCAAAAATACACATAAGCACATAGTAAACCATTGGCAAAGGCGTTAAAGCATTATAGGGGCAATAGCCACATTTGAAACATCTCTAACTCTTAAAAATGTCTCTCCCCCCTCCCAGCCCCCCACCCTATCTTGCCACATTCTACCCCCCTTTCCCAACATTGTCGAC
Organism: Fagus sylvatica; assembly: GCA_907173295.1. NCBI lineage: Eukaryota > Viridiplantae > Streptophyta > Magnoliopsida > Fagales > Fagaceae > Fagus > Fagus sylvatica. The sequence continues at coordinate 7,004,801 of OU015766.1, read as the reverse complement.
CTGCCCAGTCCACTTCCACAACCCTTTGCACGAATGCCAACCAACCGTTCCTCTACCTAAATCCTTATCCCTTTCCCTTAACCCATACACGATTCCAAATCCCACACCCAAATAAAAACCAAACCAAATTCCCCTCCAAATCTAATCCATAACACATATTACCACCCTAATCCCTATTTCCAAGAGGGGGGTGAATTCAGTGATTCCGTTACGAGCTACTAAAGGGGAGACTGAGGCAATTTCTCGAATCAATTCCAAGACCTTCTCGTTGGATTTTGATGGGGGACAGGTTGATCCATACCATGTCCAAGATAGAAAAGGTCGCTTCAAAGGCTCTCAATGGGTCAGACTCAGTGAGCTACGGTGGTTGATAGGCGAGATGGGTAAGGTGTATAAGCTTCCTCACAGGAAATCAAGCTTTTTTCAATTTTTGCGAGATGGATATCGTACCTTGGAGTTAAGTTCCCTGTCGAATCAAGGTGGCCGATTCATTGAAATCTCAGAGGAAGGGTACCGAAGGGTTGCCAGGGCACTGGTTGGTCTCTTTTTGTCAATGAGTTAAGGCAATTCTTTCTCGGCATAGGGGACACAAGGCCGACATATAGGGAAGGTGGTCGGAGCAGTGATGTGATGAGCACGGCGACGGAGGAGCTGCGCACGAGCTCCAACGCTCGTTTTAATCCATCCCATCAGTTACGGGATTTGCATGAGTCTTGGGCTAATTTAACAGGGAATTCAAATTTCACTCATGGATACAGTAGATCACAGCAGATGAGGTCGAGAGGGAAACCATGTGTCCCAATGTCGGATTCAGAGCCTCCCCCGACACAGAGTTTTGTGTTTGATTGGAAACCTTACCTGAAGTCTTTATGGTCACTAAGGTTAGTGGCTAGCCAGGAAAGTGAGTTGGGTTGGGCTTCCAATTGATTCTAGGCCTACTATCCCAATCGATCACACCATGGGACATGATCAGGCCAAACTCAAGGGTCCCGGGTTTGAGAACCCAAGCCCACGAGTGGAAACTGTCATTCAACCCATTGTCGGGTAAGTGCTAAGTGACAAGGGGTCTTCCGTTGACGCGATGAAGTTTCCAGAAGTAGATGGGTCTTCCGCCGATGAGATGAAGCCGTCAAAATCCTTAAGTGCTGATGGGTTGAGGTCTTTGGCGCTGAAGCTAATATCCCCGGTGTGCTCCGATGATCCTCAGATCAACACTTTTGAAGATGCGACAGTTGTTCCCTCTACCCCAAGAGGTGTTGAGCTGACTCCTAGTTTTTCTTTACTTCTTGATAAGTCGAAATCTCCTATGGCTAACTCATCCAAAGCTTTGGTACGGGTGGACTTGGCATTTGACAAAATGGTAGAGGAATATTTTGAGGAACTAGTGTCAGAAGATGAGATTGAGGAGGGACAAATGGAGCTCCTACAATTGGTGGCTTTTGAAGGTAGTGACACAGAGGACTCTCAGTCTCCACTTCAGTGTGAGCCACTAGCTATGGTCAATCCTTCAGTTGCAATGGTTCTAGTATTGGTAGGTGAACCCACTAATCGGGGACTGGAACCTTTAAAATGGGTGAAACAAAAATACCATGGCTTTTGTAAGCTAGTGGCCTTTCCCATTGGGAGTCATGATGCTTGGCCTTGATGAACCGTATCGAAGAGGCAAGATTTAAGAAAAAGGAAGAAATGGGGATGCGACACAGTTTCTTTAGGCACCAAGGGTACCCGAGAAATGAGAAATTTGATCTCTATTGTGAACTATGATGGTAGACAGCTAGGCTATTGAGGAGGTTGGTTTTTGTTTAGTTGGTCTTTGGTTTATTTTTTATGAAGCTAAAAAATATAACATGGAATGTGAAGGGCTTGAACAATCCCCAGAAACAGGAAGTGGTGAAGCATTGGCTTCGTGAGTGGAAGTGTGATGTGGTTTGTTTACAGGAGACTAAATTGGATCAAGTGGATTAGAGGCTGGTCCGTAGCCTTTGGGGGAATAGATTTATTGGTTGGGAGGCTCTTAACGTAGTTAACAAATTTGGGGGTGCTCCTAATGTGGGATAAGTGTGTATTAGAGTAGCAGGGTTCCTATGTAATTTTATGTGTCTTGTTATTGGGAGGGTATCATTGATGGTTTGGAATGGGTGGATACAGGTCTCTATGGCCTGAGTTGTGATGAGCATCTGAGTGAGTTATGGAGACTTCAATGTGGTTCGTTTTCCTAGCAAAAGATTGGGTTGTAATGTTCGTCCTTCCACGATGGAGCTTTCTAATGAGATTGAGGAGCTTAATTTGGTTGATTTTCCGTTGAGAGGGGGTTCTTAAACTTGGTGCAATGGTGCAGAAAATCCATCCATGTCCAGGATTGATAGGGTCTTGATTTCAGCGGATTGGGAGGAGTTTTATCCTGATGTAATCTAGAAACTACTTCCTCGGCCGATCTCAGATCACTATCCTATCTTGGTAGAGGCAGGGGGAAGACTTCCTTTAAATTTGAAATATTTGGTTGAAGGAGGGTTTGTGGATAAAGTACGAGGGTGGTGGTCTAGTTATTCATTCAGTGGTACTCTGAGTTATGTGCTTGGTACTCTGAGTTATGTGCTTGCCAGGAAACTTAAGGCTCCTTAAGGAGGACCTTAAAGTTAGGAACAAGCAGGTTTTTGGGGATGTGGGTTCCAAGAAACAGCTTTTGTTAGGCAATCTGGCGTCATTGGATGAGAATGAAAGTTTGTGGTCTCTCTTCAGTCGAACGTCGGCAGAGAGCTGGTTGTAAGGCAAAGTTGGAGAGAGTGGCACATCTAGAGGAGATTTCTTGGCAAAATAAATCTCATTTTTTGTGGCTAAAGGAGGGAGATAATAACACGAAGTTTTTCCACAAAATGGTGAATTCCAACATAATAAGTAATTACATGGAACGGGTGGGGGTGGTGGATGGGGTGGAGTATGAGACGCGTAATGAGGTGAGAAGAGAAGGTGGTACAATTCTATAAGTCTCTTTATCAAGAAGAGGAGGAGTGGAGACCCACAGTAGATGCGCTCGCCTTTGACAGGATACAGGTTGAAGATAATAACTTGTTGGAACAGCGATTTGAAAAGCATGAGCTTATTCAAGTGATCAAGGATCTTCAAGGGGATAAAGCCCTAGGACTAGATGGCTTCACTATGGCGTTTGTCCAAAAGTGTTGGCCAATGATTGAAACAAATGTTATGGGTTTCTTTGAGTAGGTGCATATATATGGTAAGTTTGAGAGGTCACTAAATGCATCGTTTATTGCTTTAATCCCAAAAAAATCAAAATGCTTCTAATATCAAGAGACTTCCATCCTATCAGCCTAATTGGGAGTATGTACAAGGTGTTGGCTTACCGTTTTAAGGTAGTCTTGGATAACCTTATTTCAGATTCTCAAAATGTCTTTGTGGATGGGAGACAAATTTTGGAGTCAGTCTTAATTGCGAATGAATGTTTGAATAGTCGGATCAAGAGTCGACTTCCTGGTGTTATTTGTAAGTTGGACATTGAGAAAGACGTATGATCATGTGAATTGGGATTGCTTGCTTTTATCTCCTAGATAGACTGGGTTCTAGGAGCAAGTGGCTGGGTTGGATTAGATCATGTATCTCTTCGGTCCAGTTCTCTATCCTCATTAATGGTTCTCCTTCTGGGTTCTTTAGTAATTCGAGGGGCTTGCGATAAGGGGACCTCCTTTCTCCATTTTTATTTCTTGTGGTCATGGAGGTCCTTAGTAGGATGTTGAGGAAGGTTGAGGAGGAGGGTCTTATTCGGGGCTTCCGTGCTAGTATAGCCACAGTAGATGGGTTGTGTATCTCTCATTTACTATTTGCTGATGATTTATGTGATGCTGAGCCAGAACAGTTGTTGCATATAAGATGGTCTGGACTTGTTTTGAGGTGGTAACGGGCCTTCGATTGAATATGGCCAAGAGTGAAATGATCCCGACTGTTGAGGTGGGGAATATAAGCTTGGTCGACATCCTTTATTGCCGCATTGGTACGTTGCCCTTGACGTATCTTGGTATGCCCTTGGGGCCGTCTTTCAAAGCCTTGTCAGTGTGGACTCTTGTCCTTAAGAAAGCAGAAAAAAATGTTGTTAGGTTGGAAGAAGTGGTATTTATCGAAAGAGGGTAGGCTAACGTTACTGAAGAGTATGCTTTTGAGTCTTCCAACATACTTCCTTTCCTTATATAATATCTCTCAGAGTGTGGCTCAGCGGATAGAGAAATTACAAAGAAACTTCCTTTGAGTGAATGGGGGATGAGTTCAAACACCATCTAGTGGGTTAGGATCAGGTATGCACTCCTAAACAGATGGGAGGTTTAGGGGTGAGGAATATGGTGCCCTTTAATCAAGCTTTGCTAGGTAAATGGCTTTGGCGTTTTAGGGTGGAGGACAATAATCTATGGCGCCGTGTTTTAGCAGCAAAATTTGGAGTAGAGCCTGGTGGTTGGCAGACCAAAAATGTCCGAGGGTCTCATGGATGTGGTCTTTGGAAGGGTATTATGTCGGGTTGGGATGCTTTCACCCTCCACCTTCCTCATACAAGGAAAGGAAGTGCAATTTGAGCTAGAGCTCATTAGCTTCCTTATATCACATATCAAAAAACTCATTACCTTTTGATAAACTGTCTAGAGGGTATAGCAGTCCAACAGGTGCAAAACAAACAAATTCAACTCCATACAATATCCACCTTCTCCCCATACCCCCCCCACCCCCACCAATAAAACAAGGGAGACACTACATTTGTGACAAAAATACCATCTTTAGACCTTTTTAACAGGAATTACGCATCCACGTCCACGATTGAAAAATCACATAAACATACCTAATATATACACAAACATGTATTTGTGTATCCATATATGTACATATGCATGTAAGTATGTATATAATGCATGAAGATACATAAATTTAAATTTCTCAGAGTGAAAAGCACAAAGCTAGAGAGAGAAATAGGATGGATTAATAAGTTAGTAAAATCATGCACATAGTTCTTTGATGTTTTTACCTGGATCTGGTGACATATTGCCAGTAGAATTGGATGGCAGAGGATTTCCTATAGGATTCTGAGACTTAGTTTCCATTGTAAGCATCTTCAGAGATATTTTTCGTAGATAATCTGACTGAAATGAGGGATAAAAAATATTTAAATCCCATGGCACTACAAGATGCAAAATAAGAAAAGATCTATGATGGTATTTTATATTCTGGAGGTATACATACACAAAAATGTACATTTGACTCATGAAAAATATTGGACTCAGCAAGAAGGAAGTACCTGGCTTACAGCAGCAGTATAAATCTTTTCCTCAAACCTTATAGCTATTTTCTTGAGTTCTTGTAATCCCTCTTGACCAGAAACGGGGAGATGCCTCTTCAATGTCTCCATTCTATACACAAAAAGAGATACTCTTAATATGTTATAGGCCATACAGGCACGAAGAAGCTATTAACGAAAAAGAGCCCCAAATTGTAAACTATGCTCAAAGTGCAGAACTTAAAGCCACAAAAATGTCAAGATACACATAAAATTTCATGAAATTTGAAATATGAAAAACAGACACCCAATAATTTTTTCCAGGAACAAAAATAACAGTAGCACTTGACTGTTCGAGCGCCACTATGGAATATCTCGGTCAACAAAAAATGTTTTCCTAGTCAACTGAAACTACGTACATACAGGTAGAAAGGTGTACACCAATTGCCGCCTCATTTTAAACAATGCAAGACAGGAAAAAAAAAAACTCTTTCTTTCACATCTCTCTTCATAGATTTTTCTCAGGCACAACAACCTCTCTTCTCTCTCAACTTCTATCACCATTCGTGTGCTGTCAATCCCCCAATCCGAACGCAGTTGGCCATGCCTCTCTTAGGCTAGATCAGGCCTCTATGGACAGTTAAAATGGCCCAACCATTTTCAAGCCAACCCTATAGGGGTAGTGGCACGCAACTGTTTTCCAGATAGGTGACATTTGGGTTAAAGTTTAAATATGGTGGGAGTTTTGAACCTGAGTGTTTTTTAGTTTGGGTGCTTTGGGAAATTCATATATGGATTTGATGTTCAAGGATTTGGGTAGTTTAATATTGCAAAAGAGTTCACATTGGGTTTCAAAAGCATATATAAGAGAAGGTTTTTGTTAAAAAATTTCGGTTTCCAACTAGATCTGGTGCCCACCCCCGTCCCCTCTAACACCAACGTACCCATAATTTGGTTTTTTTGGCATTATGAGTTTTTATGTGTTGCACTAGACAAGGAAAATATTTTCAGATTATTGTCAGTGATGCAACAAACAAGGGAAAATAAGACATGTTGCTCAATAGAAGAAAAATATTTTACAACACAAACGGAGCCTAAGAACACAATGTTCTCATAGTCGTATAACATGATACCTTGCTTTTCATATGATAGACCCTAAGTGTTCCTCAACAAATTCTATTCCCAACTATTTAGTTGGGTAATGCGTTTGGGTCTTTTGTTTCCAACTCGTAATATAGTATTAGCCATTGTAGTCAACTCCCATTCTTATTCTTGTAGATGCATTTGTCAAACTTCTGATGATTTTTAGTTTTCCTTCACATGAGGATCATCTCCACTTACCGCATGCCTTTCTGACATTATTTTGAATATTTGTTCTTTTCTCTTTTTACAGTTATGCCCTTCTCCATTTTTTTTCTTTTTTTTAATTCACTAGCTGCAGTTAAATATTGGTAATATAAAAAGCTACTACGAGCACACACTTTTATCAAGCTCATTTATGGAATGACTAGAGCGGTACAAGTCCCACCAGCAAGCCCAAGCACAAATACAGGCCTAACAACAATATTTAAAACAAACAAAAAAATGCAGCTTAAAAGTATAGCCGTACTCAGAAAAATGTTAAGTTGCTGTACTCAGAAAAATGTAAGGCTTTCAAAAGGTGTATCTATGAAATAAGCTGGCTTATTTCCTTTTTTAAGCCTAAACAAACAGGATAATAATTGCCTGTTTGGTCAATTTATTTCCCTGGCTTATTTAGGTACAATTTTTTAGGGTTTCTAAATATAGCTTATTAAAAACTGTACTTATTAAAACAGGCCGCACTTTTAAAAACAAGCTGCCAAAAAAAACCTATCCCAAATGGAAATTTACTCTTTCACATGATTGATGGGGTTCTGCTGGACCTCCCGCCCCCGCGGAGTCTGATAACGTTGTATGGACATGTGTTGAGTCTGACATCAAGAATGTATTAAGTCTATCTGGGAAATATATATATATATATAATGAGTAGATGGAGCTACAATTGTCGCAACATGGGGATGCGTTACTCACATCTGTGTTATATCCCAAAAGGACTAGTTATAATTAGCTGACGCTCGATGTGATATTCATTGCAGTACTACACTACATATAGGCTATAGCATCTTGATGGCGTGTCACGGCATTACTTGCCGGTAGGGACTAGTTTTTCAGTTAAATATGTGTTGTTAAATGTGTGTGGCATCAAGAGTGACCAATAGCTGTAAGCTAATGAATAGGTTGTAAGGGTTGATTCCATTTGCCCTAGTTGTACCCATGAAAATCACTTTCTTTGGTTCGATTTTTTTAAATAAATAAAAAATCATCACCTTATCTAAAACGCAAAGAGGAAAAAGAAAAGCTAAGCACAAAAGCATAAATTTAATTAAATTTGAATAATTGAAAAAAGAAGGAAAAGAGAGAAAGATGGAATTACATCTTGTTGACGATTCTGTGACGAGAATCGGGTTGCAATTGGGTCCTCCAATCGACGGAGTCCATGGTGGATTCTCCACCACCTCCAGCTCCAGCTCCAGCTCCAGCTCCTCCGCCGCCTCCGGTTACAGAACCTTGACTTGGAGTGGGTCTCCAATTATTGTTATCCATCAAATTTCTCTGCGATATAAATTTGTAACCAAAATCCCAACACCAATTTGAATTATCAAATCGCTAAACCTAGACAAGCATGAACACCGATTTTGAGACCGAAAGTTTCAGAGATTTTGTTGCGGATGAGATTACCATGAATCTGTGCTGAGGAGGAGATCAGGTCAAGGAAAAGGGGAGGATTTTAATAATTTATAGAGAGAGAGAGAGAGAGAGAGAGAGAGAATAATTTGTAAAAATATTTGGGAAAGGAATATATACTATATAGAGGTTATCTTGAGAATAGAATCTATAAGGATTCTTTGTAATGAGCTTAGCTTTGTTTTTTTTTCCTTTTCTGTTTTTTGGGGTAAATCGAAATGACCTTGTCTGGCACCGGTAGGTGTTTTATAACAAAATCTACTACAATACTAGAGCTATGGTCTGTTTGGCTGGAGAGAGAAACAAAGGCCAATAGTTATATAATTTACATCAATTTAGGTCATGGCTTCCGCTTAACTTGGAGTCAGAATCTTACCTACATTAAAAATAAATTTATTGATATGACCTATATCCTAAATAGAAATGAGAAATAAATTCCATGCAAAAAGGACAACGTATGCCATTATGTTTAAGATAATCTGTAGTCGGATTTCCCTTCTTCACTTTTAGTAGTTGGTTAAACAATTGGCTACACGACAAGAAATAAATCTTCAACTTCTTCACTTTTAGTGATTATATGGGATTACGATAAAAATTAGAGTTTTAACTATAGAGTTTTTGTTAAAAACGAACTAATACAAAAAGTCGTTAGCATTTAATAAAGTACAATTATAAAGTGTCTGAAAATATTATACCCGTTTGATAACCATAATACAAAGCAATTTGGAAATGAGAAATGATAAAGGGACATTATAAAAGTGTTGATAAATGTTGTTATTTTATTTATGAATATTAATTTTCATATTTGAATCCAAATAATTTAATAATAATTATTATATGCCTTAGGTGTTTTCTTTAAAATAAAATAAATATGCATGGACATTTCTAGTCACAATTTTCATGAAATAGCCTATAGATGTTAAAAACAAATCCTTAGCGTAGTTTTCAAATTATGCACTTTTTAAAACCACTAATAAAAAGGTGTTTAGCACTTAGCTCCTCAAAACTCTACAAAAAAATTTTACGCAACATCTTTGCTTTGTTAATTGAAGATTGTTTGTGCATACTCTATTCCACACCTCATGTGAATATCCGGAAATTATGGACACTCCATCAAATTGTGCATAACAATGCCCCAAAATCATGTGAGGTATTGAAATTTTGGATATGAATGTCCATAAATTATGGACATTCCACCGAGTTATGGATAACAATGCCCAAAAATTGTGAAGGTGTGTACTAGATTTGAGTATTAACAATGTGCATAAATCACTACCCAACTCTTTGTCTCCTTCTTAAACACTCTTCATGCAGTTTAAAATTATGGGAAAAATATAGTCCCACTCCGAAAAATATACATCTTTTGCAAACACCATCTCATTAAAAACCCCAATATGTAAACAAAATTTCATTACCTTCATAACCAAACATATGGTGATACTATATTCATACCCAAACAAACCATTTTATGTTAGATTTGGATTTCCTTAGTTTTAGCTTCTCCAAATTCACCTCATATTAATACCATCATCGTCTACTATTCTTTTCTTGGCTTATGTAAATTCAACTCACACCAAAACCATCATCCTCTGCTACTCTTGTCTCCTTCCCAAACATTTTTCTCAATCTTGTTCATGGTTTTCCATCTATAAGTTCAAGATTGTGGTTAAGGTGTGAGTGCGACCAATATAAAGCAGAAGGAAAAACTTTTGGGTTTGCTAAATGGGTATGAAATTTCTCCTCTATTTGTTTTTCCTTGACCAAAAGAAACTATTAAAACATTCCCAACCTGTTGTTTAAAGCCCATAAAAAGCTAAAATAGAGAGTACTGTACACAAAATATCACAAAATTAAGCATCCATCTAGTCATCTATTATTGCTCACATTTTTACAAGTTTTTACAATAGTCGATAGAGATGCCGACTACTATAGCTCATGTAAATTTTTATTTGGTACTTTTTTATTTGTTCTTTCCCTCTCCTTTCTCTTTATTTTATTTTATTTTTGAAATATTTCCTCTCCTCTCAGACTCAACTCTGCCCCTCTCTCTCTCTCTCCTGCACAACTCCCATGTGACTCTCTTCTCTCTTCTGAAAATCCCAAACTCTTCACTCCTCTCTCTCATACTCTCTTTCTCCCACTCACACGAGCACAAGTAGCGACAACATGGTGGGGTTCGAGCATCGGTGTGGTTGAGGCGGTGCAGTAGCGACAGTGGTGGCTGATATGCGTCTGAGCTACGATGGCCATGGGTTTTGGATTGGGTTATTTTTTTTATTTGATTTGTGAGTTTTTCTTTAGAAACTCCTAGAGTTGAAAATGGGTATAAAAAGGTTATGGATTTAGAGGTTTTTTATTTGATTTGTGGGTATGAAAAGGTTTTGAATTTGGGATTTTTTCTATTTGATTCGTGGGTATGAAAAAGTTATGGAAATGGGTGATTTGGAGTTACAATTATTTGTGTTTGATTTTATGGTTGTTGTGATTGTCGTGTTTTTGAATGTTTGCCGGTGTGGTCATCGACTTAGGGTGTGGGTGTGTTGTTTCTAGTGAACATGGAGTTTTAAAAAAAATCTTAAAAAAAAGAATTATTTTATAATATTTAATAGGATATATTGTAATATAAAGGGTGGGATGTGGGGTGTATTGTAAAAGTTGATAGCTAAAGTAGAAAAGTGGGTTTTTGAAAAGGAAAATTAGAGAAAATATACATATCTGATTGAGAATGCTCTTAGTCCTTAACGTTTACAAAATTGCATGTTTGGTCCTTATGTTTGAAACATGCGCAATTGGTACTTAACGTTTCAAAAATGAGCACAATTGATCCTTCCGTCTGGTTCTGTTAGGTTTGGTTAACGGAAGGATGATATGGCATATTTTCAATTGAAAATGGCTATGGTCCGCGTTCCTCCTTTGAGAGGGTGAAGATGGTATTTGCACCTATAGGCTCCTGCCATAAGGTGAAATGTATGAGAATATCTAATGATGCTGGACCGAGTCGTGGGACTGCCTACGTACTTTCCTTGGAAGGATCAAGCTTGAATGGAGTTTGAAAGCGTTCCTCCTTTCAGTGGATAAAAATAAACTTACACCCATGGCCCCTGCTGTAAGGTGAAATGCATGAAATTGGCTGAATCACGTGAGACCGATCCATGGCATAATTCATTGAAGAACAAAAGACATGTTTTAGAAAGCAAATAATCATAACAAAATTCATTAAAGAATTAAATGAAACATGTTCTTGAAACCAAACACATTCAAATTCATTAAAAAAAACAAAAGGTTTTATGAACATCTAGATGACAAACCTAACATGAAAACAATAATTTATTTAAAACAAACTTGAAACTCATGAGGGAAAATAAAACTAAACATGAAAAACATCAATTGAAAAATAAACATGAAATAAAGATTAAAACATACAAATTACTAAACTAAGCACGCAACAAAACAATCAATTCAGGGAGGTTGGTAAAGACTATTAAGAAGATCCATACCTAACATCTAGGAAGCTTGTAGCAAACTAGCATTTGATAATTGGTCTCTCAGATTGATCTCTTGATAGGGTTTGTGTGTTGAACACCAAGGGAAAAAGCTAGAATGCTTAGGTTAATGATTGGAGTTTCATGAGAAATCGGCTTGTCTTCTAGTTGAAGAACTAGAGAATAACTATTTACTCAAGAGTTCTTCCTCACTACCTTCTTCTTTCTAACTAAGCATGGATTCACCGATCTAGAACTATTACTTCTAAACTCTAATATACCAGTACTTCTTGGTATTTTCTGTGTCTCTTTCAAGTCTCTAGGTATGTCAGTCTGTCTGGACTGAAGGTACTAGGCTCCTTTTATAGTGGAAAAAGGACCTAGGTTTTCTTGAAAAAATGGTAAACTATGGGTTCTCTGAGGAAAATAGTTCAAGTTTCACTACTAGGGTTTCTAGTAGGATTGGCGTATTCCTACATAGGGTGGCGTGCTCCGCTTTATTAAAGGCGTACGCCCAAAAGAAAGTGTCGTATGCTACTTAAAGTTACAACACGCTTTTGGCTCGAATTTCTAGAAGGTTCTAGTGGTGTTCAACACGCATTATCTTATGAGAAATTTTGGTAATTATCATTGAGATTGGGGACCATGAGTATTGATCGGTACAAATTGGGGTGTCTACAATTAGTGTTTGATTTAATAAGTTCAAATCTATGGTTTTAATTAAAATCATTTGATTCCCTACATAATTTTGAATTAAAATGCTCTCATGTGAGATGGTGCATGTGTTCTCATTAAACCCTAACCAATTACAATATTACACACATTTAATTACTAATTAATTATTCTAAGAACCAATCAAAATTAATGGGTAATAATCCTCTAGGTTTGGTTTCAATTTAAAGTGCACCTCTTTATCGTCAAATCTTGACTTAACGATAAATTTTAATCCAATGGTCTAATTCAAAAATATGATATGTCGTTTTGATCGTGTTTTTCTAGATTTGATTTAACTCATGATCATGACAACTTGACATTCAAAATGATAATTTTACCTTTGAGACGTGAAAACACAATTTTACCCTTGGTTTAGGGTTAAATAATGGTAGAAAAATGAGGTGTCTACAGACGCTTGGGTAGCGGGTGAAGATAAGATGTGGTGTTCTTTGACTCCTAAGGAAGTGTGCAAAGGCCTTCAATGCTTTAATAACGAGAAGAGGAAAAACACCAAAATTTATTTGTCACATCAATTGGACTGATATGATGTGTACATTTGAGAAATGTGACCGTGCATGATTCCTTCCCATGATTTGCAGCCTGGAGAAGCAATATGTGACCATACTACATGTGCCTACTACAACATGTGACCATACTACATAGGCTTTCAATGACCACTAGATAAGGAGGTGAGAGAATGAGTTCCTGTTTCCTCACCATGTAAGTCCAATCTTGATCAAATTGTGCCCTATGTGACCTTTGACTATGACATAGGCAAAGGCTCAATGATCATTTCTTGGCATGTTTCCTATTGCAATGGATTATTTGGCCTTAGGGGGATGGCCGGGAGTAGTGCCAAATCAAAGTTGAGTGGCACTAGAGTGAAGTGAAGACGATCTTATAACACATCCTAGTCAAATGCATGCATCCGGAATTAACGTTGACTTTGGGAGTTTAGGACGTGAATGTGGACACATGACAAAGTGATTTCACGAGAAAGGTTAAGTGTGGTTTTAAGTTTGTTGAAATTCATGAGGATTAGAAGACACTCAATCCGATGTGATCAGAGAATTCTAGGCAGAACGTGCCATTCTTTTACTTGGGGTTACATACTGCTCGTTATGGTGCTTGGTTGTAGTGTCCCCACCTTCCAGGTTAGGCTTGTCGGTCGCACGAACCATTTCCTGTTGTATATGTAAGACAAATGGATGGTAGTAAATGAGACATGATTTTTGGTTTTCCCACTAGGATAGGGTGAGCTTTTGTTGGCATTTGAGCCATTTTGGGTTGACCCAAATAGGTTCCCATGTGGCAACCCATCAAAACAAAACCCTAGCCTTAGGTTTCTCATAGTATGCAATATAAGGTTGCATTATTTAGACAAAAAAAAACAAAATGCACATTTTAGACAGACAAAAAGTAAAGGCACAGAACCCTAGCCGTCATCCTCTCTCTCTCTCATTGTCTTAGAGTTCCATCAACATACCTTAGGACTTGGTCCGTGGATTTACGTGAAGTGCTCAAGATTGTGGCATATTCACCTTAACAAGCACAAGACAAGGACATGTAGAAGCTTGGTAATGGGCATAAGTGCATGTGGGAAAGGACTTGGAGCGATTATTCAGCTGCAAGGAGGTATACTAGGTTTTCTCACAAAACCTGAGATGTAACGCATTAAAACTTAATGGTTTGATGCGTATACTGTATGCCTACTATTTTTCCTTTACAAAGTTTTCCTTTTTTAACTTTATGATCATTATGGAAGAGCTCATCTTGTTTTATAGTTTCAACGTTGATGGATATATGGTCTTTATTATCATTGAATTCATATTTTTTGGTTGACTTTCTATTAAAAGGAGAGTTGTACTTGTTGCCAAAAAAATCTTAAGTCGTTTAATTCTGGATTTTTATCTTTTATTTTTAATTCTAACTTATTGTTGGACATATCTTGTACTTTGACTTACTGTTGAATTTAGTATGCGCTCACTCATGGTTACAAAACTGTTGTTTGAAGCATTTTAAGACCTATTTGAGGTCATTTGTTGTGTGTGAAATTATCTCCTTTTGGACTTTTGGATTGGTTCCTTTTTGCAGGCTTCAAAATGCACTAGTAGTCATTGGTCGCCTTTTGGGCCATTGTCAAGTTTTGGGCTAGACTCCTAAACACAAAGCAGGGCCACTTTCTACAATCTTGTCACGTGTCTAAGTTTTCGTTCCAAATGATTCTCAACAACCATTTTGTCCTTATCTATATATCTTTAACATCAAGAATAATTAGAAAAATAAAAATAAAAATAAATTAGGGGACAGAGGAAAAAATTAAAATAAAAAATATATATATGAAAAAAAATATTTCTTATGTAATAGGAAACATAAAGTAAATTGAAACAAAATACATTTTTATTTTCTATCCTCTTTACATTTTCTATCTTGCCATCCAAATTTGCAATTAAATATGAGAATACATAGTAAAAGTGAAAGGTATAAGATTACTCGAAACTAGTTAGGAACTAGTTAACATTGCTTAAAAATTAGCCTAAAAAAATGAGAAATGCTAGAGATATAATATTTTTCACAATTGTTGATATAACTTGTTGTGATTGAAGTAAAATTATTTTTGTCTGGATCCATCACTAACATAACTTTTATTTTGCATCAATCATATTAGAACATGTGAGCAATTATGAAATTTTTTGTTTAGGTGTACATATTGAAAACAAGATTAAGAGAAAGCCATGCATTAGTTACCAATATAAGTTTGTGGCGAGCTAAAACATTGAAAATATCATTTTTCCATTCACATTTTTGTTTCTAACTTCTAAAAAAAATAATTAAAAAAAAAAAGGTATGGGATCATTTCTCATAAGTATGAAATTCATAAGAATTTATAAAATAAGGAGATTATGTAAGAGCTTTTCTATGATTTGTTTTGTTTAGAGAGAGCGAAAAGAATTTAAAAAAAAAAAAACCACAAAAACCTCTTCTTCTTTTTTCAACTTTACAAATTAGTAACCGGAAGACATTGCAATTATTAATTTAAAAGCCATATACAAATGAAAGAGAATTAGAATCTTCCTACAATTTTAGGCCTTCCTCATCAACCAATTAATTAGCATTAAAGTTGAAAATATAAAAAATAAAATAAAATAAAAACTTCAAGGTGATAATATATTTTCAATCAATAACCAAACAAATCCAATCAATTAAATTAATCATTCAAATCATACCCATTACCCAAGGCAAAACCACCAGATTGACAAAATGCATCCAAAAACTTTGCATTTCACCTTTTTTCAACATTTATAACCATGTTACTTGAACCATCTCTAAACTTTGCCTACCACCCACTGAAAAAAATAAAAAAATAAAAAAATAAACATACAAAGAAGTGAAGAACAATCTCAGATGAGAGTGCGAGAGAGAGTGAGATAAGAGTTAATTTTTTGATATGTGATTAAGAACCTGCCACCCCATCATGGCCATTGCCATTCATCAAACAGAACCTGGTGGGCCTTGGCTGGAAGTTTCTCCTCCGTTGAAGATCATGGCTTGAGGGTTTGAAGATCTGCATGAGAAACGCTTTGATAAAATGGGTTTTTGAGTCCACCTTTGATTGGTTAATATGCACCGTGGATTTGCCAGAAAGCTTGCGAAAACCCCGGTGTAGGCTGCACCGGAATGAGCTCGGATGAGTGGTGTTTAGCTAAATACATGTGCGCATGCTCTTGCCTAGCACTAATGAAAAAAAGGAAAGAAATTATTCCATTACAAAATTGAATGGTTGGTCAACCATAATTATGGATTCATAAAAATGGGAATTTTCATTAAAAATGAACTACATGAGCCTCCCCAGAACACTTTTGCACCCTCCTTTTGGTACACTTTTCCTTGGTCGGTTATTTTGGATTGTGGTCTCTTTTGTCACATAGCTCTAAAAAAATAAAAATAAAAATACAAGGCTTTGATAAAATGTGGTACTAGAGCTTGACACATGTGAGGTCAATTTGGTAACGTCCTCGTATTTCTGATTAAACCTAAGACTCTGAGACTTCACCACACTCAAGAAAACAAACTAAAAAAATACTATCCTTTCTCTCTCTTGCTACATCTTTTTCACTTCAACTTTCCAATGAAGACACAACACATAAGGTGCCGTTTGAATTCTTTTATCGGTAACAGAAGTTTATGTTGAATGGCTAGTAAATATTCAAAATGTTGCATTTATTATATTGAGCACATAGATTACAAAGCTGTTTTTTTTCTTTTGCTAAAATAGATTACAAAGCTGTTGGTCGTTGATTTCTTATTTAATTCTCTGTTTGAGCACATAGAATTGCATCGGCCATTGAGCACTTTTTTTTTTTTTTTTTTTCTTTTTTTTTTTTTTTTTTAAGTCTAGGGTATTGATATTGTGGACCTCTCTCTCTCTCTCTCTCTCTCTCTCTCTCTCAATTTCCTATAGACAGAACTTTTCACGTTTGTTTGTTTTTGGTTAACAAAAAAGCCTACCTTATAAACTTTTCAGAATATTTTTACAACATTATCTATGTGGTAAACTCTGGGCCAATCCTAACCCATTTGAAGTCCAAAGTGAAAAATTTAAATGTGGCCCTTTTTGTGACAAAAAAAAAAAAAAAATGAAAGATATTTTTTACTTTTGTTATAAGTGGTTCAATCTAATAGCTTACATCTATAGATTTCCTTATAATATTGTGTATAAGGATGTCTTATTTATACATGAAAGGAGAAGACAAACTCCACTCCTAAATAATGTGAGACTCTAAGATAAGCTCATATTTAGTTATTTATATAGTGAACATTTTTTATTTATTTTTAAACTGTGGGACCTTCTAATATATATTTTTTTTAGTTGTGGGATTTTTTTTAGAGAGTGAATGAGATAGTGAGATGAGATGAGATGTGATTGAAGGAGTAAGTGAGAGACAAACAGACAGAGATGAAAGATTGAGCCGAAGAGTTGTTAAAAAAGAGTACAAATTGCACCCCCTCTCTCTATCTATTAGATCTGTTTCAATCTCTCTATCTATCTATAAAACCGAGCAATGTCTCTCCAATCTATTGGAAATGTGCAACTTACCCCCAACCGTTTATTTTTCTGTTAAACCCTAACTGAACGTAGTGAAAATATCTAAAATACCCCCAATTTAACTCAACCCAACCCAATTCTCTTAAATCGGGTCATTTAACCCGAATTCATTTAACCCATAACCTAACCCAAACCATCCAACATACTCATGGAAACTAATCTACTTTGCCTAAAATCCACGATCGACAGTTTTGCCTCACTAAAACCAAAGTAGACAAGGATTGATGAAACCTAGAAATCAAGGTAACCAAACCCCATTCTCAACCAATGTTTCATCAAATCAATTATTTGATAAAAAAAATTTCTAGGAATTGTTGAAGACCATAGCAATAATAGCACTAACTTCAAATGGTTGACATGTTGTGGTTGTTTCGTAATTCGTACTCCAGAAATGAGCACCAAGACTAGAAAATCATGGTAGGGGAACTGCTCTTGCAGCAATTGTGGAACCTGACCCAATCTATAATGTTGTTTATTGAAAGTTAACTAGAACTGAGTGAGCGACTCAATGACTGAGCCATCAGCGACATGGGAGGAGACTCTGCCAGAGGAGTCGTTGGCTGCGAGATCGAAGAAGGAGAAGACATAAACGAAAGTGTTTTAGCATAGGAAGCCTCTATCATTTAAATTAATTAAATGAAAAATAAATTGCTATTATCTCTTAAGATACTAATCCATTATCCTTAAAATAATTAATTTACATTATCTCATCAATAATTATCCCATTTTTGATGTAAATCATATTTAAATATTTTAACCAATAGGAATTAAACCTCGGTTAATTTTAATTTAATTTTTTGAAAGGCCAATCAAAATTAATTTAAAATAATCTTACGCATGAGAGTTCATGGCAGAATTAATTCTTGACCAATTAAATTTATTTCTTTATAAAACCTTGGCAAATGCACCAATTTAAGATCAGAAAAGCTTTCTCTTACCTTCAATTTATTTCTTTATTTCAATATTGATTTCATCCTTTGAGTCAAATTTGGAAATTTTGGTCATGTGAAATTAAATATGAAATATTTTGAAAAACATTTTCAGCACTTAAAAAGCGAAAAAGCGTTTTCCACTCAATGGAGCTTATTTTCCATTGATTACCGAAACGTTTTCCGTTACCTTCTACTTTCCATCGTACCAAAAACCAGAAAATATAGAAATAAAAAGGGAAAATTACATTTTAAACCCTATAGTTTAGGGGTGTAACAAATTAAACTCTATAGTTTCAAAAGTAACAAATTAAACCCCGGAGTTTCAAAAAGTAACAAATTAAACCTCGAAATTTCAAAAAGTAACAAATTAAACCTCATAGTTTCAAAAGTAACAAATTAAACCCTTGTTTTACTTATATGGGTTGTAGTTTAGGTTGTTACTTTTTGAAACTTGAAAGTTTAATTTGTTACTTTTGAAACTGTGGGGGTTTAATTTGTTACCTTTTGAAATTTTGGGGTTTCATTTGTTACTTTTGAAACTATAAAGTTTAATTTGTTATATCCCTAAACTATAGGGTTTAAAATGTAATTTTCCCAAATAAAAACCAACAGAGTTTCATAAATACTAACTAGAATAGTTTATCACACCTTTTTCCATATCATGTTATGTGGTACACCTATGACGATGGTACACTTTAGTAATTTAGCCAACAATGGAATTGATCTTGTAGGCCACCATCCCACTTTGTTTTTGAATAAATGGATTTCTCAAATGTGGGTAGAATATCATTTAAGAAACATGAGTAATGTGATGAAATAATATGCATATAATGTGATGAACTCCATTAAGTTTTAATGAAGAAAAAAAAAATTAACAAAGGAATTTTTTTGTAACAAACATTGGGTCGTTAATTGGAAATATGGGGACTAAATTGTCACTTATTTCAATACTAAAAATAGAATAAATATCATTTATCTCACTTTTTGTATTCCACTTTATGCTCCATAAAATTACAATATACTAAGTGTCAAATTGTATTGTTTTTTTTTTTTTTTTTTCATTTTAAATTTTAGTTATTTTTTAAGGAAAAAAAAAAAAAGAAAAAAAGACACGTAACGAATTATATTAATGGAATATAAAGTGGAATACAAAAAGTGAAATACATCATTTGTATTTCCAAAAAGCAAGGGATGAGATTTGTAAATTCCAATTTTCTTTTTTGGGTGGTAGTGTGGTTGGTTAAAATGAAACATTGAACTAACATTAGGCACCTAAGCTGTATCCGAAGTGGCCATAATAACAGGTTAGTTTTAATTAATTAGAACAAAACATTGAACTAACATTAGGCACCTTTTATTCCGGTGGAGCATTTGTAGATACTGCAGATCATGTACGAGTCACTTCCCATCCTAGCTTCGAATGGAAAAATAAAATTCAATGCCAATTTGGTTTTAACCCATATATAAATAATTGGCAATATATTTGTTGTTGGGTGTCCAATTAAAATTTTTTTTGAACAATTTCTTTTTCTATTTTAAGAAAGAAGATAAAAAATGAAACGGATATAGTAAATAGACCCGGAAGACAGCAATTGTAGTTGCACATTGAAAAACTTTGAACTGAATCCTTTTAGCTCCAAAGAAGATATGCAAAGCAAAAACCGTTTTACAATCTTGCTCAAATATGAAACAACCTGAACAAAATATGGAACATTCAACTTCAACCTCACACATGAATCTATAAGCTCATCACTACAGGGCTCTCATCCCCATAGCACCCGGATAAGCTGGTGGAGCCCTGTACTTGTACTTGCTGCCCCGGTTACTCCACTCTCTTGCAGCAATAGGCCAGAAAAATGAAGAGAGCATAAAGGCACCTGAAATCAAAGCCAACGCAATAAAGATCCAATAACTTTGTTGCCTCAAGCCTGGACAATTTTCCTTACTGATCTTACTGAGCGTTTCTTGAACATTGTTGCAGTCTGTTAGCTTAGCAAGGGTGGACGTCTCATTATGTGCTCTATAGCTAATACAGGCAGCTGATGTTATCTGGGTGTAATATGTAGGAGTCAGTCGTCCCTTGTTGATGCAATTACCACTTTGTGAAACCTCGCAAACATATTTCCCCCATTCCTATATGAAACAAAGTCAAATGGTTTTAATTAATCTGAGGAAACTTCCTGAATTTAATAGTGTACATATTAAATGACGTGGTACTTGTTATACTTTCAGATTTGTAATATCTAATAGTATGAATCATCTATTTCAAATGGAGGGTATCATTTCCCCTCTATTAATTAATTAGAAGCCTAGCTTTAGAAATTTAGATATAGTGGCATGTTACAAATATATATATATTTCAACAGAAATGTTTCCAATAAAAAACACGTACATATCTAATTAGACATTGTAAGATTTTATGATAAAGCTTTTTCTTTAAATATGCATGTTTAATCTGCTAAATAAGCATACCGTAGCTGCATTGCTAAATTCCACTTCACCGGTAATGCATTTGCGGTTAGTCATATCGGGGTAATATGGATTACAAAGGGCAGGCACCAATGGACCAGATTGATTGAAAGAATTATGTCGAGTGCGGACTGTAACATTCTGGTTGGCCACATTGGTGATGAACTTGTTAACAATACTGGACATTTGGAAGCTCACATCTTTGGTTGTAGACAAGCTTCCATAGGCTGTTGCATTGTCCACACAGGGAAGAATTTGGCTTAAAGCTGTATGAGGTGTGGGATTTTGGAGCCAGTCATCCATCGCAACACAGGTGTCAGCCATCACACTGAAATAATGTGGAGAAAATTGGATGAGATCACAATCCTAGCAAGAATATGAAATCTATAAAAACAAAAATTAATATATACCCTTTAGAAAATAAAAATAAATTATTTCAGGAATATTCAACAATATAATAAAGTCCAAAGCTGGCTTAGTGCGGGTTTGTCATAGTTTATTTTCAACTTATTCAACCTATTTGGCTTATGTATGACTTTATAAAGCTTTATATTTTTTAGTTACAGTTGTACTTTTACCCAACTTATTTTTTAATCTCATGCAACCATTGAAACTAAGCTCTGATTAATTGAGCACTAAATTTCGTAATAAACCGAGAGAGCAGACAGTAGCTGGTACTCATTTTGAGAACCCAAATAGGCTTCGGAATTTGCAATGCCTTTGTAACTGGTATTCAATGTACAATATTAATTCATACTACAAAAAACTACTGCACTTTTGAATGTTCAATTGCCCCTATGCTTACCCCAAATCGATCAAATCATTTAGTAGGCACAAAGAAAAGTTTACATAATTTTGCTAAACAAGTGTTTGATAAGTTTAATAAAAACAAAGCAATTGAAAAAAAAAAATCATATATAGGGATAACTGCAATCGTGAAAATAATACTAAATAATAATAAAAAATAAAAAGCAAAGGAAATGAGTTGCATACAACTAGATACTGAAATTAATGAATAAAAGAAGCTTACTTATGGAAGATGAGATAGAAGCCAGCCAAAAAAAGTGTATTTAAAACCATGATCCAGCCAATGACCATCAATCTGCAACAAGTTAATACTGCGTGTAAAATAATGCACATTGAAATACATACCATAGAAACTGAAAAGGATACAGCAGAGAAATGAATTTAGCCAACTCACTCACATGTACACAAAACATTGCATGCCGAAAGCTGAGGATACTGCAGGCATTAATTACAATCACATTGAGAAAATATCATTAGTTGTTGGACACTAGGCCAATTAGTTGTTGGATACTAGGCCACAAGCTAAGGAGGAATAAGTAAACAAAAAAAGAAATAACTTTTTAAGAGTTTCAATGGGCTTACGTAAACCAAAAATTGCCAAGAATAACATCATAAAAGCACTCGTGTTAACAAATTCTTTCCTGCAAGTAAGACCAATAAATTGATTGACAACCATGAAAATATGCCTACTTTAAGCCAGTCCAACAACAACGATAATTACAATAAAATGATGTTAAAGATACTGCAAAATTTTAACTACTTATATAGTTTTTATAAACTGATCGATGTGACACAAACTACCCAAAAATAAATAAAAAATCCAGTTTGTAAACCATTTATGTAATAACATTTGTAATATCTTTAATGTTAACCTTACTATAATTGACATAAAATCGAAGCAAAGCAATCAACTCACATAGTATGCAACAAAAGGTGTAGAGCTTTTGAAGCAGCCCCCGTGTGGATCACAGGAATTAGAGCGGTAACATTAGTCGTTTTTCTGACATCATCAATGCTCTTCTGGAGATTAGGAGGCAGAGAAACTTTATTCACTGAAACCGTTTTAGCTTCAGCTAGATTATCCAACACATTTTCTAGAGTCCCCGTGATGGAATGTACTTCACTGGATGTATATTCTGTCATATCTTCCAATTTACTTTGGAACTTTCCCTTAACCGAGAAGAGAATAGCACTTCCAGTGCTGATACAATATTGGAAAAAGAAAGAAAAATTAGCAGTTGGAATCACAAATTAAGAGTGTTGAGTTCAGACATAAACATAAATTCAACATATGAGTGAGGAAGTGGTAATGTTGAGGGTGACCTACATTGCAGCAATGGTGAATAGTATGATAAGGATAACACAAACGGAATAAACGAGTTGAGAATAGCCACCATGGCCTCTTTTGCGGCAGATACAGCAGCAACAAACGATTAATAAGAGCAGACCAAACACCAAAAACCAGATTACAGCAGTGACCATTAGAGGAAGAGCGGTGTAAGCAACAGACTGCATCAAAAACATATATTAATATCAGAGTAGTGTGTAGTGAATATTAAGCTTATTTTTTCATTTAGATTGAATTTAAAATTTTAATAATGCTACATACACAACATATTTCATAATTGCATAGGTTTTAGTTTTCTATTCGTTCTCATCAATACCCTGACTAACATTACTATATTATTTACCAATCAAAGCTTGACACATCAATAAATTGAGATTTTTTTTTGTAAAATTGTGTGTGCCTCTAAACTTATTGCATAAATTATTAAACTTGAAATAAGAATAAGGAAAGACCCAAAAAGGATGATTAAATTTATAATCTACCTGTCATATTTATATATAGAAAAGACATGTATACTATTAAATTCGTAATATTTAATCTTTACAATGAAATTTATCAATTTTCAATATTTTAATAGTCTAGATGGTGAAAAATTGAAATTACAAGATAATAAAATGATATAACGTAATAGGACGTGTTGAAGAAACTCACATAAACGTAATGCGGATCGGTAAGATTCCAGCCACCCTCGTAATATTTATGACCATCAAAAGGGTCCATCCTGCGTGTTTTGTCTGCAGCTAATATCTGGGTTGCGTCCTGTACAGCTTCAACATCAGCTGGCTTCTCAAGAAGAGACCTCTGAATTTCATATGAATCCAAACCATAATCTCGATCCTCAATTGTTCCTACAACAAATGAAAGCATTTTCTAATATCAATATAAGAAAATAAAGCAACCCATTTTAGAGAAAAGCAAGACAAAGAAGTATATATATATATATACCTTGAACATGTTTGGTATGTAGGTGTTGAAAGTGAGGAGCTCCATGAGAAAACAAAAAGAATGCTGAAAAAATGAAGAGCAAAGTTGGTAGAAGAAAGAATGGATTTGATTTCATGCACGATGACATTGTGCAATCTGCTATATTAATTTCTTCTTTGTATATCTCTGAAAATAAGAAGTTATGGTTCATACATAAAATCTTTAATTTTTATAGATGTCTGAAAGAGAAGGGAAATGAAATGTAAGTTAATTAGTTTCAGTAGCTTTCTTTCTGTTTCGAAAATCACTATTCTTGGACATTTTTGGGTTCACGGAGTTCGTGTTTCTGTCAACGTTGCATAAGTTTAGACAAAAACAGCAAATGCAAAATTTGAACTAACCTCCTGGACGCGGTTTTTTAATTTTCATTTTTTTTGCAGAATAATATAATAGTATCAATGACCTGTAGTTCTTGAAAGGTTCGGTTGTGACTTGAGGCATTTAGCAGATTATGTGGTTACCCGCCACAAATTGAGGTGGTGTCTAGCCAACGCAGCAATTATATTTATTTAGTTTACAGTTTTGAGGTGAGGATTATGATTTGTCATAATTAATTTAAGGGTAAATTACTTAATTGTCCTTTGAGGTTTGTCGAAGTAACATTCCTGCAAACTTTTGTATTAGGCTCCGTTTGTTTCGACGTAAAACATTTTTCGTAAAATATTTTCATCATTTGCGGGTGTTTGTTTCGCTGTAAAATCAAAGTCAACAGGAAAACGTTTGTTGTTGACTGGAAAAACCTTAAGGAAATTTAGGAAAATGGTTTACGAAATTTTTTTCCATAAACCATTTTCCTAAACACGTGTTCTGCTCTCTCCTCTCTGCTCTCATTCTCTGCTCTCTCTCTCTACTCTCTTTCTTTGCTCTTTCTCAGCTCTCTCTCTCTGCCGCCCCAGATCCAGACCCGGCGAGAACCGGTGTGCTCGTGCTCTCGATCGCCAAGAATTGGTGTGCTCGTGCTCGTGCCACCATCTCTCTCTCCGACGTGCTTGTGCGCTAAGAATCAGTGTTGCTCATGATTGTGATGATTTTGTGGGTTTTGATTTGTTTGTTTTGGTTTGTTCTTGGTTTTGATTGAGTAGGTGGTTTTGATTGAGTAGGTTTTGCTGTGATGGTGGGTTTGTGGGTTTTTTTTATGGTGGTTTGTAGTGGATTTGTGGTGGATTGCGGTGGTAGGATTGCACTTTGCAGTGGGTTTCTTATTTTTTTTATTATTATTATTTTTTTTACGTTGCTCCAAATACTGTAAAATATTTTTCAAACTATTTTCCAAAATGTAATCAAACACAGGAAAAAAATTATTTCCCCTGAAATCATTTATATTTGCAAACATTTTACGGTGGAAAATAATTTACAACAAAACAAACAAAGCCTAAATGACACTTATATAAATGTAACAATTAGACTACATCTACTTAGAGCCTTGGAGTGAAAAAAATGATGGAAAATTAGGGAAGGAAAATAGAAGGGAGATGATAGTTTTCCATAGTTTGGTTGAAGAGAAAAGGGGAAGGAGGGGTGGAGATTTTCCCCCTGGCTTACAAAACTTGGAGAACTAGTTTGCTCTCTCTGTTTTTTTTTTTTTTTTTTTTTTTTTTTTGATGATTCGATAGTTAGGAGATGAGAGATTTGATTCTCCTCATTAAATAAATTAATGAATAGCAATTATGTTACATTTTTTTTTTTTTGGAGAAAAATTGAGTAACATAAGACTCTTGGCTTTAGAAGTTTGCCTCTTCAACTGCAATTATTTCTTATGTAATAATTAAGGGTATAACAATAAATTTAAACATATTACATTTTCTATTTTTCACTTTTCCATCCTTCCTACCAAACAAACATGAAGGAAAACTAAAACATCTTTTATCCTTCCACTTTTTCATCCTTCCTACATTTTCAATTTTATCAACTTTCCATCTTCTCAAACAAACATAGCCTTAAGTCCATGCCCTCCTAGACCATGATTTCATCAATGAAATATTCTATTTTTTTTTTTTAAAGGGAAAAAAATCCTTACTCGAATTATGGACGACACTCCACTTCACTCCACTCCCTTGAGATTTATGGTTGAATGACACTCCCCCTTAAGGTATTTATAAATTAATAACTAACCATTTAAACTCATATTACATAAATAATTATTGATCCACCTATAGATGATTAATACATAAAAATAAATACATTTACCCAATAATGATTATTACTTTGGCATATATGCAATGCTTTACTAAGGTGGAATTTTTTTTTTTTTTTTTTTTTTCTTTGCTGAATAAGATAATTTTATTGAAAAGATCAAAAGCAAACAGGAAAAAAGGAGAGGCTCCTCACCAACTCTATCTTTCTTCAAGAGAAAGAACAATAGAGATGGGAACAGAGCCCTCCCATTTACAAAAAGAAGCCCATCGGCCAACACAATGAGCCAAAGAGTTCAAATCTCTTTTTACAACAGAAAACTTCCAGTCAAAAAAGGAATTACAAAGTGAGGAAATATCATCCAAGATTGAGGACACTTGCCAAGGGGGCTCGCAATTTGGATCCATCAATGGGGAAAAAAGTCTAATTTAGCGTCTCCCTCAAAGATAACTCGAGGAAAACTCATCTTAATTGCGTTAGACACAGCAAAAAGCCTTGCCATTGATTCTGCCCAAACCGAGTTACCTTGGTTCGTAACTTGCGTCCAAGCATGGGAAACATTTCCATCCTCCTTTTTGCAAACTGTTGCCAAAACTATATGGGATTCTTTGACTACTGCATCAAAATTTACTTTAACCCATCCTGGAGGGGGCAGGTTCCAACATGTATTGTTTTTCTAATCAAGAGAGTGCTTATTCCATGCTTTCCAGTGATTTTCAAAAACTTTGTTAGTCTCCCTCATCACAATAATTGGGTTAACAATCATATTGTCATGAAGCACCTTATTTCTAAGCTGCCAAATTTGATCACAAACCACAGCAGCAAACAAAATAAAGGCATGCTCATCCTCTACTTTAATACCCAAATACTTACATGGATTAAGTATCACATGAACCCACTGTGAGATAGAGTTGATATTTAGCCTATTTATTCTTAACAACCACCTAGAGTTTGCCCAAATAATTTCTGTAATAGGGCATTGGACAAAAACATGCACTAGTGTCTCCAACTTTTCCTGACAAAGAATGCATGACTCTTCTTGCACCAAAAATATCTGTTTAAGCACTCCCCTTGCTGGTAGTATGTTCCAAGCTAATTTCCACAATTGCATCTTTAGTCTTTCATGGATATTAACATTCCAAAGCTTGGTTCAATCCTTCTTCTGGAGGGGAGTTTTTGTAGTAAATCTTCTATGTTGATCAATATGATAAGCTTTCTTGACAAAGAAAGAAGCATTTGTACTTGGTGCCCAACAGATTTTATCATCCTTTTCTTGGAGTGGAATGTGGATATTTAGTACTTTTGTTACTATTTGAGGATCAAAGGCTTCCAGTACTTTAGAGTGGTCCCATTGCTTAGATTTCCCATCAATTAAGTCAGCCACTAAAGCAAAATTTGTTGAAGAGTTTCCTCTTGGTCGAGGTCTAAAACCCTCCATGTCAAGAATCCAAGGGTCATCCCGTATAGTGATGTTTCGCCCATTTCCCACTTTATGGCACAATCCATTTAACAACAAAATACAAATGCCTTTGCAAAGCCAAGAAGAGTTACTTGGTTTATTAGATCTTTGTTTGTTGCCAAACTAGAATTTCCAAAGAATGGTCCCCAATTTGTTTGAAGGAAACAAATAACTATACTAGATGAGGGTCTAGTACCTTATAATAGAACCCTAATCTAACTTTGATCTAAAAGGGTTTGGTAGGCTCGGTGTTTTGCCTTTGCCCAAAGGACTTTAGTAAATTAAAAATGCAAGTAAGCAAAAGAATGAAAATGCAATAAAGTAGATAAAAATAAATAAAACTAATTAATTAAGCTAATCCTAAATTAGAAATCATCATGGCAATCATAATTATACTTAACTTGGAAACTAAAAGCAAGTAAATAGTGCAAATCATGCCTTGAACATAGTAACAAACAGAGCAATCGAGGTAACTAATGCATGAAACAAGGTAACATTCACGTAAACTTAGGACATTCTCATATATTCAACATATCAATCGAGGGAATACTTACAAGCATGTACAGTAACCAATCTCAGCACACTCTCTTTCCTAAGTGACTACTCTCTTAGAAAACACTAAAAAGCTACAATTCTCACAAATGGAAGCTCTCTAAGTTCTCAAGTAAAACTCTCAGGTAACAATCTCTTTTAATCTCTCAAAAGTGCTCTTTGGGTTTGTTTGGGGGTTTGTGTGTGTAGGTTAATGTACCTGAGTTCACTATTTATAAGCTAACTCTAACAGTTACATTTTATGCCTTGATCTTCTCTTCAAATCCTAAAAAAATAGCTTCTGTTACTTGATAACTGCCTCAATCATGGCCTCTTTGTTAGAAAATTTAGGAACGTGCTTTAGACTCCAACGTGCATAATTCCAATTGCCAGATGTCATCTGTGTGGCTATGGAATTTAATAAACACGTGTCACTTCTTGATTGGTTTACGTGCCTTCTTTTAATTGGTTCTTGCTTTGACCATAATTTGGTCCACGCGTTGGCTTTTTATTGGAGCTCTTGCCAGCTCATCTGCCACATCATAAATTTTGAATTTCATACTAACAATCTTAAAAAAGATCTCCCACCAAGATATTTTCATTTGAAAATCTTTGTCCATAGCCCATCCTTCTTATCCACTAGTTCCTACGCCAACTTGGCTACTAAGGCTTTATTAAAATCAGCACATCTTCTCAACCCCAAACCTTCATTGGCCTTTGGGCAGCAGATTGAATCCCATGAGTTAAGGAAACAAGCATGGGATTTTGATTCACTCACTCCCCACCAAAATCTACAAAATAAAGAATCCAATTTGGAAGTAACTGATGTGGCAAGGATAAAAGATGACATAATATATGAGGGAATTGAGGAAGCAACAAACCTGATCAGTGTGGTTCTTCCAGCTTGTGAGAGTGTTTTCATTTTCCAACCTTGCATCTTCTTTTGCACATTCTCAATCATCTCTGCAAAGGCTTCTTGTTTTTTAGCACTAATTTTCAATGGGAGTCCTAAGTACTTCCCTTTAGGTGCAGCTTGTTTAAGACCCATGATGAAGGATAGATTAATACTATCTTGGGTTGTTACATTTTTACTAAAAAACATGTTGGATTTGGCATTATTCACTGCTTGCCCCGACCACTCCATATATTTGTCCAAACACTCCTTAACTGTCACTAAGTTCTCCTCTTTAGCCATAACAAAAATAAAGAGGTTGTCTGCAAATTGCAAATGTGAAATCGACGGGCTTGTACGACTCACCTTTATACCGTTCAACTCCCCATTTAACTCAGTCTTGCATAATAACCTCAATAAAACTTCAGAGGCTATGATGAATAGGAATGGGGATAGGGGATCACCTTGTCTCAAACCTCTATGTGGTTTAACAAAACCATATGGGCCCCCATTGATCAAAACAAAAAATGAGGAAGTAAAAATACATTGTTCCACCCATTGGATCCACACATTAGGGAAACCAAAACACCTAAGATCTTGGATGATAAATGACCATTCCATTCTATCGTAGGCTTTTTTCATATCCATCTTTAACCCCACCCATCCGCATTTACCTTTTTTCTGATCAATTGCATGAAGGATTTCTTGCACAATTATGTTGTTGTCTTGTATTTTCCTGCCTGGAAAAAAAGCAGCTTGCCACGGAGAAATCAATTTTGGCAGCAAAGGCTTCAAATGGTTTGCCAAGCTCTTAGAAATTGTGTTGTAGACCACATTGCATAAACTAATGGATCTAAATTGATTCACCGTGGCTGCTTTATCACCCATAGGGATCAAATTAATAAACGTGTGATTTAACCGTTTTAACATGTACCCCACCTTCAAAAAAACTTAAGATGGCTGTTGCTACATCACTTCCAATAATATGCCAATAGTGCTTGAAGAACAATGCAGACATGCCATCAGGCCTTGGTGCCTTATGTGATCCCATGCTAAAAATAACTCCTTTTATTTCTACTAAGGATGGTGGGCTTATAATGGTGGACTTATCTTCTTCAGTTAAACTAAAAGGAATCAAGCCTTCCAAGTCTTGTGGAATATTTGGGTTAGAAGAAGTGAATAAATTTTGATAGAATCTACAAAAACAGTCACCTATTTCTTCCCTCCCAGATAACCATTCCCCATTTTCATTCTTTAGAAAATCAATAGAATTGCACCTCATTTTAATAATAGTGGACAAATGAAAGGAACGAGTGTTTAAATCAAAGCTTGTTAGCCATTGGACTCGAGATTTTTGGCGCCATATAATTTCTTCCCTCTTTAGTAATTCTTGTAGATGATCACACAGATTGGCCTCAGTAGACAAGTTCTCCTCCGTTGGCTCTAGCTTTTGAACTTCCTCTAGTTTCTTCCAAGCATCACTAATTTGTTGTTGTACCTTCCCAAAATGAGTCTTATTCCACTTCATAAGAGCATTCCTTGTATCTTTAATTTTTCTTGTCAGCCTCTAGGCTGGTGAGCCGTCCAACAAGGAATTCCAGGCATTTTCCACCACTAATAGGCTATTATTATCCCTTGTCCATATTTCCTCAAACTTAAAGAGACGTCTAATGCCTCTATGTTCACCTTCAGTAAACAATACTATTGGAGCGTGATTTGATGCTAGCAATGGTAGGTGTTTTACTACTGCTCGAGGGAACAACATCACCCATTGCTGGTTAGCAAAAGCTCTATCAATCCTTTCCTTACTGTTCACCCACCCACTCCTTTTGTTTGTCCATGTATAAGGATTACCTGCAAATCCTACATCCAGCAAACCATTTTCATCCAAACCTTCATTAAGTACCCCCTTGGAGGATCTAACAACTAGTTTACCACCTTTCTTATATTCTTGATACAAGACACTGTTAAAATTCCCCATACATAACCAACTGCCCCCAAAAGATTTTGCAATGCCTTGTAGCGTATCCCAAAACTTTATTTTTTCCTGCCATTTACACGGGCCATAAACCATAGAAAGCATCCATGGCTCATTCACAGGATTCGAAAAAGATTATCGCATTTATAATATTCTGAGTCACTAGTGTTATCTCCAAGTCCACACCATTTTTCCGACAAAGAAAAATCCCTCCTTTTTTTCCTACAGGATCAACAAAAGATGCATTGTAGAACCCCATTGCGTGCAAACAGGGCTTAACTTTCTCAAAGCTAATCTTTAGTTCCATTAAAAAGAGAATACCAGGGCAAATATCTCTAACCATGGCTCGTAAGTTCCTTTTTCCCTTAGGCCTAGCAAGGCCACGACAATTCCAGGATAATACAATCATGAGGAAGATAGGTACTTACCTTCAGGGGATGGAATAAAAAGATGCCAAACCAATACACTTCTCACTGCAACCACCTAGCTTAGCATATTAATTGCCCTACAGGTTAGAGTTCTTCCTCCTTAGGAGCTAGGCAAAGGCACAAACATGTGGAGTGCAGAGAGAATAGTGATACAAATTGACAGATGAGGACACCAATGGAAGTTCAAGTTGTAGTTATGGAGGGGATATGAATATAGATAAGATGGAGAGAGTTAGGATTAGAGACACAGATAGATTGAGGTGACCCTCCATGCTTAGGATTTAAGAGGTGATTGAGGAGACAAGGAATTAAGTTGGAGGCCAGAAGCAGAGAATAGATTATAGGGTCGGAAAAGAGGAAGATGAAGAGGCTTGAAATCAAAAGGGCAAGACTACACAAGGAAGAGAAATAGCTTCACCTGAAGGGATGGTTGAAAGGGTAAAGGAAGGGGGATAATATTGGTTGAGTGGAGAAAGAAAGTAAAGGTGGTTTAGTGGAAAACGGAAAGGAGATAGTGGAAATTTGGGTACTGGGGTAGTACTAAGAAGCTAGATCCATGATAATGGGAAATGAGCAAATTGATTTGGAAGATTTAAAGACGAGGAAAAGATCCTCACAGATGAACCCTAAAAAAGGGACGAAGAACTCCACTACAGAGAAAAGGAACTCCACTGGGGGAGAATGCCTAGAAACCCATGGACTTTTCAAGGGATGCACTGTTGCTTGAGAATTGAAATGGAAGGTTTTTATTTTTTATTTTTTCTGCTAAAGAGGATGATATGCATTAACCCAAACCAGACCACAGTCAAGCCTCCAAGCATCCCTAACACAACTTGGGAGGGAGGAAATATTACAAACAAAAATAGTAGCCTTGGGGGAGGGAACAAACTTAGCCAGTGCGTGAGCAATCCCATTGGCTTCCCTTCTCACCCAATTAAAGGAGCATGAAAGAAAAGAGCTACTAAGTAATAAAATATTAACTAAAGTCAACTTTTGGCCCCCTAACTTAGGGGGTGTTTTCATTTTGGCCCCCTAACTCTTTTTAGCTCTCAAATTGCACATTTTATCCAACTCTGTTAGAAGCCCTCCGTTAAGTGCCTATTTGGACAGATGACGTGTCATTCGATGTGGCAAATTTTGACACGTCATATTAAAAAAAAAAAATTTACTTAATAAAACTAATGAAATGGTGCAGTACCACAAATTAGGGTTTCCACCTTTCTCACGTATTGCCTTCCTCATGTGTTGCATGCTTCCCTCCCTCCCTTTTCATTTTTTTTTTTCACATATTCCCTCCCTCCCTGTCTGCCGCCGTGAGACCCATCACCACCACATCACCACCATTGTGAAGTCCAATGCCGTGAGACCCCTTTGCCATGAGACCCATTGCCGGGAGGCTATCCCTCCTCTCCAAATCACCACGGCACTATCACTTCTCTTCTCTAGAAATCACCTCCTATCCAAATCACCACGGCACTATCACTTCTCTTCTCTAGAAATCACCTCTTCTCCAAACCACCACCACATCGGCCTATGATTTGGTAAGATTTATGTTTTTGTAAGTTTATGGTTTTTTACCATGATTAAATTGGAATATGAGTTTATGAATGAAGTTCTTTAGTTTATGCTTATGAATGAAGTGTCTAAGACTCTATGTTTTAAATTTTCGTGTTCAGTATTGGTCTTTTTTTTTTTGCTTGAGTGCAGACTTAAGAGGATATTTATATGTCTCTGATTTTTGGTTTTTGATGTGCAGCAACTTCAAAATGATTTAAGCTTTGTATCTTTTTAGGATGGTCCCAAAGCTTGCATGTATAAGCTTTTTCAGGTAAATTTCTTGAAATCATAGACATCTAATTTTTTATTCAATTGGTTCTTTAGTGTTATAACAGACAGTTAGCTTTTTGATTTTGTCTTTAGTTTGTTGCTTTCATTAAATATTTGGTTTGGGTTGTTGAGTATCTTGTCTTTAGTGGTCAATGTGTTGATTGTAATCTTAAATTAATGGAATTTGCTCAAAGATAAGTGGTCCCTGATGTTGTGTGCTTTGTCTTGTGTTTTGTGCTGTGTTGAATGCTTAGTGTTTCGTGTTGTACTGTGTTGTGTGGTCCACTTTGACGAAATGGATGATGAGAATCCTTCTTTTGAAATAATTTTACACCATGGGGGATTTTTTACTATCAAAGATAACTTGAGGGTGTACTTGGGGGGTTAAGAGTGTTTTATTAAGAAGAATGACCCTGACAAGTGGTCTAATTTTGAGCTACATGATGATTGTAAGGAATTAAATGTGTGTAATGTGTTACAGTTTTATTATTGTACACCTGTTATTAATCTTAATAATGGTTTGTACTACTTAAGAACTGATGATGATACTAGAAGATTCCTTAAGTATGCTTTCATTGCCCCTAAGAATGTGATACATGTATATGTAGAACATGAAGAGATTGCACCCGTTGACATGATTAGTGAGGATAGGGATGAGGATGGGGATGGGGATGGGGATGTTGATGTTAGGGATAAGGATAAGGATGGGTGTTTAGATAAGGAGACTACAAGTGAGATGTTGAAATATTTTGAAGAGGACTATGTTTGGTTGGCTGAGGGGCTGAATTTAGGCAACACCAATAAGTCCACACCTAACCCCACTAACACCAACCATGTGAACCCCACTTCCCAAGAAAATTCCATTGCTCAAGAACATGTGAACCCTATTACCCAAGATGAGATTATTGTTCATGATCATGTGAACCCCATTGTTGAAGACAATATTAACCCCACTGCCCCTAATACCAAAGAAAATCCCATTTCTCTGTGTGGTGAAGAATTTGAAGACATACCTGATGGAGTTTTAAATTATGGTGATTCAGATGTGCTGTCAACACCACCCAATTCTGAAGATGAAAACCCAAAAAAAAAAAGTATCCTAAGTTTCATGCAGCCACTTATATGTTTAATCCATATTTTAAATTAGGCATGATTTTCAGTGATAACAAGGAGTTGAAAGAGGCAATTCGTGCATATAAGATCAAGTGGGGCTTTCCTTTGAAATTTAAAAAGAATGAACCAAAGAGGGTGAGAGTTATTTGTGCGGAAGGTTATGATTGGAGGATGCATGCCATATGGAAGAAGGATTCCAATTCATTCCAAATCATCAAGCTTATCAAAGAGCACTCATGTGCGAAATCTTTTCAAAGTAGACAGATGACATCAAAGTGGGTTGCAAGAGTATTTCTTGAGAAGTTTAGGTTAGAACCCAATATGGCGCAGTTAAATATTAAAGCAGGTATTATGGAACAATATGAGGTGGAAATCAGCATGTGTAAGGCATATAGGGCAAGGCAGATTGCCAATGAAATGATCAATGGGAGGTTTGAAGATAATTACCTCAGAATCAGAGACTATTCTGAGGAGCTAAAAGTTTCAAATCCAAGTACTACAACTAAAATCTCTCAGCACACCCCACTGCTCAATTTCAAAAGGTTCTATGTTTGTTTGGATGCATGTAAAAGGGGTTTTCTAGATGGTTGTAGACCAATGATAAGCTTAGATGCTTGTCATTTGAGTGGTTTTATGAAGGGGCAGATACTTGCAGCAGTAGGCATTGATACCAATGATGGAATGTATCCCATTGCCTTTGCAGTGTGTGAGGGGGAGAATAATGACAGTTGGAAAGGTTCTTGAGACTGCTATTGATTGATATTAAACATCCACCTCCTAGTGCTGGTGTTTGGAATTTCATTTCAGATCAACAGAGGGTAAATTCTTATTGTTTAATTATATGTTTTTCCTTTATTTTTGGTTGATTACATGTTTTTTCTTTAATATGTTATTTATTTTCTTTTGAAGGGACTGAAACAAGCACTTGAGGAAGTGATTCTAGAGGCATCAACTAGATTTTGTCTCAGGCATCTTTATGCCAATTTCAAAAACAAGTTCAAAGGCAAGGCATTGAAGGATTTGATGTGGGCAGCAGCTAAGGAGACTATAGAAGCTGGTTTCAATGCAAAAATGGAACAGATAAAGGTGCTCAATAAAGATGCGTATGGCCATCTAAAAGGTATTAAAGCAAAGCATTGGAGTAAGCATGATTTTAGCCAAATCCCTAAGTGTGATATGCAATTGAATAATCTGTGTGAGGTATTTAATTCCAAGATTGTTGAAGCAAGAGACAAGCTGATGCAAACTAAGTTTACAATACTAGAAAATGATAGACCCCTGAGAGAGAAACTCAATCTCTCAAGGTGATTACTATTCAATTCACAAACTTTCACAAAATATCAACCCCTTCTCCCTTCCAACCCGAGGGACTATATTCCCTTTACAACAAAACAGAAAATAACTAACAAAGGTACACCCAATACTAGATGTACAAGTGTCCATAACAAACTAACAGCATTCCCAAATAAAAACAACAAATAATATGATAAAGCAATAAGATAGGAAAGGGTTAAATGGAGAATGATTGGTATCAAATCCTCCCTCTTTGAGAACTTGGCCTCCAAGTTAAGTTGTAGGAGTTCCACCATGCACATAGGGAACCAAGTGTCGAACATTGAAGGAATTTGAAGTTTGTAAATGGGATGGCAACTCCACTTTGTATGCATTGTCATTGAGCTTTTGGAGAATCTTGCAAGGCCCAATCTTGTGGTCTTGAAGCTTGGAGTAGGGCCCACCCGGTTGTCTTTCCTTGGGCAAATAAACCCACACTAAATCACCCTCTTCAAAGAGAAGTTGTCGCCTACTTTGATCAACCCGAGCCTTATACTTGGCATTTGCTTCTTGTATCTTTTGTTGAACCGCTTTATGTACTTGTTGCATGTGTTGTACCATGTCCAATGCCTTCAAATTAGACTTAGTTGGCAATGGAAGAGATAGCAAATCAGCCACCCCAGCTGGTTGTAAGCCATAAACCACCTCAAATGGAGAGCTTTGAGTGGTCCTATTGATGGAGGCATTAAAAGCAAACTCGGCTAAGGGTAGAATAGCTTCCCACTCTCTTGGGTTCTTTTTGATCAAGCAACGTAATAGACTTCCCAAGCTCCGGTTAACAACTTCCGTTTGTCCATCGGTTTGAGGATGAAACGAGGTGCTATAATTCAAATTTGTACCCAACTTCTTCCACAAAGTCCTCCAAAAGTGAGCCAAGAACTTAGGATCTCTATCCGATACAATAGATGAAGGTAATCCATGTAACTTATAGATATCCTAGAAATATAGCCCCGCAATACTAGAAGCATCATGTACTTTCTTGCAAGCAACAAAATGTGCCATTTTTGAAAACCGATCTACAACCACCATGATAGAGTCAGATCTCCTCAATGTAGGAGGCAAGCCCATAACAAAGTCCATACTCACATGTTCCCAAGGCTTGCTAGGCACGGGCAAAGGTAAGTACAATCCGGCATTAGAACTTCCCCCTTTGCTTCTTTGACACACTCCACAAGAGTTAACTAGCTTACCAACATCTTTCTTCATCCCATGCCAATGATAGTTTCTTTGCAATAGCCCAAGGGTTTTATCTATACCAAAATGCCCTTGAATGTGGTGTTCAAGAACTAGTTGCTGCCTAAGTGAACAATTTGGCACACACAACCTTCCTTCTTTGAACAAATATCCATCTTCCAACCAATAATTTGGAAAACCAACCCGGTTACCTTGTTGTAGTGCTTGGACCACCAACCATTGCTTCCCATCCTCCTTGTAGCTCTCCTTAAACTCCTCAAACCCACTCACATTATTACGCATCATCACTAGCAAGCTTTGCCTTCTACTTAGCCCATCCGCCACTTTGTTGAGTGAACCCGATTTATGCCTTATGGAGAAGTTGAATTGTTGGAGGTAACTAACCCATTTCTCATGTCTTTTGTTGAGGGTTTGTTGGCTATTTAAGTATTTAAGGGCTTCATGGTCGGTGTTTAGGAGGAACTCTCTATAGGCAAGGTAATAGGCCCAACGCTTGATGGTTTGGACAATGGCATAGAATTCTAAGTCATAGGTGCTGTAATTGAGTTTTGGGCCATTCAACTTCTCACTAAAATAGGCTATGGGCTTCCCCTCTTGGCTTAGGACACCACCTATTCCAACCCCACTTGCATCACAATCGATCTCAAACAATTTCTCAAAGTCGGGTAAGGATAATATAGGGGCTGTAGTGAGGGCTGTTTTGAGAGTATTAAAGGCTAGTTCGGTGGACTCTCCTCACTCAAAATTGTCTTTCTTTAGGCAATCGGTCAATGGGGCAGCAATGACACTAAACCCCTTGACGAACCGTCTATAGAACGTGGCTAAGCCGTGGAAGCTTCGCACTTCTCCCATTGTTTTTGGAATGGGCCACTCCATGATGGCTCTAATCTTCTCCTCATCCATGGAAATCCCCTCATCCGATACAATGTAACCCAAGAAAGTGACGGAGTTCACACAAAATGAGCACTTCTTCAAATTGGCATACAATTTCTTTTCTCGCAACAATTCAAATACCCTCCTAAGATGCATAACATGATCTTCCAAGGTCTTAGAATAGATGAGTATATCGTCGAAATACACCACAACACAAACTCCGATCAACGGTTGCAAGAACTGGTTCATGACCCTCATAAAAGTGCTAAGGGCATTTGTAAGCCCAAATGGCATCACAAGCCATTCAAAAAGCCCATTGTGGGTTTTAAAGGCTATTTTCCATTCATCCCCGGGTCACATTCGAATTTGGTGGTACCCACTCCGTAGATCCACCTTAGAAAAGATCTTGGAACCGGCCAAGTTGTCCAACATATCATCTAATCGAGGTATTGGAAACCGGTACTTGATGGTAATCTTGTTGATGGCTCTTGAGTCAATACACATCCTCCAAGAACCATCCTTCTTGGGTGTTAGGAGTGCCGGGACAGCACATGGACTAATACTATGCCGAATGTACCCCTTGTCCAAAAGTTCTTGGACTTGACGGTGAAGCTCGTCTTTCTCTTTAGGGGCCATTCTATAGGCTGCCCTATTAGGTAACGAAGCCCCGGGTATCAAGTCGACTACATGTTGGATGTCCCTCATTGGTGGTAAGCCTAAAGGTAAATCAATTGGTGTACAATCCGCAAACTCCTCTAGTAGCTCTTTGATAGCTCTAGGAACTACACCCACACTTTCTCCCACCCCATTTTCACCATGGGTTACACACAAATCAGCCACCAACATATATGCACAACCAAGCTCTAAGCTATCACATAAATGTTTTTGTGGAAAGTAAGGTTTCAAGCTTTTGAGGTTTAGGGATTACCTGATGCTTCATGGGTAGCAAGGTGATCTTCTTTCCTTTGAGCTTCAAGCTATAAGTGTTGTTCCTCCCATTGTGGCAAGTGTCCCGATCATATTGCCATGGTCTTCCAAGTAGGAGATGACACACGTCCATAGGAACCACGTCACAGCTTACAACGTCCTCATACTTCTTTCAGATGGAAAAGGGAACCATGCACCTTCGTGTGACTTTGATCTCTCCTCCCTTCTTAAGCCACGACAACTTGTATGGGTGAGGGTGTTCTTCCGTTTTGAGCCCAAGCTTATTCACGGCTTCTTGGCTCACTACGTTTTCACACGAGCCGCCATCAATGACCAATTGGCAAACCTTGCCCAAGATGCTACATGTGGAATGGAAGATATTATCCCGCAGCCATTCATCTTCTTCCTCCTTCCTTGGTGTCAACAAAGTCTTCTTCATGACTAGCACCACTCCTTCTTCTTCCTCATTGTCACCCCCAACCAACTCTTCATCATCCGACTCGACAACATCCTCTATCTCTCAACAACATCCTCAAGCATAAGAGCTCTACCCCTAGACAACAAGGGTTTGTTGCACTCATTTGCTTTGTGGCCCATCTCACCACATTTGAAACACTTAAAACCACTCACATTGCTGTTTCTTGGGACTGACTTGTAAACATTGGGGCTGCCTTGAGTGCTTGGTTTGCTGGTTTGGTCTTGAGACCATGGTTTGGTCTGAGTTGAGGTTGTTGTTGCTTGACTGTTGGTTCTAGACCCGTAGCTTGGTGCCATTGATCTCCTGGCCAATTGCTTCTCCACCATGAGTGCTCGATTGTAGGATTGGGACAAAGTCCAACAAGTATGGAACACGAGCTGATCCTGGATGTTCAGCTTAAGCCCACTGATGAAACGAGCTACCGTTTGCTTCTCCGTCTCCATTAAATCAATCCTCGCAATCAATTGGTAAAATCGATCCCCATAATCTTCCACAAGTCCTGTTTGCCTAAGGGTGTGGAGTGATTGATACAATTGTTGAGCATAATTGTATGGAAGGAACTGAGCAGACAGCTTCTTCTTCATCTTGGCCCATTCTTGTACCTTGGGTTTACCTCGACGTAATCGGTGGACTTGAACCTGTTCCCACCAAGCTGATGCTCTCCCACGAAGCTTAACACCCACAAGCTTGGTCTTCTTTTGTTTAGGAACTTCATAATACTCAAAGACTCTTTCCACTGTGCTCAGCCAGTCCACGAACTCTTCGGGGTTGACACCTCCATGGAACTCAGGAAATTCCAGACGAAAATTACTCTCCCACCGTGAGTCCGTGGTGGGTTGCTCACGAAACGGTGCCGGTGGCCAATCAACCCCGTGCCCATGACCCATGCGGTTCAGTGGAGGGGGTCTGTCAAACCCCTGATGGTGTTGCTGTGGTGCTCGGCCAAACCCAAGTGGTGGGTGCGTGTCACGGTGAGGATTGAAGCCGATCTCCTGAAAAGGAGGTGGTTCGCAGTTGAAGCTGTGACCTTGGCGTGGCTCGCGATCGAAGCCGTGATCAACTCCGTGAGGGTGGTGCAGATCACGATCGAAGGTTTGTTGCCGGTGAGGATTACGATCATAGCCACTGGGTTCATGGGGAAATGGGTGGTTCTGGTTCCGGTGATCTCGATCTCGAGCAAAAGGGGCTCGATCAAGCCTTAAGCTCCGATGCTTCTCTGCGTATTGGCCTGGGCCTGGATTCGGCCCAATCCGAAACGGGTCAAGGACTGGGTTGGTTCTTATTTGGGCCATGCGCGGTGCACGTGCTGACTTATGGGTCAACCCACGATGGTCTTCAAAAACCACGTCTTCTTCAGTGGGTTTGCTGTGAAAATCATGTGGGTTTGGGTGTTTGTGAGCTCCTGGCATGGTGAACCGTAGATCTGTTGGTTCTCTCCCACGCCGTGAGTCGCCAGTGGTGGTTCGTGCATGGTGGCGTCCCCATTCTTGAAATCGATGGTCCTGTTTCGCGAATGGATTCTCGAAATCGGACTCCTCCTTTCGATCACGCCACTGTTGACTTCGCAATGCCTCGGTGAGGGTTTCCACCTCCTTCCTCAAGGCTTCAAGCTCAGCATCTTTTGAGGTTTGTGGTTCTTCTGGTACGGTTTCGATTTCTTCAAGAACTTTGTTCTTGTTTTTGTTCCCACGCATCGGTGCCATTCTTGGAGCTTTCCGGTGGAATCAAGAACTCTCAGGTGATCAAGACTCAAGAAGACTACGGATTCCAGCTACAAGGTACGCACAACTGTGCTCTAATACCAATTGATGCAAACTAAGTTTACAATACTAGAAAATGATAGACCCCTGAGAGAGAAACTCAATCTCTCAAGGTGATTACTATTCAATTCACAAACTTTCACAAAATATCAACCCCTTCTCCCTTCCAACCCGAGGGACTATATTCCCTTTACAACAAAACAGAAAATAACTAACAAAGGTACACCCAATACTAGATGTACAAGTGTCCATAACAAACTAACAACATTCCCAAATAAAAACAACAAATAGTATGATAAAGCAATAAGATAGGAAAGGGTTAAATGGAGAATGATTGGCATCACAAGCTCATCCTTACAATGTGTGAAATGATAAGGAAATATCTTATGACTAGGATTGTGAGAAATGGGGAACAAATGGCTAATTATAGGGGGCCTATTTGTCCAAGGGCCCAAGATAAATTACAATTGAACAATACTAAAGGTAGGGACAATAGGACTACAGTTTGTGGTCGGAATAAGTTTGAGATTAACATTCATGGTAAGCAATATAAGGTGGATTTGGAAAAACAAACATGTTCTTGCTTCAAATGGGAGCTAACAGGAATACCTTGTTGCCACGGTGTGGCAACAATACTTAATAAAAAACTCAAACCAGAAAATTATGTCAATGCTTGCTACCACACATCCACATACCTTAGAATTTATGACCATTTACTTCAACCCACAAATGGAAGGGAATTATGGCCAAAGGCCGAAGGTGGTATTGTATTGCCTCCCATATTCAAGAAGCAACCTAGTAGGCCTAATAAGTAGAAGAGAAGAAAGGATACTGATGAGGTACAAAATCCTTACAAGATGAAGAAGGCAGGTTATGCTCAAAGGTGTTCCTCATGCCATCAGGTGGGCCACAAGAAACAAAGTTGCAAATATGGACAATCTGTTGGTGAAGCTCATTCAAATCCTCCGAAAGGAAAGGGTAAATCAAAAGTAACCCAGGTATGGTTTAATACATAGCATAGGCATCATGGTTTATTACTTATCTACTATGGTTTTTATACTTGTCTTATTGTTCCATGGATTTAATGTAAAGGGGAGAAAGAGACAAAAGAGTGGTGTAGGTCATACCTATGACTTCATGGGTCTCAGGTTACCAATTGATGACATGGTAATGGGATTTCATTAAAATGTTACTATTTTTGTCTATTTAATATATCTCTAGCTAATCATCTCATACTATTTAGGTTTCAAATCAAACTAGTGAAATGTGTAGCAGTGGACCACCAGCCCAAGCATCAGCCCAAGCATCAACCTAAGCATCAGCCCAAGCATCAACCCAACCATGACAAAAATTGGGAATGAAGTGCTCTATTTTATTTTACAACACATCTATTTGTATTGCCCATCAGTTTTTGTCTAAACAATTTGGAGAATCAGTTTTTTGTTAAACACTGGCAAGACTAGTGGTACAATTATGGATGTATATCTGCTGGTGGACCATTAGTATTTTGGATGTATGAAACATTACTAGTATTATAAAGTTTTCTTACAGATTGATCTGTTCAAATTGTTAATGTGGCTAGAGCTAGAATAAACAATTAGATGTGGTGATAATTTTGTTCAGATTTTTAAACTTATTATTTTATGGAGCCTGTAAAGGAGAATTGTTGGTGATTGGAATAGGGAGTACTAACATGGTATGGACATGTACAATGGATAGCGTACATGTTGAAACAAAAGTGGTCATATTCCTATATATGATTTAACTATGCATATTTACTTTATGGTTGACCATAGTTTTTGTATTGCTTTTTTGAAAGCACCACTATGCTATGTATATAAAATTGCAGTGCACGAATTTGTTATTGGCATTGTTATATCCAGGTCAAAAATCATAATGCCATGTGTAGGAATCCATAACTTTCGAATGGCAAAATTGGTCCCCCCACACTAAAAATCAGAATTGAAAGTGAGAAAAAGAACTAAAGTGTTGTACTCAACTTAAGAAAAAGAGAAAAGTGAGAGAGAGGTTAACTTTTGTTCAAAGTTTTGTGTCCTAGTAATGGCCTAGCTACCTAGATGGTATACTTGCACTCTTTTAACCAAAATTCCAGCACCTATTCATTTAATAATTTTGGGAGTGCTAACTCTACAATATTGTACATCCAAAATTATGATATAGATAACCAAAATTCTGCAGTACCCAAGGATCTGTATACATTCTGCAATGCCCAGTTAACTCTACAATATTGTATATCCACATTATATGTGCATTACATTACATATTCATGACTTTAATAAGCACATATTAGCATTACAACATTGTCAACAGTTCCCTAACTAAGCACATGTGTGCATTACAAACCAAGCACAAATGCCAAAATCAACCCAACAAACACAATCCAACTCATTGCCAAGAAAGTAATTAGCCTTGTTTCATTCTTTTTGTGTAAGGCTTTCAACTCTGTGATAACTACCTTCTTCTTCTTGATTTTTTCTTCAACCCTTGCCAATCTATAGTCTTTCGACTTGCTACTCTCTAACAACTTCTTCGTCATGGAAGCAATCGTGTCCTCCAAAGTATGATTTTTTTTTCCCAGTTAACTCTTGGATAAGTTCAATATCTGGGTCACACCATCTAAAGAAGTTACATGGTTTCTGCAAAAATTATTAAACAAGCATCAACCCAACACACATAAAGACAATGCACCACATGTACGTATTACCTACATCTAGTATGTAAACCACACCCCTTACCTCAAAATTGTCACAATTCCAAAATTTCCTCCTAGGATTATTATGTGTGTTAGAAGTCCTCAAACGTGCTAATTGCCTACAATGATATAGAACCACAAAACTTGCACTGTGTACACTATGAAAACTACCACGTGAGCTACTTGAAGACATTGAACCTGATACATTAAATTGATCACCTCTTAGCTTAGCATTTTGACAAACAGTTGGTTAACAAATACCAACTATGGCATCAATACACAATACACACAACAACTTAGTTAAACAAGTATTTTATCTCACCACCAACTTAGTTAAACAAATACCATTGGTTTTTTATAATATTTTAGTCACTGCATCATTTGTAATGCTTAAGAAAGACAAGAAAGATTCAGGATTTCAACAAATACCCAATTGCTTCAGTCATCATTGTTGTGCTACCAAAAAGCAAACACTTCTTCAACACCTAACAAGACTTTTTCAACTTTCTCATGAGAAGCCCAAACAATCAATAGACATGGACCCATATGTTCAACTA
This sequence comes from Fagus sylvatica, assembly GCA_907173295.1. Taxonomy (NCBI): domain Eukaryota; kingdom Viridiplantae; phylum Streptophyta; class Magnoliopsida; order Fagales; family Fagaceae; genus Fagus; species Fagus sylvatica. The sequence goes on along the minus strand of OU015766.1, from coordinate 6,960,731 downwards.
AGGTCAATCACGAGAATCGTCATCATGAAAAATTGGAGGGATTTTGTCAAAAAATGCTGTTTTAATATTAATTTATTAAAATGTTATTGTTTTGAAATAATTGAGCAAAGTAGCCTTTTTTTAAAATCGTGTCTTGAACCCACGATTTTGGCAGTTAAAATCGTGTTTCCGTAACACGATTTTAACCTACGTGGCGCCTGACCTGTAAAAATTTTTTTTTTCGGAATTTTCCCTAAAATCGTGTTTCCGAAACCCGATTTCATGAAATCGTGTTTCCGTAACACGATTTCATGAAATCGGGTTTCAGAAACCTGATTTTGCATTTTGCTTAAAATCGTGTTACGGAAACACGATTTCATGAAATCGGGTTTCGGAAACACGATTTTAGGGAAAATTCCGAAAAAAAAAAAAACCGGCCACCTTGAAATCGTGTTACGGAAACACGATTTTAAAGAGATTTAAAAAAAAAAAAAACGCCGTGCATTTATGCCTCTGTCTTTTACCCATTAAACCACCACATTAATTCATTCCATCTACCTCACCCAACCCCACCTATACACATCTGCTGTAAACACAATACACATATCTGTTAACTAAAACCATTTCACGTTATTTTTGGGAAAAAAATTCTGCTGCATGATTTTCTTCCGGTTCTTCCTCTATTTTCATCTTTTCCACTACTAGGAACACAACACTTGAGTGATAAAAGGTAATATTTTTGCTCTAGTTGCTATATGCGTTTTATTATTAGTATGATTTTTCTTTTTCTTTTTTAAATGTGTATTTGTTTTGTTAAACACTTTTTGCTTACATAGTTGCTATATGTGTTTTATTGGCATCATTTTTTTTTTTTTTAAATGTGTGCTTGTTGTGTTTTATCACTTTTTGCTTAGATATTTTCTATATGTGTTTTATTAGCATGATTTTTTTTTTAATGTGTCTTTATTTTGTTTATCACTTTTTGCTTACATATATGTGTTCTATTACCATGATTTTTTTTAATACGTTTTTTTTTTTTTTTTTTTTTTTTTTTTTTTTTATCACTTTTTGCTTAGATCTATATGTGAATTAGCATGATTTTTTTTTTTTTTTAATGTGTTTGTTTTATTAACCACTTCAAATATATTATACAATTTTTAAGTTTTTCTAGGTTGATTGAAGCAGTGACTGTTTGGAAAATGAAAAAAAAAAAAAAATTCAAAGAACAAAATCATTGATCCAAAATTCTTAAGTAGCAGTAATTTATAAAGCGCTTTCTAGCTTTTGAGTTAAGTTAGCATGACTTTTTTCTTTTTGTATGTGTGTTTATTTATTTATTTTATTTTATTGTATTATGTTATTTAGCATTTTTTTCGCTTAACTATTACATCATTTGTTTTAAAGTTAAATTTGTGTCAATACCTTCCAAATTTTCACTTGTGTTATAGGATTGAAAATGACTTCCAGTCGTTCCGTACTCTATGTACACTTTAATGGGCGGATGACATATGGTGAAAATGGAGTTGGTTATGAAGGAAATGATGTCAAATTTATTCAAGTCAATAATGATATTACATTTTTTGAATTGAAGAGGAGATTAATCACTAAACTACAATTGGCCAATGAAGCAGAAGACATAAAAATCACTTATCGGTATCCTCAAGTGATGATTTCCCCTCATGTCAACTATATACCCATGCCGATAAATGATGACGAAGATGTTGAAATCATGTTAAGTTTGTTGCAATCAACGCCCATGTTAAATGCTGCTGAGTTGTATGTAGAAGTGGAGCCTCTTACTGTTGGTATTGTTATGCAATCTCCCAGGGTAGAAAGAATTGCACAATCATTACCCGAGACGCTAACACCGGTTGAAGAATGTGGTCCTAGCACTCAAGTTGACAATATTCCATACGTACCAAGCGAACATATTGATGATATTGAGTTCTCAGAGAGGTTGGTAGTGAATGATGATTATGATATGGATGAGGAAGAGGATGATGATTATGATGTGGAGGAGGAAGAGGAGGAGGAGGAGGAATCTAACGAGTTGGATTGTTGGGGCGATATGCCAGATGCTGACAATAGGCAAACAGTGCCTATACTTCAGCCTCCGTCCCAATCGTTTCTAGAAAACACTTGGGATGATATCCATGATCCTTCATATGATGGGGAAATGTGTATCACAAATTGGGATGAAAGTCAAGAGTTTCAGAAGGGTTTACAATTTAGTGATAAACAGGAGGTTCAACATGCAATAATGCTTTACTCGCTTAAACATAACCAGGCGTATAAAGTGAAGGAATCGAACAAAACAAAGTTGCATGTTTGTTGCATTAATTTGTGTGGATGGAGAGTTAGGGCTTGCAAGCGTAGTAAACATGGTTTATGGGAGATCACAAAATACAATGGTCCTCACACGTGTACGCATGACACATTTACTCCAAATTCCACTGTATTGGATTCGAAATTCATTGAACGTGAAGTAAGACATCTTGTACAAGGTGACCATTCGATTAAGATTAAGGCCTTGCAAAAAGAAATTAAACATTTGCACAAAAACTATGACGCCTCTTATTACAAGGTGTGGGATGCGAGGAGGAAAGCAATTGTCCACTTATTTGGGGATTGGGATGAATCATACCACTTGTTACCCAAGTTTATGGCGGCACTTATAGAATCGAATCCAAGTTCGAAGGTTGAATGGAAGACACTTAACACAGGAGTCATAGGAAGTGCGTATTTTCACCGTGTATTTTGGGCGTTTGGTCCCTCCATTGAAGGGTTCAAACATTGCAGGCCAGTGATTAGTATCGATGCGACATTTTTGTATGGAAAATATAAAGGAAAGTTGATGATTGCAATGGCCCAAGATGCCAATAATTCAGTTTATCCACTTGCCTTTGCTGTTGTAGAAGAAGAGTCACAAAGTAGCTGGTATTGGTTCTTGGATTGTATTAAGAAGCATGTGACTACACTAGATGAGATTTGTATAATTTCTGATCGACACACAGGGATCATGTCGGCCATTGATGCCATTTTAGCTACTGATGATGAGGATGATGATTCTTCGAGGCCTCCAAATCTATACCATCGGTTTTGTATCCGTCATGTTGCAAGTAATTTCAATGAGAGGTATCATGACAAACAATTGAAGAATATGATCAAGAAGGCGGGTGGTGTTAATCAATTACGAAAATTCGATACAATAATGGAAGCCATCAGAAAATTGAATCCTAGTGCAGGAAAAAGATTAGATGACATCCCACGTGAAAAATGGGCATTGGCACATGATGGTGGGAGACGGTACGGAGCAACAACCACCAACTTGGTAGAGTGCTTCAATGGTGTTCTTAAAGGTGCACGCAACCTACCCATAACTGCGATGATGGAATTCATTTTTTTCAAACTTGTGAAATACTTCAATGATCGTCGTAATAATATTCGAGCTAATTTGGAGGAGGGTCAAGTATATAGTAAGCATGCAATGGATATATTTGAGAAATATGCAGAGAAGTCTCTTTTGCACATCGTAACAGAGGTTACTCGGGAAGATGGTACATTTTCAGTTCGGACTCCTATGAATCCCAATTCTATAAATAGGGGTAATCATATCCAAATTGTTAAGTTACTTGATAGAACATGCAGTTGTGGAAAATGGCAATTATATAAGATCCCTTGTTCTCATGTTATTGCTTCTTGTCGCGCAATTTCTCTCAATGCCTACCAATTCATCGATCCATGCTACAAATTGACTGAACACCTTGCTAGCTATTCACCTAAATTTTATCCAATAAAGGATGTCCTATATTGGCAAGAACCTGATTTTCCAAAGTTGTATGCTCACCCCAATATGACTAGACAACGAGGTCGTCCAAAATCAACACGACTTCGGAATGAGATGGATTGGAGGGAAAACCAAGCTAAACCAAAATGCGGTTTGTGCCATCAAGAGGGACATAATCGTAGAAAATGCCCAAATGCGAATCAAGCAAGTTCAAGTAATGCTGCTATAAATTAGGTAATTGCTTATCATTATACTATCAATCACTTTATTACGTGTCATGACATATGTTGTTGTAATTTATTATTATGTATGCTTTGCACACTTTGAGATAATTTGATCAAACAACTCACTTTGCAAAAGTAGTTGATGATTTATGAACTTTTGTTTTTTATGTTAAGTTTTTAGAAATATTTTTCATTTCATGTCCTATTTGAAATCTAATTGAATCTTTTCTAAATTTTGGAATTTCTCTATTTGCTATTGACATGATTTATTCAGTTTCCTGACTATCCAATGTATCTATGTTGTGGTAAATAATAATGCTTTGGTAAAGTCTTATGTGGTTAGACTTGATTATGTACAAGTAGAGAAGCTCCACACCATCTCAGTAACCAAGTTGGTCGAAACTGTTAGGCAGACGAATACAAAATGTTTCCCATTGATACTTCAGAAAATGCTTCATAAAGATGACAAGAATTATTATAGAAGAAATTTAAGTTAACCGTTAGTAGACCAAGTGACAACATGAAAGAAACACTTCCATCACCTACATAAAAGAAAGATAACATAACTCATTGTAAATTTATTTTTTATTTTATTTTTTTAACTACACTCATTGTAAAAAATTGACAAGTAATATAACTAATAGTTATACTCATTGTAAACTTTGCAAAATATTGTTAGGTTTGAAGATGATGGATATTTAATTTCTGCTTATGGAACGTTTGGTCTAAGTCTAATGGTTTAATTGTTGAACTTGATGCTAAAGTAGTTGTTAATCTTTGATTCTTGATTGCAGGTACCTAACCCAAACCTTTGAAGACGTTCGACTCCAGCACATGGGCATAGACTGGATGTCCCCTTCAGTACTTTTGTTACCCCCACCCCCTTTTGTTGTAAGCCAAGTGAAGGCAGATTGTTGGGGAGTTTTATTCCATCATTTTGTTTAATGTTTATAAATTAACTTAGATTAATTTGTTGTGAGGATTCATAGCCAAATTCCAGAATTTCAGGACTAAGCTTTGTTATTGTTGTACTAGTAAGGTTAGCAAGGAATTGTAACTTGGCTACTTTTGCGTCATGGCATATGCACTTGGTGGTTTGATTCTATAGTAGGAAATATATGGACTTTCTCATGTATGGTTATTTTTGCTTTTAGGCTCTTCAAGCATTAAGGTGAAGGATAACTCTTCAATGTTTTTACTTGATCTGCTTCATCTATGTAACTGTGCAGGTTGTATAGTTTGTCTTACTGTGCTATGTACTCTGTCTTAACTTTGATTTTATACCTTTAATGATATTTTGAATTTGCTATTTGTCTAGGATGATTGCTGCAGTTATGCTCTCCTTGTCATGTTTATGTTTCTACGTGGTCTAAATACATGCTAAATAAATTCATAATGTTAAAAACATGTTAGTTTGCACTTTATGGATATAGGTGGAATGCTCTCTGATCTTGCCGTCTGTTAGTAAATTAATGGCTAAAATTACTTTTTTCTTTCCTTGAAATTTGGTCCAAGTTCGATTTTTGAAAATAGATGGAAAATAGTGTCATTAAATAATAGCTAGTTTGTCATTAAATAATTTGCATACATGGAAAATAGAGTGTTGACATGGCAAGTTAAAAAGTAATATGGCCTAGTATAAATTTAATTAAAAAGTTAGTGTTGCAGAACCTGTGGACAAGGCTGCCCTCTAGATTGCTGTTTGATGATTTTCTATATTTAATAACTTCTTAAGGTAAATAAGTTTGCATAAGAAACCAAAAGGCAACTCTTTGTCTCTTGGTTCCTCCAATTTGTTGGTATTGTCAGACATCTTTGTAACTGGTATAGAATAGCTACATGAAGTACAACGTAGCAGGAAATATTAAGTTAAATATGATCACCCCAATCCCAAAACAGCTACGATGTGATTCCAATACAAAATTAATTTATACTACAATATAGCATACATATAATTATAGTCATAACCACAATTACAAAATTGAATTGTAGGCGGGTGTTTCAGTAATACACTGTTGTCCCAAAAATTTGACACCTTGAGTCTCAGTAGAAATAGCACCTCCAATTGCATGGTGTGCCTCTTCTTCAGCTGACTCTGTAACCTTCAACTTCTTGCTTGATCCTGGTGAATCAGAAAGTGCTTTTAAAGAAGTACTTATAGTAGAGAAGACAGGTTCAGATAGCCTATGCTGATGACAGAAGGTAAGTAGGAACTCCAAAGTTTCTTCATGAGTTCAGACAATTCATGGCAGGATTTTGAAAAAAAACAAAATGTAAATGTTAGAAAGGTATGGGCACACACAACATTAGAGACAGGGACCGGAGAGAGTAATATATTCAGGAACATGATTTACCAATACCAATTAAATCCCATTGCATCTCTCAGTTTTATTGAGCCCCCTTGTTTACTATAACCAACATGTCTCAGTTTTGATTGCACCAATTCCCTACTTTTCTAAGCCAATAAGCTCTACCTCAAATTGCACCTCCTTCCCTTTTAAGATCAATGTGTAAGGTGAGGTTGTGGGTTCAAAATCCCCATGGTGCATATGTAACTTATTGAAAAATAAAATAAAAATAAAAAATCCCTAATTTTCCAAATCCATCCTATTGAATCCAAACTGATGTTTTATTCTGCCCTGGAGCAAGTACAGAAGATCCTCAATCTACCCAAGTCCGACATCTAATTCCATTGGCTGATTGTGCACCACAACACAATGTCATAAACACCCTAAGGAATTCTAAACCGCTAACTCCTATAAATGAAAGCAACTCACAGCATGGCTCATTAGAACTCATAAACATGAAAATCAATCCAAAAAGGGAAGAATTTTAGGCAGTATCAGAGTCCTTACCACACAATATTCTTTGTCGAAACTTGACAAACCAACATTTACCACCTCCAAGCCTTCTACCAAATTAAACAAATATGAAACAAACAACTTCTCCCATATACTTCTATTTTCATAAAAACCCACATAAACTAACAAAGCCTATCTAGAAGCAATCCAAGATGTTTATCTCAATCTCTCAACAATCATTCTCCTTCTGCCCAAAACAAAAACTGTTCTACGAATGAACTTCTCCATCAAAACCCCACCTATCTAGCCCATCTAGCTTGCTTCAAAATAAAGCATACCATTAATCCACATATTAAATATAACAACTTGCTAAGCATGGCCTCCTATTATTTCCAAATTAATGATTAATGATTAATCAATTATCTAATTATCCACCTAGTCTCTACCTTCACTTCTTGATCCAAAAAAATTAACCAAAAAAACCTACTTTTTATTCTTCCAAAATATTTGAATTTCCATATCCACGAGATGGGTTTTATGCAATACTACAAAACAGCTAAAAATATTCCGAACCCACATTCCAAAATCGAATATTTCATTCATATAACAAACTTCAAAAATTACCCACCAAAAAAAAAAAAGCTATGATTTTTGGGTTATACCTGTTGGGAAATGGAGTCCTGTGCAACCTTGTAATCATTGTTTCTGAACTGTTAGCTACCCTGCACATAGGAATCAAACTTTTACTATACATGACCACATTAGTGGCAAAGAAAGACTCTCTTCATGGTTGCCTTGTTCCTAGAAGTCCATTGACCATATAATATAGACAAAAGACACTGAAAGTACTTTAAGTTCTCTAAATTGCCCCTGATACCCTTCAGCCAGCTCTTGATCCATGACTGAATCGAGTAAGGCTGAATGAAATCAGTTTTAATGGACAGATAGAAACCAAACCAGATTGCTCTAGATGACAAGAAAAAAAAAAAGATCTATGGTTTATCTTTGACACAGAGGGTATAAGTCTTCAGTCCTCATGTCTTCTCCATTCTGCCCGGACAAGATGAGCATTCAATAAATCCTCCAAAGAAAGACAATCATTTTAGAAGGTAATTGTAACCCACATACATTTGCAAGAAATGCTAAGCATTTCACCGGGTAAATATGTGAAAAAATAACCACAATTTTCACACAATTCAAAACAAGAAGTCTCCTACTGCACTCATTTAAATGAAGAAAATTTAATAATTCTAAGATATTTAGTAAGCACATAGGCATAACTGAATAGTTTTTTTTTTTTGTTATAGAGAATTAAAGCTTACTAGCAAGATAAAGTTGGTGAAGGCAAAGCTCTAATGACTATGCAAAAGACATTAAAAAAAGGAAAGTAAAGAAGTTCATATAAAAAGTTGATCTTTCTTCCCAGTAAATGAGAAGAACATAGCTGCAAAGGAGTGAGAAGTGGAAATCTAACTGAGTGAGGGGTGAAACAGTAAGAGCATTATGCAGAAATTTGTCTATCTATAAATGTGGACTTAAATGTAAGCAAAGGTGAAAACTGTCCTGCTTTTGGGCTATTTTACCAAGAGATATTCAAGACACCTACACTTTTATTTTCCTCCAAGGACCACATTGATTCCCAATAGTGGGTCAATAAGCTTTCTTGGTAAAATACAATGTAACCCTTCATTCAATTTTTATTCAGCAACCAATTTGCCTTAAAGGGATGACAATAATACTAATAATTTGAAAGTAGCAATTAGCAAACAACATAAAAATAAATAAATAAATAAGAAAAATGGTTTTCAAAAGAAACCCAAAAACCAAAGAGCTCAAGCCAAACACATAGCAAAAGACTGACATTGAAACATAAGGAAGAAAAGTATTGGGACATTGACATTATATATATGCAATTAATAACCAAGAGATGTGGAGGACCAATATATTGTCAGCATCTTTACCAATCAATTAGTCCACTAATGCTAATGTATGACATTATTCACAACTATTATACTAACCTGGCTACGAACTATTAAGAGAGCACGAAAATTCCCTTTCTTTGCAAAAATTGATTCACCACCACAAAAGCCAGATGATATGCTCTTTATTGCAACAGTGTTAAAACCCAGTAAAGTGAGATGCACAAGTCTGCAAGCACATGAAATTTAGAATCTTTGTCAAAAGACATTTTTTTGTTCTTTTTCTATTACTTTGCTAACTAAGAAGAACTAAAATAGCACACTGTCTAACACAGACAAGTAATAATGAAAATAGGCCAAAACAGATGGAGACCACTGCAGTACCCTTCTTTTAATGTGCCAAAATCAAACATCTTTAAGGCTTAAGTGTAGAATAAAAAACTAAGCAAAAACAGTCAAGGAAATATATCACAGAGACCCAAATGCTATGTTATTTCTCCAGAACACATCAAAAGTGGTGGAAGCCTAGGGCTATCTTCATAGAAGCAAATAACATGAGTTGTTATTGTGTCATACATGGTACGATGTACAAGTGTAATTCCATAAAATGAATGTCTAATTGATTTATGAAGAACTCACATTCCCATCCCCACAGCTTCAATAAATACATGAGGCTTAACCATTAAAAGCAAGGGTCTTGATTTACTTACTTGCATCCATGGTGTCTAGAACAAGGAAGAAAAACAAATTAATAAAAATAAAATATATTAACAAAATTCTCAAAAAAATACAGAATAACTTCAGTAGGAAAAATACCACCAGTAATAAATACCAAGATAAAATGAGAATGAAGGTAGAAGCAAAAGAACAAATAATCAATTCAAAGTACAGTAGTAGGATAATTGCAAACAGCCATGTTGTTGAGTGAAACTAGACCTTTTACAAGTGAAAGTAAAATGTAATATTCATGGAAGTTACTTCTTAACCACATTGATACTTAATAAAAATTGTTTTGTTATGAAGTGAAACAAAGACAAATGACGTTGAAAAAATAGGGTGTAAAAGGCTCACCAAAAATGTCAGTCAATAATAAATTCAACACCTCCATCATCCAGTCCCACACCCTCGTTTGGGTTTTCTTTTGCGCAATGGGTACTTTCTTTCTTCAGGTTCTTGTACACCCTTAATAAGTGATGGATCACGTGCACATCGTTTACGTCGTTTGCCCCTACCATATGTGATAAGGGGCACTTGTATTTGCCCTATACTCTCAATCTGAGTAATATGTTCATCCACCTGACCGGATTGTGGATGTTGTAACGATGACATGGCCGGGATGTTAGAATGCTGAAGGGTCTGAGGGTTAAGGACAACAATAGTAGGGGCGGTAGTAGTAGATGGGGCAATAAAAGGCTCAAGAATAGGGGTGGTAGTAGTGGATGGAGCAACATAAGGCTGGGAGGTAGTAGTGGATGGGGTAACAAAAGGCTCAGGGATAGGGGTAGGAGTGGTACTAGTGGATTGGGCAAAATAAGGTTCAGGGATGGGGGTGATACTAGTAAATGGAACAAAATAAGGCTCAGGGATGGGGGTGGTACTAATGGATGGAACAACAACAGGCTGGTGGGTAGTGATGGTACTAATGGCAGGGGCAACATAAGGCTGGGGGATGGATGTGCTAATAATGGATGGGGTAACAAAAGACTCAGGGATAGGGGTGGTACTAGTGGATGGGGCAACAACGGGCTGGGGGGTAGTGGTGGTACTAGTGGCAGGGGCAACATAAGGCTGGGGGATGGATGTGGTAGTAGAGGATAGAGTAACAAAAGGCTCAGGGGTAGGGGTGGTACTAGTGGAAGGGGCAATATAAGGCTGAGGGATGGATGTGGTGGTAGTGGATGGGGTAATAAAAAGCTCAGGGGTAGGGGTGGTACTAATGGATGGGGCAACAATAGGCTGGGAGGTAGTGGTGGTACTAGTGGATGGGGCAACATTGGTAGTAGTGGATTGGGTCACAAAAGGCTCAGGGGTAGGGGTGGTACTAGTGGATGGGGTAGCAATGGGCTGGGGGGTAGTGGTGGTACTAGTGGAGGAATCAAGAGCAAGAGCAGCACATGCAATGGTAAATATCTCAGACTCTGGTTCAGCAAGTTCACGAATCCGTGCCAAACTAGAAGTCTGCCATATAAGATGCATAAAGTTTGTTAGTACGATATACCAAGTTGCATAAATTTAGTCACTATATTCATCATTATTGAACTTGATAAAATACATACCATAGCATCAATTAATGCCCCCATAGGGCTTATGAAGCGGCGTGTGATACGCCTATACCACTTCATATATTCATCGTTCTCGTCCATCAAACCAACTTGAGGATCCGCACTAGCAATATGCTCTCTACGGTTCTGCCACAATTCTATGTGTGGGGCATGAGAATGTTCCCAATTTTTTTGGCCTTGTCCCCGAAGATCAATTGAATGCAACTTCTCATCAGTATTAACATTTGATGGAATGTGCTGCTGCATCCCAAACTGGCGCATCACTCGATCAGGATAATGTTTCTCAACAATATGAAAACATATCAATGGTACAACTGCCCGCCATATCTCTTTCCCAACTGTGCAGTACTCAGGTAGGTCGGCTATAACTTCATCACTGTATGGTTGCCAAACCACCTACAAAAAAAATTATATTTAGTATATCATTATACAAATCCAATGTTATATTCAATAAGACATCCAACATATACAAATAAACTAGTTAATAAGACTACCTGAGAAGGTTTTTGTCTATCTAACATGTAACGGTATGATGTGACAGCATGGGTGGCAACACCTTGAGCATTTAAATCATCACGCCACCTAAATCCATTGAAATTTAACATTTCATAACATATTAAAATAACAAGAATAAGAAAAAGCAAAACAATAATTATAATGAGTTGATTTCATACCTAATGCCCAAAGGACCTCTCGGTAAAGGTTGTCCCTCGATGTCAACGAAAGGCTCAATATGCTCCCTTAACAACCTCTGTGGCGCAATGTGGGGAAACCTATCTCGTGCCCATAACTGTAGCAATATAAGTGCACCCCCAATTTCAGAAGCGCCTATCTTGGCTGCTTTGCACATCTCTCGATACAACCATGCTAATGTTGCACCACCCCAACTATATTT
>OU015766.1:6805158-6948744 GCA_907173295.1 Fagus sylvatica | reverse complement strand
CCTATCTAGCCCATCTAGCTTGCTTCAAAATAAAGCATACCATTAATCCACATATTAAATATAACAACTTGCTAAGCATGGCCTCCTATTATTTCCAAATTAATGATTAATGATTAATCAATTATCTAATTATCCACCTAGTCTCTACCTTCACTTCTTGATCCAAAAAAATTAACCAAAAAAACCTACTTTTTATTCTTCCAAAATATTTGAATTTCCATATCCACGAGATGGGTTTTATGCAATACTACAAAACAGCTAAAAATATTCCGAACCCACATTCCAAAATCGAATATTTCATTCATATAACAAACTTCAAAAATTACCCACCAAAAAAAAAAAAGCTATGATTTTTGGGTTATACCTGTTGGGAAATGGAGTCCTGTGCAACCTTGTAATCATTGTTTCTGAACTGTTAGCTACCCTGCACATAGGAATCAAACTTTTACTATACATGACCACATTAGTGGCAAAGAAAGACTCTCTTCATGGTTGCCTTGTTCCTAGAAGTCCATTGACCATATAATATAGACAAAAGACACTGAAAGTACTTTAAGTTCTCTAAATTGCCCCTGATACCCTTCAGCCAGCTCTTGATCCATGACTGAATCGAGTAAGGCTGAATGAAATCAGTTTTAATGGACAGATAGAAACCAAACCAGATTGCTCTAGATGACAAGAAAAAAAAAAAGATCTATGGTTTATCTTTGACACAGAGGGTATAAGTCTTCAGTCCTCATGTCTTCTCCATTCTGCCCGGACAAGATGAGCATTCAATAAATCCTCCAAAGAAAGACAATCATTTTAGAAGGTAATTGTAACCCACATACATTTGCAAGAAATGCTAAGCATTTCACCGGGTAAATATGTGAAAAAATAACCACAATTTTCACACAATTCAAAACAAGAAGTCTCCTACTGCACTCATTTAAATGAAGAAAATTTAATAATTCTAAGATATTTAGTAAGCACATAGGCATAACTGAATAGTTTTTTTTTTTTGTTATAGAGAATTAAAGCTTACTAGCAAGATAAAGTTGGTGAAGGCAAAGCTCTAATGACTATGCAAAAGACATTAAAAAAAGGAAAGTAAAGAAGTTCATATAAAAAGTTGATCTTTCTTCCCAGTAAATGAGAAGAACATAGCTGCAAAGGAGTGAGAAGTGGAAATCTAACTGAGTGAGGGGTGAAACAGTAAGAGCATTATGCAGAAATTTGTCTATCTATAAATGTGGACTTAAATGTAAGCAAAGGTGAAAACTGTCCTGCTTTTGGGCTATTTTACCAAGAGATATTCAAGACACCTACACTTTTATTTTCCTCCAAGGACCACATTGATTCCCAATAGTGGGTCAATAAGCTTTCTTGGTAAAATACAATGTAACCCTTCATTCAATTTTTATTCAGCAACCAATTTGCCTTAAAGGGATGACAATAATACTAATAATTTGAAAGTAGCAATTAGCAAACAACATAAAAATAAATAAATAAATAAGAAAAATGGTTTTCAAAAGAAACCCAAAAACCAAAGAGCTCAAGCCAAACACATAGCAAAAGACTGACATTGAAACATAAGGAAGAAAAGTATTGGGACATTGACATTATATATATGCAATTAATAACCAAGAGATGTGGAGGACCAATATATTGTCAGCATCTTTACCAATCAATTAGTCCACTAATGCTAATGTATGACATTATTCACAACTATTATACTAACCTGGCTACGAACTATTAAGAGAGCACGAAAATTCCCTTTCTTTGCAAAAATTGATTCACCACCACAAAAGCCAGATGATATGCTCTTTATTGCAACAGTGTTAAAACCCAGTAAAGTGAGATGCACAAGTCTGCAAGCACATGAAATTTAGAATCTTTGTCAAAAGACATTTTTTTGTTCTTTTTCTATTACTTTGCTAACTAAGAAGAACTAAAATAGCACACTGTCTAACACAGACAAGTAATAATGAAAATAGGCCAAAACAGATGGAGACCACTGCAGTACCCTTCTTTTAATGTGCCAAAATCAAACATCTTTAAGGCTTAAGTGTAGAATAAAAAACTAAGCAAAAACAGTCAAGGAAATATATCACAGAGACCCAAATGCTATGTTATTTCTCCAGAACACATCAAAAGTGGTGGAAGCCTAGGGCTATCTTCATAGAAGCAAATAACATGAGTTGTTATTGTGTCATACATGGTACGATGTACAAGTGTAATTCCATAAAATGAATGTCTAATTGATTTATGAAGAACTCACATTCCCATCCCCACAGCTTCAATAAATACATGAGGCTTAACCATTAAAAGCAAGGGTCTTGATTTACTTACTTGCATCCATGGTGTCTAGAACAAGGAAGAAAAACAAATTAATAAAAATAAAATATATTAACAAAATTCTCAAAAAAATACAGAATAACTTCAGTAGGAAAAATACCACCAGTAATAAATACCAAGATAAAATGAGAATGAAGGTAGAAGCAAAAGAACAAATAATCAATTCAAAGTACAGTAGTAGGATAATTGCAAACAGCCATGTTGTTGAGTGAAACTAGACCTTTTACAAGTGAAAGTAAAATGTAATATTCATGGAAGTTACTTCTTAACCACATTGATACTTAATAAAAATTGTTTTGTTATGAAGTGAAACAAAGACAAATGACGTTGAAAAAATAGGGTGTAAAAGGCTCACCAAAAATGTCAGTCAATAATAAATTCAACACCTCCATCATCCAGTCCCACACCCTCGTTTGGGTTTTCTTTTGCGCAATGGGTACTTTCTTTCTTCAGGTTCTTGTACACCCTTAATAAGTGATGGATCACGTGCACATCGTTTACGTCGTTTGCCCCTACCATATGTGATAAGGGGCACTTGTATTTGCCCTATACTCTCAATCTGAGTAATATGTTCATCCACCTGACCGGATTGTGGATGTTGTAACGATGACATGGCCGGGATGTTAGAATGCTGAAGGGTCTGAGGGTTAAGGACAACAATAGTAGGGGCGGTAGTAGTAGATGGGGCAATAAAAGGCTCAAGAATAGGGGTGGTAGTAGTGGATGGAGCAACATAAGGCTGGGAGGTAGTAGTGGATGGGGTAACAAAAGGCTCAGGGATAGGGGTAGGAGTGGTACTAGTGGATTGGGCAAAATAAGGTTCAGGGATGGGGGTGATACTAGTAAATGGAACAAAATAAGGCTCAGGGATGGGGGTGGTACTAATGGATGGAACAACAACAGGCTGGTGGGTAGTGATGGTACTAATGGCAGGGGCAACATAAGGCTGGGGGATGGATGTGCTAATAATGGATGGGGTAACAAAAGACTCAGGGATAGGGGTGGTACTAGTGGATGGGGCAACAACGGGCTGGGGGGTAGTGGTGGTACTAGTGGCAGGGGCAACATAAGGCTGGGGGATGGATGTGGTAGTAGAGGATAGAGTAACAAAAGGCTCAGGGGTAGGGGTGGTACTAGTGGAAGGGGCAATATAAGGCTGAGGGATGGATGTGGTGGTAGTGGATGGGGTAATAAAAAGCTCAGGGGTAGGGGTGGTACTAATGGATGGGGCAACAATAGGCTGGGAGGTAGTGGTGGTACTAGTGGATGGGGCAACATTGGTAGTAGTGGATTGGGTCACAAAAGGCTCAGGGGTAGGGGTGGTACTAGTGGATGGGGTAGCAATGGGCTGGGGGGTAGTGGTGGTACTAGTGGAGGAATCAAGAGCAAGAGCAGCACATGCAATGGTAAATATCTCAGACTCTGGTTCAGCAAGTTCACGAATCCGTGCCAAACTAGAAGTCTGCCATATAAGATGCATAAAGTTTGTTAGTACGATATACCAAGTTGCATAAATTTAGTCACTATATTCATCATTATTGAACTTGATAAAATACATACCATAGCATCAATTAATGCCCCCATAGGGCTTATGAAGCGGCGTGTGATACGCCTATACCACTTCATATATTCATCGTTCTCGTCCATCAAACCAACTTGAGGATCCGCACTAGCAATATGCTCTCTACGGTTCTGCCACAATTCTATGTGTGGGGCATGAGAATGTTCCCAATTTTTTTGGCCTTGTCCCCGAAGATCAATTGAATGCAACTTCTCATCAGTATTAACATTTGATGGAATGTGCTGCTGCATCCCAAACTGGCGCATCACTCGATCAGGATAATGTTTCTCAACAATATGAAAACATATCAATGGTACAACTGCCCGCCATATCTCTTTCCCAACTGTGCAGTACTCAGGTAGGTCGGCTATAACTTCATCACTGTATGGTTGCCAAACCACCTACAAAAAAAATTATATTTAGTATATCATTATACAAATCCAATGTTATATTCAATAAGACATCCAACATATACAAATAAACTAGTTAATAAGACTACCTGAGAAGGTTTTTGTCTATCTAACATGTAACGGTATGATGTGACAGCATGGGTGGCAACACCTTGAGCATTTAAATCATCACGCCACCTAAATCCATTGAAATTTAACATTTCATAACATATTAAAATAACAAGAATAAGAAAAAGCAAAACAATAATTATAATGAGTTGATTTCATACCTAATGCCCAAAGGACCTCTCGGTAAAGGTTGTCCCTCGATGTCAACGAAAGGCTCAATATGCTCCCTTAACAACCTCTGTGGCGCAATGTGGGGAAACCTATCTCGTGCCCATAACTGTAGCAATATAAGTGCACCCCCAATTTCAGAAGCGCCTATCTTGGCTGCTTTGCACATCTCTCGATACAACCATGCTAATGTTGCACCACCCCAACTATATTTCCCCGCAACATCAAAGTCCTCAAGCAATGTTAGGAACATTAAGTGGACTTTGTCTTGTGATTTATCTGCAAAGATACTACCTCCCATCAACTGAAGGATGTACATCCGTGCATATCTCTCTACCGTCACATCATCGGCATCAGCTGCTAGTGGTGGGAACTGTTGGGCTAGCCAATTCAAACTAAGACGTGACCCACTGAGTTGCGGACTAGGTGGATCAACGCCTAATAACCGAATGCACAACTCCCGCCACTTCGAATCTATCAACCCCGTAACTGGTAGACCATCCACTGGTAGGCCTAACTGAATAGACACATCCTCTAGAGTGATGGTCATCTCCCCAGATGGGAGATGAAATGTGTGTGTCTCTGGACGCCAACGCTCCACTAACGCTGTGATAAAGTGCCAATCCAATTTGATGAACGGCAAACGGGACAATCCATAAAATCCAGCACGACGCAAATAGGAGACAATTCGAGGATTATTAAGACCACTTCGTGCCAGCGTCGCCTCACGACGACGACATGTTAAAGGAGTAGAATCCTACAAAAGGAAAAAGACATTGTTAAATAATTATTGTACATAATATTTAATGGATAGTGTAGAACTTATGAAAATTAAGATCTTACATCTATTTTCCAAATATTGTTAGAGCGATGTGTAGCCTGTCTAGTCAAAACACTATCATCAATAGGACCAGGCTCCATGTCTAATAAATCCTACATAAGAAAAATGATATATCACATCAATATTAAATAAAATTTTTAAAAAAGGCACAATACATTGCATCAACATAGATTTCAAATAAATAAAAGAAGGATGATATGTTGCATGAAGACCTATTACAAAGAAATAATGTTATTATGTTGCATCAACACCGTTTACAAAGAAATAATGTTATTATTATTTTGTGTTCCTTAAAATACAATTCCCTAAATATTAATTTCAGCAACCCTATGAAATTCTTCTTAAACACCCCAAACATATATAGTGCTATTGTTACCCTTTTGGAAGTCAAAATATCATGACTAAAAACCTATGAGGATTAATTCGTTAGCCTAACACTTAGTAATCTTTATTCGTTTTCAGTACTTCTGTAATCTTTAAATGTGGTGGATGATACTCTTGGTCAACAAGCTCTGAAGTAGTAACTTTTATGAGCCTAAATTCTGTACCAACACAGCAGTTAAATTGTTGTCACCAACACTGCAACCATACCAATTTCACTAGCAACCCAACTCTACAAATCCAGTGTTTCTCCACCCTTCTTGCACCCAATTTGTAGGGAAATTTACCAAGTTTCTTGCTTGTTTTTCCATTGGTAAGTTATACACATCCAGTAGGTCGTGAACCCATGACTTACCTTGTTCTCAAAAGGGAGGAATTTCCATTTAAACTATAGCTTATTAAAATGTTGAGTTTTCTGCTTGATTGTATTTCATGGGAAATCATGACTACATATATTTTAGTAATAACAAGGATTAGGTGCTAGTGGTTTCAAACTTTAATTTTTACATACATTCATAAGGATTCATTCTTTTACAGAAAATCTGTTTATAGGACTTCTTTATGTTGATATTTTACATTGGGCAAAACTTACATGATCATATTAATCAATGCAACAAAACCAATGTTATCTTTTTCAATGACAATTAAATACAACCACATTGTTCATTAGTCAATGCAACCACTTGGTTGAATTTAATTAGAGAATCTAAGGAACTATACCTAATTTCTCCTTTTTATATTCTATCCTTTCGTGGTGCAAGTTAATGGGAAGAATAATTTGATATATGTAATTTGAATAGGTGGGAATGCGGTCCAAGCAAATTTCCATGGGAATTCACGGCCATAGAGACCATGTTTCTGCTGGAGGGGAAAGTCAAGGTTTATGTTGATGGTAGAAATACAAATACAAAAAATTGGGTCATTCTTCAAAACCCAGAAGTAAACAGAAGAAAAATCAAAATAAACCCAGAAATTTATATTGCATATTAATTCGTTGAGAAAAAAAAACACCCACAGACACTTTCAAAATAACGAAGACATCCAGCAATGAAAAAATCAAATGGATAAGCTTTGCACTTGCAATCAGTTCAGTCAGATTACTAACCTTACAACCACAACACTATTCTAGCAAAGCAAGTTGGTTCAGTCAGAGAGCCTAGAACAGAGACATCCAGCAATGAAAAAAATCAAAAAGCAAGAATTAGAAACCCTAAATCAGTAAATAGAGCAGTAATCTTCAGCAAAGAAAAGAGAGGGCTTACAGAGGAAAGAGAGAGAGAGAGAGCAGTTACCTTAGAGAGAGAACCGATTCGAACGAGATGGAGAGTGGTAGAGAAGGGCGTGAGAGAATAGTGTTGGAGGTTGGAAATCCCCGGGGGTGAGGCGTGAGCTGAGGCTGAGGGAGGCGTGACGTGAGGTGAGGTGAGGCTGACGGAGGCGGAGGCGTGAGGGAGGCGGAGGTGTGAGGCGTGAGGGAGAGGCGTGAGGGAGGCGGAGGCGTGAGGCGTGAGGGAGAGGCGTGAGGGAGAGGCGTGAGGGAGGCGGAGGCGTGAGGCGTGAGGCGTGAGGGAGAGGCGTGAGGGAGGCGTGAGGCTTGAGGGAGGCGGTGTGAGGCGTGAGGGAGAGGCGTGAGGGAGGCGGAGGCGTGAGGCGTGAGGGAGGCGGTACTGTGAAGAAATAAAAATGGTAAAGGGTTCAGGTATATAAAACTATAACTCGTGTTTGGCAAACACGATTTCCAGGTGGATTTTTTTTTTAAATTGTTGTGCCACGTCATCTAAAATCGTGTAACGGAAACACGATTTCTGCTCTTAAAATCGTGTAACGGAAACACGATTTTTAAACAGGCTATTTTTACAAATTATTTTGGGACAATAATATTTTACATAATTAATATTAAAATAATATTATTTAACAAAAAAAATCAAAAATATTAATAGGATGTAAAGACAGTTTCAGACACATTCAAAAAAAAAAAAAAGACCAATACTGAACAAGAAAATTTAAAACATAGAGTCTTAGACACTTCATTCATAAACATAAACTAAAGAACTTCATTCATAAACTCAGATTCCAATTTAATCACGACAAAAAACCATAAACTTACAAAAAAATAAAGCTTACCAAATCATAGGCCGGTGTGGTGGTGGTTTGGAGAGGAGATGATTGCTAGAGAAGAGAAGTGACGGTGCCGTGGTGATTTGGAGAAGAGGGAGAGCCTCACGGCAATGGGTTTCACGGCAAAGGGGTCTCACGGCGTTGGACTTCACGGTGGTGGTGCGAGGCGGTGGCGGTGATGTGGTGGCGATGGGTCTCACGGCGGCAAGGAGGGAGGGAGGGAATGCGTGAAAAAAAATGAAAAGGGAGGGAGGGAGGCAAGCAACACGTGAGAAAGGCAATATATGAGAAAGGTGGAAACCCTAATTTGTGATACGACACCGTTTCATTAGTTTTATTGAGTATTTTATTTTTTTTTAATATGATGTGTCAAAATTTGCCACATCAGATGATACGTCATCTGTCCAAATAGGCACTCAACGGAGGGCTTCTAACAAAATTGGATGGAAGATGCAATTTGATAGTTAAAAAGAGTTACGTGACCAAAATGAATATTTTTGAAATTAGGAGGTCAAAATAAAAACTCCCCCTAAGTTAGGGGCAAAAAATTGACTTTAGTTTAAAATATTACTAAGTAACATAGAAACAGACCAACTCACCATATTAGGGTCACCATTAAGAGCATCGAAGTAGATTTTGCAGTCTCCCTCAACTATAAGATGCTGGAACTTTTTAGAGGAGGCCAGTTCTAGAGCCCAAAAAATAGCATGAGTTTCTGCTTGAATTGGTTCACATAAAACATGTTCTTTTGTCCAAGCTTTGATCACTTGTCCTTGTTCATCTCGGGCAACAATAGCAAGAGAGGTGTGGTCATTAGCAACAGCTGCATCCACATTTAGTTTTATTACACCGAATGGGGGACATTTCCAACAATGTTTATTACATGGTTTCGTCTTTTCCTCTTTGTGCAGTATAGAAATATGCTTTTTAGCTCTCATTTCCAGACAATTTATAGATGATAGAAGGTTTACCTGAGCAGTGTTATGTGTTACCTGATTTCTTAGGTTCCAAATTGTCTCCAGAGTGAGAACTAATTGAATTGAACATTGTGTAGCTATATCTTCATCCCCATGTGCAAGTAAAAAGTTTGGGGTAGGTGGGTTTAGAATAAACTCGACTATCTCATCACTGCTGTTAACGTTCAGGCTTTCAGTTCTGATGCTCCACTGACACCCAAACCATATTCCCTTGGCCACAGGACATTTGAAAAAAAATATGGACATCAGATTCTTCAGCTTCCCCACATAAATGGCAAAGTTAAATGTAGAGTATTTCTTTCATTTTACTTTCAAAGAAAATATACATGGCACAAAATTTAAGCCAATTTCCACCATAAATATAATTAATGCCAAGTGTACCCAAAAATATTTATGGAAAGTGAAGTGTAATACTATAAATGTAATTAATGCCTTTAAAATTCAATTATTAAGTGCATACAAAAAAGATGAGCGATGGTAAAAGTATTGAATTGCCACATATGTGAGTTGGAAGGTGTATCATTTTTTTTTATGTCTTCAAGGACGTCACATGTCACTTAAGGAGAGAACTTGCTATACCTGACAAAATTTGAACCCAAACCTAAACCCAAAAAAAAAAAATATATATATTGGATGGGTAATATGCCGTTTTACGAAAAGTTTTTGATAAGACCCGATTTTGACTAGACCATCGGGTCGAACCTATATTCTGTTGGAAAAATGGTTAGAAGTGAATGATAAATTGCCTTCTAAAAAATGGGTCAAGTGGGTCCATGTGAGTTAGGTCCAGTCCATCCAATTTATGTATTTATTAATACATTATTTTCCCTCAAATTGTTGTGTCTTTTCTAAATAGTTGTGATTATTCATCTTGCACCTTTTCTGAATAGGTGTGACTCTATCTATAAATAAAGTGTCTCCTCATTCATTTAAAAAGTAACTTTTGAAATTGCTTTGAGTTAGTTATTTCCTATGATTTTGAGAGTCTTATTTGCATAAGTTAAGAGAGACAAAGAGACACCAGTTATGCTTGTTGGGCACGTAGATTGCTTGTGATTCTTTTGCATGTTGTTGATCATTGTATCTTGGGAGACAAACGTCCAAGGGTCTCAAAGAACCACTAAGATAATAGTATGAGAAGCGAAATCTATCTTAAGGACATAGTGTGATACACTGGCCTTGATCAGTTTCCATATTCATTCTACATTTACTGTGAGTTTTTATTGTTTATTGACTGTGACAAATTTTTTCTTGTTGTTTATTTTTACAGAATCATATGATATATATCCAACATATTCGACCCGACCCATTGATCAAGTCTTTATTTTAAATTTTAAACTTAAATTTTTATTGAATCATTTTTAATGTATGTTTGTATACTAAAATTACATTAAATTTTCTATATTGTAAATGAAAATACAAATGACATAATTCTTCAACTTGATGCGCGCAATACTCAATGTAAATGCCTTCAATGTCGCATCCATTACTAACATTGAGTAGTTTTTTTATAAGTTCGTTAAAGATTTTTTTTAATTATTAATTGTTTTGTTTACCATACATGTTATATTTTACTTCTTTTTTTTAGGTTGTTCTTTGAGCCCCGATAGAAATCTTACTCTAAACTAATTTTAATTTGTTAATGTTGAAGATCGAACCCACACTCATAGAGAGATGAGGATCAAAGGGAATAGGAGAAACTATTGGGCCTAATGCCTAGTGACATGTTATATTTTAAGTTTAATTACCATTTTGGTCCTCAACCTATGTCATTTGTGTCAAAATGGTCCTTCATGTTTCAAATATGTCAATTTGGTCCTCAACTTTTCATCTTTGTGTTATTTTGGTCCTTATCGTTAAGTGATGGATGAAAAATATTGACATGGTTAATGATTTTATTATAATTAGCCTCTTCACACGAGCTATGCATGTGTTCAGAGGCTTTTTCTATTTTTTGGGTAAATTGTATAATCCTCTTTTTTTAATATAAATATAGATATGGATGATAAATTAAAAATAATAAATAAAACAAAAGGAATAAAAAATCATATTTTGTAAATGATTTTACTTCCTTAAATTTTACTGGAACATTTGATTTGTTTTTATAATAAAGAATGTAATGTACAGACATCCTGTAAATTAACTGATTTCATTCGAATTACACATCAAATTGATATCAATCTCTTTTGCTATCACTTGAAGTGGTTGATTTGTGTGTCAGGTCTTTGCTATTACTTGAAGTGGTTGATTTGTATCAGGTCTTTGCTGTCACTTGAAGTAGTTGATCTGTATCGCATCTTTCAATTGATGGTTGATCTATACTAGTGGTTTATCTGTATCGCATCTTTAAATTGATGGTTGATCATTATATACTACTGTAGAAGTAAAAGATAATAAAACTGGAGATTAAAAAAATAATTAAAAATTATTAGTTATTTAAAAAAAGAAGAAGGTTATAATAAACCGTTATTGGTTGGGGTACAAATATAAAATTCACCAATAATATGCCGAAAACAATACATCCTAAAAATATAAAATTCACCAATAAAAGGTTTTATATGCCTATTAAAAAAAAAAACTTTGTAAATTCTTTACACACTTGAGGGCCTCTCTAAGAACACCCATATACATGTTTCCAATAAGCACTCACTTCTCCACAATTAGCCAGAAATTGCCAAGATATTCCCTAGTCAACTAATTCTTAATGGAAAATGAAAAGAAAAAAATGGTAAATTTTTAAGGATACAGATCATAGTCTCTCTCTCTCTCTCTCCATTCTCTTTAATCAATTGGTCAAAACCTAGATGTTTTTTTCTTTTACTTTTCCATGATTCTCAACAAACCAAAAAAGGCATAGAACCGAAATTTTAAAAAAGAAAAAGAAATCATAAATGAGTAAAACTTAAATATGGTACATTGATGAAAAAAAACACTCAGGTATGTTGATTTTAAATCCAAAAAATAAGTGTTTGAACAAAACTAAATTTTATTAATTAATTAAGTTCATTATCCAGTTTTATCCAAACTGATTACTTAATTAATTATCCAACTTCTGTAAATCAAAAGGGTGTGTTTGGTCCGAATTATGCCTTAATGATAAAGGACTTGGTTCAATCCAGCAATGGTAAACACTTAACTGATTTACTTATAATTTTATTGTTGAAGTTGATATTAAACAATCTCTAAGACAAACTTGATAACAAATTCAATCTCGAGATAACAAGTTATTGTTTATTCTCTACATATGCCAATAACTTCAAATTCAACAAGGCAGTAAATAGTTATAAACTGCAGAATCTTTATATTAAACAGTAATCGAGCACAAACACTTCAAACTGAACAAGAACAACAGAAACTTACAAAAGGAGAAGTTTCATGTTACTCTCACACACTTCTGGAACTCGAACTGCAATCTATGTCTCACTCAAACTGGAATCACACTAAATGCACTCAAACACACTGAATTACACTGTTTTACACACTAAATTACACTCAAACACACTTTAAAACACATTTAAACACACTTTGAATCACAATTGAACTCTTGAACTTTGGAAAATACGTGGGGCTGTAACTGTTTTATTTTCTTCTATTTATACCTTCCTTGAGCAGCAGTTCTTCAATTGAATAGTTATTTTCTTCATTTTGAATTTCAAATCATTAAGAGATCTGGTTCAATACAGAATAACAACTTCCTTGGAGATGATAACACCTATCACATGAGTTTCCAGATTATAAATAAACCGTGACTTAACAGTCACTAAAAGAAAATAGGTCATTAGCAACAAAACCTTTTCGTCGCACAAAAGTCTCAATTTCGTCGCTTGATGTACCAGGCGACGAAATAGTACATTAGGCGACAAAAATCGTTTCGTCAACTAATGTTGGTAGCCGAAAAGTCCTGGCGACGAAATATTTTTGTCGCCTAATAGTTTCAACATTTAGCGACGAATGTTTTCGTCGCCTATTAATTTCATTGCCTAAATATTATTTGGCGACGAACTTATTTTTGTCGTCAAAAGTTGATTTGACGACGAAACATAATTCGTCGCCTAAAGTTGATTTGGCGACGAATTATAAATCTATAGGCGACGAAACTTAGTTTTGTAGCTAAATAATATTTTTAGGCGACGAATTTGTTTTTGTCACCAAAAGTTGATTTGTCAACGAAACATAATTCGTCGCCCAAAAATCTATAGGCGACGAAACTTACTTTTGTAGCTAAATAATCTTTACGCGAGGAATTTTACATCGTCGCCAATTGTTTTTTGTTTTTTTTTTTCAACCTGTTAGGCGACGAAAATATGCGTCGCCAATCACCATATATATATATATATATATATATATATATATATATATATATATATATATATATATATATATATATATATATATATATATACCTACTCAGTACCACCTGTTATTAAGAAATCAATTCATTTTCAACAATAAATCCATAAACAAATCATCCATACATTCCATAGGTAAATAATATACAAGTTTAAAATTATCATAAATACAATCAGTACCATAATTTGTTAATTATGAAAAGCTTGTCAGCCCACAAAAGCAGAGGAACCAAACCCTTCAGCTCATTCCTTAAACACAAAAAAGGGGAATGGAAGAGATTGGAATAGTTCCCTAGCACTTACAATTGAAGGTCCATCTAACTACAAGAGTGCGATTAATACAAATGAAAAAAGATGTCTTTTAACAATACAAAAACAAAAAAGATGACTTCAAATGAGAAAATATGTCATCATTCCCCCAAGCTCATATAATCTGCACAAAATATCAATAAAATAACATTAAGACAAACAAGCAAAAACATAATTTGTAAGAAATATGAGAATTATTTTTAAGCATACGTAAAACTAATGACACCATGACTTTTAGTGCTTTTACCCTTTCCCCACTCATTTCTAAGTGTTATGAAACGCACATTTGCATGCGCATACCTCTCTAACCGTGAAGTCCTATTAAAGTATTGCAAGTTCATACGTTTTACTTTGGGCCCGAGTGTCATGTTCGTGTTGGTCACACCCCTTCCATGGTCTTTTTATGTTTTCACCACTTTGTAGGACATTTATAAGCTAAAGTGTTATTAAACGCACATTTATAAGTTGTGCATAACTCTCTAACCGTCAATCCTACCTTCATTCCACAAATTCCTAAATGTTACTTTGAACCAGAGGGTCGTGGTCATATAGGTTCACAAGGCCATTCCGTGACTGTTTTATGTTTTTTGCCATTTGGCCACTCATTTTTAAACTTACGTATTTTGAAACGCACATTTGCACATAATTCTCTAACCGTTAGCCCTATCAACGTTTTGTAAGTTCCTACATGTTACGTTGGACCTAATGATCGTGTTAGTGTCGGTCCATGGACTGTTCCTTGGCCTTTTTATGTTTTTGTCCCTTTGCACTGAATATTTAAAGGTTAAAGTGCTATGAAATGCACATTTGTGCATAACTCTTTAACTGTAAGTTCTATCAACGTATTGTAAATTCGTACATGTTACTTTGAACCCAGGGTTGTGTTCGTGTTAGTTCACGGACTATTCCATGGCTTTTTTATGTTTTTGTCCCTTTACAAGATATTTATAAGCTAAAGTGCTATGAAACGCACATTTGTACATAACTCTCTAACTGTAAGTCCTATCAACGTATTGTAAGTTCCGACATGTTACTTTGGACCCAAGGGTCGTGTTCATATTGGTCTATAGACTTTTCCATAGCCTTTTTAAGTTTTTGTCCCTTTATGGGACATTTATAAGCTAAAATGTTATGAAATGCATATTTGTGCATAACTCTCTAGCTCTAAGTCCTGTCAATGTATTATAAGTTCTTACATGTTACTTTGGACCCAAGCATTATGTTTGTGTCAGTCCACGAATTGTTCCAAGGCATTTTTATGTTTTTGTCCCTTTGCGGAACATTTATAAGCTAAAGTGCTATAAAAAGCACATTTGTGCATAACTCTCTAACCATAAGTCCTATCAACGTATTGTAAGTTCCTACATATTACTTTGGACATGAGGGTCATGTTCATGTCGGTCCATGGACAATTCTAAATATAACTCTTTAACTTTTGGCATTAACTTATTAAAGTCAATATGTAAAAAAAAAAAAAAAAAAAAATACTAACCATATCTTAGTTTTAGCCAGAAGATGAGCTCCCTCCATTCCCGAAAAGTTCAGCTCCAGTTGTCATTAGTTCTACCATTAGTTGTCTTACCCAATGTCATCCAACTCTTATCCATGTCTAATTTTTTCAAATTTTTTGTTTCCTATTTTAGAAAAATAACAAAATAATTGATAAGTAAAGTGACTAAAACAAAATAATCAAATTAAACCAACTCAACAATCAAACACTCCCAATATCAACTTAAACCACCTTATAACACCATGCAAGCCACCCGCTTGCTCCAAAACAACCCACCACAAAATGCAACAAGAACAGTGGTATACTAAATCATCAAACAAGAACAGTAGTATACTAAATCATCAAACAAGAACATGATATATTAATTTGAAGTGCATAAACATAAAATACCTGAGAGGAGTTTTAGTCAGCCTGCACTAGGTACCTGACCCCAAAATCATCCAAAAGTTTACCAACCCACATACACTTTCAAGGCTTCATAAGGATGCTACCAACCAACCTGCCAAAAATTTAGGAGGTGACATGTCTGACTGATGTAATAGAGCAATCATCAAATTGTTAAATGAACTCAAACAACTAAGGTGGACAAATTGCGAAAACTAATTTCGAGTGTCAAATGAGGTCTAGCTAAAAGGGCACCTTCTCCCCTTGTAAAAACAAGGTGGAGTATGAGGCCATGGGTTTAAGACCCACTACACATTCGTAACAGAACCATCAAAACATAATCTCAATTGAAACATCCAACTTAGAACATAAATAACATTTCATGCCCAACCATAAAGTTCTGGCATAGAACACAATTTTAAGACCAAACAAAAACAAAAACAATAATATTAATGAACAAAGAAATAACAGAAATAAAACAACTTTGATTCGGGTTTCTTACCTTATGTGCAGAAAAAGCACTCCCCCAAAAGATTTGATGGGAAGCCCAAAATAACCAACACAAATCTGTACAAATAAGATAACAAAGACAAAAACAGGTCAGTCAACACGTCTACAATCATAATCCCAAGCCCTACAAAATAATTTAAATCATTGAACCCCAAACTTAAAAAAAAAAAAAAAAAAACCCATACCCTTTTGAACTCCAATAAGATTTATAAGAAAAAAAAGAAAAAAAAGAAGCAACACCCAGTTTATCTTACATTTATTTTCAACTTCCCATAAACTTAAAAAAAAAAAAAAAAAAAAAAAAAAAAAAAAAGCTTAACTATACTTAAAGTTGAGATATAAAGTTTAAGCTTCCTGGAGTAGAAGATACAAAATATATATATATATATATATATATATATATATATATATAATCATATATATATATATATATATATATATATATATATCATTTATTATTAACATATAAACCCTAGAACTAAACAAGAAAACTAATTTTTTTACAGGTTTTTATTGCAAAAGCTTAAGTTCACAACAAACCCATTACAAATTCATAAAAAAATAAAAAAAATAAATAAAAAAAACGGAACCTTTCAGATTATATAGCTTCAGAAAAATTAGAAAAAAAGGAAGGCAAAGTTTAGGAAGTCTCATACCTGATGCGTAGATCAAGGAAGAATGGTACCCACTAGAGCTTGAATTGCTTTCTCCCTTCCTTGCAGAGACTTCCTTCCAGACTTTCTTTCTCTTTGTTTTGACTTGCTTTCTTTTTTCCTTCTAGAGACTTCCTTCCACACTTTCTTTCTATTTGTTTTTTTGTTTAGGCTTGCACTGTTTTTGTCCCTTTGTTATGCTTAGCAGCTGTTAACCAATAACATGTCTTTTGTTTATAATTTTTGAGAGGGTGTAACGTGTCTTTGCCTCTTGAATTGATATATAAAAAATCTAATTGGTATATAAAAATGGGTAATTCTACGTACCTCTAATAGATAAAATTTCACATTAATGATACCAATATCATATATTATGGTACTTAACTCATATATGATGGTATTTATTATTTTTATTTATTATTTAAATTAATATATATAAAAAATCAGATAATACCAATATCACATTAGATAGTACCAACATCATATATGGATGGTACTTATATCACATTTGATAGTAATAATTGAGTGGTTACTATACCCACAAAAAGAGTGTGGGTATTGTAGAATGACCCCCATTTTTTATGGGGGTCATTCTACAATACCCATGTACTTTTTGTGGGTATGGTACCCACTCAATTGGTATCATTAAATGTGATATAAGTACCATCATATGTGATGTTGGTACTATTCAATGTGTTATTGATACTATTTGATTTTTTTCTATGGCTAATTCTACAAGTACCCATGTGGGTACTGTAACTCTAATAGATAAAATCTCACATTAATGGTACTAATGTCACATATTATGGTACCTATGATGGTACCTACCATTTTTATTTATTATTTAAATTAATATATATAAAAAATCAGATAGTACCAATATCACATTGGATAATACTAACATCACATATGATGATACTTATATCACATTGAATGGTACCAATTGAGTGCGTACCATACCCACAAAAACTACGTTAGTTTTTTTTTTTTTACTATTCATTCCTAAAGTGATTTTTTTAGCCAGTTTGTAACCAGTTTGCTACAACCCACTACGTGACAGCTTATAAAACCATTTGATCCACGTGTACTTTAGTCATATGACCTATTTAATGAGTTCATGTGACTTCTTTAAATAATACATGTGGATGGTCTTATAAGCTGCTACGTAATGGGTTGTAGCAAATTGGTTACAAACCAGTTTGCAGCTAAACCTTATTCTTTTAACTCATAGCATAGCAAATTACCAAATTATCTTAATTTAAATAATAGAGAAGTAGAAAACAATATTGCAATAGAAAAAACCTATAAACATATTGAGCAACTGTACCAGCTTAATTAGGAACTGGGGTAAGGGTTGACAATATATACGTATTATATCTACTATTATTTTAGTACGTAGTATATCAACTAGTATTTAAGTCCGTACGTAGTATGCTGGAGCGGAGGCAGAAAAAAAAAATTTTGGGTGGGCTAATTGCAAAAAAAAAATTTTGACGTACTGGGCTAATTATTTAATTTAAGGTAATTTTTTTTATATAAAAAATATAGGTAAAAAAAATAAAATAAATAAAATAAAACTTGGGTGAACGTGGCTACGCCACTGGTAGTATGACATTACCTTTTTAAGTACATAATATATTTACTAGTATTTAATTAAGTATATACGTAGTACATAGTACATATATAGTATATCTAGTGTTTAAGTACAAGTATAGTACTAGTATTTAAGTACGTACGTTAGTACGTAGTATGACATTACCTTTAAGTACATAGTATATCGATCTAGTGTTTAAGTACAAGTATATCTCTACTAGTATTTAAGTACGTAGTATATATATTTACTATAGTATTTAACTACATAGTATGACATTACCTTTTTAAGTACGTAGTATATTTACTAGTATTTAAGTACGTAGTATGACATTAATTACCTATTTAAGTACGTAGTATATCTACTAGTATTTAAGTACGTAGTATGACATTACCTTTTTAAGTACTTAGTATATTTACTAGCTAACGGTCATGACCGGATATATAACATTACATTTTTGTCAAGATAGACATTGATTTCTTTAACATATGACACAAATCGAGTACTTCAAAGTTAGGAGTTCAAGCGCAGTGAATAATTGTATGTATTTTTTTTATAGAATTTACAATGTTATCTTTGGGCGACGAAACCCAATTTTCGTCGCCTAAATTTTATAAAAAAAACCGCCATATTAAAACTTTGGCGCTAACTAAAAAATTGGATATTTTAGGCGACGAAAATTGAATTTTCGTCGCCTAAATCTTATTAAAAAATGGCGGCAACCTAAAATTTTAACCGCTAAGTTGCCTACCTCTAATACATTTGGCGACGAAAATTGAGTTTCGTCGCCGAATTGTAATTACAAATAACATATGGCGACGAAACTTGATTTTCGTCGCCTAAATGTTTAAGAAAAAACCGGTTATTTATTACATTTCGGCGACGAAAATCAAATTTCGTCGCCAAATGTGTCAACTCAAGTGATATTAGGCGACGAAAATTGAGTTTCGTCGCCAAAAGTGTAAACTAAAGTGATATTAGGCGACGAAAATCAAATTTTGTCGCCAAAAGTGTAAACTAAAGTGATATTAGGCGACGAAAATTGAGTTTCGTCGCCGAATTGTAATTAGAAATAACATATGGCGACGAAACTTGATTTTCGTCGCCTAAATCTTAAAAAAGGCATACATTAGGCGACGAAAATAATTTTCGTCGCCTAAATGTTTAATGAAAAACCGGTTATCCATTACATTTGGCGACGAAAATCAAATTTCGTCGCCAAAAGTGTAAACTAAAGTGATATTAGGCGACGAAAATTGAGTTTTGTCGCCTAATTTTCGTCGCCTAAATCTTAAAAAAGGCATACCTTAGGCGACGAAAGTTATTTTCGTCGCCCAATGTAATCTATGTTTTGGAATGTAGCGATGAAATATAAATTTCGTCGCCTAAGATTTATATTTGGCGACAAATAAAATATTTTGTCGCCTAAGATAGATATTGGGCGACAAAAAAAAATTTGGTCGCTAGATTTCGTCACCAAATAATCATCTTGTTGTAGTGAGTTCTTCAAGATTGAACTGCTTGTAATTGTTTTTAACTCAGTCTAAACATGACCTTGAGGTGAAACCGGGTCTTAACCTTTTGGGCTTTTATTTAAATAAAGTAACTTGTCTCACTTAGGCCCAAACAGTAAGTCTGGTCTTTTAAACAAATAACTTAACTTGGCCCAATACTATTAGTAGGCCCAAAAGTTATTTTTATATGCAAACACATGCCCCCTACACGTGAGTGGTATATTTAATATGTCACTATCGTGTATAACCGCCATTTTTCAAAACATAAACTTATAAGTTCAAAAGTTTCAGACTCTCGAACTCACTCATAGTGTTAAACTCTTGAACTCATTCAGAATTTCAAAAGCTCCACAAAACTTAACTCAAAGAACTTTTAACCTCAAATCCTCTGTTTCCATGGCGCGATCAAAGATTTCTGACTCTCCATCTTCGAGTAGTGCTTATGCTACAGGCGAAAAGGAAAAGGCTTGACAAATTATTACTCAACTGAATAGTAAGTCTGTTAACCCTAGCCTTTTTGTTCGTTATGCTTCATTTCTTGGGCAAAACTCTCTAGGATTCGCCTCGAATGACCCATTTGCTTTAGGTCCCATATTCGTAGATCACTGTCCTCAAGAATTGGTTAATATATTTCCTTATTCTGAAAATATTCAACGTTTGTATCAACATAAAAATACCAAATGAGGTCCTTTTAATACTGAAATTAAATTCGAACCATGACCCCTTCCAAAATCTGATTGGTGGTCTTGGGTAGACAGAATGTACATAGGCTTGATATATAAATGGGAGTATTTAGGCATAGCTGATGCCATATTAGCTTCTAAAGCTCCCATCAAACTTGACATGCACTTAATTACTGGTTTGATCAGTTTTTGGTCAACTACCTTGAACACCTTTGTGTTCAGTGAGGTTTTTTTATCCCCTACTCTCATGGATGTGTCTGCCATGTTGAGTCTCCCAATTGAGGGTATCCCTATTCATCATGAGATGAAATGCAAACAGCACTCTACAATTGACATCGACACAAAAGGGACTGCTTTAGGATACACTTGATTTATGCAGACATACAAAAAACATTCTGATGAAGCCATTACTTTTGAAGAAGAAACTTGTTTCTATCTTTTAGCTATGCAAATTTTTAATTAATTCTTCCTCGAAGAGAATTGTCACCTATTACCTGCCTATAGCCATGGCTTTTGCCAATAAACACAAATTGGCTTTAGCCCCTTTTTTCCAAGGCTTTGTATATAGGTCAATGTTTCTTTTTACTACTGAACCTAAGGACTCCATTGGTGGACCCTTATGGTTTATCCAACTCTAGGCTTATGCTTATTTTCCATAGCTTGCCCCAAAACCAAATCCTTCAGTTCTTAGCAGAACTTCTTGCTATGCTCATCTTTTTGCTCTTTCTACTTATGAACCTGACCATATCCCAACTTTTGAGGATTGGTTTATCTTATTTTCTGATAAGGAAAGAGTTAGACCTGCTCCTCATTTCCTTCCTTTTGCTGAGGCAAAATTCACTTGTCCTGAAATGTTTCTTTTGAGTCAAGGAGTGAATCCATTGTCCTCGAGCTTATGGGCTCATGTCTTTCAAACTAGGGTTCAAATTATTTTACAAAACTAGTCCTTTGGTGTTGAGGTATATAATCCTCATTTCTTGGAAGGATGGTTTGGTTTGCTCCAATCTGTTCCAATTCCTCCTATTTTTACTGCCAATGATCCATGGCATCAAATGAGTGTATGCACAAATAAGGAAGCTGAAGTTATCATAGTGGAAGGCCTTTCCAGAATTACTGCTGCCAAAGTAGAGCCATTCAGAATAGTTTCTGATGCCTTGCCACTCTTCACTAGCTGGTGGGAAGCTCTAATGCTTAGTTTCAACCTCCCTGAAACACTGAAGCTTACAGTCTGGGAGGTGTGCCCACATTGCTTAGCTTATAAGATTATTGGTAAGTTAATATGATTTTGTTTAGATTTCCTTTTCATAGAGATAGCATATTAATTAATTTTCCTTGTTGTAGGAGATGTAAACACTACCTCGAGTGAGGAAGAGGAGACTGTAAATGCAAGGCCTTTGCAAACAGTGCTTCTTTCTCCAAAAAGATCTAATCGAGTGAAGTAAAGAGCTGCTAAGAAAGCTACCAAAGCCAAAAAGCAACCAATTAAGACTAAGGTACTCCCAAGTCTTTTATTTAGAATTACAATTCTAGAATTTGTTTCTTTAGCTTGAGCTAAACTTGTATTTTTAATGAAACATGTTAACCAGACTCCAACTCGAGGTAAAAGAAAAATAATTCTCCCATCCTCTAATTCTGAGCCTGAAGAGCAATTAAAAAGAAAACCTAAACAACAAAAAGTAAAAGGAAAGGAGAAAGAAGTGTTAGAGGGAGAAGCACCAACTCAAACAAAGACCAGCTCTTGCACACAAGTATTCAAAAGAAGGAGCAAAGGAATTGTGATCAAGGACTCTACTGTGGAGAAAGACTTGGCTTCTGCACTTGCAAAAGCCAATCAAGTCATTGCTTCCCAGAGACAAGAGATCACAACTCTTTCCATTAAAGCTCATCAAGATGCTGTGTCCATCATAACTAAAGAAATCCCTATGCATTTGAGTTCTCCTCAGAAGAAGCAAAAACTTGCAGCAGAGAAAGAAAGAGCTATCAAGATCAAACATGAACAAGCTTTGCAAGTTGAAGCTGCTATAGAGGCTAAGAAGAAAGCCATTTAGGATGAGGAAGAGAAAAGGAGGATCGAGTTAGGAAGAATACAAAAAGAAGAGTTGGATGCAAAAAGAAAAGTTGAAGTTGAACATAAAAAGCAAAAAGAAGAAAAAGAAAAACTAAGAAAGAGAAAGAAGAAGAAGAAAGAAAAAGAAAAGAAATAGAAAGGAAAGCTGAAGAAGAGAAGAGAGCCCAACTTCAAAGAGAAAAAGAAAAAGAAGAGGAAATACAAAGGCTGGAGAGAGAAGAAGAAGAAATTTTAAAGAAAAGAGAAGAATATATGGCCAACATAGAGTTAGGGCCACTGATTGAGAATGAGAGATGATTTCATCAATTCCTATTCCAGAAATTGAAGTAGTCATTCCAAAACAACTCGAGGTTGAGGCTGATCCCTTAGAAGTACCAACAGTACTACTTGTTGAGGAAACTAAGGAAGAAACAACCACTCCTGTCATATCAACAGTAAGTTTATCTGTTTCTTTGTAATTCATTAGACTTTCATCAAATTTATTGTTACTTACATTGTTATGCTCTTTACAGCCTGAACTCGAGATCAATGAATCAACACTTGAAAATGTTAACCCATCCACTGCTTTAGTGCTTGCAACACTAACTCCTGTAAGTAAATATTATTTTCTATGAATGCTAGTTTATGATTCTCAATTTTTTTTTTTTAGTCTTTAACATAGCATTTCTTGACATATAGGATGCTAAGCCTTTAAGCCAGCAACCTCTCCTGGACACTCAGATCATAAAAGTGGATATTGAAGATTTGAGTGAACCAGAGGTAGATCAGCTAATAAAAAGAGCTTCATCTGCTCTAGAAGAAATGAAGAGTGCAAGCAAGGCTTCTACTTCATCATCCTCTAAGGCTCCTACCTCACTAGTTTCTCAAGGGATGAGTGCTTTTGTAGTTATGAGAAGCATACTCAAGCAGCCCTTGGATAACCTGGTATATGACTCTGAGTTAAGGAACAAATTTCAAGAGTGTACAAACTTTTTACTGAGTCAGTCTAACTTCTTGAGTGAAGATATGCTTGGTATGTTAGCTTTATTCTCAAAAAGCTTGGACTCTAAATTATTGCAAATAAGCACTACTATGAACAATGAAAAAGAGATCCAATCTATTCAGAAAGGATATGATGAGAAGATAACTGCCAAGTCTGAATTTCAACAAGAGTTTGAACAAACTTTGAAAAAGTATGAAGACACAAAACAAGAGATATCAAAGGTCAGAAAAGAATTTCAGAGGTTAGAGAATGTTAAAGATCTCACTCAAATGAAGTTACAAGACCTTTTGAAACAAAAAGACAATATTAATGACTCAAGTACTGAGCTCAGCCTCGAGGAGAAGATAACTTCCTTAACAACTAAGGTCTCGAGATTGAGAAGGATTCCAGAGGCTGTTTCGAATAACCTTAGGAATAGCTTCAACAACTTTCAATTGTAAAGATCTTTGAATTTCTTTAATTTTGTAACTCTAACAGTTGTTTTTGCACAAATATAATTAGAAAGTGTAACTGTTGACCAATGTTTGGTTTTTATATGATTGGAAATCAATACTTTTTGTGTTTCAATTCTATTTCATTCATACTTGGCTTGTACAATTTTAAGTACTTGCCATTAATTGCACTTATATGCTCATCACTGTTTAAATGCATAAGTCTATATGCATTTCCTTCAAAAACCTCACTAACTAAATATGGTCCTTCCCAATTTGGTGACCATTTACCCAAAAAATGATCATTTGTTCCAGGTGGCAATATGACCTTCCAAACCATATCTCCCATAGAAAATGATCTTGGTTTTATTCTTTTATTGTAAGCAAATGCAACTTTCTTTTTCTGTATCATAATCGAATTTAAAGCTACTATTTGTTGCTCATCTATATCATCTAACTCAGTTAACATGACACTTTCATAATCCACATGGCTTAATTGGTTTTGTATGGCAACTCTTAGTGATTTCACTATTATCTCTATAGGAATCACAGCATCATGGCCATATACCAATGAGTATGGTGTAGTATTAATACTTAACCTTTTAGAGGTCCTATATGCCCAAAGAACTTCTGAAAGTAACTCATCCCAACAAGTAGGATTGTTATCAACTACTTTTCTTATATTGTTCTTGATAATTTTGTTGGTGGACTCAACTTGTCCATTTGCTTGAGCATAATATGGTGTATAATTACAAATTTTGATTCCATGGTCTTGAGCAAATGCTAATACTCTTGAACCATTGAGTGCTAATCCATTATCTACTGTGATTGTTTGTGGTAATCCAAATCTATGAATAATCATGTCTTTATAAAATTGGATTACTTCATACTCAGTCACATTCTTGTATGCTTTAGCCTTGACCCACTTTATTAAATAATCTGTTGCAACTATCACAAAACTGTTTTTCTTCTTTGAGGTAGGCCTTACTTTCCCTATTAAATCTACTGCCCAGCCTCTAAATGGCCAAGGCTTTATAATCGAACTCAATTCTGCTGCTAGTATTCTAGGTATTGGCCCATGCCTTTGACATGATTCACAACCCTGAGCATACTTTATGCAATCTTTTAGAACTGATGGCCAAAAATATCCATACCTATGAATAAGCCAACTCATCTTAACTCCAGACTGATGTGCACCACAAATACCCTTATGTACTTCTGCTAATACTTGTAAGGACTCATATTTGCTTACACATTTTAACAACAAGCCTTCTGCACCTCTCTTATATAACACATCCTCTAGTTCTCCCATTAACACATACTTTCTTGCTTTAAGTTTTAAAGTGTTATCATTGCAACTATTTGGATTTCTTAAATATGAAACTATAGGTGCACTCCAATCATTTTCATCTAGCTCGAGGTAAAACATGTATGTTCCTAAGTTTCTGTTCAAAACAAAAAGTAAGGACTTTGAAGTAATTTCACCTGAACTTTCATTATCCCCAGGATTTACTCTATATCCAGAGGCACTTTTTGCCATTCTATTGGCATCTACATTCTCTTCTCAAGGTATATGTTGAATTGAGCACTCAGTAAACTATCGCAGCAGTTGCTATGCTGCTACCAAATATGGTGCTAATATGACACTTCCACATTTATATTCTCTTGTTATTTGTCTTACTACCAATTGTGAGTCTCAATATATTTGGACATTAAAAATTTTCATTTCCAGTAATAATTCTAGTCCAAAAATTAAGGCTTCATACTCAGCCTGATTATGTGAACACTATTGGTCTAATCTTAGTGCCATTTGTGTTTTGATACCCATTGGTGATTCTAAAACCACTCCAATTCCTACTCCTTGTTCTGATTTTGACCCATCAAAGAATAGTTTCCAAGGGGTAACTTCGAGAACCAAGGATTCATTGAAATCAGTAACATCTGTGCATGGATGATCTGCTAGAACATCTACTAAGGCTTGTCCTTTGACTGCCTTTTGTGGTACATAAACTAAATTGAATTCAACTAAAGATAAACTTCATTTCCCAAGTTTTCCACTTAGAATAGGTCTAGATAACATATATTTAACCACATCAGTTTGAGCAATAACACATACTACATATGCCAACATATAATGTCTTAACTTAAAAGCAGAAAAATACAAAGCTAAACATAACTTCTCTATAATAGAGTACTTGCATTCACATTCACTTAAAATTCTACTTAAATAAAACATAGCTTGCTCTTGGCCTTCTCTGTTATCTTGGGCCAACAAACTGCCAATTGACTCCTAAATTGCTGAGATGTACAACTTCAGAGGTTTCCCTTGCTTTGGAGGAGTTAATACTGGTGGTGTAGCCAAATACTCTTTGATGGCTTCAAAGGCTTGTTGTTGTTCCTGCCCCCACACAAATTCTTCATTACTTTTTAACTTAAGTAATGGAGAAAATGTGTTTGTTCTACCTGCAACATTGGAAATAAACCTTCTCAAGAAATTGATTTGGCCCAATAATCTTTGCAACTCCTTCTTATTAGTTGGAGGTTTTGCTTGCATTATTGCTTTTGCTTTATTTTTGTCAATCTCAATTCCTCTATTATAAACCAGAAACCCAAGAAAGTTGCCTGCTTTTACTCCAAAAGCACATTTCAATGGATTCATTTTTAATTGATGCCTTCTCATTCTAAGAAAAGCTTTTTCTAAACATTCTATATGTTCTTCAAAAGTTTGAGATTTTACAACCACATCATCTATGTAAACCTCCATAAACTTATGCAGCATGTCATGAAAAATTAAATTCATTGCTCTCTGGTATGTTGCACCAGCATATTTCAAACCAAATGGCATGACTATCCATTCAAATGTTCCAATTGAACCTGGACATCTAAATGCAGTCTTATGCACATCTTCTTCTGCTATGAAAATCTGATTATAACCAGAATGTTCATCCATCATAGACAAAATTTGATAACCTGCTACTCCATCTACAAGTAAATCAGCCTTTGGCAATGGATATTCAAATTTAGGTGTAGCATTATTCAAATTCTTAAAGTCTACACATATTCTTAACTTGCCATTTTTCTTGATCATAGGAACTATATTAGACAACCATTCTACATATCTTGCAGGTCTAATAAAATTTGCAGCTACTAACCTTTCAATTTCTTCTTTGACCTTTAATATGATATCTGGTGCCATCCTTCTTGGTGCTTGTTGATATGGCTCGAACCCTGTCTTGATTGGCAGTCTATGCTCCACCAATTTTCTGTTTAGTCCTGGTAATTCTGTATAAGACCATGCAAAGCAGTCTTTATACTTCTTGAACACTTCTAATATCCTTGCAAACTCTTCTGGTCCCAAATGACCACTCATGAATGTAACTCGAGGTTATTCTTTTGTACCAAGATTCACTTCTATCAAAAGATCTTGGATTTCACTGTTTGAATTTGTCTTTATTGTTTTTAAGACACTAATTTCTTGACCATTATTTGTCTGGTCCTCATTCTTTTGTTCATTAACACATTCTTGACCATTATTTGTCTAGTCCTCACTCTTTTGTTCATTAACACATTATGCCAAAAAAGTATCTTGCATGAGTTTCTTTTCTGTTGCATAATTCACTAACTTGTTAATATCCATTTCTATGGTCCTCTTATGTTCCTTGTTTGGTGTATTAATCATCATTCAATTCTTCAATTTTGGACCCTTTTGCTTTTTCCAAAAGAGTTTTTGGTGGTTCACTCGAGGTACTTGTTTTTCCAGCAAATGTTCAACAGTAATTGGATCTGTTATCCTGTTGTTCAAACCTGCAAATTTAACAATGCTCATATTTTTATTGTACAACATAACATCTACATTGTTATAAATAGTAAAAGGCTTATCATCTGCCATTACTATTTCTATGCTATTGTTATCTTTCCAAAACATAATAACCTGGTGTAAAGAAGATGGTACCACCCAATTTGAGTGTATCCAATCTCTTCCCAGTAGTGCATTATATGCTGACTTTGTATTTACTACAAAGAAAGCTGCATTGTTAACTTTACTCCCAACTTTTATCTGAATTGGGATTATTCCCTTTGTTAATGTTGGTTCTCCTGTGAAACCATTCACAGCCATATCTGAGGGAATTAAATATTCCTCTGTTTTGGCTAATTTACGAAGTATTTTATATGGCAAAATATTTACTGCTGCACCATTATCCATTAACACCTTATTCACAAGTCTACCATTCATATGAGCTTTAATATAAAGAGGTTTAAGGTGTTGAGTCATCTGTTTTGATGGCTTCTCAAACACTATTTTACCTGCTTCAAAGCCTTCATTTTCTGTAACCAAAAGTACTAGAGTTGCCCTCTGAGCCTTCTGAATTTCATCTCGAGTTTTTTCCCTGTCTTCATTTTCCTCTAGTTCCAATATTTCCAAGGACATAAACTCCCTTGGTAAAATATACACCATATTGCAATCAACAGTATTGGTGTTAGTTTCTTGATTTTGATCATCTTCCTGCATATTTTCTGTCTGACTATGTTCCTCTTTTCTTACTGCCCCAATTGATAAGGCAAATCTTTCACCATCATCATCTTCATCCTCTTGAAAATCCTCTTCTACTTTTATATTTGTATCAACAGCTTCTATCTTTTCTGCTTCAACCAAATCATCTTTAGCTGTTTCTGTCATTGCTTCTTCTGTTAATTTTTCTGATTTAGCCTGGTTCTTCCTCTTTGGCTTCTTGCCAAGGTAAACTCGAGTTGTCTCATATGGCTTTTCCTGTTTAATTTCCTTTTCCTCAATTGGTTTCTTTTCATTTCTGAGATATTCTGGCCTTAATGAAGGCCTAACAATCTTACTTCGAGGTTGATAACTGCCCTCTGCTGACTGTGCTGGTATATACCTACCAACATAGATATTCTTATCTTCTTTAACTGGCACTGTTTCCTCACATTCCATGTCATCCTAAGTAGAGGATGCAACATTGGTATTCTTTTCTGAAGGTGCTTGTGAAGAACTACCTCCTTGCTGCATCTCTTTTTGCTTTGATGCTTGATTCCTAATCTATCTTCTTCTTTGTGTCTTTGTCATCTTGTTAAAATTAGGATTATATCCATACTTATAAACCTTTTGGTGAATAGGTTTCAAGTTTGGTGATCCTAAAGTCACCCATCTTCCTTTTTTTGCTACCAGAGGCTTAAATGTTCTGTTGCTCCTTGGGTCTTCAAACTATTGATTATAGTTCCTTGAATAATATTGTTCTCTCCTGTATGGTCCTTGAGGTCCATTAGGTTCCTTCCTGTATGGTCCTTGAGGTCCATTTGGTTCTCTTCTGTATGGTCCTTGAGGTCCACTAGGTTCTCTCTTGTATGGTCCTTGAGGTCCATTAGGATTCTAAGCAAACCTACTTCTTGGAATTCTGTTATGTTCAAACCTCCTGTTATGAGTCTTAAATTGGTTCTGAACTTTTTGTCTGGCTTGATCTATTTTATTTGCTGCCATTGCAAAAACTCGAGCCATTATATGGCCACACCTTTTACACAAACAGTTATCTGTTTCAAGCTGTTGTGACATGTTCATAGGTGGGGGCCTGATCAAGGCCTCTTTGTAAGTTAGTGGGTTACTACACCCTTGTAAAGGCCTTATCAAGGCTTCATCACAAGTTGTTGGTGTATGAACATGAGTATGCCTGACTAAGGCTTCATTATGAATTGCAAATGTATGGCAATCCTCTGCCATTGGCATCTTTCCTTGGTTGATCTGGATGTTCTGTCCTTATATGTAAGTTCCTTTCTCCTTATCTGTTGCTTTCTAATTCAACTTAACTTGTTCTATTTTAGTTGTTAAGCTGTTAATTCTCTTCTCCTGCAAAGATAAAGCTTGATACATGTTAATAAAAGTTTCTTCACTACAATTTTCATCTTCTAACAGTGGATTCAAGCAGATTGTAACCATATTAATATCAACCATTTCAGGAAATGGCTCTGTGTCTACTACCATATTTTCCTTTAGTTTGTCTTGAAATTTCAGTATTTTATTGTCAAACTTTTCTTGAATAATATTCCTAAAAGTTAAACAATTATTTGTGGAGTGTGTAAATGAACTATGCCATTTACAATGCTCTCTTCCTCAAAGTTCTTCCTTAGAAAATATCTTATGCCTTGGGTCAGGCAAACTAATATATTTTGATTCCAACAGGATATCAAACAACTCATTTACCCTGTCTACATCAATTTTATATGTTCTGGCGGGAGCTGATGGTCTGTTTGAACCTTTAGCCTGCATGTTTTTTTTATAAGTAGTTTCAAGGACATAAGGCTTTTGTCCTATGAATTCTGCTACATTTACCTTGAAGTTAGGGTCCTGATAATAAGCCCCTAGAGATGTATTTTTTCTTTGATTCTCTTCTCTTAATAACCCTTCATACCTAGTGGCTTTATCAGCCAAGTCAAACAAATCATAGAAGTTAACCCCTTCAAACTTCTTTCTTAACTCAAAGTTCAAACCATTAACAACAAACCTTATATGTTCACTTTTCTAGTAATTGTGTTTGACATCTTAACCTAGTTCTTTTAAATCTCATGATAAACTGATCTGCAGTTTCTCCTAACTCCTGTTTAAGTCTGGCCAAATCTGCCATTAATATTCCTAAATCAGTTCTAGCAAAATGATTCAGAAATTTCTCTTCCATATCATTCCAGTTTCAATTGAATGTGGAGGCAAAGATGAATACCGCTTAAATGCTTGCCCAGTTAATGAATTGGGAAACATTATAAGTTTTCCATTCCCATTATTTGATAACTCTCCACAGTGGATTGTAAACCTAGAAATATGTTCATAGGCTATTTTCTCATCATCTCTAGAAAATGTAGAGAAGTCAGGAACTTTGTAATTCCTTGGTCTCTCAAATTCCCTTTCCACTCTATCTGGATAAGGTCTCCTAAATGCAGGCCTTGCAGCCCTTTGCAAATTTGGACCATAGGTTTGTTTTATCATATTTATGATATTATCTAAACCTATAGCATTATTCCCTATATCCTACCTAACATTCTGATTAGGTTCCTCAAACTCATTCCTTTGTGGTTCTTGAAACCTAATTCTGTCATTCCTATCATTCCTATAATTCTCATTTCTATCATTATCATGGAAATTATATCTTCCTCTTCTAACTTCATTTTCTACCCTTCTTGGAGGTCTATATGCTCTATCATTCCTTTGATGTGCATTTCTGTTAAATTCATTTCTAAAGGCATCCTCTGCATAAGTTTCCTTATTGACCTTTACTCGAGGTTGTTCAAAATAAGGTTCTCCTACAGGGACTTCAACCCTTACTTCATCTCTGTACATATTAAGGCCTGAATCAGGATAACCTACTGGCCTGTCATTGTTATAAGTCTGGTTTTGGTTTTCTGCAAAACTTTGTCCTATCTCGATGTTCCTAGTAACAGTGCCCATCACAGGTACTGTTGATCCTTGAACATTTCCTACATTGTTTACTCTACTTGAATTGGGATTCTCATCTCTTTCCCTCAAGTATGTAATCAAACTATTCACTCCTACATTCATTTGGGCAATATCACTACTGATTTTGTCCAACTTGTCTAATTTGTCTAACTTCTCATCCTGGGCTTGTATTCCCTTATCTAGTTTATCCAAAACATTCAGTTTTTCTAACTCGTTGTTTTGAATATTCATTTTTTCATCTAAATAGAATTTCCAACCCTCAACAGTTACTGATTGTTGTTGCAATTCTACTTCTTCACTAGAACTAGATACATCTCCTTGAATGTTTACTCCTCTGCTTGTACTCTTCATTTTTCTAGTGCTTACCATGTACAAAGCAAATATCTCCCACTGTGGTAACCAATTTGTTTGAACAAAACTAAATTTTATTAAT
This sequence comes from Fagus sylvatica, assembly GCA_907173295.1. Classification (NCBI taxonomy): domain Eukaryota; kingdom Viridiplantae; phylum Streptophyta; class Magnoliopsida; order Fagales; family Fagaceae; genus Fagus; species Fagus sylvatica. Next base: position 6,916,973 of record OU015766.1, on the reverse strand, counting down.
TAATTAAGTTCATTATCCAGTTTTATCCAAACTGATTACTTAATTAATTATCCAACTTCTGTAAATCAAAAGGGTGTGTTTGGTTCGAATTATGCCTTAATGATAAAGGACTTGGTTCGATCCAGCAATGGTAAACACTTAACTGATTTACTTATAATTTTACTGTTGAAGTTGATATTAAAAAATCTCTAAGACAAACTTGATAACAAATTCAATCTCGAGATAACAAGTTATTGTTTATTCTCTACAGATGCAAATAACTTCAAATTCAACAAGGCAGTAAATAGTTATAAACTGCAGAATCTTTATATTAAACAGTAATCGAGTACAAACACTTCGAACTAAACAAGAACAACAGAAACTTACAAAAGGAGAAGTTTCCTGTTACTCTCACACACTTCTGGAACTCGAACTGCAAGATCTATGTCTCACTAGAATTGGAATCACACTAAATGCACTCAAACACACTGAATTACATTGTTTTACACACTGAATTACACTCGAACACACTTTAAAACACACTTAAACACGCTTTGAATCTTAATTGAACTCTTGAACTCTGGAGAATATCTATTTATACCTTCCTCGAGCAACAGTTTCTTCAATTGAACAGTTACTTTCTTCATTTTGAATTTCAAATCATCAAGAGATCTGGTTCAATACAGAATAACAATTTCCTTGGAGATGATAACACCTGTCACATGAGTTTCCAGATTATAAATAAATCATTACTTAACAGTTCTTCAAGATCGAACTGCTTGTAACTGTTTTTAACTCAGTCTAAACATGACCTCGAGGTGAAATCGGGTCTTAACCTTTTGGGTTTTTATTTAAATAAAGTAACTTGTCTCACTTAGGCCCAAACAGTAAGTCTGGTCTTTTAAACAAATAACTTAACTTAGTCCAATACTATTAGTAGGCCCAAAAGTTATTTTTATGTGCAAACAATAAGAGAGAAGGAAATAGGATGATATATGGTGAGATGGGCTTAACTGATATTGTTCGTGTTGTTGCTTTGCAACATCAGCTGATAAAGTTCTTCTTGTGCATGTCCTTGCTGCCCAAGACGATGCTGGCGCGGGATGACATTGAAGCATTCTGAACATCTACAAAAGTGTTTGTGTGTAAATAGATTAATTAAGTTGTATTGATGAACAACTCAAACGTGAGAAGGTTACATAAATAATAATAAATAAATTAAAAAAAAAAAACTCAAACGTTTGGCAATTTTAAATAAAATAAAAAATAAATAAAACCTTAAACGTGGGTGGGAAGTAGGAACATGAAATAAGATGGAGAGAAATGTAGATTAACTGTTTCCTCAAACTGATGAGTTTGACTTTGAGTACAATTGGGGTTTCAATTCTTGAATTTATCTGTAAAAAGTTATAATTATGTTGGGGAAATTTAATTTTTGGAAATAAATTGGAGAATAACACAAACGTGGGAAGTTTACATTAAAAAAAGAAAAGAAAGAAAACCTCAAACGTTGGTGGGAAGTTTACATTAAAAATAAATAAATAAATATAAAAAAAACGTGGGTGGTAATAGTGGGAACATAAATTCATGAATAAGATGGAATGAGATGTAGATTAACTACTTCAAACTATTAAGTTTGAATTTTAGTACAGTTGGAGTTTCAATTCTTAAGTTTATATTTTCTAAAAAAAAAATCTTTTCTCCAAAAAGTTATTACGTTGGGGAAGTTTTATTTTTATTTTTAAAATAACTGGTGATTACTTTTAAGTTTATCCAGAAAAAATTGTATTGTTTTTAAATTTGATTTAACTATTTAAATATTGGAGAACAACTCAAAACGTGGGAAATTTACATAAAAAAAAAAAAAAAAACCTCAAACGTGTGTGGGAAGTGGGAATGTGTAGATTGTGAGAGATAAAAAATAGACAACCAAAAGTTGAGTAACTGTTACATTTTATGAAATAATAGGAAGTTAAAAAAATAAATAAATAAATAAAGAAGAGATAAGTATAACTTTTAAACGTGAGAAGTGGATTAGAATGTGTAGGTATATATATATTTTTTTATTATGGGATAAGGATAAGAAGGATGGTGGTTTTAAAAATAAAAATAAAAAAAAAAAATGAGAGAGGAACGTGTATGGGAATTGGGAGTTTGGGTTAATTTCTTTCTAGTAATGATTCATTCCTATAATTTAGGATTTACTTTAAATGTTGTTTTTCTTATTTAACCCCATATATAGAATTTAAAAACAGACTAATAGATTTAAAATATGGGGTTAGTTTAGTCTATGCAATAAAATAGATATTTAAATATATACGAATGTGACTATTATACCCTTTTTGTTAAGAAACATTATTATTTGAAGTTAATGAATAAATTAGGAAAATTGAGGGGTATTTTTGGTAGTTCTTAAAAGTGGAAATGAGGGGAGGAATCCTCTTAATAGTAACTAGCCTCTTCACACGCGCTACGCACGTGTTCAAAGGCTTTTCTTATTTATCACTTTTAATTTTTTAATATTTTTTATTCACCATTATCCAAATATATTGTAAATAAATGAACAAATTTGTTTTTTTAGAGAAAAAAAATGAACAAATTAGTAACTGTGAGTGAGTAGTGGGGAGATTTCATATTTTCAACCCTTTTTTTTTTTTTTTTTTTTTTAGATAAGGTGTCCATGGATTGAAGAGTGCATCAATTTTCCTGGACAATTTTTGTTTTTGTTTTAAAAATGATAAAATTATATATATCCCTTACATCTAAGGTTTAAATAGTATTCAATAAAAAAAACATTTAAATAGTATTAGATAGATTTTAGCAAATAAAAAAAAAGTAGTATTAGATAATATATAAGGATGGAGAACAACTAAATAAAATAAAAATACAATTGAAATTAAAAAAAAAAAAAATCTCAAACGTTGGTGGCAATTTTACATAAAATAAAAAATAAATAAAAGCCTTAAACATGGGTGGGAAGTAGGAACCTGAAATAAGATGGAGAGAGATGTAAATTAACTGCTTCAAACTGATGAGTTTGAATTTGAGTACAATTGGAGTTTTAATTCTTGAGTTTATCTCCTAAGAGTTGTTGTGGAAGTTTTATTTTTTTTAAATAAACGGTGATTACTTTTAAGTTTATCCAAAAAAAAATTGTATTGTTTTTAAATTTGATTTAAGTATTTAAAAATTGGTGAATAACTCAAATGTGAGAAAGTTACATAAAAAAAAAAAAAAACTGAAACATGAGTGGGAAGTGGGAACGTGTGGATTGTGGGATTAGATATGTTGTAATGCTATATGTCCTAACAATCAACTTTAGTTACACGTTAAAACAACCCTCATGTAAAAAATTACACTAAGCTATTATTGGACTACAATTTCACTTTATTTTCACAACAATTGAAGTGACATGTTGTGATTGACATACAATAAAAGTGGGATCAAAGGTAGGGTTATTGATTTTCTTTCCCCCACGGTGTTCTATGTTTCTTCATATTTAAAAAATAAATATAAAATCTGTAATATTAATATTCCAATTTGTCTAATACTTAACAACTTTTTTTTAACATATTTAATATCTCAACAATTGAGTCAAGCTATAAAATCTTCATTGATTAATAGAATAATATAAAGAAGGTAAGTCATAAATATTTTCAATGATATATTTTACAATAGATTAAGATTTAAAGCAAAAAGATTCGGAAAAAATTTGGATGAGATAATATTTAGGAAAGTTGTAACTTTTGAGAATGCATGAACAAATATATAGGATAAATGCAATCTTGTCAGTTTGGAACCTCTTCTCAATGAAAAAGTCCGAAAGTCTTGCACCTTTAGTTCTGAAAAAAAAAATAAAAAAATAAAAAGAAAAAATTAATAGGGTGTCAGGCAACCAATGTTTGACAATATAGCATTTCAAGGACAAATAAGGTGATTAGTATAAAATTTATTTGTACTTTTTTCAAAAGCAAGCATGATGTGGGATCTTCCTATAACAAATTTGATGTCAGTTTTCCCAACATTCAAACAAAGTTTGTAGTTAAAGAAGTTTATTCAGCTTTACCTGTGCACTAAGAAAATGAGGAGCCGGAACCCTTTTGAATATTCACCCTAATAGTATACTGTGAGGCATATTAGTAAAAATTGTAAATAAATGCCAAAAATTAAAAACATACATATTAGTATAAATTGTAAAGGCATAAAATTAAAAACATAATAAATATACATCTTTCCTGTATTAACCTTCTAGTTCTTCACACAAATTGAATCCATGTGTATGTCCATTGCAAACCATATATATGTTTTCAACAATCCTGCATATACAACAAAAACAACCCCATTAGAATTAAAAAAATAAAATAAAAAAAAAAAAAAAAGATGTTTACATGAAAGATTTGAGAGTTGAGAGTTTAATTTTTGATGAAGAAAGGTGAGAGTTGAGATTCACACTTTTGCAAACCATATATATGTTTTCAACAATCCTACATATACAACAAAAACAACCCATTAGAATTTAAAAAAAATATATATGAAAAACGATGTTTATAAACATTACATTGAAAAAAAATAAAAATAATGGATGTTTACCTAAAAGATTTGAGAGTTGAGAGTTTAATTTTTGATGAAGAGAGGTGAGAGTTGAGAATTGAGATACACACTTTTGTGAAAAAAATTATAACTGCATCTTGATTATAAACTATCTTTTAAAAGGAGTTAAATGGAGAATTTAAATTTTGAATTTTAAACGGCTAGTATTTTGGATAATGATAAGGATAAATTCAAAAAAACGTGGAGTGGAATATTTGGAAAAAAAAAAATGAAATAGTGGAATTTTAAATGTAATCTTATTTGTTACGTTGAATGGTGAATTTTTTTGGATTGATATTTACTCTAATGAATTTTCTTATATGTCCTAAATTTTTTTTAATAATAGTTTGAAATATTTTATAGTTATCTTTTTAGGTAAATGGAATGGGATAAAGATTAGGTTTTTTTTTTTTTTTTTTTATTAACTATATTTGTATGGGATAAGAGTTTGAATTCAAATAAAAAGCTAATGAGGATAAGATAAATATTAATGATTTTTAATTCAAATGAGGGGAAAAAAAGAAAAAGAAGGAAAAATTAAACGTGATGATTTTATTTTTAAACTTTTTTTTTTTAATTCAAATGAGGATAGTGGTGCAAATTTTTGGGTTCCTTTTAAAATGGATCCTAAATTTTAGGATTTTGAAAAATTAATATTTTCTTTATTTGCCCCAATTATTTCAAGTTATCTAATGTTAATGTGTGAGGGTATTTTAGTCGGTGCACTAAAGTGGACATTTTTCTATATTAAGTTGTGACTATTATACCATTTTTTTCTAAAACACATTATTATTTAAAGTTAGTGATTAAATTAGGATAATTTGAAGATGTTAGGGGCATTTTTGATAGTACATTAAAATAGACATGAGGGCATGAATTCTCTTAATAGTATTAGACTAGCTTGTTCACACACACTACGTGCGTGTTTAGATGCTTTTTCCTATTTATCACTTTTAATTTTTTAATATTTTTTATTCACCATTATCCAAATATATAGTAAATAAATAAACAAATTTGTTTTTTTATAGAAAAAAAATGAACAAATTAGTAACTGTGAGTGAGTAGTGGGGAGATTTCATTTTTTTTTTTTTTTTTTTTTTTTTTTTTTTTTTAGATAAGGTGTCCATGGATTGAAGAGTGCATCAATTTTCTTGGACAATTTTTGTTTTTGTTTTAAAAATGATAAAATTATATATATCCCTTACATCTAAGGTTTAAATAGTATTCAATAAAAAAAACATTTAAATAGTATTAGATAGATTTTAGCAAATAAAAAAATAGTATATTGTCCTCTTCACACGCGCTTTGCGTGTTTAAGAGGCTCTTTGCATTTTTTTTAGTAGATTATATTGTCCTTCTTCTTTTTTTTTAGGTTAATGCATTTGTCCAATAATATAAATTTACATTAAAATATATCTCAAAAAATTACATCAAGTCAAATTGTAGAATGATTCACTACATTAAATATTGATTAAAAGTTCATATGATAATAGAAATTGAGGTTAGTAGGAAAAAAATTTAATAAGAAAAATACTATTTGTATTTTTAACTTTTAAAGAAAGGGGTCAAATCTGTTAACTAAGTATATCTGTATATGTAAGATTGCATTGTCACTTAACGATCTTTTCATATTAAAAAATGTTAAAAATGTGAGTTCAAATTTTTTTTTTTTTAAATAAAACACAACATTTTAAATTTGAACCGCAAGTAATTATACACGTCCTAGATTTTTGAATTAATATCTTTTAGATTTACTATTTTAACCTTTTGTATTCAATCTCTTATCACATCTTTAGCTTCCACGATTCTGCCGTTTTTACATAAAAAAAAAAAAAAAATCTTTAGCTTCCATGACATAATGCAATGGTTTTAAATTCCATTAATGTGTTACACACTCATTATCAATATCTCTACAATCTAGTATATACTTCCAAACATAAGAAGTTGGAGTTGATTTTATACATAAAAAAATTACTGCCTAATACAATATTTTCGAGTCAAGAGTTTACAATGTACTCTTTTCACATCCATAAATTTTCCAACCTAACTTTGTAAGTAGGGCTTTATTTATATCTTTGCACCTTTTGAACTCAAACCTCCTGGCTCCCACTTTTTTGGCTTACATATATCACCCCAAGTCTCTTTCTTAAAACTTTGCCAAAATTTTTTGTATCTAATACTTGAAGAAGGTATGAACTTTTAAAAGATCTCGCTGCTCATCACATCACATCCCTTTGGTGACCAAATGAAAACATGAATGTTGTGAATTCCTGCAAAAAATAGACTAAAATAATTAGAAAAAGGGGGATTTTGCCATTTAATCATGAATTCCCCATATGATGGTTTGCTAGCCTATATATTTCATGTAATGGTATGGTGCTAAGAAAATCAAGAGTGGTGATAAGAATAATGACAATTGAAAACATAATATTAAACTCAAACGCATAGTCATTGAAATACTTTAAAGGTTGAAATGTAACTTCTCAACCATTTGGGAACCTAAGTTCCAAAAGATAAATTTTATAAGCATTTATTCCAACGTTTCAAACCTATAATGTTATAACTATAATCAAAAGTACACTTTACCCACCTATGGTTTGACCTATTTACACTTTACCTACATGTGGTTTCAAACTTAACACTTTACCTGCATGAGGTTTTATTTTTTAACATCCATTACCTACTACTCACTGTCGTTAACTCTAAACAAAAGAAAATAAACAATTGGCTCCCCTTCTCTTTCTCACGCTTGATGAACTCCCATTCCCCACCGGAAACTTTCACCTGATCTTCCAGTCGGCCCTCACTAGACTAGACGACGGTAAGCTCTTCTCATCGGAACTCTCACGTGATCTCCTCTCCTCACTGGAACTCTCAAGCGATCTCCTCCCCTAATCCCGACAGAAACCAAGGTATGCTTGCAAAAAGAATTTGGGGGTTTCACTTCTATATGAACCGATTGATGGGGGTTTCTCTTCTCTCTCCTTTTTGCTGCCCCGATTTCTCTCTTTGCTGTTCCGATTGTCTCTGTTTTTAAAGTTAGTTTTATTTTTTTAATTTTCTGAAATTGGGTCCCAATTTCTCTGTTTTGAAAGATTGATCCCTGGTTACATACATTTATCTGATTGGAATGACTTATTGTAGGGCATGAGAGGACTATTGGAGATCATGTCTATTCAAATATAGTTATCTCTAGTTGATATTGGATTAATTAGTTCATATGGATTCATTCAGATTGTATCTGATGGTGCCCATGATTAGGATGTATCTCATTACTTTAGGTGAAATTAAAAATGTTAATGATAGAAATTTAGTGGTTGCGTTCATGGCTTTAATTTAGTTCTCATTGATGATTCATTGCAATAAGGGGTAGGCAATTTGGCTAATATATATTACGAGCAAGGCAACCTGGATAAGGCGATTTTTCATTTTAACTGAGCCATTTCTCTCATATATTTGTCCACAATGTTAGATGTCAATTTCCTTCAGAACCTATGTTGTGGTTAGAAAGTTGTGTTCTTTCAAAATATTTGATAATATCATGCTTAAATTGGATTCTTATAATAAAGTGGAAATGCATGCACAATACAATTCTTGCTTTTGTAACTTAGTTCTAGGACTTAGATGACTTTGGACTATCTTTTGGACTTGGCTTATAAGAATGATGGTTTTTTGCTATCATTCCAACTATGGGATTTTTTTTTTTTTGATAATAAAGAATCAGTTGTATTTTGTGATTCTTTGTATGTGATTCTTTGTAGAAGTTGAATTTCTTAGTGCCTTCTAAAAATACATTTCAGGTTATTTCTGTTCCTTATATTGTTACGCTCAAAAGGTAATTGTTCATTGTGCAGGTCAATCCCTATACACATCAGTTGAAACTTTATGATTTTGGGAGTGCAAAAGTGTTTGTGCTTTGTTGTTTGCTTTGTGTTTTTTTATTTTATTTTTTATGTTTCAATAAGCTTGTATGCCATCTGTCAATGATAATGCCTCGGGTTTGTCTTTGTTTGCCTGCTTTGTGTCTTGTTGTTTGCTGTTGTTTCCAAATAATACTTTGTGTGGTGCTTTGTGGAAGTTAGGCATATGGTCCTTTGTGAAAGTTAGGTATATGATATGTTTTGTGATAGTAATTAATTTCATGATGTTAATGTGGTGTGCAAATGCGTGATACGTTTTTTTCTTTTGAAGTACATTTTGGTGGTATTTTTGTGAGGATTCCAAATCTAGTGTATGAAGGGGGGGATGTTGGTTTTGCTTCTAACTATGATAAAGACCGTTTAAGTTACTTTGAAATCGAAGACATATGTAAATCTGTAGGAGCAAGTAAGGGTTGTAAGCTATATTACTTGATTCCATGGGGTAATTTAGATAACGAGTTAAGGCACATTGTTATTGATGATGATGTACTGTTTATGTGTGACTTACATGAAGAATGGAAAGTATTTAGCATAATACTTTATGTAGAGAGTGGAGATATGCCAATTAGGGTACTACAACCTGGTGAAGAACTTTCAATAGATACTGCACAACAACCTGAATGGGTATCTGATCCTAGTATATCATTAGGTGATGCTGTTTCTGAGGGTGCAGTGGTTAATGGTGAACATCTAAATATATTTGATCCTGATTGGTTGGATGATGGGCTTGAGGGTCCTGATTTTATTGATGATATATTTATTGAGTCTGTAAATGTTAATGAGTCCACACCTGTAAATGACTATGTATATGTTGATGAGCATACAACCCCTACAAGGCCACTTGTAAATGTGAATGCTAACTTTATTATGCCAATTGCTTATGTTGGTGCAGAAGATGAGTGTGTGGAAAAACCTGTTGATGATGAATTGAACAGTGTGTATGACTTTGATGATGATGCTAGGCAACACTATAAGGATTTCAATGTACAAATTGACATGCAAAAGGTAAAGTTAGTGAATGAAATGAAGTTTCCAAACTCTTAAGTATTTAGGTAGGCATTGAGAGAGCATGTGGTGAGGAAACCTGTAGACATTAAATTCAAGTTAAATAAGAAAAACAAAGTTTCTGTGTATTGTAAGAATGAGTGTGGTTGGAGGTTGTATGCATCCACAATTAGTGGAGAAATGACATTTCAAATTAAGACTTTCCATCCAACTTGCACATGTGGGAGATCGTTTCATCATACCAAAGTGACTTCAGCATATGTTGCACAAAAGTACTTGGAACAATTTGATAAGAATCCTAAGTGGGAGGTGCAAGGAATACATCATGTGAGAAAGGATATTATTGTTGAATTAACAAATAGTCAGACATATAGGGCTAAGAGAAAAGCTAGGGAGATGCTTGATGGTGATGAGAGGTTGGAGTATGCCAAGCTTAGAGAATATGCTGAAATGATAAGGAGTACGAATAAGGGAAGTCATGTGATTTTGGAAACAAAAATACTGGACAAGGGTGATGAGAGGCCTATTTTTAACAGGATGTATATCAAATATCATGTCCAAAAGGTAGGCTTCTTGGCTGGTTGTAGGCCAATAGTAGGATTGGATGGTTGTCACCTTAAGGGCAGATTTGGGGGCACGTATTGTCAGCTACTGCAAGGGATGAGAATGACAACATATTTCCAATTGCCATGGCTGTAGTGGAGCAAGAAAGTCTTGATTCTTGGAAATGGTTTCTGTAGTTGTTTAAGGAAGATATTGGAGACCCGGAGGAGCTAAAATTGGTATTTATGTATGATATATAGAAGGTACCAATGTAAACTTGCAATTTAAATTTTTTTATTTTTATATGCAACTTGTAAATGTGATTGTTGAAACTAACATTCAAATTTTGATTCATGTATGGATTGGTGCCTGCAATTGAGAAAACTATTTCCAAAGATTGAACATAGATTTTGCTTGAGGCATATTTATAGCAATTTCAGATTGCAATTTAAGGGTTTGGAGTTGAGGGTTGCTTTGTGGAAGTGTGCATGTGCATCAACAAAAAGAGAATTTGAGAGGAATATGGAGTACTTGAAATGTCTAGATGAAAAAGCATGGGGGTATCTAGAAGCTATACCAAAACAACAATGGACTAAGACACACTTCACCAAGAGGGCATTGTCCGATTGTTTAGTCAACAATCTAAGTGAGTCTTTCAACTCTGTGATATTGCTTGCTAGGGATAAGCTTTTTATATCTATGTTGGAGTGGATAAGAGTTAGATTGATAACAAATAATTTGTCCTACTATCCATGACAAGTTAGAAAAACTTAAGATGGATTCTAGATCATTCACAGCAAAACCATCTAGTTTTTTTAAAGTATGAGGTAAATAATGAGTATGAAAGGCATGTGGTTAGTCTAAAAAAAAAACAGGTGTACTTGTAGGCTATGGGACCTAACTGGAATACCATGCAAGCATGGGGTGGTAGCAATTTATGTCAATATGGAAAAACTAGAAAATTATTTGCATTCATGTTATCTCAAAGAAGCTTACTTGAACACATATAGTGAGATAATTCACCAAATGCCTGGGCAAAATGAATGGATTGAGATTGGACTGCCTGCTCCTATCCCACCTCGTATCCTTAGAACCCTGGTAAACCAAAGAAGTTGAGAAAGAGAGACCCAAATGAGCCAAGAAATCCTTTCAAGGTAAGTTGGATGAATAAGGCAATTAAGTGTGGGAAGTGTCACAAAGAGGGACATAAGTCAAGGTCTTGCAAGACTTCCATTACGTGAGAGACTGGATGGCAAAGGAGACAGAGGCTTGATAGAGAGAAGGTAAGTGATTGTCATGTTTTTCACCCAAAATCAAGCTTTTTATTACAGCCTACTATTCCTTTTCTTTTATGAATGACGTGTGTATTTGATATAATAGACACGAAGAGGACAATCCGGAGGATAAGGAAGAGGCATTAGTCACCCAACTGCTACATCACAATTTGATAAAAGTCAACCCATCCCAGATGCAGCTAGATCTCAGCCCATAGTCAGAGCTCAATGGTTTTCCTCTTCATCACCAACCAATTATGAACCAAGAGAAACTTGGTCTTCCATGCCATCATCATCTTCACAACCTGTAGGAAGAGGTTCTGGTATTGCAGGTAGAGTTGATGCTTTTTTTTTTTTTAATTTAAATTTTTTTTGCTAAATGAGTTGATGATGTTGGTGATGCAAGAAAAGGTACAGATTATAGGGGATCAAGAAGATTTGTTGGTGTTGGTACAACAAGAACTGATGGTGTTGGCGTTGTAGGTGGAGTTGGTGTTACAAGTAAAGTTGATGTTTTTTTTTTTTGCTAAATGACTTGATGTTGGTGGTGCAAGAAGAAGTTCTGCTAGTGTAGGAAGAGTTGATTTGAGAGTTGATGCATCAGCCTCATAACTTGAAGGCAATGGTGCTTCAAGAATAGATAGTGTTGCAGGAAGAGTTGATGCTGTTAGTGGTGTAGGAAGAGGTGTAGGAAGACCACCAAAGAAAGTAGCAAATGGTGGAAAGGGAAAAAAAAAAGGTAGTGCAATAGAACATGATGTGCAACAACTTGTTATTGTAATGCTCACTTATGTCAGTTTGTGACTAAACTTCAATATTTTATGTGACTGTGTTGGAGTTGTCTTTTTGCAATAGCAACAATTTTATGTGGCAGTGTTGCTATTATGTCTGTTTTTATTAGTCATGTAACTTTTGGATGCTCTTATGTCTTTAGAAGTAAAAGTCTTGCTTTAATACTAATTTAGACCCTTTTTTATTTTAAGATTACGTATTAAGCAATGTTAATACTAATTTATGTGACAGTGTTTTTTATATGTCTTGGGTGCTCATTACACCATTTAGAGGAAATGTGAAACTTTGGTCCATTAATTATTTTCAAGCTAATGCAATTATGCAATAGGGAAAACAGAAAAATACTTAAATTTGTTCACTTCACATTGATCACAATAGTCAAGTGCTTAAGCAAGTTGTTAGATTAGATTAAAAAACTTACATGTTTGACATACAAGACAAGTTGTTACGTTAGCTGGTCCATCATCATATTTGACAAAAACTTACATAATGGAAATACAAGACAAGTTCTTAAGCAAGCTGTTACATTATAACAAGAACAACCACAAAGTTTCAAGTCAAGTACATTTTGCAAGCTGTTACATTTACTTTGTCTGCAGCCATCCTTTCTTTCTCCTTAGCTATCTTTTCCAAATGAGATGCAGTGTTCTATAACTCTAAAAGCCCACTTCATGCTCAAGCACAATTCCAGTGTCTAGTTAATAAAGTCAAGGGAAAGTAAATTCGGACATTTCCATGGTGCGTAGACACAACATAATCATTTTTGTTGAGAGAAGGAAATTAATTACTTCTGTATCATCAACCTGGGAAGAGAAAAAGAAAAAGCGCTTTCAAAATATTGGAGTCAAAGAATAGCTAGATATATGAGCAATGTCATAGATTTTTTTTTTTTTCGATAAGTGAGTAATGTCATAGAAATTAATGGATAGAGTGAGAAAAGATTAAAGTTAAGAAAGAAAGAGAGAAAGAGGGAGATTGATTAAATGGGAAAAGCATATATTAAATGGCAAAGACATATATTAGGTTACAATATTTCATTCTTAGGTCTCATGTTGCATTACACCTTTACAAGTACTAGCTTTATAATTGGATGTCAATATTCTATACAGGATTTAAAATCTGTTCAAACATGATGCAACTCTAAAATCACATATCACTATCAACTGAAATAAAACAAAAATGACCATGAGTTCATACAATTTATTGTTAGTAAGGATTGAATACCTTTACTAAAGCACCAATGACACCTAAATGGCAAAGACACCCAAGCTAGAAATTAGTGAAGCGAGGGAGAAAAAAATTAAAATTGAGAAAGAGAGAGAGAGAGATTGATTAAATGGCAAAGACACCTAAGCTAGTCAGCCTCAAGTAATCAAATGGCCTTGACTTGCTTATTGTATTAAGGAAGAGGTACAGATACAATGGTATATGAGCTGCAAAGGAAAAAGGTCAGTTGGAAGAATCATTTCTTGAAAATTATACATATTAATCATAACATGTGCCTCCTATGAAGCTGCTAACAAATAATTTTTCTTATGAAAAAGAGGTCAGATTTTTCTCCATTCATTAGCTTTTAAGAAATGGTGTACATTACTACAAGCAAAAGGTTCCATGTACAAGACGTTCAAGTCATTTACCAAAAAGTAACATAGAAACCAATTCTTCTGCATCACATAGCTGACAGAACTTCTATAAAACACCTCAAAGACTTCCATAAAAATATGCTGAAGAGAAATTTTTTTTAATTTTTTTTTTAAATTGTCCTTTCAAAGTGTATTGTGAAGATGTGAGATTCAAGTGTATGTGTGTGAGTGATTTTGTGAGCAAAGAGGGATTATAGTGCATCTAAGTGTATAGATTACCATATTGTATGCAACGGTGTATTTTCCTTCCCTGTTGTTGTGGTTGCTCTTTTTGTTTATGCTCATATTCCTGAAAGAAAGAACATAAATGTGAGATCACTTTGTATTGAAAGTGCAAACAAAAATACAGAAAAGAAAGAAATCGTTTAGATTACTCCCTGTATTGTTTTCTGTTGTTGTGCTTTGTTAACTTTGTTGTGTGCTCTTTGTTGACCATGGTTGTATGCTCATGCTCATGAAAGAAAACAAATGAAAATAATGTTAAATTAATTAAAGCAAACCATCATAATCAAAATCAAAGAAACGATACATTTTACCCTTCATCTTACCTGTTCCTCTTTTTTGTAACTTTACCCCCACTTTTTATATAAAATAAATTAGAGCCTTTTTGATATTATCTTTTTGTTCAAATCTTGAATTTTCAAATTATTATTAACTGATTATCAAATATTAACAGATAATTGGTGATCTTCTTAACTCCTTAAAACACTGAATGATTTAATTCAAAAATTGAAATGTTTTAATTAATTAATTAATCAACAATTATCCAATTAACTTGTTCGATTTATCCAATGTGTTAGAGTCCATGATAATTTAATACTTTGAGCCAATAAGATGTTTACACCTTATTAATTAAAATTAATCCAATTAATGGATCAATCATAATTAATTTGGATCAATCTTATGTGCCCAATGCCATTTAATTATTATGTACTCTATTTATTAAAACTTCAATTAGCTGTAATTTTCATATACGTGGTCCGATTTGAACACATGATACGTCATTTCAATCGTCTCAACTTAAAGATCTGTTTGATTGCTTTTAGTTGTCAATCAAAGGTCAAAAACACTGTTGGTTTAAAACCCTAATTTAGGCAAGTTGTGCACTTTCCGTTTTCAGAATTTTAATTTGTGAAAATCTTAGTTTGTGTTAGGGTTAGAATGTATGTAGCAAAATGGGGTGTCAACACATACAGAGTCAGTAACATTGATGGCTTAAATTGCAATTTCATAGTGCATTAAATTGCAATGCGTCTCACGTTTGTGTAATGCATCCTCTATGATGTCTCTCTACTTTCTCTATGTTACTATTTGAAGATGAAGGGAAAAGATGAAAGAATATTTAATTTTTCAAGATAAGGCTTCTATTTATAACCGATTATTTAAGACTTATTTTTTGGTTTTCAAATTGATTCAAACAACTAAAAATTTAATACTTAGCTTTATGAGAAGTTGTGGTTATTTTGAATTTTTTTAAAAAAATTAATTCAAATGTGGGAGTTATTTTTAAGAGATAGTGTATTAATTCAAACATGGGAGTTATTTTATTTGTTTTGGATAATGAATTTTTTTTTTCTTCATAAATTGGACAGTAGAAGATAGAATGCTAATTTTTTGGAAAATAAGATGTGTGTGACTATTGCCTTCTTTTAAGGTTTTTTTATTTGATTTTAAAAGTCTTTTTTTTTTTTTTTTTGATAGAAAAGGAAACTTGATTTTAAAAGTCTTAGTTATCACTTATCTATTTAATTGTGTGGAGACATGGATATATTTTAAAAAACTAAAATCATAAACGTGGGTAAGGTGAAGGGAAATTTTTCTTTTTCCAAAATTCATATGGATGTTATGTTTTGCCTCGAGATATAGATATATTTCCAAGTTTTTTTTTTTTTTGGATTAATCTAAACACGTTTATTTTCTTAATAGATTTCAAATAAATATGTGAAAGAGTAAAGAAAAAAAATGTTATATGTTAAATTAACGTTAGAGGATTTCAAATTATTTTAAACACTTTTATTTTTTAATACATTTCAAATACACACTTTAAAAAGGAAAGAAAAAAGAAATAATATAATGTTATAGGTTAACATTAACGTTAAAATATAGCTACTATTCTGTGAGTTTTTGTTTTAATAAATTGGATAGTGGAAGTAAGAAGTTGTGATTATTTTAAATGTAGAAGTTATTTTAAGAGATAATGTGCTAATTTTTAGGAAAATGAGGAGTTGTGAAATTAGTGGGAAGTGGGAAATTGGAAAGTGGAGTAGATAAGGGAGATATGAGAGAAGAAAAAAAAAAAAAAAAAAAAAAAAACTGTGAAACATGAACGTGGAATTGTAATCCTTTTAACTTTTGAATTTGAGCAAATCAATAGATTACTCTTTTAACTTTTAATTTTTATTTTAAACGCAAATCAATAGATCTAAAATATGGAGTTATTTTAGTCCGTGCACTAAAGTGGACAAGTTTCTATATAGGGATGTGACTATTATACCCTTATTTCTAAGACACATTATTATTTTAACCAAGTGATTAAATTAGGAAAATTGGAAGATGTGAGAGGTATTTTTGGCAGTTCTCAAAAGTGGACATGAGGGCATGAATCCTCTTAATATTATTAGATTAGACTAGCCTCTTAGCCTCTTCACACATGCTTCGCGCGTGTTCAGAAACTCTTCCTATTTTTTGGGCAAAATCAATAGTCCTTTATTTTTATTTTAATATAGATATAAAATGTAGACTCCTTTATTTTTAATTTTAAATTAAGAGTGTAATTCTCAATAATATTATAATTCATGACAAACTTTTTCAATTCTCATATTTTGTACAATCTTTTTTACAATATATGTAAAAAAAATGCACACAAACACATAACCCAACCAACATTTTCAAATAACAATTTTTGAAACCGCACCTTTTCAAAGTAGGGTGCACCAAAATATAGCCCCAAAGATTCTTGGTGTTGTGTCTCCAAAACCCACATAAAAACTCCACCACAAACACGATTGATATTATAATAATTCATGTAATTTGGTATTAAGAATTCTATTCTTTCTTACCAGAAGAGAGATTTCTTTCTTGGTAATATTAATACCCCTAGCTTTTCTTTTTCTTTTTAGTTTGGTTTTGTGCACTATGGTTTCCTAAGTATGTGAGGGATCTTAACGCATTACAAGAAAAATTACTTTTAACGTCAACTTTGACGATAAAACTAAAAAGTTGTCACAAAAAATATTTTTTGCGTCAACATTTTGGTTGACGTATAGTGATGCAATAAATCGTGTCACTTAAAATCTTTGCGTCAACTCTTTGTTGACGTGAAAAATAAATCCCTTTTGCGGCAACTAATACCTTTTTGCGTCAACATTATGTTGACGCCAAAAACCGATATAACATTTTTTTGCGTCAACAAGAAGTTGACTCCAAAAACCTATATAACATCTTTTCGCGTCAACATTTTGTTGACGCAAAAGAATTTACCCTATTAATTTTTTTTTTCCCTATGCTTGCCAAATCGGGGTAAAAATGATTTTCTTCCCCTTCTGCACCTCTCCCATTTGACTTCATCTCTCCTCCTTTCCACCCCTTTTTTCTTCCCCCATTCAAATAAAGCTCAAGTCATGATTGAACAAGAGCTGACATGTTAAATTTTTAAGGTAAATCACGTTGTCCAACATGTTTGCCACTTTCTGTGCTTCAAATATTCCTCATGGTTTTGATTGAATCAAATTTGAAATGCAAGTATGCAATTTTCAGAACATGTAGATTTTGTTTTTTTGGTTTTTTTTTTTAGTGAGAAAAATCATACCAATAGTGAAAATGTTAGAAAGCCAATCACATTGTCCAATGTAAGCATTCATTACAGCATACATCCCCCTTCCTCTCTCCAACCCCAAATTCCTCACTGACTCTCACTCTCATGGCCCACTCCATGAATGGACAGATAGAAGATGCCACAAATTCCAGCAGCTCAATCATGTCTCCGTGGAACTTTATTATAATCTCTTCAAACTTTTCTTTCTTGCATCCATTTTCTTATTGTCTGCATGAGCTTTTGCCAACCCAACTTCCTTCTTTTGAGTGATGGCTACTACAGCTGTAGACCCGCTAACTCCTGTATCTGTTGTTGGTGCTATGGCAGCTTGCTGCTCCTGCCCATTTCCTCTGGTGAAAATTGTAGACGGAGCTAGTGGGGACAGCAACGGCAACGCAGCACTTGGCGTTGTACTCTTCTGATCAGCATTAAGAACTGAGGTGTTAGTCTGGTCAACATTCAGTGCAGTAGTGGACTCAGAAATAGCTCCCAATTTAAACTTGGGTTTTGGCTTAGCATGGATCCCAATGTAAAGCCTGCATAAGTTAGAGAAAATCCTCAGTTCACCTCTACTCAGACAGTGCAAATCATATTCCAAGGTTCTATATGTAAAATTATACCTCTTTTTAATAGATGCGAGCAATATGCAATTATAGATGCTATAATGTTTTTTAGACAATTCTTTTTCCAAGTTTTCCAACACCTTAGAGATCCAAGGGGGCCTATCCCATTGCTTTACATGAGACATTTTTTAGGTTGACGCTTTCCATTTTTTTCACAAAAACAGACATTATTACAAGATACCACAATCCATGTTAAGCATGTTGATTGGCCAAATAATGGAAAAATTGAAGAAAGCATAACAATAAGCCAGAAAAGGGTAATTACGCATGGCTCAGAAAGAACAAAAGTGATAGAAGAACCAACCAAAAAACCATGAGTTTTCCCTACTACCCCTTATAGAAACTAGACACTCAAGTGTCACTAAGAAGGAACAGATTAAAGATCCAACAAAAATGGCGTTCCACTTCCATGGCCATATTCCACTTTGAGACTAGACTAGGTCTGTCTCAATAAACATAGAAAGGTCCCCCCATTTGCGTATACCACAACATGAAGTAGATAATGTGATGGGTTGTTTCTTTTAGTCACTTTTAAACTTGTACATGATTTGACAATATTATCCATACATTGGTCAGAATGCCAAAAATAAATTAAACAGTTAACAAACATGAACACCTGTGGGACAAGAGCCATAGGATTCTTGTTAATAACTTATTATTATTTAATATGAATTGTTCACAAGAACAATATAGAGAGCATACCATCTAACATATCATTTGTTTTGTGAAGAAGAAAAGTTCCCGAAAGGATAGTCACAAAGCCACACATTTCGGTGACTACTTGGGTTGGACTCTGCCTATCCCAATCCTGAATAAAATTAAATTTCCATAATTTCATCAGTTCAAGATAATCACATGAAAATTGCAAATGAGTGTAGACTCAATAATGTAAGCCCAGGAGAAAATAGGAGAAGAAATGTGAGAACCTAGCCCCTTTTCTCAAACCCGAAGCGAAAACCCCAAAATTGGCTTAATGTGATTTTGGTTTCGGTTTGGAAATTAAATTGGTAGCGTATCTCAAATGATGGGATGAAAACTTTAATGTTTTAATCGACCCTCGAGGTTGAAAGTCGATGTGACATGTTGTTTGTGGAGTCGCCATTTAATTTATTTTAAAGGACAAATTAAGAAATTCCAAAGACAAAAGTAATGTAATCCTCTTTTATTCCATTTTAGAATTTGTACAATTGCTAAATGAAATAGTGTGTGTAAATGTTACAAATAAAATTCCCCTAGAATACAATCTAAGAAAATAATATTGTATGAATTTCCTAGTTACAATATATGTAAAAAGAAAATAAAATGTTGTTGTAAGGCACTATGTATGCAAACCAAGGTTTTGGTTTGGAGGCTTGGTTACAAAATGGGAAGGTGTTAGGCACCCCATTTTGCCCGATTTACATCGGTCCTCTTATATTAAAAATGGCCAAGCATGTTGTAATGTCAATGCATGTATGTGTATGTTGTGCAAACAAATTAATTTTAATTGTTCGTGTTGTTATTATGTTGGTTGCAATATGATGTTCATGTTATAGTTGTAAGTTTAAACACATAATCATAATGAACTTGTAAATATAAAAACAAGAAATTAAAACATAATGTAAGAACAATAAATTAAAGCATAATGTAAGCACACAAAAATTAAATCATAAGGGTTAGAGAACTAACCTACATGCAAAACAAAATTAAAATCAAGTATGTGCTTCACAACTTGTGTGGTTGTGAGCTTTGTGACTCAATGACTTTAAGGATGTGTATACAATTTGTGGGTTGTATGGGTAATCCTAAGAAGTGTTTGAGTATGTGGGTTGGTGGAAAAATAATTCCAAACCTAAGTTGTAAAGATGATGAAGGGTGAACCAAATCAAAATGATTTTTTCAACCTTCAAAATCTTTAAGACTTTTGGAGAGGAATTTTGGTTTAAGAAAGCTTAAGTGCAAATATTTTCCAAGTCTTGGTTCCAAAGATAATGAAGGGTGAGTTAAATCTAAAATATTTCTCAACCTTCAAGAGCTTTAGAACCTTGAAGAGGAGGGTTTGCTTCAAATAATTTTTCTGCTCAAAACACTCTTGAAAACTCTCCCTATTTCTCTCTAATTTTTCTCTACACTTTCCAACCCCTTTGTATGGAGGCTTGATGTTGTATTTATAGAGGGAGAGGTAAGACTAGGTCAATGTGGGAGTGTTTTCCAGCCCCTTATGGACTGTCATAATGGGTGGAAAAGGCTGTGGAAAGTCCATTTCACGTGCTGGAAAAAAACAAAAATTGTGCAGAAAGTGGTCCAGGAACACAGTGCCGGCCGGCACTGTTTTAAAATCCTAGTGCTGGCTGGCACTAGGATTAAATTTTTGAGTGCTGGCCTAAAAATTGGAGTGTCGGCCGACACTGTTTTGAAAAATTAGAGTGCCGTCCGGCACTCCATTTTGGGTTATTTAAAACATTCTTTTTTTTTTTTTTTACTTTTTTCAACTTACCTCTTTTGGCCATACATTGTGAAACGTGCATGGGTAGAAAAACTGATTTTTCTACCCTTCCAAAAGCATTTTTGGCATGCATGAGTGAGATATAATCCTATGTATGCATGCACATTTAAGCTAACGCGGACCTGAAACGTTAAAACTTCGATTAGCGATAATTTTCTTGTTTGTGGTCCGATTTGAGTGTATGACGCGTCGTTTTGATCGTGCTGACCTAAAGACTCATTTAAAATTATTTTGGGGTCGATCAGATGTCCTGAGAAAAATTGGGCCGAAACCCTAGAAATGCACGGATTTTCATGCCGAAATGCCCGGAGTCCAAATTGAGTGCAAGTCGTGTCGTTGTGATCGTGTTGACCTAAGGACTTGTGTGAATGCATTTTCATGTCAATCGGACGCCTATAATAAATTGGGACCAAAAACTCTAGAAATGCATAGATTTTTGTGCCGAAACGTTCGGAATCCAAATTGAGTACAAGTCGTGTGGTTGTGATCGCGTTGACCTAAGGACTCATGTGAATGAATTTTCATGTCAATTGGATGCCCATAATAAATTGGGACCGAAAACCTTAAACTTGCATAGATGTTCGTGTTGGGATCCGTTTTTGGGATTTTTAGTCCTTAAAACTCCGATACATGTTACGAATGGAATGTAGGTGGCAAAAGAGGGTGTCTACAGAATGCCCCTCATTGGCAGAGCTTGTAAAGCGAATGTCAATGTATGAGAAGGACACCAGTTTTTGCCACTAGAATGCAATATGTTTCGGGCTTCATGTAGGGAAGTCCGAATAAATTCGTTGGGGGATTTCTTTTTAAGTGTCTTAACAACCCAAGAATTAAAATACATTATGAAATTTTTTTGAGTTTAAACAACCTAATGTTGTGTGTTGTTGTGTTGCAATCGAGCCTTTATGGGGCCACCTATGTACCTCCTTTTGGGAAGATCAGGTTGCCGTAGTTCCAAAATGAAGAAATTTCTTATAGGAAATTTCAAAAAGTGTTGTGAATTTCTTGTATGAGAATTCGAGAATTTTCAACTGGGAAAAATTTTATGTTGTAGAAAACAACCTAGAAAAATTTGTAAGTCATGGGATTAATTTTACATTGCTACAAAAAAACCCAATTTGATTTGTTGTTGTGAAAATTCTTGTTAGAATTCGAAAATTTTTAACTGGGAAAAATTTTATGTTGCAGAAAACAACCCAAAAAAATTTGTAAGCCATGGGATTAATTTTACATTGCTACAGAAAAACCCAATTTGATTTGTTGTTGTAAAAATTCTTGTATAGAGTTATGCTAGGAATTTTTAGCTAAAAAAGCGTGATTCCGAAAATTTTTGTAAATTAGGTCCAAAATGTAACGGGCTCGACCATGTTTTTGATCCATTTTGAAAAATGAAATTTTTGGGCTTCATTTCTTTAAAACAAAAACCTTTGGGCCATGGGATGTGTAGATGGGGATGTGTGTAAGCGGATGTGGGACCGAGCCTTATAGAAGACTGCCTACGTACCTCTATCAGAGAGGATCAAGTCTGAACGTAGTTCGAAAGGAAGAAATTTCTTGTGTGAAGTTTCGAAAAAGTGTTGTCAATTTCTTGTGTGGAAATCCAAGATTTTTTAACTGGGAAAAATTTTATGTTGCGGAAAATAACCCAAAAAAATTTGTAAATTGTGGGGATTGATTTTACATTGTTAGAGAAAAAACCCAATTTGATTTGTTGTTGTGAAAATTCTTGTATAGAGTTATGCCAAGAATTTTTAGCTAATAAAGTGTGGTTCTGGAAATTTTTGTAAATCAGGTTCAAAATGTAATGGGCTTGGCCATGTTTTTTATCGATTTTGAAAAATGAAATTTTTGGGCTTGATTTCTTTAAAACAAAAACCTTTGGGCTATGAGATGTGTGTAAGCAAATATGGGACCGAGCCTTATGGAAGACTGCCTACTTACCTTTATCCGAGAGGATCAGGTCCAAACATAGTTCAAAATGTGAACTTCTTGTTTAGAAATTCACAATATGTGTGTGGACTTGGAGTTCGAAATATGTGATTGTGAATTTCTTGTGTAAAAGTTCAAAAACATTTAATTGAGAAAGTTTTTAATTGTTTGCAACAACCCAAGAACAATATGTCGGGAAAGATTTTATGTTCTCACAAACAACCCGAAAATGTTTGTTGTTGTTGTTATTGTTGTTGTGTGTCTTTGGTTTGTACCTTGACTTGTGATCTTGGTTGTATACCTTGATTTGTGATCTTGGTTGTGTACCTTGATTTTTCAAGATTGAAAAGATGGATTTTTCTAAACCATTTTGGAAAACTCATTTTTTTTAAATGGATGCAATCCGTTGTGTAAATGTGAATTGTGAGAAAACATTGTTTTCTTGGGGAGACATGTTTGACAAACCCAAGGTTGCAAAATAGAACTGTTCTCTTCCACTTTAAAGGAATTAAAGTCATTAAACCCTTATAAACACTTTCATCTTTCACTTTAAGCTTGTAAGGCCAAATCCTTTAAAGGCAATTAAAGAGATGAAGTGATTGAAAGTTCTCTTAAATCAGTGGAATTATGAAAGAGCAATGACCTTTTGAAAGGTTTTGGGATGACTTTGCTAATCAATATTGTTAGGGGCAATGATAGAGGTTTGCCCTTTAACTTGAAAATTTGACCAATCGAGAAACGAGGGCGAATGCCCTTAGTTTCGAAGACATGTGATCTTGTGTGGTTCATGTTGAGGGAGGACTGTTTAGTCGACAAACTAGAGAGAATGTCCCTAGTTTGGAGATGTATGATCTTGTATAGATTATGTTGAAAAGAGAATCGAAAAACTGGGGAGAATGCCCTTAGTTTGGAGATGTATGATCTTGTGTAGATCATATTGAGAGAATCAACAAACGAGGGTGAATGCCCCTAGTTTGGAGATATGTGATCTTGTGTAGATCGTGTTGAAGAGTAAATCGACAAACTGGGGAGAATGCCCCTAGTTTAGACATGTATGATCTTGTGTAGATCATATTGAGTGAGGATTTGACAAACTAGGGAGAATGCCCCTAGTTTGGAGATGTGTGGTCGAAGTCTTGGAGAGAGACTTGAATGATCGCAACGAAAAAGTGTCTTAGTTTGAACTTTTTGCGACAATTCATATTTCCAAGGAAAATTTGATTAGTATTTAGACCATCCATTATTTTTTTTTTTCGCTCTAACTTTTGCCTAGGCCGCCCTTTCGGGTTTTCAACCTATTGAGCGTTTTATTTTTTTTTTTTTACTTCCAATGGAAGAGCTAACTTCATGTCTTGAGCAAGCAAAACCTCAAGGAGGGCTCTTTTTATCGGTTGTAATATAGGCCGGGTTTCGACTGTGAAAAAGAAGGATATACAGGCTCAAATTCCCCAATTGTACCCCTAGTGTGCATCCCAAGGATTGGATCTTACCTTGTGATTTCTTCTCTTTTCTTTTATCCATCATGCCTTTTTTGTATTTGTGATGACACTTTTGACATTTCTTGTATCTATATGACATCTTTGTCACTCATTTTTTTTTGTATGTTGACGTCTATGTCAAGTGTTCCATTGCTTTTCTTTGTGCTGAAGATAGACGTCTCTGTTGAATATATCTTTGCTCTTTTTTCTTTTTCTTTGACATTTTGATCTTGTGAATGGAAACCATAATCTCCTTTTTGTGCACATCTAGAATTCCCACCCCAGGTTTGGTTTTTGGGTTTCAAGAAAGAAAAGGTTTTATATTTATATATATATATTTTTTTTAAAAGGCCCAAGTTGGCTAGCAATGGATTGTATTTGTCATGGATTGACAAGGATGATTTTGGGTTCAATGAAAAATGGTCTCCTATCCTTGGTAGAGCTTGCTTTTGTCATGAAGCATTTGAGCTCTTTTGATGAGTTCCTTCTTGGAATTTTTTTTTTTTTTTTTTATCTCTTTGTGGAGCCCTAATTTTTGCTTAGGTCGGCCTTTCAGGTTTTCGACCTAACGGGCTTTCATTTCTTTTTTGCATGGATGGTCCATTGTAAGCCCTATTATTAGAACACACTTTTGAATGAATGTGCAAGAATGTGAAGATCATGACTGGATGTAGAAGAAGGAATTTTGGAAGAAGCGACTCGAGATTCCTCATTGACTTAATTTCCTTGATTGCCTTTTAGGATCCATTATTTTATTGTTCCAAGTGTTTGGTGACAATTTTTATATGAATTGAATGAAAATGATCCCATTACCAGTGTAAATTGATTGGTCGAGTTATGTGACCTCACTGCTTGTCATTGTTACCCAAGAACTCATTTTCTTATCAAAAGTATTTTTAAAAAGAATTTCGAAATTTTTTTTTTCTTAAAATGATATGAAGAAGTGTGAGTCTTGAGGAATGTTGTTTGTTGAAATTCCTTTTGATGATTGTGATCAAATTTTGAGCAAATGAATTTTAACCATTGAGGTGTAATTCAAAAATGTGAAATTTTAACCATTGAGGTGTGATTGAATTTATGATTTTTCGTAGCTTGAGAAATGTGTCATCTTAAAAGATGTCTTTCTTGATCCCAAAATTTCACACTACACATCAATAAGACAGACAAAGCAATTCAAACAAAACATTCAACATTCAATGTAAAACCAAATGATGGATTGATGAAGTTTTCATGCATGAGTAATATTGTTTGTCCTTGTCGGATGTGATGCAGGGGGAAGGCCCATGGGTGAACCTTGTCGGAGGAAGAGACTTGTGAGGTCTTTGCAGAATAGCCGGCTTGAGAGGCCTTGAGCTTGAATCTTAACACTTAGAGACTTGTATGGTCTTTATAGAACAATTGGTGTGTGACCTTGAGCTTGAATTTTGAAGACTTGAAGACTTGTGTGGTCTTTGTAGAATAGTTGGCTTATATGGCCTTGAACTTGAATCTTGAAGCTTAATGATTAATTGTTTAGGACTTTGGGTTTTGTGTGACCTTTTGTGGAGTATGGGTTATGGTGAAGGTTGTGTGGCTTTTTGGTGGAGTAAATGACTGTTTGGGCTTGTGTGGCCTCTTATAGAGTATGGGGAATGGTGAAGCTTGTGTGGCTTTTTGGTAGAGTACGTGACTGTTTGGGCTTGTGTGATCTCTTATGGAGTATGGGGAATGGTGAAGCTTGTGTGGCTTTTTGGTGGAATAAGTGACTATTTGGGCTTGTGTGACCTCTTGTGGAGTATGGGGAATGGTGAAGCTTGTGTGCCTTTTTGATGGAGTGAGTGACTGTTTGGGCTTATGTGGCCTTATGGGGAATGGTGAAGCTTGTGTGCCTTTTTGATGGAGTGAGTGACTGTTTGGGCTTATGTGGCCTTTTGTAGCATGGGTGATTGTTTGGTCTTATATGGCCTTGAAGCTCAAGTGTTGTGGGCTGCCATATGAGAGGCTTTGAACTTCAATCTTGTTTTGTACCTGTCTGTAAAACATCCACAATTTGGGTACCGGCTGCAACTAGGGCTTTGAAGGTTGGGAAGTATTGCGCAAACAAGTGTTTGTTGTAGGTAGGTAACAAATTCTTAACTACCATTTGCAACTGATCCTCCTCACTAGGCCGAGAGGTCATTTGGACGGCTTTTGCCCTCCTTTTCATAATGAAAGACGAGAAGGTCTCCTTAGCACCTTGTTTGGTAGTCTCAAGATCCCTCCTTGTAACATCCACTTCATTGTTGAATCGATATTGCTTGAAAAATTTCGAGCAAATGTCTTCCCAAGTGTTGGTGCGGGAGTCTTTCAAATTGAAAAACCACTTCAAAGCCACCCCTGTAAGGGTGTTTTGAAATAGTTGTGCCAAAATCTCGTCATCGGCCCTCAACGGGTGCATGGCCCTTATATACATTTTCAGATGGGTTACTGGACAACCTATGCCATTAAACTTGTCTAATGATGGCATCTTGAACTTCGGAGGTAGTCGAACCTTGGGGAAAAGAGACAATGATTGTAGATCCACCACCTCGTCAAATCTACAGGTCTTTTTGATAACCTTCTCCATTTGCTCCACCCTTTGGAGAAGCTTCTTCTCGGACTTGGTCATAGGCGAACTCGTTGTAACCAATACTTTGTTCTCGATGTTGGACCCCCCTGGCGTAACTTGAGGTTTTCCAAATAGCAAATATTGGAAAATTTGTTGTATGTCTTCTCTCAATTGTGTTTGGCCCACGACCAAAGTGTGCAACAATTCTTTCAACTCATTGGATTTCGAATTACTACTTTCCCCCGTGGAAAAAACGGGCTCTTGGAAGAAACTGGTGATTCTTGTTCGGACTGGAAGTCACTTGGGTTTGGACTATCACTGAACAACAACCTCTTCAACTTCGAAGATGGTGAAGAACAAACTTCCAAACGTCCCCTCTCTTCACGAGTCCAAACCTTATCTTGCATACTTTAAAACTCTCATTTTAGACTTATGTTATTCAATTTGATTAGGCTTTATTGGGCCTTAACAAAAAAATATTATTTACCTAGGCCATGTTGGACCTAACAGGCAATGATAATTGGTTTAGACCATGTTGTGCCTTACCGAAAAAAAGTTTTACCTAAGGCTTGTCGGGCCTAACGGCAGGTGAGAAAATGTTATTTTCTTTAAGCCTTGTTGGGCCTAACGATGTGTCGAAAAATATTGTTCTTTTTTATTTAGGCCTTGTTGGACCAACCAAAAACATGTTATTTTTCGTAGGTCTTGTTGGACCTAATGACATGTTAAACATGTTGTTCTTTCAAACTTTAGGAAAATTTCATGTCAAGTGACAACCTAAACTTTAGGCCTTTTTTTTTATTTTATTTTTTTACATTAAGAGTATTACCCAATGTATGATAAAATTGATGAATTTTGACTAGTCAAAGTGTAATTCAAAAATGTGAATTTTAATCCTTTAAGGATGTTATTCATTGTATGATGAAATAATGAATTTCAACTTTTTAAAGTGTAATCCAAAATGTGAATTTTAATCTGTTGAAGATGTAATTCATAATGTGAACCATTTAAGGTATTATTAAAAATGTGGTGAATTCTAATCAATTAAGATGTAATTCATGATATGTTTAAATTTTAACCATTTAAGGTGTTATTTAAATAATGTTGTGAATTTTACTCAATTAAGATGTAATTCATGATGTATTTAAATTTTAACCCTTTAAGGTGTTATTTAAAAAATGTGGTAAATTTTAATTTATTAAAATGTGGTTCAAGATATGTTTAAATTTTAATCATTTAAGGTGTTATTTAAAAAATGTGGCTTAACCAATTAAGATGTAATTCATGATATGTTTAAATTTTAACCATTTAAGGTGTTATTTAAAAAATGTGGTGAATTTTAATCAATTAAGATGTAATTCAAGATGTGAACCATTTAAGGTGTTATAAAAAAATGTGGTGAATTTTAATCAATTAAGATGTAATTCATGATATATTTAAATTTTAACCATTTAAGGTGTTATTCAAAATTTTTTTTTAAAAAAAAATGTAATTCTTTGTGTATGTTAAATTGCAACCACTTAAGGTGTAATTAAGGACATGAATTTTAATTTTTCAATTATGTATATGTGATCTGTTATATTTTAACCATTTAAGGTGTTTTACAACGCATATTTTTTTTTTTAAAATGTAATGCATCATATGTATTAAATTTTAACCATTTAAGGTATTATTAAAAATGCATTTAAATTTTTTTCAAGTATGTATATGTTATACGTTATACTTTAATCATTTAAGGTGTTTTACAACGTGTAATTTTTTTAAAAAAATGTAATGCATAGTGTGTATTAAATTTTAACCATTTAAGGTATTATTTAAAATATGCATTTAAATTTTTCAACTATGTATATGTCATACGTTATACTTTAACCATTTAAGGTATTTTACAACGTGTAATTTTTAAAAAAAAATGTAATGCATAGTGTGTATTAAATTTTAACCATTTAAGGTATTATTTAAAATATGCAATTTTTTTTTTTCGTATATGTATACGTTATACTTTAACCATTTAAGGTGTTTTACAGCGTGTATTTTTTCAAAGAATGCAATGCATCGTGTGTATTAAATTTTAACCACTCAATGTATTATTTAAAATATACATTTTAATTATTCAACTATGTATATGTGATACGTTATATTTTAACCATTTAAGGTGTTTTACAACGTGTATTTTTTTAAAAAAATGTAATGCATCGTGTGTATTAAATTTTAACCATTCAAGGTATTATTTAAAATATGAATTTTAATTTTTCAACTATGTATATGTGATACGTTATATTTTAACCATTTAAGGTGTTTTACAACGTGTATTTTTTCAAAAATGTAATGCATCGTGTATATTAAATTTTAACTATGTATATGTGATACATTCAAGGTATTATTTAAATTATGCATTTTAATTTTTCAACTATGTATACGTGATACATTATATTTTAACCATTTGAGATTTTTATAACGTGTATTTTTTTAAAAAAATGTAATTTTTCAATTATGAATATGTGATACGTTATATTTTAACCATTTAAGATGTTTTATAACGTGTATTTTTTTCAAAAAATGTAATGCATCGTGTGTATTAAATTTTAACCATTCAAGGTATTATTTAAAACATGCATTTTAATTTTCCAAAATGTCATTTGTTATAACTAGGCCTTGTTGGACCTTATGTTAAAAAAAACGTTCATTCGTTTGGACCTTGTAGGGTTTTACGGCATAGAAAACATTTTATCATTTTGATAAAGCCTTGTCAGGCCTTACGGTGTAAAAAAAATAGTTTACTCATTTGATTTATGTGTTGAACATTTTTAATGGTGTAAGCAATATATCATATAGCAAACAACATAACAACGTTCAAATAACGAGACATTATAATCAAACAATGCATGAACATATTTTTACCGGGTCAAGCCTATTGAAAAGTTCTATGGCTTTTCTACATGGGTAGAAGCTAGGCAAAGAGGGAACCCATAAGCTAGGACGTCATATCTCCCAATTTGTGATGCCATGAGCATCGCGTTGGTTCAAATGATATGGTTTATCCGTTAATGTATCGATTAAGAAAGGATCAAAATCGATACTATGCTATGGGGTGGTAACTTCATCAAGGGTACCCGAGTCACATGAAGACCGTGATCCATGACTAGGCTACCGAGGCTTCTGGGCTTTATGCATTTATTTGCTTGCCAACATAAGCAACTACATGGTGCATGAACAATTTTTATTGAAAGCAATAAATCACAAAAATGCAAAGACATGACAAAGCTTGGCCAAGCTTAATATATTTTATGAAGTTAAGCCCTCTAATATCCCCAGTGGAGTCGCCACTGTGAGAACCTAGCCCCTTTTCTCAAACCCGAAGTGAAAACCCCAAAATTGGTTTAATGTGATTTTGGTTTCGGTTTGGAAATTAAATTGGTAACGTGTCTCAAATGATGGGATGAAAACTTTAATGTTTTAATCGACCCTCGAGGTTGAAAGTCGATGTGACATGTTGTTTGTGGAGTTGCCACTTAATTTATTTTAAAGGACAAATTAAGAAATTCCAAAGAGAAGAGTAATGTAATCCCCTTTTATTCCATTTTAGAATTTGTATAATTGCTAAATGAAATAGTGTGTAAATGTTACAAATAAAATTCCCCTAGAATACAATCTAAGAAAATAATATTGTATGAATTTCCTAGTTACAATCTATGTAAAAAGAAAATAAAATGTTGTTGTAAGGCACTATGTATGCAAACCAAGGTTTTGGTTCGGAGGCTTGGTTACAAAATGGGAAGGTGTTAGGCACCCCATTTTGCCCGATTTACATCAGTCCTCTTATATTAAAAATGGCCAAGCATGTTGTAATGTCAATGCATGTATGTGTATATTGTGCAAACAAATTAATTTTAATTGTTCGTGTTGTTATTATGTTGGTTGCAATATGATGTTCATGTTATAGTTGTAAGCTTAAACACATAATCATAATGAACTTGTAAATATAAACACAAGAAATTAAAACATAATGTAAGAACAATAAATTAAAGCATAATGTAAGCACACAAAAATTAAATCATAAGGGTTAGAGAACTAACCCGCATGCAAAACAAAATTAAAATCAAGTATGTGCTTCACAACTTGTGTGGTTGTGAGCTTTGTGACTCAATGACTTTAAGGATGTGTATACAATTTGTGGGTTGTATGGGTAATCCTAAGAAGTGTTTGAGTATGTGGGTTGGTGGAAAAATAATTCCAAACCTAAGTTGTAAAGATGATGAAGGGTGAACCAAATCAAAATGATTTTTTCAACCTTCAAAACCTTTAAGACTTTTGGAGAGGAATTTTGGTTTAAGAAAGCTTAAGTGCAAATATTTTCCAAGTCTTGGTTCCAAAGATAATGAAGGGTGAGTTAAATCTAAAAGATTTCTCAACCTTCAAGAGCTTTAGCACCTTGAAGAGGAGGGTTTGCTTCAAAGAATTTTTCTGCTCAAAACACTCTTGAAAACTCTCCCTATTTCTCTCTAATTTTTCTCTACACTTTCCAACCCCTTTGTATGAAAGCTTAATGTTGTATTTATAGAGGGAGAGGTAAGACTAGGTCAATGTGAGAGTGTTTTCCAGCCCCCCATGGGCTGTCATAAGGGTGGAAAAGGCTGTGGAAAGTCTATTTCACGTGCTGGAAAAAAACAAAAATTGTGCAGAAAGTGGTCCAAGAAAACAATGCCGGCCGGCACTAGGATTAAATTTTTGAGTGCCGGCCTAAAAATTGGAGTGCCGTCCGGCACTCCATTTTGGGTTATTTAAAACATTTTTTTTTTTTTTTTTACTTTTTTCAACTTACCTCTTTTGGCCATACATTGTGGAACGTGCATGGGCAGAAAAACTGATTTTTCTGCCCTTCCAAAAGCATTTTTGGCATGCATGAGTGAGATATAATCCTATGTATGTATGCACATTTAAGCTATCGCGGACCCGAAACGTTAAAACTTCGATTAGCGATAACTTTCTCGTTTGTGGTCCGATTTGAGTGTATGACGCGTCGTTTTGATCATGCTGACCTAAGGACTCATTTAAAATTATTTTGGGGTCGATAAGATGTCTCGAGAAAACAGGCCGAAACCCTAGAAATGCACGGATTTCCGTGCCGAAATGCCCGGAGTCCAAATTGAGTGCAAGTCGTGTCGTTGTGATCGTGTTGACCTAAGGACTTGTGTGAATACATTTTCATGTCAATCGGATGCCCATAATAAATTGGGACCAAAAACTCTAGAAATGCACGGATTTTCGTGCCGAAACGCTCGGAGTCCAAATTGAGTACAAGTCGTGTGGTTGTGATCGCGTTGACCTAAGGACTCATGTGAATGAATTTTCATGTTAATCGGATGCCCATAATAAATTAGTACCGAAAACCCTAAACGTGCATAGATGTCCGTGTTGGGGTCCGTTTTTTGGATTTTTAGTCCTTAAAACTCCCATGCATGTTACGAATGGAATGTAGATGGCAAAAGAGGGTGTCTACAAGAAACTATTTAAAATAAAATCAGAAACTTATTCATCATATATCAGCTGAATCTAATATTATACAATTAAAATCAAGATCATTATCATTGCTATTCAATAAGAATAACAATTTAAAAATATAACAAACGCAAATATTTATTGTGTAAGAGAGAGAGAGAGAGAGAGAGAGAGCAGGAAAGGGACATGGAGCAAATATATGTGACTAAGTATAATAAAGTCTAGGAACACTCTGCTAGCTAGTTGACAAGCCATGTACACTATTTTGCTTATGAAAGAAGATTGAGACCAAACCCAGCCTGTCACCCCGCAGGTGGGGAGAGAGAGAAAGTTCTATAGAAATCTTGCATAAAAAACATATTGAATGCAGATGCAAGGGACAATGATGAAAGAGATAGTTCATGAACATAAAATAACAGGGTTCCAATTCCTACAATGAAAAGGTTGCTATCATGATCTTAATGATGCAACAAACCACGATAGGGAGTTATGCATGGCCCATATAAGGTAAATACTGGAAAACTAGCTGAGAAGGCCACTGTTTGAAGGCACTCATGGAATCACCAAAGTTGCTTTTCTTTCAGGCAAGAATTTGTCTGCTCTGGACTAGTGACACCACTACAAAACAATAAGAGCTGGTGCTCCACTAGATCAATCTCTCAGCCATGAAAGCTACTCCAAAAATTTGGAAGTCATTCATGACTGCACACAGACCAGAAAATGTCACAAATAAATAGCAACAGCATAAGGAACAAGAAAAGGCGTTTGTAAAGACTAGCATAGGGAGAAGGAAGTGTCAGGTGAGCTATAGCTCATTGGCAAGAAAAGGCATTGTAAATACCTATCTCAACAACGATCCAATATAAAAATCATTACCAAAGCCCCCAATGTTTTCTCACTTTTTTATCAGTTCAAAATCCCTTGCCAATCTTGAATACACTACATTATACACAATGAGGAATTCAGGCCTTACAACCATTTATCTAAGTTTTTTTTTTTCTGTCAATGGACTCCACTTATTTTACATTGCTCTAATTATGAGAGCAAAGTTATCTTCCACCCTTTTTCCTTAAACAACCAGTTTAAGACAACAACGGCCACCATTTGGAATATCTTTATATCATCAATCTTCATTGTTCCCACACTTGTACTCTTAGCTCTATGAAGGCTATAGCTATTAATTCCCAAGAGCCTAATTACTTTAGTGCAACAATACCAATGCCACCTACTTTCCCCAACTTAATCACTTTTCTTTTCTGGCAAGTGGTCTTACTATAAACACAAATCCTCTATTCAAGTACATGATCATAGCATGAGCATATAAACAACAATATTATATCAGATGTGATTAGGAGAATATACCTAAATCCATTAATGAAATTGATGGAAGCAATAAGGCATCTTCTGCTCTCTTGCTCTCTTAAGTTCAAGTCTAATAGGCAGACTTCAAAAGTGACGGTAGGTTAGAGTGAGAGCAGGGACCCCTATAACCCTATATTTATATTATAAATATAGGGCCTTAATGTAAACCCTAAACCCATAAAGGATTTACCCAACTTAGGCCCACACATTAAAATACTCATGTCCTACATTATTAAATGTAGTTAAGGTGAACCAAAGCCCAATAAACAATATATGATCACAATAAACTTAATGAGCTTTACTGGTAAACTCTCTGTCATACGGGGCATCCTATCAATTCGGTTTTTATACAAAAGAATTTTGCTCACAAAATAAAATCTTACATTCTCCCACTTGAGTAGCATAAGTCAAAAATTTTTTTTTTTTTTTTTTTTTTTAAAGAAGAAAAAATTGACTCTCCGAATTGATAATACTTTATGTGGCCACAATCCTAACAGAATGCCCAAGAGAGTAACACCTTAAACTTTGTCCTTAGTTAAATGAAAACATAAGTATCTAATTATATAGGTCAATACATCCAAAATTGATATAAGACCATACATAGTCAAAATACTTACAATTCCATCAACTCAGGTAATATGGTATGGTAATGTGTGGTATGGAAATTAATGCAACTGTGATACATGTCGATTCCAGGTCCAACAATGTTCTTATCAAGAACCAATAACGCTTCCCAAGAAGCTCCTTAAGACTGGCGAAAACTTTAGGTCTCAAGTAGTAGAACTTTCACTCATAGGTCCAAGCCTGTATACCGTATGAGTTAACCGCCCTGCTTAAAGCTAAAACATGCTTTAAGACTTTTCCTACCATAATAAACTTACATGTGCACACAAAATATGGCAAATAACATAACACGCATAAATAACGCATAATCAATATTCTCGAGAATGTAAATTGACTTAGTCAAAATAATAAACCGCAGTTTAACTTAAGCAAAAACATAACTCCCACTAACCAAAAACATCAAAACTTTCAACCAACCTCATATGAGTAACATGCTCCTTAAAAACTTTAGGAGGCAATCATTTGGTTAGGGGATCAGCAATCATCTCCTCTGTGGCTATATGAATAATAGAAGTTTGCAACTCTAGAATCTTCTCTCTAACAACCAAATACTTGATGTGCATATGTTTTGATCCAGATGATCTTTTATTATTCTTTGAGAAGCAAACCGCAGCAGAATTATCATTGTAGATTGTCAAAGGCTTAGAGATGGAAACCTCAATCTCTAACCTTGAAATAAAATTTCACAACCAAACAACCTGTAAAGTTGCCTCATAACAAGCCACATACTCGCTTGCATGGTAGATGAAGCTGTAAGTGTTTATTTGACACTTTTCCATGAGATGGCATCTCCTGCCAACATGAACAAATATCCTGAGGTTGACTTCAAGTCATCAGCACAACTTGCATAGTCT
Organism: Fagus sylvatica; assembly: GCA_907173295.1. NCBI lineage: Eukaryota > Viridiplantae > Streptophyta > Magnoliopsida > Fagales > Fagaceae > Fagus > Fagus sylvatica. The sequence goes on along the minus strand of OU015766.1, from coordinate 6,881,996 downwards.
GCATCATCATAACCAACGACCTCAAGAAGGTCAAAACGCCTATATGTGAGCATAAAGTCCTTAGTTCTCTGCAAATACCTCAAAACCTTCTTTGCCGCTCTCCAATGATCCATACCAGGGTCACTTTGAAACCTGCCAAGTACACTGATAGCAAAAGCTATATCTGAACGAGTACATACTTGTGCATTCATCAAACTGCCTACAGCAGATGCGTAAGGGATCTTTTTCATTTCATTCCTTTCCAAATCATTCTGAGGACACTGAAGTTTCGGAAGTTTATCTCCTCTAACAACAGGAGCGTCACCAGCTGAACACGTACTCATATTAAACCTCTCAAGAACCCTACTAATATAGGACTTTTGAGATAGACCAAGAATGCCACGAGACCTGTCACGATGAATCTCAATGCCAAGAACAAAAGAAGCTTCACCAAGATCTTTCATCTCAAAATTATCGAACAAAAACCTCTTAGTTTCACGCAGCAAACCCAAATCATTGTTGGCAAGAAGAATATCATCAACATAGAGCACTAAGGAAATAATCTTGCTCCCACTAATCTTGAGGTATATACAATGATCAACAGGATTTTCTTTGAAACCAAAAGAAGTTACCACATTATCAAATTTCAAGTACCATTGTCTAGAAGCCAGTTTAAGCCCGTAGATGGACTTCTTCAATTTGTAAACCATGTGCTCCTTTCCAGATACTTGAAAACCATCCGGCTGCAACATGTACACATCCTCTGTTAGATCTCCATTCAAAAAAGCTGTTTTTACATCCATTTGATGTAATTCAAAATCAAAATGTACAACTAAGGCCATAATGATTCTAAAAGAATCCTTCAAAGAAACCGGTGAGAAAGTCTCTTTATAATCGATGCCTTCTTTCTGACTAAAACCCTTAGCAACAAGTCTAGCCTTATACCTTTCAATTTTGCCTGTTGAATCCTTCTTGGTTTTGAAAACCCATTTACATCCAATTGGTCTACAACCATTAGGCAAGTCCACCAAATCCCAAACATTGTTATTATCCATGGACTTCAATTTGTCAACCATAGCATCAATCCATTTAGTAGACTAAGAAGACTGAATAGCCTTTGAATACGACGAAGGATCATCAACAACACCTATATCAAATTCATGCTCTTGAAGGTAAACCATATAATCATCTGAAATAGCAGGCTTACGGGATCTCTGAGATCTTCTCAAAAGTGCATCATCTATAGGTTGTGCCTCAATAACAATTGGTATTCCCTCATCAACATGCTCAGCTAAAGGCAATGAAACTGTGCTCTCTAGAAAGGGTGGTATAGGGATAACCACTCTCTCCTCTTCAAAAGCAAACCTACTAGGCTGAACAACCTCATTTACACTGTCTCTCTCTAAGAAAACTGCATGCTTGGATTCAACAATCCTCATTGAGTAAGAAGGACAGTAAAATCTATACCCTTTCGATTTATTGGCATACCCAACAAAGTAGCTACTAACACTTCTAGGGTCTAATTTCTTCAAGGAAGGATCATAAGGTCTCATTTCTGCAGGACACCCCTAGATTCAAAAATGGCTTAAAGTAGGTTTGTGCCCACACCATAATTCAAACGAAGTCTTAGGCACAGATTTGCTAGGAACTCTATTCAAAATAGATGTAGCTGTCTTCAATGCATCACCTCACAAAAAGGTAGGTAGAGAAGTGTTACTCATCATACTTCTCACCATGTCCATGAGTGTGCGATTTCTCCTTTCAGCGACTCCATTTTGTTCGGGTTCCCCTGGCATAGTGTATTGTGCATCTACGCCACATTCCTGCAAGAACTTTGCAAATGGACCAGGAATCCTCACCATATCTACCATAAAACTCACCACCCCGATCTGATCTAACAATCTTGATTTTCTTTTCCTGTTTAAGTTCTATTTCAACTTTATAAATTTTAAACATATCCAAAGCCTCAGATTTTTCATGTATGAGAAAAATATATCCATAACGAGACAATTCGTCATTGAAAGTAATAAAGTATTTATATCCACCCAAGGTGCTAGGTGTAAACGGTCCACAAATGTCAGTATGAATGATCTCCAATAGCCCCTCACTCTGGGTAGCCCCTTTCTTCCTAGCTCTCGTAAGTCTCCCTTTAACACAATCAACACAAGTCTGAAAATCTGAAAAGTCGAGAGAATTCAGAATACCATTTCTGGTCAACCTCTCCATTCTTTCTCTCGAAATATCCCATAAACGTCTATGCCATAACATCGAAGAAAATTCATCATTAACACGTTTAGATCCAATAGTAGCAAACATATTATGAGAAGAAGGATAGTTTGGATCCAAATCTAACTTGTATAAATCATCACATAAAGCACCAGAAGCTATCTCACGAGAACCAGAATAAAGAACAAATCTTTTATTACCAAAATGAAATCCAAAACCACTAGAATCCAATTTAGAGACAGAGATTAAACTACATTTGAGAGAAGGAACATAAACAACATCATCCAAAACTAAAACACCACCAGAGGCTAAAGGTAAATTAACTACTCCTATGAATTCTACTAAAGCCTTCTCTCCATTGCCCATGTAGACTGCAACCTCTCCATCGTATGGCCTCCTCTTGCTTTTGAATCCATGCAAGGAATTTGTAACATGAATAGAGGCACTAGTATCAACCCACCAAGAATTCAAAGGAACGTCCACCAAGTTTGATTCAAAACAAGAGCTAAAGGGGTGGTCAATAGGCGCATGTAGTTATCCTTCTTTGCCTTGTCGAAAACAACAAATTTCTTACTCACTGCAGCAAGATAATTCTTGATAGTCTTGTCCATAGACAAACGCATAATCATCATACACAAGATAACCAAAACGACAAGCAATGTCTCATTCCATTCCTCAAAGTTTGTCCCATTCAAAGTCCTGATAGAAGACAAATGCGAAGAAAAAGAAGGGGTATTGAGGGCTGACAAAATATGAGACATTTAAGCTCGCCAAAATTGCATATGTAAATAGGCTATATGCAAATTAATATTTCATTAAGAAATTTATATTTAGATTTGTCAGAGTAAACTATATAAACACAAATCTGACAAGAGTCCTAATGCATTAATATGATCTGCTTTTGGAGCAAAGACCATAACATGCTACTGGGCCTCACAAACAAATGGAAAAGCTAAATATACTGATGACAAAATTTTTGAAGAGTTCAACACCTTAGGGGCAGAAGAATTATTCTAAATTTTGGCATCCATACATTTACTTAACCCCATCAGAAATTCCACCAAGTAAAGACCCTCATAAGGAGATAATCATTACTTGTCTGAACTCCAATGCCATTGCAATCCAAGAACAATTAATAATGATAAAACATTATAAAGAATTCAACAATTCTCGTCGAACTTAATGGAAAATCCCCAAAGCATTTGCCATGAGTGAAACAAAGAAATTTGAATGTTTTAAATTTTAAGAATTCCAAGTCTTTCAAATAGTGGAAGTTATTTTTGATAAGTTGTTATTATTTTGATTTTGAATTTTGAAAGAACAAATGGTTATTCAAGAAGTAGAAGTTATTTTTTGAAGTCTCAAATAGTGGAAGTTGTTTAATTATATTTTATGGGATAAAGAGTTATTTGAAATAAGGAAACAAAAAATTGAATTAAAGTGGCTTGAGAAAGTGGGTGAGAAGTTATTTGAAATAAGGAAAAAAAAAAATTGAATGAAAGTGGCGTGAGAGCAAATAAAAGATACATTTTTTTTAAAGATAAAAGATAGAATTTCCTTGCACATTTATTTTATAATAGAAGTAAAAATAAAAGATAGAATTTTAGAGAGAGATAATGTGTGAGAGCAAATAAAAGATAATTTTAAAGAAAGAAACCAAAGAGTCCTATTATCTTAATATGTAAATTTTTTTTTAGGAGTGTTTTTTTTTTTTTTTTGGACTTTGGTGCTAAATTTTTAGTTGAATTATTTAAATTTAAATGAGGAAAAAAAAATTGAATATGGAGATAGAAAAAAAAGTGAGAGCCGGCCAAACTATTTTCCTTTTTGTCTACGTAGATTTTTTTTTTAAAGTAATTATTTGAAAAGTTTAAAGTTTAAGAGAGAGAGAGAGAGAGAAAAGGAGCCAAAAGTTGAGTAAATGAGGAGTTGTGAAGTTAGTGAGAAGTAGAAAATTAGAAACAGGAGTAGATAAAGGAGATATGAGAAAAAAAAAAAAAATGAAACATGAACCTGGAATTGTGATTCTTTTAACTTTTGAATTTTTTCTTAAAAAATAAATAAATAAACTTTTGAATTGGAGCATATCAGTAAATTACTCTTTTAACCTTTAATTTTTATTTTAAACGCAAATCAATAAATCTAAAATATGAGGTTATTTTAGTCCGTGCACTAAAGTGGACAATTTTCTATATATGGATGTGACTATTATACCCTTATTTCTAAGACACATTATTATTTGAAATCAATGATTAAATTGGAAGATATGAGGGGTATTTTTTTTTTCTAAAAAAAAAAAAAATGATATTTTTTACAGTACATTAAAATAGACACAAGGGAAGGAATCCTCTTAATAATAATAGATAATAAATGTTGACTAGACATGCTAACTCAAAAATAAAATATATATATATATATATATATATATATATATATAATTCGGAATTAAAAAAAAAAAAAAAAAATATTTCCTCTTTTTCTCTCAAGGACCATGGTCAGAATTGAAAAAAAAAAAAAAAAAAAAAAAAAAAAAAAAAAAAAAAAAAAAAATCCTCACTGTGAATAAGAAAATGGTGAATCTTCTAGAGCATCGCCAAAACAACACCAGCAGTGGCCACATCATTACCAGCAGTGGCCTCATCATTAGCGTTCCATTTCCTTCCTAAAAAGAGACTCTCCTTGCCGCTTCATGACCACGTCTGATAACAAAATTCTCCTAAATTTTGATCCCAAAACTACACCTTTCCCAATATAAAATGTTGCAAACTGCCAAACCACTTTTTGAGCATGGGCGGCAAGCTGTAGTAGCCTTTTCCTCATGTGCTTCTTATAATTCGCTGCACGGTTATTTGTTTTCTCTTTCACTCGCTCACTTCACGTTCTAATATAAAACTCATTTTATTTTAGGCTCTGATTGTTTCGACGTAAAACATTATTTGAAAAACGACTCATTTTCCAAATAACATTTTCCGAAAAACTAATTCATTTTCCTGTGTTAGGTAGTGACCTTGAAAATAGTTGAAAAGCATTTTCAAGTGTTTGATACGCACAAAAAAAATCATTTTCCAAAACACATTTTTTAGAAAATGTTTTATGGTGTTTGGTATAAACGTTATTTTCATAATCCACAAACATTATAATTTCATGCTTCTCATAATTCAAAAAATCAATCATAATAACCATACTTCTCAAAATTCCAAATATACTAAAAATAGACAATCATAAATAGTCACCTACATTATCCAAAAAGTTCAAAGTGTCTTTCATACATTCAAAATACATTATCCTAAAAGCACCTACATAAGTTAAAAATGTCTTTAGATTATATTTTCTAAACAACTTCCATTGACATAAGGTTCTCTGGATATGACACTCCTAAATCTTAATTCTTTCAAAAGTACAATACCAATAACAATAACAGATGCAGCTGCCCCCATAATGACAAGACGAAGTGATGGGTCATCCATCTACATTACAAAACAAATATGTTAATTTTCGTAAAAATAAAATTAGCACTTGCAGAATTAAATATTCACTATATGCATAGGCAAGAACCCAAGTGTTCAAACTATAAGGTTCAAGTGCCCAAGAGCTAGAACAATCAAATTTGTTCTCCTTAACAACAACACTTGCTTGGAATACAGAGTACAAAACAGAAATGGAAGACACTGCAAGAGGCATTTTTACAAACAGGTGGTGGAAACTACAATTCTACAACAGACAGTAATCCATAGCTGCAAAGTATTTGAAAGACTCCATTAAGAGGTTTTCAATAATGAATGATAACGAGTCATTGAGAACCTTCTATGCGCTTTTACCACTATCTCCACCAAAATTTTGCTGAAAATGGCGAGCACGGTTTAGTGAAGGGTTCAATTGGGGTATACTAAGTTGTTTCATGGATAAAGGCTGTTTCAAATGGAAGATGAAGAAGTTCCAAATGAAGATTGAAGCCTTTGCATCATATCAATATTAGCTTCTTCAGTATCACCCATTTTGCTTTAAAGTTTATATAGATTATAATGTATTCTATTAAAACCAAAAAATCACAATAAAGATAACCACTTTCACAGAATCTTAAAACACTTTTAATTCAATACAACTCTAACCCAATTCACTTCAAACCAAAACCGACTAAATAATCCCACAGATCAAAATTTTCAACAATCTGCAAATGAATAAAAAGCAAAATTAAACAAAACCCAGATAAAAAAATCAAATCTTTTTTACAATATTCAAAGGCAAAAGCTCTAGAATTTCTATTTATAAGTGTACCTTCTAAGCAGATGGCATTTCAAGAAGCAAATTTTGCCGACCCTGCTCAAAGTTAGCAGAGACAAACAAACAAACCAAAAAAAAAAACGGAACTTTATTCTAAATTCTCCGCCACATTGAACTTGTTTTTGTGACGGAAATGCCAAAGCTCTCTCTTGCTCTCCTCTAAAAACAAAATAAGACCAATCCTGAGAATTTTTATTTTTGGTTTAAATAGTTAACACCGTTACATATTATTAGTCGAAAATTGTGGCCAATATGTGAAACCATGTTGATATTCAGGTTTTCAATTTCTTTGCTATTGTGCCCGAAAAGCCCATAAGCATTGTCTTTTGAATTAATGTTGTGTGTAATGCCAACACATGTCTGTCATATTCAATCTACATAATATCCCAGTGAGTTTGGCATTTTGTCAAACACCTTCAAGGCCTTATACACAAAAGAAGTTGAATTATATAGTAAAACAAACTGTCCAAGCTTTCTAGTGAACCAAGTGGAAAACTTAGACTGTTAGACAAGAGAAACATAACAATTCACAATCCAAGTAGAGAAGAAGCATGTGAATGTCACAAAAAAATAGATGCTTTCCCGAAAATGAAAAAGAAATTTCATGCAAGAATTGGAGAGAGAGAGATACAAAGCTACCTAATATGGAGTGAGAAGCGAAGGAAAGAGACAGCTCAAGGGGATCTCCAAAGTTTGAGGAGCCGAAGTGTGAGCTGGGTTTTGTTTTGTGTTGAGAGAGACAAAGCAACAGAAGAGAGAGAGAGCTCTTGAGAAAAGAGGGAGAGCTACAGAGAAAGAGAGAGAGCATCTACAGAGAAGAGAGAGAGAAGAGAGAGCTTACTGGTCTCAGTGGTTTGAGACGCACGCGAGCGTGAGCACTGAGAGGTTGTTTAGATTGTTTTACCAAAAACAAAAGGGTAAAACAATTAACAGTAAAATAGAGTATTTTTTATTATAGTTTTCCATTGACTAAAGATAGTTTTCCATTGACCATATATTTTTTTTTTTTTATAAGTAATAATTTTATTGAAAAGAAGCCAAGTACACTAGGCGTGTAGTAGGCGAAAGAATACAAAGTTAGAAACAACAATAATCTGTAAATTCCAAAACATTAGAGAAGCAAAATAATCTAGTAGAAGCCATCCACTCAAAAAGGGTACGCAGGAGCAGTAACTTCAGCTCATCCACATGCTGTTCACAGTCCTCAAAAATCCGCATATTACGCTCTCTCCAAAGGCACCACATAACACAATGGGGGACAGCTCTCCATATCATATGTTTCGGATGCTTACCCATCTTCCCTTGCCAAGCAGCAAGCATCTCTCTAACACTACCAGGCATCACCCAACACATCCCAAACATGGCAAAAACCAAATCCCAAAGCTCCTTAGCATAAACACAATGGAGGAGCAAGTGATCAACAGATTCCCCATCAGTTTTACACATACAACACCAGCTGACTAAATAATACGCCTGCGCCTTAGATTCTCTACCGTTAAGATTCTCCCCAAAGCTGTTGTCCAAGTAAAGAAAGCAACCCGGGGGGGAACCTTTGCCTTCCAAATGCTCTTCCAAGGGAACCATCCTTCCTTTTTACAAGTAAGGGTGTCATAGTAAGATTTTACCTGAAAAATGTGAGCCTTAGAGGGCAGCCAACACACCTTATCCTCCCCTATGCCAGTGATAGTGACTGAATAAAGAATCTCCAGAAAAGATAGGAAGGATTCCATCTCCCAGTCCTGAGCCAAACGAGAGAAAGTCACCTCCCAATGAATAGAGTCACCCTACCGCTAAAAGTTATCAGCCACACAAGCCTCTTTATTTCTAGCAATACGAAACAATTCCGGATAAGCTTCCTTTAGAGAACCATCAGTGCACCACACATCATCCCAAAAACGAACACGAGTACCATCCCCCACCTCAAACTTCAGCATTTGAGAAAATTTATCCCATCCAGCACGAATAAATTTCCATAAGCCAACACCATGAGTCCCAGTGGGCATATTAGAACACCACCCTCCCTCCATAGTGCCATATTTTGCCATAACAACCTGCCTCCAAAGCGCCTCCCTCTCCACCCCGAACCTCCATAACCATTTCCCTAATAATGCTTCATTGAATCTACGCAAATTGCAAATATTCAACCCTCCATTCGAGTAAGGAGTACAAATATGATCCCAATTCACCAGATGAAAATTACTCACCTCTTCAGAATCTCCCCATAGAAAATTCCTCTGAATTTTCTCAATTCGCTTAGCCACAGAAGCAGGAATAGGAAACAAAGACAGATAGTATGTTGGCAGATTAGAAAGGGTGCTCCTGATTAAGGTAAGACGACCACCCTTAGAAAGATACAGACGCTTCCACCCTGCTAAACGCTGTTCCAATTTTTCCACAACCGGATCCCAAATGGATTGCACTTTAAAGTGCGCCCCCAACGGAAGACCCAAGTATGTCATTGGTAAAGTGGCTGTTTTACAACCCAAAATATCCGCTAGCTCCTCCAAATGAGGCACCTCACCCACTTGCACCAGCTCAGATTTCCCCAAGTTCACTCTGAGCCCTGAAGTAGCTTCAAACCAAGTAAGCATAACCCGCAAGTATGTAAGACTATCCGGATTCGCTTCACAAAAGATTAGAGTATCATCAGCAAACAATAGGTGGGATATCTTCAAAGGATCAAACGCCTCCCTTCCCACAGGAAAGCCAGATAACAACCCAACTCCACTAGCCTTGTCAATCAGTCTACTCAAGGCCTCCATAACTATCACAAATAGTAAAGGAGATAAAGGGTCCCCTTGACGAATACCCCGAGAGCTCTGAGAAAAACCACACGAACTGCCATTAACCAAGATGGAGAACCTGACAGAAGAGATACAAAAAGAAATCCACCTTCTCCATTTCTCTAAAAAGCCACGACGATGCAATAAGTACAGCAAAAACTCCCAATTTACATGATCATAGGCTTTTTCCAAGTCCAGTTTGCAAAGCACACCTGGATTTGCGTCTTTGAGTCTGCTATCTAGACACTCATTAGCAATAAGCACAGAATCTAAGATTTGCCTACCCTTCACAAAAGCATTCTGAGATGGAGAGATGATCTTGCCCAAAACTACACTCAACCTAATCGCCAACATCTTAGCAATGATCTTATACATGCCACCAACCAAGCTAATAGGTCTACCAAACACAGGAAAACCCGTAGAACGTTTTACAAAAAATGCTTTACGGTAAAACAAACGGAGCCTTAGTACACTCTCTTTAAAGACTTTCGTCGAACATATTTGAGAAGGAGATAGAATGATGTCGCTTCAGCCTTCAGGCACTTCAGGTTACTACAATTTCATTGTTTTGATTGATTTTTTTTTTTTTTTTTTTTTTGGGTTAAATACACTATTAGTCCCTAACGTTTACCCAAGTTGCGCATTTGGTCCCTAACGTTTAAAACGAGCGGAAATAATCTTTAACGTTTCAAAACAATGCATCATAGGTCCTTCTATTAGTCTCCGTTAACTTAGTGTATACGTGGCTAACAGAATTATGACGTGAACAATTTTTAATTGACGTGTAATTTTTTTTGAATGACAACTAGGATATGACATGGCATACCCATTTAAAAACAACCCAACCCAAAAAATTAACCCAATCCGAATAAAAAAAAAAAAATACCACCCGAATTAAACTAGGATACGCTTACTCTTTAATAGCTAGAGGCTTAAAAGGCTACTTTCTCTAAAGCTCTTAGGTTTTAGGGGACACAGTTCAGATGCAGTGCAATGTCATGTACACATCTCAACATGAATCTTGCTTTTTGCCTAGGGCCTTAGTGGCCATACATGAAGCAAAAGCTGAAGTGGATACATATGCCGGCTTTCTATGAAGGTCTCCCACGAGCCATAAATCGCAATGTAGCTTCCATTATCTTGTTTTGTATCCCACACAGCCCCGTTTTATTCTTTTGTTAGTCTCTTTGATTTCTTCTGAACGGGGACAGAGTCAGGATTTTACATAAGTGGGTGCCAGTGTATCAACCAAATTGTTTTCATGAAAAATAAATAAAAATTATGTTTATTTTGTGCACTAGTACATATTGCACAGTTGTTAAACACAATAATTTTGACACCCATGTCCCACAACTCAGTACACAGCAAGTCAGCAATCAACAATTAAACACTTACTAACTTAATTTATTTTATATACACTTCACCCACCAACCAGTTCACCCAACAGACAGATAATGAGACAAAGACAAATAAAAATTATTGAAATAATAAAAGCACAGAGCACTAAAAAAAAAAAAAAAAAAAAAAAACAAGTATTAGAAACAGTATTAAGTAAGACAAAGTTGGAGAGAGTGGCACATCTAGAGGAGATTTCTTGGCGGAATAAATCCCATTTTTTGTGGCTAAAGGAGGGAGATAATAACACGAAGTTTTTCCACAAAATGGTGAATTCCAACATAATAAGTAATTACATGGAACAGGTGGGGGGGTGGATGGGGTGGAGTATGAGACGCATAATGAGGTGAGAGAGAAGGTGATACAATTCTATAAGTCTCTTTATCAAGAAGAGGAGTGGAGACCCACGGTAGATGGGCTCGCCTTTGACAGGATATAGGTTGAAGATAATAACTTGTTGGAACAGCGATTTGAAAAGCATGAGCTTATTCAAGTGATCAAGGATCTTCAAGGGGATAAAGCCCTGGGACCAGATGGCTTCACTATGGCGTTTGTCCAAAAGTGTTGGCCAATGATTGAAACAAATGTTATGGGTTTCTTTGAGGAGGTGCATACATATGGTAAGTTTGAGAGGTCACTAAATGCATCGTTTATTGCTTTAATCCCAAAAAAATCAAAATGCTTCTAATATTAGAGACTTCTGTCCTATCAGCCTAATTGGGAGTATGTATAAGGTGTTGGCTTACCGTTTTAAGGTAGTCTTGGATAACCTTATTTCAGATTCTCAGAATGCCTTTGTGAATGGGAGACAAATTTTGGAGTCAGTCTTAATTGCGAATGAATGTTTGGATAGTCGGATCAAGAGTCGACTTCCTAGTGTTATTTGTAAGTTCGACATTGAGAAGGCATATAATCATGTGAATTGGGATTGCTTGCTTTTATCTTCTGGATAGACTGGGTTCTGGGAGCAAGTGGCTGGGTTGGATTAGATCATGTATCTCTTCGGTCCAGTTCTCTGTCCTCATTAATGGTTATCCTTCTAGGTTCTTTAGTAATTTGAAGGGCTTGCGACAAGGGAACCCCCTTTCTCCATTTTTATTTCTTGTGGTCATGGAGGTCCTTAGTAGGATGTTGAGGAAGGTCAAGGAGGAGGGTCTTATTCGGGGCTTCCGTGCTAGTACAACCACAGTAGGTGGGTTGTGTATCTCTCATTTACTATTTGCTGATGATTTCTGTGATGCTGAGTCAGAACAGTTGTTGCATATAAGATGGTCTGGACTTGTTTTGAGGCGGTAACGGGCCTTCGATTGAATATGGCCAAGAGTGAAATGGTCCCGATTGGTGAGGTGGGGAATATAAGCTTGGTCGACATCCTTTATTGCCGCATTGGTACGTTGCCTTTGACCTATCTTGGTATGCCCTTGGGGCCGTCTTTCAAAGCTTTGTCAGTGTGGACTCTTGTCCTTAAGAAAGCAGAAAAAAATGTTGTTAGGTTGGAAGAAGTGGTATTTATCGAAAGGGGGTAGGCTAACATTACTGAAGAGCATGCTTTTGAGTCTTCCAACATACTTCCTCTCCTTATATACTATCCCTTGGAGTGTGGCTCAGCGGATAGAGAAATTACAAAGAAACTTCCTTTGAGGGAATGGGGGATGAGTTCAAACACCACCTAGTGGGTTAGGATCAGGTATGCACTCCTAAACAGATGGGAGGTTTAGGGGTGAGGAATATGGTGCCCTTTAATCAAGCTTTGCTAGGTAAATGGCTTTGGTGTTTTAGGGTGGAGGACAATAATATATGGCGCCGTGATTTAGCAGCAAAATTTGGAGTAGGCCTGGTGGTTGGCAAACCAAAAATGTCCAAGGGTCTCATGGATGTGGTCTTTGGAAGGATATTATGTCAGGTTGGGATGCTTTCACCCAACATTTTGAGCTTGTGGCTAGTTTGGGGGATAGGATTTGGTTTTGGCAAGATAAGTGGTGTTGGGATCTTTCTCCTTGAGACTGGTTCCCTGTGCATTCTGCCTATTGTGCTCAGCATGATGCCAGCATTGATTCTCTATTACTGAGGTCTAGTCCTGAGAGGATGCGGGCTTGGGATACCTCATTTGTTCGTATATTCAATGATTGTAAGGTTGAGATTGTTGCATCATTTTTTCACTTACTGAGCTTGCACAATCCTTCACGAATGGGACCAGATAGGATGCGATGGAAGTTTCGAAAAAATGAGGACCTTTGACTCTCGTTCTCTTTATTTTTCTTTGAGAGGGGCGAATGAGGTGCAATTTCCCTGGAAGAGCGTATGGGGTGTTAAGGCACCTCAACGAGTTTCATTCTTTATTTGGACAACGACTTTGGGAAGGATTCTCACTTGTCATAATTTAATGAAAAGAGCGTATCCATTGGCTGGTTGGTGTTGTATGTGTTGTTGTAATGGGGAGACAGTGAACCACCTTCTATTGCATTGCAATGTAGTGTCTGAACTATGGAGCTTCGTTGTAATGGGGAGACAATGGATCACCTTCCATTGCATTGCAGTGTAGTGTCTAAACTATGGAGCTTTGTTTTTCATTTCTTTGGGATTCAGTAGGTGCTTGCAAGGAGGGTGGTGGATCTCTTATTTGGGTGGAGGAACTGGTTTAGGAATCATGAGTATGATGTTTGGAACTTAGTTCCTTTGTGTTTAATGTGGACAATTTGGAAGGAACGCAATAGTCGGATCTTTAAGGACAAGGCTAGCTCAATGGATAAGCTGAAAGGTGCATTTGTTAACCATTACTACTTTAGTAATTGAAGTTGTAGACTCTTAATGCTTTTTCTTCATTTTTTATGTAATCTCTCTTTCCTCAATGTGCATTCTTTATGCACATAGAGGTGTTTTTTCCCTCTAAATAAAATTATTTTACCTATCAAAAAAAAAATGAAGCATGTAAAGGTCAATGCTCCATTTCTCCACCCACCCCCCCCCCCCCCCCAAAAAAAAAAAAAAAAAAAAAAAAAAAAAAAAAAAAAAAAAGGAGCACGAAAAATAAAATTAGATATTTCAATTGCATTCCTTATATTTGAACCCACGACCTCACCCTCCACCTTCCTCTTACAAGGAAAGGAAGTGCAATTTGAGCTAGAGCTCATTAGCTTCCTCATATCACATATCAAAAAACTCATTACCTTTTGATAAACTGTCTAGAGGGTAAAGCAGTCCAACAGGTGCAAAACAAACAAATTCAACTCAATACAATATCCACCTTCTCATCATACCCCCCCCACCCCCACCAATAAAACAAGGGAGACACTACATTTGTGACAAAAATACCATCTTTAGACCTTTTAACAGGAATTACGCATCCACGTCCACGATTGAAAAATCACATAAACATACCTAATATATACACAAACATGTATTTGTGTGTCCATATATGTACATATGCATGTAAGTATGTATATAATGCATGAAGATACATAAATTTAAATTTCTCAGAGTGAAAAGCAAAAAACTAGAGAGATAAATAGGGTGGATTAATAAGTTAGTAAAATCATGCACATAGTTCTTTGATGTTTTTACCTGGATCTGGTGACATATTGCCAGCAGAATTGGATGGCAGAGGATTTCCTATAGGATTCTGAGACTTAGTTTCCATTGTAAGCATCTTCAGAGATATTTTTCGTAGATAATCTGACTGAAATGAGGGATAAAAAATATTTAAATCCCATGGAACTACAAGATGCAAAATAAGAAAAGATCTATGATGATATTTTATATTCTGGAGGTATACATACACAAAAATGTAGATTTGACTCATGAAAAATATTGGACTCAGCAAGAAGGAAGTACCTGGCTTACGGCAGCAGTATAAATCTTTTCCTCAAACCTTATAGCTATTTCCTTGAGTTCTTTTAATCCCTCTTGACCAGAAACGGGGATATGCCTCTTCAATATGTCCATTCTATACACAAAAAGAGATACTCTTAAATCTTAATATGTTATAGGCCATACAGGCACGAAGAAGCTATTAACGAAAAAAGAGCCCTAAATTGTAAACTATGCTCAAAGTGCAGAACTTAAAGCCACAAAAATGTCAAGATACACATAAAATTTCCTGAAATTTGAAATATGAAAAACAGAAACCCAATAATTTTTTCCAGGAACAAAAATAACAGTAGCACTTGACTGTTCGAGTGTCACTATGGAATATCTCGGTCAACAGAAATGTTTTCCTAGCCAACTGAAACTACGTGCATACAGGTAGAAAGGTGTACACCAATTGCCACATCATTTTAAACAATGCAAGACAGGAAAAAAAAAAAAACTCTTTCTTTCACATCTCTCTTCATAGATTTTTCTCAGGCACAACAACCTCTCTTCTCTCTCAACTTCTATCACCATTCGTGTGCTGTCAATCCCCCAATCTGAATGCAGTTGGCCATGCCTCTCTTAGGCTAGATCAGGCCTCTATGGACAGTTAAAATGGCCCAACCATTTTCAAGCCAACCCTATAGGGGTAGTGGCACGCAACTGCTTTCCAGATGGGTGACATTTGGGTTAAAGTTTAAATATGGTGGGAGGTTTGAACCTGAGTGTTTTTCAATTTGGGTGCTTTGGGAAATTCATATATGGATTTGACGTTCAAGGATTTGGGTAGTTTAATATTGCAAAAGAGTTCAAATTGGGTTTCAAAAGCATATATAAGAGAAGGTTTTTGTTAAAAAATTTCAGTTTCCAACTAGATCTGGTGCCCACCCCCCATCCCCTCTGACACCAGCGTACCCATAATTTGGTTTTTTTGGCATTATGAGTTTTTATGTGTTGCACTAGACAAGGAAAATATTTTCAAATTATTGTCAGTGATGCAACAAACAAGGGAAAATAAGACATGTTGCTCAATAGAAGAAAAATATTTTACAACACAAACGGAGCCTAAGAACACAATGTTCTCATAGTCATATAACATAATACCTTGCTTTTCATATGATAGACCCTAAGTGTTCCTCAACAAATTCTATTCCCAACTATTTAGTTGGGTAATGCATTTGGGTCTTTTGTTTCCAACTCGTAATATAGTATTAGCCATTGTAGTCAACTCCCATTCTTTTTCTTGTAGATGCATTTGTCAAACTTCTGATGATTTTTAATTTTTCTTCACATGAGGATCATCTCCACTTACCACATGCCTTTCTGACATTATTTTGAATATTTGTTCTTTTCTCTTTTTACAGTTATGCCCTTCTCCATTTTTTTTTTAATTCACTAGCTGCAGTTAAATATTGGTAATATAAAAAGCTACTACGAGCACACACTTTTATCAAGCTCATTTATGGAATGACTAGAGCAGTACGAGTCCCACCAGCAAGCCCAAGCACAAATACAGGCCTAACAACAATATTTAAAACAAACAAAAAAATGCAACTTAAAAGTATAGCCGTACTCAGAAAAATGTTAAGTTGCTGTACTCAGAAAAATGTAAGGCTTTCAAAAGGTGTATCTATGAAATAAGCTGGCTTATTTCCTTTTTTAAGCCTAAACAAACAGGATAATAATTGCCTGTTTGGTCAATTTATTTCCCTGGCTTATTTAGGTACAATTTTTTAGGGTTTCTAAATATAGCTTATTAAAAACTGTACTTATTAAAACAGGCCGCACTTTTAAAAACAAGCTGCCAAAAAAAACCTATCCCAAATGGAAATTTACTCTTTCACATGATTGATGGGGTTCTGCTGGACCTCCCGCCCCCGCGGAGTCTGATAACGTTGTATGGACATGTGTTGAGTCTGACATCAAGAATGTATTAAGTCTATCTGGGATATATATATATATATAATGAGTAGATG
Source organism: Fagus sylvatica (assembly GCA_907173295.1). Classification (NCBI taxonomy): domain Eukaryota; kingdom Viridiplantae; phylum Streptophyta; class Magnoliopsida; order Fagales; family Fagaceae; genus Fagus; species Fagus sylvatica. The sequence continues at coordinate 6,865,507 of OU015766.1, read as the reverse complement.
GAGCTACAATTGTTGCAACATGGGGATGCGTTACTCACATCTGTGTTATATCCCAAAAGGACTAGTTATAATTAGCTGACGCTCGATGTGATATTCATTGCACTACTACACTACATATAGGCTATAGCATCTTGATGGCGTGTCACGGCATTACTCGCCGGTAGGGACTAGTTTTTCAGTTAAATGTGTTGTTAAATGTGTGTGGCATCAAGAGTGACCAATAGCTGTAAGCTAATGAATAGGTTGTAAGGGTTGATTCCATTTGCCCTAGTTGTACCCAGGAAAATCACTTTCTTTGGTTCGATTTTTTTAAATAAATAAAAAATCATCACCTTATCTAAAACGCAAAGAGGAAAAAGATAAGCTAAGCACAAAAGCATAAATTTAATTAAATTTGAATAATTGAAAAAAGAAGGAAAAGAGAGAAAGATGGAATTACATCTTGTTGACGATTCTGTGACGAGAATCGGGTTGCAATTTGGTCCTCCAATCGACGGAGTCCATGGTGGATTCTCCACCACCTCCAGCTCCAGCTCCAGCTCCTCCGCCGCCTCCGGTTACAGAGCCTTGACTTGGAGTGGGTCTCCAATTATTGTTATCCATCAAATTTCTCTGCGATATAAATTTATAACCAAAATCCCAACACCAATTTGAATTATCAAATCGCTAAACCTAGACTAGCATGAACACCGATTTTGAGACCGAAAGTTTCAGAGATTTTGTTGCGGATGAGATTACCATGTATCTGTGCGGAGGAGGAGATCAGATCAAGGAAAGGGGGAGGATTTTAATAATTTACAATAAGAGAGAGAGAGAGAGAGAGAGAGAGAGAATAATTTGTAAAAATATTTGGGAAAGGAATATATACTATAAGGATTCTTTGTAATGAGCTTAGCTTGTTTTTTTTTTCCTTTTCTGTTTTTTTTTTTTTTTTTTTTTTTTTTTGGGTAAACGGAGGTAGAAATACACTTTTAATCTCTATATTTAGGGGGTGTTTTTAATTTGATCTCTATATTTTAATTTCTTTCAATTGAGTTCCTGTATTTTTAACTCATTTTCAATTATACCCTTGGTATCATCCCTGTTAAAAATCTACCTACGTGACAAACGGAAATTACTAACATGGTTAATTGTGTCATTTTAAAATAATAAAAAATAATTTAATTAAGCCACGTCAGCACCACGTATTTATTCTTATTATTTTTTTCTTTTCTATTATTTTTTTTCTTTTTCTATTTTTCCTTTCTCTTTTATTTTTTCTTTTCTCTTTTATTTTTTCTTTTCTCTCTCCTCTGTTCTTATTCCTCCCCAGATTTCTTTTCTCTCTCCCTGTGTTATCCATTCATTTCCTTTTCTCTAAATCTCTCTCTCCACCACTAAGTAGAGATTGAAGAAGATCGGCGAGGTAAGCTCGAAGACGATCGGCGAGGTGAGATCGAAGACGAAGCGACAGAGCTGAGATCGAAGAAGCTCTATGAGGTGAGATAGAGACTATGGCGCTTCGGGACCTCGTGGGTGTCATAACCCTATTTTTACTCCCGGGATTTTCTCGAACATCGACACGCAAAACAAGGCAACCCAGACTGAGTCGGCTTGACCCGAGAGGGGTCCAATCACACTTAAGAACTCTCAAAACATGGCTGGGAGTGAATTTCTCGAGGTTTAGGGAAATTTGACCAAGTTTGACCGAGGCCTTGACCAGACCAAAAGCAAGATTTGATTGACTACACTCTGACCATTGGATAGAGCACATCAAGAGCTTCGATTCAGTACCTTACGGATTGAAAACGGAAGGAAAACGAGGAAGTTATGAGCAAAATCATAAAAATTGGCCCAATACTTAGCAAAATTTTGCTAAATGTTGTTGACAAAAACCCATTTAGAAGGCGATGTTTGCGCATAGATTCTTTCCGACCCGCAACAATTTGGTCCGTAAGTTGGAAACTTTAAGGAAGAGGGTAACTTCAACTACAATGTGCAACTCTCAAATCGTCAAGAGATTCCCTAGTCAAGCCGGAATCTCGATCGGAAAATGACCCCCCGTCATGTAAAAACACTCCGACAGTCTTTGTTTGTGGGACCGTATCTCGCGAACCCAATCTTGCCTTCTCACAAGTCCGGAACTTTAAGAAAGAAGGTATCGCAGGCTTTCTAAGGACACCAAGATCGTCGAAAACCGACATCAGGAGCTACGTCAACCGTGCGCGGGAAAATCGACGAAAGAAAGGAGACTATGCGGAAAATTTCACAGTTTTCCCCCGGAGAGGTCGCCTTCGCGCACAGATTCTTCCCTACTCGCTGCAATTTGATCCACAAGTCTGGAAATTTAAGAAATAGGACACGTTCAGACACAACGTGCAACTCTCAGATCGCCAAGATTTTCCCCGGTTTGGCCGGGATCTCGATCGGAAAACAGCCCTCCGGCGAGGAAAAAACACTCCGGCGGCCTCCGTTCGCGTGGCCGCATCTCTCGAGCCCAAGCTCGACTTCTCGCAAGTTTGGAACTTTAAGAAAGAAGGTATTGCAGGCTTTCCAGGGACACTAAGATCGTCAAAAACCGACATCAGGAGCTACGTCAACCGTGCGCAAGAAAACTGACGAAAATAAGATAAACGTGTTGAAAATCTGATGCGTTTTTCCTCCTGAACAGCCATCTTCACGCGCAAATTCCACCCAACTCATTACGAGTTGGTCCGCAAGTTCAGAATTTTAAGAAAGACTGCAACTCCAGCTACGAGACGCGACTCTCAGTTCGCCAGTAGCATCTCCTGTTTGGCCGGAATCTTCGCCAGAAAAACGTAGAAAAACAGCTCGAACGCCCCGACTTCCGGGAGCCATAACTTTTTCATCCAAACTCCGATTTGTGCAACATTTATATCATTGGAAAGTAGATTTCTCAAGCTTTCCATCAGTACCATGTATGACCCATTTTGAGTACCAAAAGGCTCCCAAAAGCTACCTTGAAAACCGGGTCAGAAAACTATACAGACACGCGAATCGAGTAAGATCTGTTGGAGGTGCCACGTGACAGATGGGACTGGCACGTGCCACATAGCCCCACCCTACGTGCCGCAATCTCACCCTACGTGAACCCCTCTATATATTGGACCCCCCTCCCCTCACTTCAGCAAGCTTGGCTTAAAGTTCCCATAATGATTTTAAGCTTAGAATAGGCAAAAACTCGGGAAAGGATCCTCTCTTTGGGTCTTAGACTAGACTTTGGTTAGATATAGGAGATCCTACTTAAGTAATCTCTCTCTACCCCTCCAAGCTTCTCTCATCCCTCTCTTCACTCATACACTCTCCCATCCCCATTTTTTTCTTTCATTTTTTTGGAGATGATTAGTGATGATCCCACAATGGGATGGGATTCACAATGATCCATGCTTATTATGTTTAATACGCTTTCATTTATGCTTTAAATATATTTATTGCTTTAAATATATTTATTGCTTTCATTATGCTTTAAATACATTTATTGTTTTCCATTATGCTTTAAATACATTTATTGCTTTTCATTACGCTTTAAATACATTTATTGCTTTCATTTACATTTACTACGTATTTGTGATTATCCCCTTCCCTTTGTGATTCGGGTATGAAAATCTTTATTGGTCTTGGCGGATTATGTAAGACCTCCATGAGGTATTAACAACCATGTAATCCCATAAGGCATTGGACCCATGAACACCCCCATTGCTTTAATTCTATTATTATTTCCGCATTTACTACGTATTTGTGATTATCCCCTTCCCCTTATGATTCGGGTATGAAAATCCTTATTAGTCTTGGCGGATTATGTAAGACCTTCATGAGGTAATAACAACCATGTAATCCCATAAGCATTGGACCCATGAACACCCCCCTTGCTTTAATTCCGTTATTATTTCCGCATTTACTATGTTGTGATTATTATCCCCTTTTTCCCCTTGTGATTTGGGTATGAAAATCCCGATTGGTAGTAGCAGATTATGTAAGACCTTCAATGGCATTGACAACCACGTAATTCCATAAGGCATTGGACCCACAAAAATCTCCCTTGCTTTAATTCCGTTATTATTTCTGTATTTACTACGTTGGGATTATTATCCCCCTTTTCCCCTTGTGATTTGGGTATGAAAATCCCGATTGGTCGTGGCGGATTATGTAAGACCTCCAATGGCATTAACAACCACGTAATCCCATAAGGTATTGGACCCGCAAAAACCTCATTTGCTTTAAATTCCGTCATTTACATTATTTACTACGCTTTGTGAATATTGTCCATTTTTCCCCTTTGATTTGGGCGTGAAAATCTTAACCGGTATTGGAGGTTTAGGTAAGGCTTTCAATAGCACTAAACCCCATGTAAATCCATAAGGTATTGGACCCTCGAGATTCCCGATGTTATTTTGACTATTTTTCCCTTTTATTGTTCATATAAGTCCTATTCGGTCTCAGAAGATTAGGTAAGTCTTTCAATAGCACTAATCCTTCGTGTAATCCCAAGAGGCGTTGAACCCTTCTCGATATTACTTTCTTTTATTCATGTAAATCCTAAGGCGGTATTGGAAATTAAGTAAGTCTTTCAATAGCATTGAATTCCAGTCCCACGAGATCTTGACCCTTTCCCTAAGCCCCCCTCATATTGTCATCTTTATTCTATACTCATTACGCATTACACTTATATCATGATCATACTCTACTTGTCATTTCCATCCATTCCACATTTGTTCCTTGTGATTAAAGTGCTGCAAACATGCCATGATCACTCGCTTGGATATTTACCCGCCTTGATACTTCTATCATTCCATATTTGTTCTTTGTGATTAAAGTGCTGCAAACATGCCATGATCACCTGTCTGAATATTTACTTGCTTTGATATAAATGTGGTTAAAATACACTTTGCCATGAAAACTTTAAAAAGAGTAAACATGGTAATGTAGGCGTTACAAACGAAATTGGTGCAATATAAGTTCTATGACTTGACCTAGTCTTGGGACACCATGGTATGAGTCCTTTATGCGTTGATGTGACTTTCCGTTGACACGTTATAAGGGATTCTACACGTTATAACTCCCATAAGATCATGGCCTAAAATTCCCCAAAGTGTGAATTAATCATCTAAAACCCCACCATTTGACGAACCACTTCATTCTTGGAAATCAAAGGGTCAAGGGATCCCGAATATGGTACCTATAACATAATTGTTTGTCCTGGCACTTGACGTTAGGATTTCAAGAGCATCCTGCCATCGAACTGCCCGGAACTATAAAAAATACAAAGATGAGGGAAGGTGAAACAAAGAGTCTAATCAAAACCAAATGAAGTCAAATCGCATTTGCCATCCTTGGTATATTACGTGACGGAAATTGGGACATTTGTACATAATTAAAACCAACAAATCCAAGCTAAGAAAACTCAAAGGAACACTAGAAGGGAGGTAACCGTTTCTTAACGAATGTCGTGGGGTGCCTAACACCTTCCCCACGCATAATCAAACCCCCGAACTCATCTCTGGTTCAAAACCATTTTCTTTAATATGACTAAACAAAATAAAATCTATTAGACATAGGTGTCCAATCACACCTTAAATTTCCCATGATTGGTGGCGATTTCAAATTTGTGCTCACTTGCACACACACACACACGTTCCCTCACACACACACACACACATACACATTATTACATCCCGAACGAAGACTTGCCAAATGGGCTCAAGATTAGGAAAACAAGAAGGAAAATACTTACTAAAATTTTTCCTGATATCAACAGTGGGTGAGTGCGTTGACAGTCTTGGAGACAAGTCGGCAACAAGTGAGATCTCGCTTGAGTTGTTGAGTTGAGTCGAGTCAAGATTTTGAAGATTAGGAGATCGGGGTTGAGATTGAGATGATTGGGTTGATTTTTGGTTGTCTTTTTTGTTTTGGGTTTTGGGTTTCACGGTGGTGAAATGGGTAACAGCTGACCCACAATGTGTTTGATTTGGGAATGGATGGGTCTTGGGTTTGGCAATGACCATGGGGCTGCTGGGTAGTTGCTTGCGGCTTGGCTAGGGGCTAGTTAGCTGAGTTGTGTAGGGAGTAGGTTCTTCAAACCTCAAAACCTAGTGTTCTTAATTCTTTAAACCTCAAAAGCTAGTGTTCTTGGCAATGCATTTTTGTTTCAATTCTTGAAAGTATTTATTTTTGTGATTGAACTTTTTCATGATTTTGTTTTTGTTTTGTTACACTTTGAAATGGAGTTAGTCATTAGACTTGGATTTTATTCATATTGTTGTTGCAATTAGAATTTGTGTTTAACATTTTGGTGTTTGGCTACCAAGAAAAGGAAAGAGAAAATTGAAAGTTTAAATAATATTTTTATTTTATTTTATGTTAATTTAGAAATTAAGATTTAGTTTTATTTATTTATTTATTATTTGTTTGTTGCTGACTTGGCCAAATAATGGTGGACTCAGCAATTTCCGTCTGCCACGTAGGCAGATTTCTAACGGAGATGACGCCAAGGGTATAATTGAAAACGGGTTAAAAACACAGAGACTCAATTGAAAGAAATTAAAATATAGAGACCAAATTGAAAACATCCCCTAAATATAGGGACCAAAAGTGTATTTCTGCCTAAATCAAAATGAGCTTGTCTGACACCGGTAGGTGTTTTATAACAAAATCTACTGCAATACTAGAGCTATGGTCTGTTTGGCCGGAGAGAGAAACAAAGGCCAATAGTTATATAATTTACATCAATTTAGGTCATGGCTTTCGCTTAACTTGGAGTCAGAATCTTACCTACATTAAAAATAAATTTATTGATATGACCTATATCCTAAATAGAAGTGAGAAATAAATTCCATGCAAAAAGGACAACGTATGCCATTATGTTTAAGAGAATCTGTAGTCGGATTTCCCTTCTTCACTTTTAGTAGTTGGTTAAACAATTGGCTACATGACAAGAAATAAATCTTCAACTTCTTCACTTTTAGTGTTTATATGGGATTACGATAAAAATTAGAGTTTTAACTATAGAGTTTTTGTTAAAAACGAACTAATACAGAAAGTCATTAGCATTTGATAAAGTACAATTATAAAGTGTTTGGAAATATTATACCCGATTGATAACCATAATGCAAAGAAATTTGGAAATGAGAAATGATAAAGGGACATTATAAAAGTGTTGATAAACGTTGTTATTTTATTTATGAATATTAATTTTCATATTTGAATCCAAATAATTCAATAATAATTATTATATGCCTTAGGTGTTTTCTTTAAAATAAAATAAATATGCATGGACATTTCTAGTCACAATTTTCATGAAATAGCCTATAGATGTTAAAAACAAATCCTTAGCGTAGTTTTCAAATTATGCACTTTTTAAAACCACTAATAAAAATGTGTTTAGCACTTAGCTCCTCAAAACTCTACAAAAAAATTTTACGCAACATCTTTGCTTTGTTAATTGAAGATTGTTTGTGCATACTCTATTCCAAACCACATGTGAATATCCAGAAATTATGGATATTCCACCAAATTGTGCATAACAATGCCCCAAAATCACGTGAGGTATTGAAATTGTGGATATGAATGTCCATAGATTATGGACATTCTACCAAGTTATGGATAACAATGTCCAAAAATTGTGAAGGTGTGTACTAGATTTGAGTATTAACAATGTGCATAAATCACTACCCAACTCTTTGTCTCCTTCTTAAACACTCTTCATGTAGTTTAAAATTATGGGAAAAATATAGTCCCACTCCAAAAAATATACATCTTTTGCAAACACCATCTCATTAAAAACCCCAATATGTAAACAAAATTTTATTACCTTCATAACCAAACATATGGTGATACTATATTCATACCCAACAAACCATTTTATGTTAGATTTGGATTTCCTTAGTTTTAGCATCTCCAAATTCACCTCATATTAATACCATCATCATCTACTATTCTTTTCTTGGCTTATGTAAATTCAACTCACACCAAAACCATCATCCTCTGCTATTCTTGTCTCCTTCCCAAACATTTTTCTCAATTTGCATCTATAAGTTCAAGATTGTGGTTAAGGTGTGAGTGCGACCAATATAAAGCAAAAGGAAAAACTTTTGGGTTTGCTAAATGGGTATGAAATTTCTCCTCTATTTGTTTTTCCTTGGCCAAAAGAAATTATTAGAGCATTCACAACCTGTTGTTTAAAGCCCATAAAAAGCTAAAATAGAGAGTACTGTACACAAAATATCACAAAATTAAGCATCCATTTGGTCATCTATTATTGCTCACATTTTTACAAGTTTCTACAATAGTCGATAAAGATGCCGACTATTGTAGCTCATGTAAATTTTTATTTGGTACTTTTTTATTCGTTCTTTCCCTCTCCTTTCTCTTTATTTTATTTTATTTTTGAAATATTTCCTCTTCTTTCAGACTCAACTCTGCCCCTCTGTCTCTCTCTCCTACATAACTCCCATATGACTCTCTTCTCTCCTTTGAAAATCCCAAACTCTTCACTCCTCTCTCTCAGACTCTCTTTCTCCCATTCACACGAGTACAAGTAGCGACAGCATGGTGGGGTTCGAGCATCGGCGTGGTTGAGGCGGTGCAGTAGCGACGGTGGTGGCTGATATGCGTCTGAGCTACGGTGGCCATGGGTGTGGATTGGGGTTATTTTTTTAATTTGATTTGTGAGTTTTTCTTTAGAAACTCCTAGAGTTGAAAATGAGTATAAAAAGGTTATGGATTTAGAGGTTTTTTATTTGATTTGTGGGTATGAAAAGGTTTTGAATTTGGGATTTTTTCTATTTGATTCGTGGGTATGAAAAAGTTATGGAAATTGGTGATTTAGAGTTAAAATTATTTGTGTTTGATTTTATGGTTGTTGTGATTGTCGTGTTTTTGAATGTTTGCTAGTGGGGTCATTGACTTGAGGGTGTGGGCGTGTTGTTTCTAGTGAATATGGAGTGTTTAAAAAAAATATTAAAAAAAAAAAAAGAATTATTTTATAATATTTTAATAGGATATATTGTAATATAAAGAGTGGGATGTGGGATGTATTGTAAAAGTTGATAGCTAAAGTAGAAAAGTGGGTTTTTGAAAAGGAAAATTAGAGAAAATATACATATCCGATTGAGAATGCTCTTAGTCCTTAACGTTTACAAAATTGCATGTTTGGTCCTTATGTTTGAAACGTGCACAATTGGTACTTAACGTTTCAAAAATGAGCACAATTGATCCTTCCGTCTGGTTATGTTAGGTTTGGTTAATGGAATGATGATATGGCATATTTTCAATTGAAAATGGCTATGGTCCTGCGTTCCTCCTTTGAGAGGATGAAGATGGTATTTGCACCTATAGGCTCCTGCCATAAGGTGAAATGTATGAGAATATCTAATGATGCTGGACCGAGTTACGTGGGACTGCCTACGACTTTCCTTGGAAGCAAGCTTGAATGGAGTTTGAAAGCGTTCCTCCTTTCAGTGGATAAAAATAAATTTACACCCATGGCCCCTGCTGTAAGGTGAAATGCATGAAATTGGCTGAATCACGAGACCGATCCATGGCATAATTCATTGAAGAACAAAAGACATGTTTTAGAAAGCAAATAATCATAACAAAATTCATTAAAGAATTAAATGAAACATGTTCTTGAAACCAAACACATTCAAATTCATTAAAAAAAACAAAAGGTTTTATGAACATCTAGATGACAAACCTAACATGAAAACAATAATTTATTTAAAACAAACTTGAAACTCATGAGGGAAAATAAAACTAAACATGAAAAACATCAATTGAAAAATAAACATGAAATAAAGATTAAAACATACAAATTACTAAACTAAGCACGCAACAAAACAATCAATTCAGGGAGGTTGGTAAAGACTATTAAGAAGATCCATACCTAACATCTAGGAAGCTTGTAGCAAACTAGCATTTGATAATTGGTCTCTCAGATTGATCTCTTGATAGGGTTTGTGTGTTGAACACCAAGGGAAAAAGCTAGAATGCTTAGGTTAATGATTGGAGTTTCATGAGAAATCGGCTTGTCTTCTAGTTGAAGAACTAGAGAATAACTATTTACTCAAGAGTTCTTCCTCACTACCTTCTTCTTTCTAACTAAGCATGGATTCACCGATCTAGAACTATTACTTCTAAACTCTAATATACCAGTACTTCTTGGTATTTTCTGTGTCTCTTTCAAGTCTCTAGGTATGTCAGTCTGTCTGGACTGAAGGTACTAGGCTCCTTTTATAGTGGAAAAAGGACCTAGGTTTTCTTGAAAAAATGGTAAACTATGGGTTCTCTGAGGAAAATAGTTCAAGTTTTACTACTAGGGTTTCTAGTAGGACTGGCGTATTCCTACACAAGGTCGCGTGCTCCACTTTATTAAAGGCGTACGCCCAAAAGAAAGTGTCGTATGCTACTTAAAGTTACAACACGCTTTTGGCTCGAATTTCTAGAAGGTTCTAGTGGTGTTCAACACACATTGTCTTATGAGAAATTTTGGTAATTATCATTGAGACTGAGGACCATGAGTATTGATCAGTACAAATTGGGGTGTCTACAATTAGTGTTTGATTTAATAAGTTCAAATCTATGGTTTTAATTAAAATCATTTGATTCCCTACATAATTTTGAATTAAAATGCTCTCATGTGAGATGGTGCATGTGTTCTCATTAAGACCCTAACCAATTACAATATTACACACATTTAATTACTAATTAATTATTCTAAGAACCAATCAAAATTAATGGGTAATAATCCTCTAGGTTTGGTTTCAATTTAAAGTGCACCTCTTTATCGTCAAATCTTGACTTAACGATAAATTTTAATCCAATGGTCTAATTCAAAAATATGATATGTCGTTTTGATCGTGTTTTTCTAGATTTGATTTAACTCATGATCATGACAACTTGACATTCAAAATGATAATTTTACCTTTGAGACGTGAAAACACAATTTTACCCTTGGTTTAGGGTTAAATAATGGTAGAAAAATGAGGTGTCTACAGACGCTTGGGTAGCGGGCGAAGATGAGATGTGGTGTTCTTTGACTCCTAGGGAAGTGTGCAAAGGCCTTCAATGCTTTAATAACGAGAAGAGGAAAAACACCAAAATTTATTTGTCACATCAATTGGACTGATATGATGTGTACATTTGAGAAATGTGACCGTGCATGATTCCTTCCCATGATTTGCAGCCTGGAGAAGCAATATGCGAGTTCTCTCAGACGTTTAAGGAAGACAAGCTAATGAAGACTCGAAAAGCACTAAATATGACTAAGACCGTATGGTGGAAACATCATGATGCATTTATGACATACGCTCCTCTAAGGAATGGAGGAGAAGTCTACCGCAACATGTGACCATACTACATATGCTTTCAACAACCACTAGATAAGGAGGTGAGAGAATGAGTTCCTGTTTCCTCACCATGTAAGTCCAATCTTGATCAAATTGTGCCCTATGTGACCTTTGACTATGACATAAGGCAAAGGCTCAACGATCATTTCTTGGCATGTTTCCTATTGCAATGGATTATTTGGCCTTAGGGGGATGGACCCGGGAGTGGTGCCAAATCAAAGTTGAGTGGCACTAGAGTGAAGTGAAGAAGATCTTATAACACATCCTAGTCAAATGCATGCATCCGGAATTCATGTTGACTTTGGGAGTTTAGGACGTGAATGTGGACACATGACAAAGTGATTTCACGAGAAAGGTTAAGTGTGGTTTTAAGTTTGTTGAAATTCATGAGGATTAGAAGACACTCAATCCGATGTGATCAGAGAATTCTAGGCAGAACGTGCCATTCTTTTACTTGGGGTTACATACTGCTCGTTATGATGCTTGGTTGTAGTGTCCCCACCTTCCAGGTTAGGCATGTCGGTCGCACGAACCATTCCTTGTTGTATATGTAAGACAAATGGATGGTAGTAAATGAGACATGATTTTTGGTTTTCCCACTAGGATAGGGTGAGCTTTTGTTGGCATTTGGGCCATTTTGGGTTGACCCAAATAGGTTCCCATGTGGGCAACCCATCAAAACAAAACCTTAGCCTTAGGTTTCTCATAGTATGCAATATAAGGTTGCATTATTTAGACAGAAAAAACAAAACGCACATTTTAGATAGACAAAAAGTAAAGGCATAGAACCCTAGACGTCATCCTCTCTCTCTCTGTCTCTCTCATCTGCTTTCATTGTCTTAGAGTTCCATTAACAAACCTTAGGACTTGGTCCGTGGATTTACATGAAGTGCTCAAGATTATGGCATATTCACTTTAACAAGCACAAGACGAGGACATGTAGAAGCTTGGTAATGGGCATAAGTGCATGTGGGAAGGGACTTGGAGCGATTATTCAGCTGTAAGGATGTATACTAGGTTTTCTCACTAAACCTGAGATGTAACGCATTAAAACTTAATGGTTTGATGCCTATACTGTATGCCTACTATTTTTCCTTCACAAAGTTTTCCTTTTTTAACTTTATGATCATTATGGAAGAGCTCATCTTGTTTTATAGTTTCAATGTTGATGGATATATGGTCTTTATTACCATTGAATTCATATTTTTTTTGTTGACTTTCTATTAAAAGAAGAGTTGTACTTGTTGCCAAAAAAAAATCTTAAGTTACTTAATTCTGGATTTTTATCTTTTATTTTTAATTCTAACTTATTGCTGGACATATCTTGTACTTTGACTTACTGTTGAATTTAGTATGCGCTCACTCATGGTTACAAAACTGTTGTTTGAAGCATTTTAAGACCTATTTGAGGTCATTTGTTGTGTGTGAAATTATCTCCTTTTGGGCTTTTGGATTGGTTCCTTTTTGCAGACTTCAAAATGCACTAGTAGTCATTGGTTGCCTTTTGGGTCATTGTCAAGTTTCTGGGCTAGACTCCTAAACACAAAGCAGGGCCACTTTCTACAATCTTGTCACGTGTCTAAGTTTTCGTTCCAAATGATTCTCAACAACCATTTTGTCCTTATCTATATATCTTTAACATCAAGAATAATTAGAAAAATAAAAATAAAAATAAATTAGGGGACAGAGGAAAAAATTAAAATAAAAAATATATATATGAAAAAAAATATTTCTTATGTAATAGGAAACATAAAGTAAATTGAAACAAAATACATTTTTATTTTCTATCCTCTTTACATTTTCTATCTTGCCATCCAAATTTGCAATTAAATATGAGAATACATAGTAAAAGTGAAAGGTATAAGATTACTCGAAACTAGTTAGGAACTAGTTAACATTGCTTAAAAATTAGCCTAAAAAAATGAGAAATGCTAGAGATATAATATTTTTCACAATTGTTGATATAACTTGTTGTGATTGAAGTAAAATTATTTTTGTCTGGATCCATCACTAACATAACTTTTATTTTGCATCAATCATATTCAGAACATGTGAGCAATTATGAAATTTTTTGTTTAGGTGTACATATTGAAAACAAGATTAAGAGAAAGCCATGCATTAGTTACCAATATAAGTTTGTGGCGAGCTAAAACATTGAAAATATCATTTTTCCATTCACATTTTTGTTTCTAACTTCTAAAAAAAATAATTAAAAAAAAAAAGGTATGGGATCATTTCTCATAAGTATGAAATTCATAAGAATTTATAAAATAAGGAGATTATGTAAGAGCTTTTCTATGATTTGTTTTGTTTAGAGAGAGCGAAAAGAATTTAAAGAAAAAAAAAAAAAAAAAACCCCACAAAAACCTCTTCTTCTTTTTTCAACTTTACAAATTAGTAACCGGAAGACATTGCAATTATTAATTTAAAAGCCATATACAAATGAAAGAGAATTAGAATCTTCCTACAATTTTAGGCCTTCCTCATCAACCAATTAATTAGCATTAAAGTTGAAAATATAAAAAATAAAATAAAATAAAAACTTCAAGGTGATAATATATTTTCAATCAATAACCAAACAAATCCAATCAATTAAATTAATCATTCAAATCATACCCATTACCCAAGGCAAAACCACCAGATTGACAAAATGCATCCAAAAACTTTGCATTTCACCTTTTTTCAACATTTATAACCATGTTACTTGAACCATCTCTAAACTTTGCCTACCACCCACTGAAAAAAATAAAAAAATAAAAAAATAAACATACAAAGAAGTGAAGAACAATCTCAGATGAGAGTGCGAGAGAGAGTGAGATAAGAGTTAATTTTATGATATGTGATTAAGAACCTGCCATCCCATCATGGCCATTGCCATTCATCAAACAGAACCTGGTGGGCCTTGGCTGGAAATTTCTCCTCCGTTGAAGATCATGGCTTGAGGGTTTGAAGATCTGCATGAGAAACGCTTTGATAAAATAGGTTTTTGAGTCCACCTTTGATTGGTTAATATGCACCGTGTATTTGCCAGAAAGCTTGCGAAAACCGGGGTGTAGGCTGCACCGGAATGAGCCCGGATGAGTGGTGTTTAGCTAAATACATGCTCTTGCCTAGCACTAATGAAAAAAAGGAAAGAAATTATTCCATTACAAAATTGAATGGTTGGTCAACCATAATTATGGATTTAAAAAAATGGGAATTTTCATTAAAAATGAACTAAAGGAGCCTCCCCAGAACACTTTTGCACCCTCCTTTTGGTACACTTTTCCTTGGTTGGTTATTTTGGATTGTGGTCTCTTTTGTCACATAGCTCTAAAAAAATAAAAATACAAGGGTTGGCAAAACCTGTGATCCAAATCTCCTTATCTAGCAAAATGTGGTACTAGAGCTTGACACATGTGAGGTTGATTTGGTAACGTACTCGTATTTCTGATTAAACCTGAGACTCTGAGACTTCACCACACTCTAGAAAACAAACTAACAAATACTATCCTTTCTCTCTCTTGCCACATCTTTTTCACTTCAACTTTCCAACGAAGACACAACACATAAGGTGCCGTTTGAATTCTTTTATCGGTAACAGAAGTTTATGTTGAATAGCTAGTAAATATTCAAAATGTTGCATTTATTATATTGAGCACATAGATTACAAAGCTGTTTTTTTTCTTTTGCTAAAATAGATTACAAAGCTGTTGGTCGTTGATTTCTTATTTAATTCTCTGTTTGAGCACATAGAATTGCATCGGCCATTGAGCACTTTTTTTTTCTTTTTTTTTTTCTAGGGTATTGATATTGTGGATTGTCTCTCTCTCTCTCTCTCTCTCTCTCTCTCTCTCTCTCAATTTCCTATAGACAGAACTTTTCACGTTTGTTTGTTTTTGGTTAACAAAAAAGCCTACCTTATAAACTTTTCAGAATATTTTTACAACATTATCTATGTGGTAAACTCTGGGCCAATCCTAACCCATTTGAAGTCCAAAGTGAAAAATTTAAATGTGGCCCTTTTTGTGACAAAAAAAAAAAAAAAATGAAAGATATTTTTTACTTTTGTTAGAAGTGGTTCAATCTAATAGCTTACGTCTATAGACTTCCTTACAATATTGTGTATAAGGATGTCCTATTTATACATGAAGGGAGGAGACAAACTCCACTCCTAAATAATGTGAGACTCTAAGATAAGCTCATATTTAGTTATTTATATAGTGAACATTTTTTTAGTTATTTTTAAACTGTGGGACCTTCTAATATATATTTTTTTTAGTTGTGGGAGTTTTTTTAGAGAGTGAATGAGATAGTGAGATGAGATGAGATGTGATTGAAGGAGTAAGTGAGAGACAAAGAGACAGAGATGAGAGATTGAGCCGGAGAGTAGTTAAAAAAAAGTTCAAATTGCACCCCCTCTCTCTATCTATTAGATCTGTTTCAATCTCTCTATTTATCTATAAAACCGAGCAATGTCTTTCCAATTTATTGGAAATGTGCAACTTACTCCCAACCATTTATTTTTCTGTTAAACCCTAACTGAACGTAGTGAAAATATCTAAAATACCCCCAATTTAACTCAACCCAACCCAATTCTCTTAAACTGGGTAATTTAACCCGAATTCATTTAATCCACCAACATACTCGTGGAAACTAATCTACTTTGCCTAAAATCCACGATCGATAGTTTTGCCTCACTGAAACCAAAGTAGACAAGGATTGACGAAACCTGGAAATCAAGGTAACCAAACCCCAATCTCAACCAATGTTTCATCAAATCAATTATTTGATAATTGACGAAACCTGGAAATCAAGGTAACCAAACCCCAATCTCAACCAATGTTTCATCAAATCCATTATTTGATAAAAAAAAATTCTAGGAATTGTTGAAGACCATAACAATAATAGCATTAACTTCAAGTGGTTGACATGTTGTGGTTGTTTCGTAATTCGCACTCGAGAAATGAGCACCAAGACTGGAAAAGCAAAGCAGGGGAACTGCTCTTGCAGCAATTGTGGAACCTGACCCAATCTATAATGTTGTTTATTGAAAGTTAACTAGAACCGAGTGAGCGACTCAGTGACTGAGTCATCAGCAACATGGGAGGAGACTCCACCAAAGGAGTCGTTGGCTATGAGATCGAAGAAGGAGAAGACATAAATGAAAGTGTTTTAGCATAGGAAGCCTCTTTCGCATGCCTAAAGGGCGAACTTTCATGCGACTCGACCGAGTTGACACTTCTCGAACTTTGTTGAGGTGGCAGAACCCTAAGTTGTTTAGGGGTGTGAGCAAAAAAAAAAACCTATCGGCGACTAGTCTTTTCGGCTTTACAAGACTGCGTACGATAGCGAGCCGAGTGTAACCAACACTTAAATACACTGTGTGCGAACTCACACATGTCACCTTTCTTACAATTTCCTTTTCGGAAATCGGGGCAAGCCATACCCGAATAATGTTACTTTTTCGGGTCTTTCCTCCAAGCCTTCTCACCTAGATTCTTGGTGAAACTCCTCCATCATTATGGCGACGATCTCTGAGAGCTTTTCTAAAGAGTAATTGTTGAAGCTTGGCGATCTCTGAGAGCACTCCCTACATTTTGGAGAGAGCAGTTCAACAATTCCTATGATGTTTACATGATTTGATGAAACTTTGATTGAGATTGGGGTTTAGTTACCGTCGATTTCAAGGTTCCATCAATCCTTGTTTGAACTTTGGTTTCGGTGAGGCAAAATCATTGATCTTGGATTATAAGCAAAGCAGATTAGTTTTCACAAGTATGTTGGATGGCTTCGGTTAGGTTAGTTTGTTAAATGAATCCGAGTTAGATGACCCTAAGAGAATTGGGTTAAATTGGGGGAATTTTATACATTTCCACTAGATTCTGTTAGGATTTAACAGAAAAATAGATGGTTGGGAGTAAGTTGCACATTTCCAATAGATTAAAGTGGGGGATTAAAACATAGCCAATGGATGAAGGGAAAAGGTGCAATTTCCCTTAAGAAAAAGTAGAAGTTAGGGGAATTCCCAAAATTCATTTCCCCCACTTTATATAATATAATATATTTTTTATATTAGATTACCCCTAATTTTTATTTGGCCCTTCATTTGTTTTATAATATATATTTTGGGCCATGTCATTGCCTTAGGCCTAAAGCGAACTCTTTGTTCGCTTTACCTTTGGGCTGGCCCTCGATAAACTGTAAATTGTAGATAAGAAGTTGTGTTAGTGGTAAATCTATGTGAAAACCAATAACAACTTGTTACCTAAACAATGTTGTGAAAATTTTGTGAAAACATTGTGGTGGTAGCATTACTGGTTGAATAACAATAAAGCTAAGGTAACAACGTTTTCACAACAATGCTTAGGTAACAAATAGTAAATGACAGATAATAAAGTGTAGTGGTGGGTCCATGTAAAAACCAATTAAGATTTTCCTCCTAAACTATTGAGTCCCTCTCAATTTATCATAGTGGTCAAGGCTATATATATATATATATATATATATATATATATATATATATATATATATATATATATATAGAGAGAGAGAGAGAGAGAGAGAGAGAGAGAGAGAGAGAGAGAGAGAGAGAGAGAGGACTAAAATTGATAAAAAATTATGTATCCAAAATATGTATTTAAGCCTTAACAAAAATTCTCGGGCATATATTGCCTTCATACTGTCTCATCTCTTCCATTTTGTTGTGAAACCTTTTCATAAGCTTTTGCCTTATAATCTCTAACATTGTGATGATGGGCTTATCTCAAGCTTCTAGAATGTATAAGTTAAATGTCTTTGCCAGGTTATTAAGTAACATGTCACACTTAACCTCAAGGTTATGTGCATGCTTTGACCAAGATACAACCTTGACTCTTTTCAGCCAATCATGGGCATTAGGCTCTAGGTTTTGAATCTCCTTCATGTGCTCCAAAAATTCCTTCTCTGTACAAGCCCTAACAACTTTCCACATGGCATCCTTAAGTACTTGTCCCTTGTACAATTTGTTGAAATTGGCATAGAGATGTCTAACACAAAACCTATGCTCAGCATTAGGTAGGATATTCTTCAATGTCTCAACAATTCCCTAATCATAAAGCATCAAATCAAACCATTAGTGATCAAATTAAAGTAGCAAATATATATATATTTTACAACATGGGAACATAAGCAACAATAATTTTTATTTTTTATATATATATATATTTTACAACATGGGAACACTACGCAAAAAATAATTTTTATTTTTATTAAGAAGCAATTAAATTTTTTTTTTTGATATCATAGTATTTACCTTTTGCTGGTCAGAAATAAGGGTCCACGTTTTCGGACCTATGTCCTTTAGTAGACAAGTCAAAAACCAAGTTCATGAATCCTTAAGCTCTTGTTCTACTACAGCATATGCTATTAGGACCATATTATCATTGGCATCTTTCCCAATAGCACATAGTAACTGTCCACCAAAGCTCCCCTTCAAATGGCACCATCAATGCCGATGATTGGTCTGCACCCCTCCAAGAAACCTCTCTTGCAAGGTTCAAGACAAACATAAAGCCTTAGGAATTTATGCCCTTCCGTCAGCAACTCCAAAGTACTTCTAGGCTGCCACTTCCTAATTGCTGCGCAATAACTCCACAATTTCTTGAACTGTTCTAATTCTGAACCATGAATCATCTTGATAGCCAAATGTTTAGCTCTGTAACATTTATGTTTAAACACAAACACATTATAATCTCTTCTTATAGCCTCCTTCAGGGCATCACATGCCCAAGTAATATCATCCCTTATGTATTCCCAATATTTACTAGCAATCCATGAAGAAGTCACTCTCCTATTGTGGTAATGCTTACCACAATTATGTTCAGACTTAAAAGTTTTAATTCTGAATGCATCTTGCATTTGAGTCAATGATGCATGAATCCTCCACCCATATTGCTCCTTATATTCTGCTGTTACCCTCTATTTCTCATTTTGCAAGTAAGTGTAGTCATACCCCTTTTGGACACAATACTCCAATTCCTTTCTAAAAACAACATCACTTTGAAATGTAAGTCCTACCTTCAAATTGATTGGCTTCTTCATATCAATTTCTTCATTAAACTTGTAGAATTATTTGTGGAAGGACAAGGTTTGGCTACAAACCGATTTGAACCTGGTGGGCTTTGAACCTGAGCTTTGAAGCCTTGAAGCTTGAGTGTTGTGGGCCACTGCTTGGTGGGCTTTGAACTTGAGCTTTGAAGCCTTCAAGCTTGTGTTGTGGGCTGGAACCTTTGAAGCTTGTGGGTTTGTGGGTTTAATCCTTTGAAGCTTGTGGGCTTGTGCCTTTGAAGCTTGTGAACTTATCTTTGAAGTTTGTAGGATTGTACCTTTGAAGCTTGTGGACTTGTGGGCTTGATCCTTTGAAGCTTGTGAGTTTTATCCTTTGTTTTTGAAGTTTGTGGGATTGTACCTTTGAAGCTTGTGGGTTTGTGGGCTTGATCCTTTGAAGCTTGTGGACTTGTAGTTGTCTTTGATGATCCTTAACTCTAAGTAATTGTAGGGCCTTAGATTATTTATGATGGACCCAAGTGTTTGGCTTGGGCTCCTCAATGGAAAACATGGTTCAAATAAGCCTGAAAAGGGTAATTACTCATGGCTTAGAAAGAACAAAGGTGATAGAAGAACCAACCAAAAAACCATGAGTTTTCCCTACTACCCCTTAAAGAAACTAGACACTCAGGTGTCACTAAGAAGGAACAAATTAAAGATCCAACAAAAATGGCGTTCCACTTCCATGGCCATATTCCACTCTGAGACTAGACTAGGTCTGTCTCAATAAACTATAAAATTTAGACATAGAAAGGTCCCCCCATTTGCGTATACCACAACATGAAGTAGATAATGTGATGGGTTGTTTCTTTTAGTCACTTTTAAACCTGTACATGATTTGACGATATTATCCATACATTGGTCAGAATGCCAAAAATAAATTAAACAGTTAAAAAACATCAACACCTGTGGGACAGGAGCCATAGGATTCTTGTTAATAACTTATTATTATTTAATATGAATTGTTCACAAGAACAATATAGAGAGCATACCATCTGACATATCCTTTGTTTTGTGAAGAAGAAAAGTTCCCAAAAGGATAGTCACAAAGCCACACATTTCAGTGACTACTTGCGTTGGACTCTGCCTATCCCAATCCTGAATAAAATTAAATTTCCATAATTTCATCAGTTCAAGATAATCACATGAAAATTGCAAATGAGTGTAGACTCAAAAATGTAAACCTAGGAGAAAAGAGGAGCAGAAACTATTTTAAATAAAATCAGAAACTTATTCATCATATATCAGCTGAATCTAATATTATATAATTAAAAGCAAGATCATTATCATTGCTATTCAATAAGAATAACAATTTAAAAATATAACAAACACAAATATTTATTGTGTAAGAGAGAGAGAGAGAGAGCAGGAAAGGGACATGGAGCAAATATATGTGACTAAGTACAATAGAGTCCACGAACACTCTGCTAGTTAGTTGACAAGCCATGTAAACTGTTTTGCTTATGAAAGAAGATTGAGACCAAACCCAGCCTGTCACCCCGCAGGTGGGGAGAGAGAGAGAGAGAGATAATTCTGTAGAAATCTTGCATAAAAAACATATTGAATGCAGATGCAAAGGACAATGATGAAAGAGATAGTTCATGAACATAAAACAACAGGGGTTCCAATTCCTACCATGAAAAGGTTGCTATCATGATCTTAATGATGCAACAAACCACGATAGGGAGTTGTGCATGGCCCATATGAGGTAAATTCTAGAAAACTAGCTGAGAAAGCCACTGTTTGAAGGCACTCATGGAATCACCAAAGTTGTTTTACTTTCAGGCAAGAATTTGTCTGCTCTGGACTAGTGACACCATTACAAAACAATAAGAGATGGTGCTCCATTAGATCAACCTCTCAGCCATGAAAGCTACTCCAAAAATTTGGAAGCCATTCAGGACTGCACACAGACCAGAAAATGTCACAAATTTAAACAGCAACAGCATAAGGAACAAGAAAAGGCATTTGTAAAGACCAACATAGGGAGAAAGAAGTGTCAGGTGAGCTATAGCTCATTGGCAAGAAAAGGCAATGTAAATACCTATCTCAACAACAAAGATCCAATATAAAAATCATTACCAAAGCCCCCAATGTTTTCTCACTTTTTTATCAGTTCAAAATCCCTTGTCAATCTTGAATACACTACATTATACAAAATTCAGGCCTTACAACCATTTATCTAAGTTTTTTTTTTTGGTCAATGGACTCCACTTATTTTACATTGCTCTGATTTTGAGAGCAAAGTTATCTTCAACATCCCTTTTTCCTTTAACAACCAGTTTAAAACAACAACGGCCACCATTTGGAATATCTTTATATCATTAATCTTCATTGTTCCCACACTTGTACTCTTAGCTCTGTGAAGGCTACAGCTATTAATTTCCAAGAGCCTAATTACTTTAGTGCAACAATACCAATGCCACCTACTTTCCCCAACTTAATCACTTTTCTTTTTTGGCCAGTGGTCTTACTATAAACACAAATCCTCTATTCGAGTACATGATCATAGCATGAGCATATAAGCAACAATATTATATCAGATGTGATTAGGAGAATATACCTGAATCCATTAATGAAATTGATGGAAGCAATAGGGCGTCTTCTACTCTTTTGCTCTCTTAAGTTCAAGTCTAATGGGGAGACTTCAAAAGTGACGGTAGGTTAGAATGAGAGCAGGGCCTTAATGTAAACCCTAAACTCATAAAGGATTTACCCAACTTAGGTCCATGCATTAAAATACCCATGTCCTACATTATTAAATGTAGCTAAGGTGCACCAAAGCCCAATAAACAATATATGATCATATTAAACTTAATGGGCTTTACTGGTCAACTCTTTGTCATACGAGGCATCCTATCAATTCGATTTTAACACAAAAGAATGCTGCTCACAAAATAAAATCTTACATTCTCCCACTTGAGCAGCATAAGTCAAAAAGTTTTTTTTTTTTTTTTTAAGAAGAAAAAATTGACTCTCCGAATTGATAATACTTTATATAGCCACAATCCTAACAGAATGCCCAAGAGAGTAACACCTTAAACTTTGTCCTTAGTTAAATGAAAACATAAATATCTAATTATATAGGTCAATACATCCAAAATTGATATAAGACCATACATAGTCAAAATACTTACAATTCCATCAACTCAAGTAATATGGTATGGTAATGTGTGGTATGGAAATTACATGCAACTGTGATCATCATGTCAATTTCCATAAGGTCCAACAATATGTTCTTATCAAGAACCAATAACGCTTCCCAAGAAGCTCCTTAAGACTAGCGAAAACTTTATGTCTCAAGTAGTAGAACTTTCACTCATAGGTCCAAGCCTGTGTACCGTATGAGTTAACTGCCCTACTTAAAGCTGAAACATGCTTTAAGACTTTTCCTGCCATAATAAACTTACATGTGCACACAAAATATGGCAAATAACATAACACGCATAAACAATGCATAATCAATATTCTCGAGAATGTAAATTGACTTAGTCAAAATAATAAACTGCAGTTTAACTTAAACAAAAACATAACTCCTACTAACCAAAAACATCAAAACTTTCAACCAACCTCATATGAGTAACATGCTCCTTAAAAACTTTAGGAGGCAATCCTTTGGTTAGGGGATCAGCAATCATCTCCTCTGTGGCTATATGAATAATAGAAGTTTGCAACTCTAGAATCTTCTCTCTAACAACCAAATACTTGATGTGCATATGTTTTGATCCAGATGATCTTTTATTATTCTTTGAGAAGCGAACTGTAGCGGAATTATCATTGTAGATTGTCAAAGGCTTAGAGATGGAATCCACAATCTTTAACCTTGAAATAAAATTTCGCAACCAAACAACCTGTAAAGTTGCCTCATAACAAGCCACATACTCAGCTTGCATGGTAGATGAAGCTATAAGTGTCTATTTGACACCTTTCCATGAAATGGCACCTCCTGCCAACATGAACACATATCCTGAGGTTGACTTCAAGTCATCAGCACAACCTGCATAGTCTACATTAGGATAACCAACGACCTCAAGAAGGTCAAAACGCCTATATGTGAGCACAAAGTCCTTAGTTCTCTGCAAATAGCTCAAAACCTTCTTTGCCGCTCTCCAATGATCCATACCAGGGTCACTTTAAAACCTGCCAAGTACACTGATAGCAAAAGCTATATCCGAACGAGTACATACTTGTGCATACATCAAACTGCCTATAGCAGATGCGTAAGGGATCTTTTTCATTTCATTCCTTTCTAGATCATTCTGAGGACACTGAAGTTTCGGAAGCTTATCTCCTTTAACAACTGGAGCGTCACCAGCTGAACACGTACTCATCTTAAACCTCTCAAGAACCCTACTAATATAGGACTTTTGAGATAGACCAAGAATGCCACGAGACCTGTCACGATGAATCTCAATGCTAAGAACAAAAGAAGCTTCACCAAGATCTTTCATCACAAAATTATCAAACAAAAACTTCTTAGTTTCACGCAGCAAACCCAAATCATTGCTGGCAAGAAGAATACATCAACATAGAGAACTAAGGAAATAATCTTGCTCCCACTAATCTTAAGGTATATACAATGATCAACAGGATTTTCTTTGAAACCAAAAGAAGTTACCACATTATCAAATTTCAAGTACCATTGTCTAGAAGCCTGTTTAAGCCTGTAGATGAACTTCTTCAGTTTGCAAACCATGTGCTCCTTTCCAGATACTTGAAAACCATCCAGCTGCAACATGTACACATCCTCTGTTAGATCTCCATTTAGAAAAGCTGTTTTTACATCCATTTGATGTAATTCAAAATCGAAATTTGCAACTAAGGCCATAACGATTCTAAAAGAATCCTTCGAAGAAACCAGTGAGAAAGTCTCTTTATAATCGATGCCTTCTTTCTGACTAAAACCCTTAGCAACAAGTTTAGCCTTATACCTTTCAATTTTGCCTGTTGAATCCTTCTTGGTTTTGAAAACCCATTTACATCCAATTGGTCTACAACCATTAGGCAAGTCCATCAAATCCCAAACATTGTTATTATCCATGGACTTCAATTTGTCAACCATAGCATCAATCCATTTAGTAGACTAAGAAAACTGAATAGCCTGTGAATATGACGAAGGATCATCAACAACACCTATATCAAATTCATGCTCTTAAAGGTAAACCATATAAGCATCTGAAATAGCAGGCTTACGGGATCTCTGAGATCTTCTCAAAACTGCATCATCTATAGGTTGTGCCTCAATAACAATTGGTATTGCCTCATCAACATGCTCAGCTAAAGGCAATGAAATTGTGCTCTCTTGAGAGGG
Source organism: Fagus sylvatica (assembly GCA_907173295.1). Taxonomy (NCBI): domain Eukaryota; kingdom Viridiplantae; phylum Streptophyta; class Magnoliopsida; order Fagales; family Fagaceae; genus Fagus; species Fagus sylvatica. The sequence goes on along the minus strand of OU015766.1, from coordinate 6,840,787 downwards.
TGGTATAGGGATAACCACTCTCTCCTCTTCAAAAGCAAACCTACTAGGCTGAACAACCTCATTTACACTGTCTCCCTCTAAGAAAACTGCACGCTTGGATTCAACAATCCTCATTGAGTAAGAAGGATAGTAAAATCTATACCCTTTCGATTTATTGGCATACCCAACGAAGTAGCCACTAACACTTCTAGGGTCTAATTTCTTCAAGGAAGGATCATAAGGTCTCACTTCTGCAAGACACCCCTAGATTCAAAAATGGCTTAAACAAGGTTTGTGCCCACACCATAATTCAAACGGAGTCTTAGGCACAGATTTGCTAGGAACTCTATTCAAAATATATGCAGCTGTCTTCAATGCATCACCCCACAAAAAGGTAGGTAGAGAAGTGTTACTCATCATACTTCTCACCATGTCCATGAGTGTGCGATTTCTCCTTTCAGCAACTCCATTTTGTTCGGGTTCTCCTGGCATAGTGTATTGTGCATCTACGCCACATTCCTGCAAGAACTTTGCAAATGGACCAGGAATCTATCCTGCCTCACCATATCTGCCATAAAACTCACCACCCCGATCTGATCTAACAATCTTGGTTTTCTTTTCCTGTTTAAGTTCTATTTCAGTTTTATAAATTTTGAACATATCCAAAGCCTCAGATTTTTCATGTATGAGAAAAATATATCCATAACGAGAAAAGTCGTCAATGAAAGTAATAAAGTATTTATATCCACCCAAGGTGCTAGGTGTAAATGGTCCACAAATGTTAGTTAGTATGAATGATCTCCAACAACCCCTCACTCCGGGTAACCCCTTTCTTCCTAGCACTCATAAGTTTCCCTTTAACACAATTAACACAAGTCTGAAAAACTGAAAAGTCGAGAGAATTCAGAATACCATTTCTAGCCAACCTCTCCATTACTTTCTCTCGAAATATGCCCTAAACGTCTATGCCATAACATCGAAGAAAATTCATCATTAACACGTTTAGATCCAATAGTAGCAAACATATTATGAGAAGAAGGATAATTTGGATCCAAATCTAACTTGTATAAACTATCACATAAAGCACCAGAAGCTATCTCATGAGAACCAGAATAAAGAATAAATCTTTTATGACCAAAATGAAATCCAAAACCACTAGAATCCAATTTAGAGACAGAGATTAAACTGCGTCTGAGAGAAGGAATATAAACAACATCATCCAAAACTAAAACACCACCAGAGGCTAAAGGTAAATTAACTACTCCTATGAATTCTACTAAAGCTTTCTCTCCATTGCCCATGTGGACTGCAACCTCTCCATCATATGGCCTCCTCTTGCTTTTGAATCCATGCAAGGAATTTGTAACATGAATAGAGGCACCAGTATCAACCCACCAAGAATTCAAAGGAACGTCCACCAAGTTAAATTCAAAACAAACAAGAGCTAGAGGGGTGGTCAATAGGCGCATGTAGTTACCCTTCTTTGCCTTGTCGAAAACAACAAATTTCTTACTCACTGCAACAAGATAATTCTTGATAGTCTTGTCCATAGACAAACACATAATCATCATACACAAGATAACCAAAACAACAAGCAATGTCTCATTCCATTCCTCAAAGTTTGTCTCATTCAAAGTTTTGATAGAAGACAAATGCGAAGAAAAAGAAGGGGTATCGAGGGCTGACAAAATATGAGACATTTAAGCTCGCCAAAATTGCATATGTAAACAGGCTATATGCAAATTAATATTTCATTAAGAAATTTATATTTAGATTTGTCAAAGTAAACTATATAAACACAAATCTGACAAGAGTCCTAATGCATTAATATGATCTGTTTTTGGAGCAAAGACCATCATATGCTATAGGGCCTCACAAACAAATGGAAAAGCTAAATATACTAATGACAAAATTTTTGAAGAGTTCAACACCTTAGCGGCAGAAGAATTATTCTAAATTTTGGCATCCATACATTTACTTAACCCCATAAAAAATTCCACCAAGTAAAGACCCTCTTAAGGAGATAATCATTACCCGTCTGAACCTCAATGCCATTGCAATCCAAGAACAATTAATAATGATAAAACATTATAAAGAATTCACCAATTCTCGTCGAACTTAATGGTATGCCCACTGTGTGAAAACATAGTCATCCAACCTACGAAAACCAATGAATCTTTGGATGCATCACAATATCCATAATGTCCAACAAAATATTTTCAGCATGTATACAAATTTTCCTTATTCAATTTACAATTAAATATTGCATAATTCATAAACAAATATTATGCATAATTAATGAGCAAATAAAAGTGAATCACACTAAAATTATAGTGCAAGTATACACTGCCATTAAAAAAACAAATTTTAGTGACAAAATTATGCACTTAACAAATCATACCCATATATATGAATATGTTAATACCGATTGAACTTAATATTATATATATATATATAACATACGGATTGAACTTAATATATATATATAACATACCGTTTGAACTTAATATATATATATATAACATACGGATTCAACTTAATAAAGGGTGAATGTTATTCACACAGTGCAACTTAACATATATATATATATATATATATATATATAATATATATATATATATATAACATATATGTATTCAACTTAATCAAAGGGTGAATGTTATTCACACAGTGCACTGCCCACTTAATTATTGAGAGCAACGAACCGACAAGGATAGTATAAACTGAATCGGCCAAATCAGAATATATATATACATATATATATATATATATATATAATATAATATATATATATATATATATATATATATATTCATATTCATACGAATTTTATCAATAAAATAATTTGAAAATAAAATAATATTTTATAGCCCATGTATGAGCATGATGGCTCTGATACCAACTGTAAACACAAATCCTTTATTCGAGTACATGATCATAGCATAAGCATATAAGAAACAATATTATATCAGATGTGATTAGGAAAATATACCTGAATCCATTGATGAAATTGATGGAAGCAATAGGGCATCTTCTGCTCTCTTGCTCTCTTAAGTTCAAGTCTAATGGGGAGACTTCAAAAGTGACGGTAGGTTAGAGTGAGAGCAGGGACCTCTATAACCCTATATTTATATTATAAATTTAAGGCCTTAATGTAAACCCTAAACCCATAAAGGATTTACCCAACTTAGGCCCACACATTAAAATACCCATGTCCTACATTATTAAATGTAGCTAAGGTGCACCAAAGCCTAATAAACAATATATGATCACATTAAACTTAATGAGTTTTACTGGTCAACTCTCTGTCATACCGGGCATCCTATCAATTTGGTTTTGACACAAAAGAATGCTGCTCACAAAATAAAATCTTACACTTCTCAGTTTCCTCAATTTTTTTTTTCTTTTTTTTATCTGCTCGAGTTGAAAGGGAAATGTTTCAGTCTTTTAATTGATTTTATTTATTTATTTATTCGGTAACTTAAAAGATAAGGTAAGTAGAGTTTGGTTTAATTAATCATAAAATAAAATAAAATAAAATAAATTGAGCACAATTACCGAATTACAAGCTTATTGTGTCATCTTTTTAGTTGACGCTAAAATGGTGCTGCAAAAACTGTATTTTTTTGTATTGACACATTAGAAATTCCAAATACCATTATCTAAAAGAAAAAAGAAAGTTCAAATATGAGTTATATGAGTTAATTTGATAGTGCAGTAATATAACACATATTTGTTAACTAAATGTACATCTGCAGTTTTCTTTTTTTTTTTTTTTGCGCAGTCATATAACTCATATTATTGGGAAAATTTTTCAATCATCCTTTGGGTTAACGTATTTGTCTAATAATATGAGTTATATGACTGCACTATCAAAGTAAAAAGTTGTATGTCTTTTTAAAATTATTTGATATAAAAATATCACATATTTATGTGTGTGAGTGCTTAAATTTATTTTATTTTATTTTTGAAAGAAAAGATACTTTTCAAATCATTCACATTCAATAATTACCCATTTCTTCAATTAAATAAATTACAATTTCTAACCATTCCATTTAATAAACCTAAAAGGTATACATCAAATTGATAGGGATGTTTCAAATTCAAATTATTGTAATTGTCTGAGTTTAATAAACCTCCTGGTATAATTCACTTGACCAACAAAAAGAGAGAAAGCCCTTTGAACAAAAAAAAAAAAATCTACTACAAAATCTCCTCTCAAACGAAAACCCTTATTGCCAAACTCACTTAATCAATACAGAGGGACAATGATTTTTCCTTTGCAATGCAATCTTGTTAATAGTTTCAGATCCTTCACCTCCATGCACTTTAGAAACTCTTTTCTTGCCTTCTTCATAAAGTTGCCATTCTTCAAGTTTGAGACCTTGCTGCACCCTATTATCTTTTGTGATCAATGGAACCATTGTGCAAACTGTTACGGGAAAGAAACCTTCACTAATGATTTGCGAAAGACCTCTCTGAGCGAAGTTGCAAAGGTAGCCTGGAATCTTGAGGATGAAAGAAATCCTGCAACAGAAGAGGAACAGTTAGAAGGGATGATCTCCGGATGGGAGATCGATCACCCTCCGATGGGTAAGTCAGTGATGATCCTTTTAAAACAATGAAATAGTATCGCATTATCACTACCCTTTCATCCTCAAGATTCCAGGCTATCTTTGCAACTTCGTTCGGAGAGGTATTTCGCAAATCATTAGTGAAGGTATTTTTCCCGTTATACAAACCTTCACTGGGTAAGTCAGTGATGATCCTTTTAAAACAATGAAATAGTATTGTATTATCACTACCCTTTCATCCTCAAGATTCCAGGCTATCTTTGCAACTTCGTCCGGAGAGGTCTTTCGCAAATCATTAGTGAAGGTTTTTTTCCCGTTACATAAACCTTCACTGGCACTATCCATTCAAAAAATAATAAAGGTAATTCTCCAAAACAAAGATTCCACAATTCCAAAAACTATTATAAAAAGCAAAAAATTAAAAGAAAACCCTGAAAAGTCATTACCTGAAGCAAATGTGAAGCAAATAAATGATAAACATGCAACTTCCTATAGATCCATTAAGGATTTCCAAAAGGAATTTTTTATTTTATATATATGATAGAAATCCTAATCTAAACTTACATACACGTATATATTTTGGGGATCCTGGGGATCGAACCCACGCCCTCATAGAGAAGTGGAATTCTTTGGAAAGAAGAATTACCACTGGGCCAAATGCCCAAGTGGCTAAAACTTAGAGGAATTAAGTCAACATAGCTTGAAATGAGACAATTAAAACCTGAAGGAAATGTGATTTCCACCTAAATCTGACTTTGAAACCGCCCAAGGAGGGGCAAAAGAAGATAAAGTTGCGGAAGACATGATGGTGTGCAGCCTTAACTGGTGCTAGAGTGAATGAGAAACTGAATTAAAAGAAGTTACCGATTGTTTTAATTTTTTTTTTTATAGTAGGTCCTAAATTTTTTGACACAATGGCATGATAAAAAATTCTAGCATAATTTTAAGGGTAATGTGAGAGAGATCGTGGAAGGTTTTTTAATTTTTTTAGTAGTTGTGTGATTAATTTGAATTTTAGAAAAAATGGTAATTCCAATCAACATAGAAATCATCTTTTAAGAGATAATAATGTACTAATTTAGCTCAAATGCATTGTCGGTCCTTAAAGTTTGTTCACTGAGTGTTATTAGTCCCTGAAGTTTGAAATGAGCGTGATTGGTTCCTAAAGTTTCAAAAGTGAGTGATATTGGTTATTCCATCCAATTCCGTTAGATTACTTGTCAACGTGGCTAATGGAGTGATGATGTAACATATTTTAAATGATGTGTCATATTATTTTATAAATAAAGAATGACACTTAAGCCAATAGATCTGATCATTAAAAAAAAAAAGAAAAAAAACCATATAACTGACCCACCCACCAAACTAGTTCAAACAAAATAAAATCAATTTCCCTAACCTGAAGGTGCTGCAACCCTATCATTCATGAGTTAAAGAATTTCTCCCAACGAAAATATAATTGAAATTTACACCTTATAATTTTGTACAACAAACTCAGGAAAGTGCATTAACCATTGCAAGGATAGTGACCTCAGCCTTCACCAAGCACGTGTCCATCACCAGAAAACCCATGTTCGTCAGATTGAAATAACCGAGTGAAATGAATCTCAACCAATGAAGCTCTGGGCTTGAGGCACTGAACCAGGGGCTAATTTCAAGAGTAAAAAAAGAAATATCTTAGCTAATTTTTGGAACCCCATTTATGGTTATGCTGTGTGCGTGTGGTTTTATACCACATCTTAACACCCATCTCTTGTTACAAAAGCTCTTCTTACAAAACTTGACGGTACCGCCTAATGATGTATTAGTTTATCAAAGCTTAAAAAAAATAAAAATATAAACCTAACATTTATCTTTACATTAATAAGTGCCTGCTATACATTTGGTCTAGGATGTGCAACGTGAAGTCCTCAATATTTTCAAACTAGGACGAATATGGTGTGGTTGGCGGTGGAGTAACTTCAAGTTAGGGGTTGTTCACGGCGTAGCACCTTCAGATTGGGGAAGTTGATTTGTTTTTGTTTGAACCAGGTTGGTGGGTGGGTCAATTAAATAGGTTTTTTTAATGATCCGGATCTATATGTTTAAAAGTGTCATTTTTTAATTAAAAATAATATGACACATCATTTAAAATATATTACATCAGCACTCCATTAGCCATGTAGGCAAGTAAACTAACGGAATTAGATGGAATGACCAATATCGCTCACTTTTGAAACTTTAGGGACCAATAGCACTCATTTCAAACTTCAGGGACCAATAGCACTCAGTGAGTAAACTTTAGGGACCAACAATACATTTTCGCCTACTAATTTTTAGGAAAGTGAGATGTGATTGTAACCTCATTTTAAGGAGTTTTAATTATCTTTTTATTATTTTAGTTTGAATTTGAGTGCATGTGGGAGAAGTGGAGAATGTGAGGATTTGTTTTTTTAAAGAACCGTGTTATTTTATTTTATTTTTTTGAATTCAAATGAGGGAAAAAAAAAAAAAAAAAAAATTGTAGATGGACGTGTGTGTTTTTTTATTTTATTTTATTAATGGACGTGTGTGTTAATTACGCTTCAATGGGTTTTTTATTTTATTTTTTATTATCTAATTTTTAAATTTTGAAAAAAAATATGGTAATTTAAATGTAGAAGTTATCTAAGAGATAATGTGCTAATTTTTAGGAGGCTAACCTGAAAAGTGGGGGAAGCTGTGTTGTGTTGTGTGTGTTGAAATTTATTTATATGTCCTTATTTGTATTTTTTAAGAATAGAGTGAAATATATGGATATTTTTTCTTTAGATAGGGGTATTTTAGTAATAGATAACTAACCTCTTCACACGCGCACCGCGCGTATTTAGAGGCTTTCTTTTATTTATTGGGAAATTGTACAGTCTTCTATACTAACCATTGAAATAGGTGATGAAAGATAGCGAACCATCATTTTTTTTTTTTTTAAATAAATCTATTCAATTTTGTATTAGAATATGGTTCAATGAAATTCTGGTTTTAATTTTTGATATTCCCAATTAGTCATGGAACTTGAATGAACAAAATGCATAAACCTCTATTATAAGCTCTTTTTCTTAGAGAAATTTCTTCTTCTTTTTGGTTTCTAGGGACATTCCGATTTGCAATTGACAATAGTGCAGTTGGATCTTCGCGAGAGTTGCAAAACTTAGAAATATGAAGCCCAAATTTTTAGAAACCATTTGATCATGAAAAATATTTAAATCAATAAAAAAAATACATTTGAATTCAAATGGAAGAGGTGAAAATATAATAAGTAATAGAGATAATTTTTAACTTCCTTTAGTCTTATCTTTTATCTTGTATTTACTATTATGACAGAGAATGAGATTAGAGTAAAAATTAAAGGCTACAAAAAGACAATTTTTTTTTAAATCCCAGAGACATATTATAAGTGTTGCATCATATATGGTACCAATTTTTACAGAAATACTCTTCTTTACAATATCCAAGTCAGAATTGTATGACATTGATGAAGTCATTGACAAAGGAAAAATAATAGCAAGTGACAACAACGCTTATTATTTAAAACGTAAAGTACCAAACTCGTGATAGGAGTTAATGGATATCCCATATCATATTTTGACAACTTATAACAAATATAGCCATAAATTAATTATGCCGTGTCACCAAAGAATTATTGGAATTATTCTACATTATCATAATTTTATCTTTAAATAAATATCCATTTAACTAAAGTTCCCCAGTTATAAAAAATAAAAAATAAAAGTTCCCCATGATAACTCGATAAATCACTACAATTGCATAATAACCATACTTGCTATCAAGTAGGACTGTCAAATGAGTGGATTTGGATGAGTATTAAATGGGTTGAACCTTTAAAACCCAATAGCCCATTTAAACCCATTTAATAAAGTAGATATTATTTAAACCCAACTCAACCCAATTATCTAAGCTAAAACCCAACCCACCCATTTACCCATTTATTTTATGCATATATATAATTAAAATGTCCTAAAACCTCTAAAATAACCAAAAATACTCCTAAAACCTTAAAATTTACCAAAATACCCTTAAAGCCTATACTTTTTTCTTTTTCTTTTTTTTTTGTTTGGTTTGGGCTTTTGTTGATGTCCAATAAGCAATCCAATTAAAACCCAATTAAACTCAACTTAATTGGGTTTAATTGGGTTAGCACCCATTTGCCTATTTATTAAATAAGTGGGTTTGGTTGGGCAATTAGTGAGTGGGTTTAGGTGGGCTAATAGGTTTGGGCTTTTTTTGCCACCCCTGCGTATCAAGAAAACAACTGAAATTTTCTCCGAAGAAGATGGCAAAAAAATAAATAAATAAAAATAGAATAACCAAAACAAAAAGCTTCCTTGTTAGATTTCCAAAAAGTAAATGTTATTAGAGAGACTCTTTCAGCCAACATGGCAATATTTATTTTTCTTTACATGAAATTCTACCATGCCAAATGACCTTAAGCATCCATGTCTTGATCACTTTCTTTTTTCACTTATGATGCTTTTTCTTTCTTTGACACCATAAAAGCATCTACAATACTTGAAAGAGAAAGATGAAACAAAAACTAGAATCATGTCACAAATTATGCAATATGCATTTTAATTCAGTATCATCACCTTGAAATTCTACCATACGTGATGACCTTAATTATCCCCCCTCTTAATCACTTTCTTGTTCACTCATAATGCCACCATAAAGCATCTACCATACCTGAAAGGCAAAGATGAAATACAAATTATGCAATATGCATTTTAATTTGGTATCATCACCTTGAAATTCTACCATACCTAATGACCTTAAGTATCCCCCCTCTTACTCACTTTCTATTTCACTCATGATGCCACCATAAACCATCGACCACACCTAAAAGACAAAGATAAAACACAAATTAGAATCATGTCACTAATTATGCAATATGCATTTTGATGGGTCCAAATACCTAATAGACGGACGAACTTATCATCACCGACCACTATGACAACCACAAACAATGATAATCTTGCAATATCGTCCAAACAAAACCGCGTCAAAGTTAGGGGCTTCGGATAAGTCTGCCACCCCGGACTCGGACGAAACTAAGGAACCATCGTCAGACGCAGTCTTCCACTAGGACGAGCATACCCAAGGACGTCATTAAGCATCATCCTTACTACATTCACACAAACCCCCACACGGTCCCCTGCGGCCCATTAAGATACACCGTTACAAACAAAATTAAATGGCATTATGACCCATTAATGATAATATCCCCGAGATATTGTAACCGCCTTCATAAAGATCCCCATTCAAGTCCAATAAAGAGGGGGAATTAAGGAAGGATCAACGGCTATTTTCTAGAGCACCTATATAAACCTCCAAACAGAAAAGCACAGGGTACGCACACTATTAGCCTAAACACTTTTACTTACCTGTTAATCATTCTCCCCAAATCTTTGACAAAGGCATCGAAGGAACTTTGGCCGGCACCCCACCGGTGTTCTCCTATTGTCGTCATCTTTTCTTACTGTTTCAGGTCTTCCATCAGAGAGAGCATTCGTCAGACGACCGTGCTGATTTTTACACATCATCACATTTTAATTCAGTATCATCAAAACAAAAATAGATATGATATGTCCAGAACATTCGTCCACCCAACCAAAGATATTGGAAGACACTACACTCTTCCATCGACAAACAAAGAATAGAGAATGACGATGCTTGGAAGACACTACGCTCTTCCATCGCCCAAACAAAGAATAGAGAATGACTATGCTTGGAAGACACTACACTCTTCCATCGCCCAAACAAAGAATAGAGAATGACGATACTTGGAAGACACTACGCTCTTCCATCGCCCAAATAAAGAATAGAGAATGACGATATCTAACGTCGTCCTTGCTAAGTGTATTTGAGCTGTTCGCATGATCCATTAATAGAGGTTGATAGGTCAAAAATATCCTGTTTACGTGATGGACGAGCCTATCCTCTTCCATCACCCAAACCAAGCATATGGAAGGACGACCAGAATAGTCGTCCAGACAAGCAAGGCCAAAACCATCCACGTGTTCTATTACTAAAAAGGATTTTATATCCGAGTTAATGAAGAAAACCGTTACCAAATGACCCATTAAAAACAATATCTCAAAATATTGTAACAGCCATCATTAAAGCCCCTCATTCAAGTCAAATAAAGACTGAAATAAAGGAGAGCTCAACGGCTATTTGCAGCACCTATATAAACCCCAGAGGAAAAGGGAGACAAGGGAGGTAAAAAACACTAGCCAAAACACTTATATCTACCTGTTGATTATTCCATAGAAAGATTACTGATAAAAGCATCGGAGAAAGCTTTGGCCGGCACCCCACCGGTGCTCTCTTTGTTGTTTATTCTCTTCTATTTTTTAGGTCTTCCATTGAGAGACAAGGCGTTGAACGACCGTGCTGATTTTGCACATCATCAAGATATAAAAATAAGTAAAAAGAAGAGGAATGAAAAATCCCCAAAGCATTTGCCATTAGTGAAACAAAGAAATTTGAATGTTTTAAATTTTAAGAATTGCAAGTCTTTCAAATAGTGGAAGTTATTTTTGATAAGTTGTTATTATTTTGAATTTTGAATTTTGAAAGAACAAATGGTTATTCAAGAAGTAGAAGTTATTTTTTGAAGTCTCAAATAGTGGAAGTTGTTTAATTATATTTTATGGGATAAAGAGTTATTTGAAATAAGGAAACAAAAAATTGAATTAAAGTGGCTTAAGAAAGTGGGTGAGAAGTTATTTGAAATAAGGAAAAAAAAAAATTGAATGAAAGTGGCGTGAGAGCAAATAAAAGATACATTTTTTTTAAAGATAAAAGATAGAATTTCCTTGCACATTTATTTTATAATAGAAGTAAAAATAAAAGATAGAATTTTAGAGAGAGATAATGTGTGAGAGCAAATAAAAGATAATTTTAAAGAAAGAAACCAAAGAGTCCTACTATCTTAATATGTAAATTTTTTTTAGGAGTGTTTTTTTTTTTTTGGACTTTGGTGCTAAATTTTTAGTTGAATTATTTAAATTTTAAATGAGGAAAAAAAAATTGAATATGGAGATAGAAAAAAAGTGAGAGCCGGCCAAACTATTTTCCTTTTTGTCTACGTAGTTTTTTTTTTTAAGTAATTATTTGAAAAGTTTAAAGTTTAAGAGAGAGAGAGAGAGAGAGAGAGAGAGAGAGAGAAAAGGAGCCAAAAGTTGAGTAAATGAGGAGTTGTGAAGTTAGTGAGAAGTAGAAAATTAGAAACAGGAGTAGATAAAGGAGATATGAGAGAGAAAAAAAAAAAAACCGTGAAACATGAACATGAAATTATGATCCTTTTAACTTTTAAATTTTTTCTCAAAAAAAAAAAAAACTTTTGAATTGGAGCATATCAGTAGATTACTCTTTTAACCTTTAATTTTTATTTTAAATGCAAATCAATAGATCTAAAATATGAGGTTATTTTAGTCCGTGCACTAAAGTGAACAACTTTCTATATATAGATGTGACTATTATACCCTTATTTCTAAGACACATTATTATTTGAAATCAATGATTAAATTGGAAATATATGAGGGTATTTTTTTTTTTTTTCTAAAAAAAAGGGGATTTTTTTTATAGTACATTAAAATAGACATAAGGAAAGGAATCCTCTTAATAGTAATAGATAATAAATATTGACTAGACATGCTAACTCAAAAATAAAAAGATATAAAATTCGGAATTAAAAAAAAAAAAAAAATCGATATTTTCTTTTTCTTTCTCTCAAGCCATGGGCCATCATGGTCAGAATTGAAAAAAAAAAAAAAAAAAAAAAAATCTCACTGTGAATAAGAAAATGGTGAATCTGCTAGAGCATTGCCAAAACAACACCAGCAGTGGCCACATCATTACCAGCAGTGGCCTCATCATTGGCGTTCCATTTCCTTCCTAAAAAGAGACTCTCCTTGCCGCTTCATGACCACGTCTGATAACAAAATTCTCCTAAATTTTGATCCCAAAACTACACCTTTCCCAATATAAAATGTTGCAAACTACCAAACCACTTTTTGAGCATGGGCGGCAAGCTGTAGTAGCCTTTTCCTAATGTGCTTCTTATAATTCGCTGCACAGTTATTTGTTTCTCTTTCACTCGCTCACTTCACGTTCTAATATAAAACTCATTTTATTTTAGTACACTCTTTAAAGACTTTCGTCGAACATATTTGAGAGGGAGATAGAATGATGTCGCTTCAGCCTTCAGGCACTTCAGGTTACTACAATTTCATTGTTTTGATTGATTTTTTTTTTTTTTTTTTTTTTTTTTTTTTTTTTTTTTTATGGTTTTCAAAATGTTTTATTTTTTTCAATTTTTATTTCTTTTTTGGGTTAAATACACTGTTGGTCCCTAACGTTTATTCAAGTTGCGCATTTGGTCTCTAACGTTTAAAACGGGTGGAAATGATCCTTAACGTTTCAAAACGATGCATCATGGGTCTTTTTGTTAGTTTCCGTTAACTTAGTGTATACTTGGCTAAGAGAATTATGACGTGAACAATTTTTAATTGACGTGTAATTTTTTTTTTAATCACAACTAGGATATGACATGATATACCTATTTAAAAACAACCCAACCCAAAAAATTAACCCAATCCGAATAAAAAAAAAAAAATACCACCCGAATTAAACTAGGATACGCTTTCTCTTTAATAGTCAGAGGCTTAAAAGGCTACTTTCTTTAAAGCTCTCAGGTTTTAGGGGACACAGTTCAGATGCGGCGCAATGTCATGTACACATCTCAACATGAATCTTGCTTTTTGCCTAGGGCCTTAGTGGCCATACATGAAGCAAAAGCTGAAGTGGATACATATGCCGGCTTTCTATGAAGGTCTCCCACGAGCCATAAATTGCAATGTAGCTTCCATTCTCTTGTTTTGTATCCCCCACAGCCCTGTTTTCTTCTTTTGTTAGTCTCTTTGATTTCTTCTGAACGGGGACGGAGTCAGGATTTTACATAAGTGGGGACCGGTGTATCAACCAAATTGTTTTCATGAAAAACAAATAAAAATTATGTTTATTTTGTGCACTAATACATATTGCACAGTTGTTAAACACAATAATTTTGACACCCATGACCCACAACTCATTACACAGCAAGTCAGCAATTAACAATTAAACACTTACTAACTTACATTTATTCTATATACACTTCACCCACCATTCACCCACACACCAGTTCACCCAACAGACAGACAATGAGACAAAGACAAATAAAAATTATTGAAATAATAAAAGCACAGAGCACTAAAAAAAAAAAAAGTATTATAAACAGTATTAATGAATATTTAGCAAAAAAAAAAAGAGGTATTAATGAATTATAAAAAAATAATATAATATATATATATATATATATATATATATATATATATAATATATATAATATATATATATATAACTTAGTTTAATTGGGAATTTGGTTAACTATACGACTAGACTTCAGTTAGGAATTGGGATTAGGGATGAGTAAACAAAACAAGAAATATAAAAAGTGAAAAGACAATTTAGGAGGGCAAAAAAAGAAGTCAATAAGTTGAAAAGATAAGATAACTATTTACAAGACAAGACAAGTCTAGAAAAAGAAGAAAAACAAAACACAAAATGAAGGAAAAATTCAAAAGGGGTGGACAAACCAAGAAAGTGGAAGAAAGACAAAAGAAAGAGAAGAAAAACTGAAGAAGTCGTTTGGTTTGTGCCATGACAGAAGAAGAAAAATAAGAAGGGGCTGTGACCTGTGAGCTGAAGGTGCCAAGGAGTACATGTTTTATATATTTTCAAAATTGAGGGTGGGCATGGTCATACGTTGGATCCGCCAGTGCTGTTTTCCCTTGAAACCTCTCCTTTTTTTTCTTTTTTCTTTTTTTTTTGTTGCCTCCCTATGGGGGGTTATTTGTTGTTGGGCTGATTTGTTGTTAGGATAATTTTGGTTATTTTGTTACAAATGATTGAGTTATTTTGTTATCATTTGGGTTGGATAATTTTGATTACTTTGTTTTGGGCTAATTTTTTGTTGAAAGGACCCAAAAATATTGTTAGTAGGTGCCCAAAAATTATACGAGTGGAGGCAATTAACCTACTCTAGCTTATTTTTTTTAGAGCCGGCAAGGGCCAGGGCCCCCTTTGGTCCCCAAGTGGCTCCGTCCCTGCTTCTGAATATTCATTTCACTTAATGTACGAAGACAGAGGTTGCTGGTGCGAAGAGAGAGGAAGCGGAGGCAAGAGGTGAGAGGGGAGATAGCACTGTACGGTGGTTTGTTAAAGAGATGCAGAGAATTAGAATTTAATTTTAGGGTTAATTTAATTTGGGTGGGGTGGGTTAATTTTAATTTGGGTGTTTTTTTTTTAATTATTTGGATTGGGTTAATTTTTTGGGTTGGGTTGTTTTTAAATGGGTATACCATGTCATATCCTAGTTGTCATTAAAAAAAAAAAATTACAAGTCAATTAAAAATTGTCCACGTCATAATTCCGTTAGCCACGTATACACTAAGTTAATAGAGACTAACAGAGAGACTAATAATACATCTTTTTGAAACGTTAAGGACCATTTTCTGCTCGTTTTAAACATTAGAGACCAAACGCACAACTTAAGTAAACGTTACGAACCAACAATATATTTAACCCTTTTTTTTTTTTTCCTTTTTTGGGTTGCAGGTTGTTAGGGTCTTAATTTTTTTTCTTCCTGAAGCGCCAAAACAAATATAAGCCCATACAATGTGAACAAAGCCCAAAATGTTATGCCAAAGCCGTGGGGCCCACTCAATCCAAAAGACCCAAATTAAAGCCCGATGTTTCTTTTTATTAAAATCATGTGACTATAGCCCACGTGTTAAGGTAGGTCCAATTGGGTATAATTCAGTTCACCAGTTTATAGATTTGTCAAAAGAACAACACGGCCCATTGTGACAAATCAGTCCAGTAAATGGATGGCATAGAGACTTTTCAGATAGAGGAGAGTCCAAGTTGGGAGAGGATCCCCTCCCATTGAGATTCTCCAATTTTCTCCCATAAACAATATTTCTTTTGCCTGAACAGATTATATGCTTACCTAAAGCCACTCGGTTGACTCTCCCGAAAGGAAAAAACTGTCCTCGACCTGTTGGATCTGTGCTCCATAAAATCAGGTCTTCGATACTCACATGAATCAACGATAGTATGAGTTGAGTGGATGTTTTAATCCAGCGGTTTACACCTTACACAAATCTATTCTCTAATCTTTACACGACATGTTTTTCCGTGAGTTTGTGGGTTTCAAGGGCTCCCTCCTTCATGCGTGAGCTTTATTGTTCCCTACAAATTATTCACTGCTCAAGGCAATTCATGGTGTGTACTGCTGGATATTGTGGATTACTGGGAATTTTATTGTGATCCAGTCAACACTATAAAGCTAAGTTCAAAGCCAACGAGAAGGGGATCTGCAGCTGGAAGAAAAATCCCTCTAAGAGTCAACATAGCAGTGATTAATTTTATCCTTTGTAATTGTTGAGAAACAAAAAGGAGTTTTCCTTCTCTATTGTTGTTTTGTTTCTGTTGTCTATCATATATCTCCCTAGTCCCTACTACTATAATATATCTTAAAAAATTTTGTCTGCCTTTCATTTGTGGTTGTTGGATTTGTTCAAAATGCACCACTAGTCTTCTTCACTTTCGTGATTAAGCAAGTAGTGGGCTTGGGGCTTTGCTCTCCGAATTTAAACACGGGTCGAAATCATTGTCCAACTAAACATTGACACGTAGTTTTACTGGAAATTTGACCCTACACAGGGTAACCCAATTGACTGGGCTAGTACACATAGGTACCACCACCAGTTTTGTGATTCTGTGAGAGACCCACATAGGCCCACTCAAGAAGAAAAGAAGAGAAGGCCTTCCAATGCTTCTGTTATCCAACAAAAGGTGTTCACTATTTTTTTTAAAGTCTTTTTCTTCATTCAGTTATATTCTAAGTATGTAGCTTTCTTTCAGTTTTTGTGTGCAATGTTTCTTTTATTTTTAATGTATAAATTTTGGATCGGAGAGATTGAGTATTTGAGTGCGATGGTGTCCAGAGCCCAGATTGTCCTTTTCTTTCTCCCCCAATTCACCCAACACCAGCAGATTCTACATTTTCTTTTTTTTGATAATAAAAGATTCTACATTTTCCATCACAGTGAGAAAATTTTTTTATTTTTTATTTTTTAAATTCTGCCACAGTGGCAATGGTTGCCGAGAGAAAGAAAATCGAGAGGTAAGAAATAAGGAAATATAGAGATTTTTTTTTTTAATTTCGATTTTTTTTTCTTTTTTTGAGTTGACATGTCACGTGAATATTATTATGAGTATTTTAACAAAAATGTTAATCACGTTAGCATTTTCCGTCCATCACTTAACTACAAGAACTAAAATGATACAAAGACGAAAGGTTGAAGACCTGACACATTTGAAACGTTAAGTACCATTTTGACATAATAGCGCAAAGGTTAAGGACTAAAATAGGAATTAAACTTTTTTTTTTTTCTTTTCTTTTTCTCTAACATAATGTATAACTCCTTTTTTATTTTTTTTTAATATAGCTTACAACAAAGTGGGTCACTGCCAATTTGTGCATGAGATCCACTCTGTGGAAGAAATACAGTCTATAGACAACATTATTGAATTACAAGACTCACGCCCTCTAACGTGCATAGATATATAGCTTTACTATCTTTTATTTAGTCAAAAAGTTAGAACTTCTATTTTACTGTATTTATTGGTGATCTAATATATATATATATATATATATATATACACACAATATTTATAGTTGATTTATAGATCAGTTTTATTTTCAACTTAGATACAATATCTTTTTTTTAGGTGTGAAATTTTACTATTTCTTAAAATTTTACCTTTAAGCTAGCTAGTTATTTTTTCTACTCAATATATATATGACTACTGTTAAATAGTGGATGCAACTTTTTTACTTCCCTTTAATACATTTTCATACTAATCTTTTTATATAATTGAGCCAATCTTGATAACTTTTTTATTTTTTTTTAATTTTTTTTATTTAACTTTTCATTATAAGTTTCATTCTATTTTTATGTACATAAAACATACTATTTTTTTTTTTTGGTATAAATACTATATATCAATGATTTTATAAATTTGATTCAAATAGATAAATACCTATTTAATTTAGAATTCATATTAGATGATAATGATTTTTAATTCTTAAATTGATTTTTTTAACTACATACGTATCTTAATACAAATTATTTACTCCTAGTTGCTATCTTAAAATTATTTGAGTATGATACATTTTCATTTGCTTTTACGGACTCCTTATATCAATTATATTATTAATTATATGTAATTATGAATTATCAATAAATTGAAAATACATCTACTTAAACCTAAAATTGATATTTAATTAAAATCTAGTGCATGACACGAGTTACAAGCTAGTTCTTATTTCTAGACATAAACTATTTAATCCTTTTTTAACTTCTAATTATTATTTTTAATGTACAAGATATATACATAGTTTATGTTAAATCATTTGATA
The DNA here is from genome assembly GCA_907173295.1 of Fagus sylvatica. Classification (NCBI taxonomy): domain Eukaryota; kingdom Viridiplantae; phylum Streptophyta; class Magnoliopsida; order Fagales; family Fagaceae; genus Fagus; species Fagus sylvatica. The sequence goes on along the minus strand of OU015766.1, from coordinate 6,822,670 downwards.
TTTGCATTTTACAGATAATGACAATGAAGATGACGTAGTTGTAATTGAGTCTCTTGAGGAAAAAGAAGAGATTAAAAGGTAACCATATTATTAAGATTTGGACAATTTTGAGGTGTAGAATTAGCTCCAATTTATTATTTCTCATTGAAAGTGAGACACCTAATAGTTGGAATATGATTTTGCTAAGTTGATTTATTATTGTACTCTAAGTATATACTAGCTTGTGTTTGTTAAGCTCTGCATTTGTTCATATTTAAGTATAATTCCTTGCAATTGCTCATATTATTGCTCTCAAGCTTCTACATGTTTATGTAATACAGGACGGCTAAACGACGTGAAAGAAAACGCTCTAGAGATAAGAAAAATGCACAATCATCTGAATCAGAAAAAGAGGTTCACTTCATGTTGCCTTTACAGGTGCACATTGACATGTGTTGGTGGAATTCTTTAATTTATATATATAGTTGTTTAAGTCGTTTATATGATTTTATGTAGGTTGATGAACTTTCACAAGGAAAAGCTCCTATGATGCAGAGCGAAATCAATGAAAAAAATTCAAGAAGATGTCACACTTTAAATAAGCGTAGAAAATTACTTTATATATATAGTATCTCATATGTAACTGTTAATTTTCTACCCTTATTTGAAAGTGTGTCATCTTGCATTTTTTCATTGATTTGGCTCTGCATCACACGAGCTTTTCCTTGTGAAAGTTCATCAAACTACATAAAATCATATAAACGACTTAAACAACTATAGATATAAAGTAATTTGAGGAATTCAACTAACCCATGTCAATGTGCACATGTAAAGGCAACATGAAGTGAACCTCTTTTTCTGATTTAGATGATTGTGCATTTTTCTTGTCTCTAGAGCGTTTTTATGCATGTCGTTTAGCCACCCTTCTGTATTACATAAACATGAAGAAGCTTGAGAGCAAATGAAATAAGCAATTGCAAATGCAAGGAATTAAACTTAAATATGAACATATAAAGATGTTAACAAACACAAGCCTGTATATACTTAGACTACAATAATTAATGAGTGGTGTTATTTCCACACCACTTTATTATATTTCCACACTAAAAATATAAAAAGATTGAGTGATATTTCCACACCATTTTTTTATATTTCCACACTAATTTAACTTAGCAAAATCATATTCCAACTTTTAGGTGTCTCTCTTTCAATGAGAAATGATAAATTGGAGCTAATATTATACACCTCAAAATTGTACATAGCTTAATAATATGACTACCTTTCAATCTCTTCTTATTCCCCATGAGACTCAATTACAACTACGCCACCTTCATTGTCAGTGTTATTTGTAAAATGCAAATATCAAATTATTTGACATAAGCTATATATATTTTGTACATTAAAGAATAATAAGAAGTTAAAAAAATGATTAAATATAGAATATGCCTAGAAATAAGAACTAGTTTTTAATTTAATATCACTTTTAGTTTTAAGTAGATGTATTTTTAATCTATCGAAAATTCATAATTACATAAATTAATAATATAGTTGATATAGGAGTCCGTAAAAGCAAATGAAAATGTATCATACTCAAATAATTTTAAGATAGCAACTAGGAGTAAATAATTTGTTTAAGAAACCTTAATTAAATAAATTATATTAAATAGGTATGTAGTTAATAAAATTAATTTATAAATTAAAAATCATATCACTTAATACGAATTATAAATTAAATAGGTATATAGCTATTGGAATCAAATATATAAATCATTGATATACAATATTTTTACGAAAAGAAAGATATATAGTATTTTTTATGTACTTAAATATAGAATGAAAGTTCTGATGAAAAGTATATATATTAAAAAAAAAAAAAAAAAAAAAAAAAAACAGCTATCAAGATTAATTGACTCAATTATATAAACAGATTAGTATGAAAATATATTAAAAGGAACTAATAAAGTTGCATCAACAATTCAACATTAGTAATTAGCAAAGAAAAGAAAAAAAGAAAGAAAAGAGAATTAGCAAAAAAAAAAAAAAAACAATTCAACATTAGTCATATGTTGAGTAGAAAAAATAAGTAGCTAGCTTAAAGGTACGTAAAGATTAAAGAAAGAGTAAAATTTCAGAAAGAGTAAAATTTCACGCGTAAAAAAGAGTATTGTATCTAAGCTGAAAATAAAAATGGTTTATAAATCAACTATAAACATCGTGTGATTATATATTAGATCACCAACAAATACAGTAAAACAAAAGTTCCAATTTTCTGACTAAATAAAAGGTAGTAAAGCTACATACCTATGGACATTAGAGGATATGAGTCTTGTAATTCAATGGTCACATATGGGATTATAGGCACAAATTCACACTAACCAATGATGTGAAATTTTATTGTTTTAAATCATACTCGCAAGTGTACAAATCAGATTGGAATATAGTGTGATGAGTACGAGGTCAAACCCATAGGGAATTGGATTTAAGAAAACTAAATAGACCTAACTAATTAAATCCTAATCTAGTTAGAACAATGGATAATTTTAATTAAAATAAATTAATATCAAAACATGCAACAAATTAAATAAAATAAAAGAATCAAAATAAGAAATTACCAAGTGACAAATTACTAAGGTTTAGGATATGTAGGTTCGAATCCTTCTTCTCCCACTTGTTTGTTGTAGACTTCCCACACCTATCAATTCATAGCGAAATATATTTATGATAATTAATTTTCTTGAAACTTTCTACACAACAATCTTAAATTTAATCATGTTATCATGGATAATATGTTCATTAAGGCTTTATAAAAATATATCTCATGCATGTTATTCTTAGCTTAAAAGAATAAAATAAAATCATCTAATGTATCCATTAAAAAAAAAATCATAATAGATATCCAATTTTAATATTTTAAAATAAAATCTCAAGCAATTAATTAATACAAACTATCCTAAATCATGAGAAAAACATGATTGAACTAATATCCAAGATTCGTATCATTAATTAATTTGAAGCAAGAACAATTAAACATTAAAGCTTATAAATTCAGAAAATATTAAATCACATAAGTACATTTATACTACTCATTAATAAGGGTTCATCTTCAACCTTAGTTGTGATTTTAGCCTCTTAAGGAAATAAAAATCATGACAATAATTATTGAATCCATTGAGTTAAGAAACTTACAAAAATATTCCACAAAGAAAGAAAAGAATTCCCAAAATAAATTTATTGTACTGGCGGCTCTGCTATTTCTCTGCTTGAATGCGACACAAGCCCTTGTAACCGAACTCTTTCTCTTGGAAAAAGTCTCTTTATCTTTTCTTCTTGGCAGCCCCCTAATATATATCTCAAAATAGGATTTCTGCGGCTTATCCCAGTTCAATTAGAAATAGAAGTCGTCAGGTCTTTGCTGCATCGAAGCCTAATGTCTATACTTATATGTTAATGTTAGGTCGGTTGGGTAGTTCTCTTTTTGAATTGTTAAATTGTTGCTAATACAATATATGTTAATAGTATATTCACCACCATAATATAGAGTTATATATTATTATATAGAGTTATATAATAATATTGACCACATAAAAATAATTTTATCATATATGTGTAATTATATAGAAATAAAATTATGATTAAAGTCCACTTTTGGCGCCTTAACTTAGGGGGTATTTTTATTTTGGTCTCCTAACTTCAAAAGTTTTTATTTGGATCCTATAAGTCTGTTTAACTGTCAAATGAGTCATTTTGTTAATCTAAGTTAAAGTCTCCTCTGTTAAGTGTCTAGCTGGACAACTTTAATGCTAACCAAACATTTTATGTGGCTTTCTTTGACATGTCAACACAAACAATTTTTTTTAGGCCAAAGTATTGTTTTCGTCCCTAAATTATACATGAGTTTCATTTTTCGTCCCTGAACTTTGAAAAAATTCATTTTTATACATTAATTTCGTCATTTTATAAAAAAGTTCAGGATGAAATTCATGTGTAAAAATGAACTTTTTCAAAGTTCAGGGACGAAAAATGAACTTTTCAAAGTTCAGGGATGAAAAACGAAATGCATATATAGTTTAGAGATGAAAACAATAGTTTAATTTTTTTTTTAATTAAAAAAATTAGACATTAAAATTAGATTGTTTCACTATTTTAACCCATATATATATAAACCATTCTCAATTCACAAGGAGCTCGGTCACGGCGGGGCTGAGTGAGCAAGCTTGGTTTGACCATGATGGTTTCGGTGAAAGAAAGAGAGAGAGAAGGATGTAGAAAGTGGCCGAAACATATGTGAGGGTAAACAAAATTGGAAGTAATAAATAAAGAAACACGCAATTAGCCTTCCCTTTCTTTGCTCTAGAGAAATCACCTAATATATATGCTAATGTGTTGCACCTGCCACTATTCCTAAAACATCAAATTGACGCCCCCACTTACTCCCAAAGATAAAGAATCACAAACAAAAAATGCGTACTTTCCCAATTCGTGAAGATCAAATCAAGATGAAATAAAGTGGGTTCCAATGAAATAAAATTGATCAGAGCCGTTTATTACAACCATCGGCGATGTGGTTGGAAAGCACGAGATCTGATCTCTTTGATGTTCCGATCGATACTCGGTGGAAATTTGGAAAAGGCAAAGGTAAAGTTGAAAAATAAAGGTGAAATCGTGACCTGATCTGATCTAATAGGCTGTGAAACGGCATGAGAATGATAAGTTTGTGTGAAACGGTGTAGTTTAGTGTAGTTTTAATGCCAACTTTTTTTTTTTTTTTTTGACGTGTCAAAGAGAACCATATAGGAAGCTTGGTCAGCATTAAAGTAGTCTAGCTAGGCACTTAAAAGAGGGGACTCTAACTGAGACAAACTGAAGGGCCCATTTGATAGCTAATTAGACTTATAGGACCTAAATGAAAATTTTTGAAGTTACGAGGCCAAAATGAAAACATCCTCTAAGTTAGGGGGCCAAAAGTAGACTTTAGTCTTAAATTATTTGTAACTTTCATTTACATATGTTATTATTTCCAACTTTCATGGAGGAAGTTAATGGTAGGATATAACCACCAATAACTTTCATGATGTGGATGATATGTGTTATAATTTCTAAACAATTGGGGATAGTTGTTTTCCTAAAAATAAATCACCTAAAGTAGTTATTTGATGGAAATAACTACCTAGCCCCTTTATCATTATAAAAGGAGCTCCATACCTCACAAACAAATGATCCTGGAGAGTTTTCATAGAAACACTGAAAATACCAAGAAAGCATTGATATAGTAGAATAGAGAGAAATAGGAAGAAGTAGTCCTAGAGTAGGGAAGCTCTACTGAAGTAGAAGCCTAGAATAGGAGAGAAGAAGAAGAAGTCTAAGAAGAGAGAAACCCTGCCTAGAAGAAGGTAGTGAGAAAGAGTTCTTGAGCAAGTAGTGATCCTCTAGCTGAAGAACTAGAAGAATCACCCCTTTCTCACGAAACTCCAATCACAAACCTAGGCGTTCAAAGCCTTTCTTATTGAAGATCAACACAAAAACTCCATCAAAGAGATCAAGTCTGAGAGACCGGTGAATTACTAGCTTGCAACAAGCTCCCTATAGGCTAGGTATGAATCTTCTCAATAGGCCATATCAACCTCCATGAATATTTGATTGTTACATTGCTTTCTAGGTCTAGTTAGAATAATTAGATCTTTGTTATTTTGCATGTTTAATCATGCTCTAATGAGCTATGCCATGTTTGCTTGTTTACTAGAATAGTTTCATGCGTGTTTTAGGTTAGAATTACAACCTGTGTATGTTGTTGTGGGTATGAAACCCATAATTTGGTGAATGTTGGATGCAAGGTGAGGATTCCTTTCTTTAACCTAAATATTGATATTATGCCATGCTTTGTTTGCCTCTTGATTGTGCTAGATCTAGGCTTACGTGCATTTGAATGTTTAGAGATTCTTTAATAAACTCCTTCAAGATATCAAGTAATATAGAGGAAGGTCAACCATTAGTTTGGGCGTTTCTTGAGTGCCTAACACCTTCCCAAGACATATTTTAGCTCCGAACCTAGCTTAAGACTAGTTATTTTGTGCATGAAGTCATATTGATGGTTCTTGGACCGATAAACCAAGTGGCGACTCCTTATTCCTCTTTTCCTAACCCTAAAAAGGTTTGAGAATACGAACAACCCCTTAAAGAAGAAAAGGTGACCAACGCGACATCTCACATCAGTCCTCCTTAATCTTTAAACACTTTACTCCTCCAAGTCCTCCTTAATCCGTAATCTCTCTCTTAAGTCTTCACTCCTACGATCTACCTCCAAGTCTACTTAGTTTCATGAACTTCGAACTTAACATGCTTGTCTTGTGGGAGTTCACTCCTGTCTCACAGGAGTTCACTCTGAATTCTCCTTTTGGTACACTAATCTTCGAAAAAGTAGACCATTTGTATATATCAGACCATAATTGTTTAAATGACTCTCTCTTTGTCTCTCTCTGTTTAGGATCAATGATGTCTCTAGACTCCATTTTCTCTATTTTATTTATTTATTATTATTTTTCTCTATAAAGCCAAAGATAATAAAACAAAAACATACATGTGGTAGAAGTGTATAGAATCAGCTTGGGACCGCAATCCTACACGATTCAACGATTTAGCTCACAATTCTACCTTGATGCCAAAAATTTTATGCAATGACCGACTCGACCCCCATTGGGCTCGATGGAATTTTGTGATGTGGGTGAGACCAACATACCATGACGCTACGTTTGTGTGGCAATGGTGTAGAGAATGTGTGTGTGTGTGTGTGTGTGTGCGCGCTCTTGGCATACCTTTGGGTACACATGGGGAGGAGATAACATGAGGTTTGGAATTGCCTTAATTGGAAAATTTAAGGTGTGATTAGTCACCTATGTTTAATAGGTTTTAGTTATCTTATTTAAGACATGTAAGACCGGGTTTTGAAATAGAAGTGGATTTGGGGATTTGGTTATGTGTGGAGAAGGTGTTAGACACCCCACAACATCCGTCTGAAACGGTTACCTCCCTCCAAATGTTCATGTTTTTTTTGTTTGTTTTTATTTATTTATTTATAAGACTGTTGGTTTTAATTAGGTACAAATGTCCCGACGCTATCGTGCTTGCATCAATGGTGATGCATTCATTTTGACGCAATTGGTTTTTGTTGCCTTCTTTGTTCCCCTTTTTAGTTATATTTGTTTCATTTAGGGTTTGCGGTGAAACAGTGGCATGGTGTACTTGAAACCCTAACATTGATCACCAGAATAACATTGGTTTATTTGGTCATAATCAAGACTTCATTTGCTCTTGAGTTGTAAGGACAGAATGGTTCATCGTATGACGGCTTGAATTAACCTTTTTCTTTTTTGGGCTATTCCCCTCGGTTGTTCATTACCCGAGCACATTCCGAGTTCCCTATCCATGTTTGCACACACTAGGAATTCTCCGGGTTCGTCATAGGTACACCGAGTTCCCTATCCATGTTTGCACACACTAGGAATTCTCCGGGTTCGTCATAGGTACACTTGAGGGTAATAGCTTTGTTGCATTTTTTTTTTATTTTTTATCATGACATTAGGATATCATGGTACTCGGAACTCTTTACGTGTGTTCGTGGTATCACCATCCCTACAAGCAAGAAAAACCAAGATAATGCCGCTCCGACTCAAGGTAATCACCCTCAAGGAAGAACGAGACCTCCTCACCGTAATATCCTAAAGCCATGTTTTTAGGTGCTTAAGTTTTACATGGCAAGTCTCACATTCATGTATTTTACTTAGGCATATGATTACACAATTTATTCAAGACTATATAGAACATTCAAGGCATATGGACGAAACCAAAGACATGTGAACATTCTATATTCATCAAAGAATGGCATATTCAAGGCATGTGGGCACAACCAAAGACATGTGAATACACCATATTAATTTAAAGCTTCTGATTAGAGTTTGTTCGCAACACTTTAATCACAAAATTGATTAATCATTAAGTAGAATATTCAAGGCATGTGAACTTAATCAAAGACATGTGAATACACCATTTTAATTTAAGGCATGTGATTAGGGTTTGTTCGCAACAGTTTAATCACAAATCCAATTAATTATTAAATAGCATATTCAAGTCATGTAGGCACAACCAAGGGTATGTGAATACACTATTTTAATTTGAGGCATGTGATTAGGGTTTGTTGCAACACTTTAATCACAAATCTTATTAATCATTGTTAAAGGTTGTTTTTTTCGCAAGCCTTAATATAAAATAAGGCCCATGCCAATTAAATACATCACTTCATAATCGAGTCCAAATCTTTGAAACCCAATACAATTTAAGAAATTACATCTGGGCCGAGACCTAGACTTTAATTTTGGCCCCACCATGTGGACCAAGCCCACGTGTGGAAAAAGGCCAAGAAATGAGGAAAATTAGAAGGCGTGGTTTGGAGGGCATAATAGACATTTTTTGTTGGTTTTGGGTTCAATAAAAAGCTCACATGTAGGCTTGGAATAGCCGTGAGACCCATTAAACCCTTAGCCAGCCTAATGTGTAAATCTTAGTTGTTATTAAAAGGGTCCATATATCTGCTGGATAGGGAAATAAATCTGCTGAATAAAAGGTATATTTGCTAGATAGAAACAAACACCAATACAATCACCTTTTTAACTGCTGGATATTGCAAATCTAGCAGCTTCAAAACACTCCATTCCTCTTAGGGAAGTCAGCAGGCTATCTTTTGGCCAATTTTTTGGCCAACAATGTTTCTCCATTTGGTTAAAACCATGTTTAACCCAATTACCCCAATAGTCCACTACATATATTAACTCTTATTATTATCCAGCAAATACAACCTATTCTTGAGGTTATTACTATGGTTCAAGCCATTCTACAAACTCTAGAACCATTTTTACGTGAAAAAGGCAGCCATTACATGAAACTTTTAGCCAACACCTTCAGCCAAAAATGGCTTACAGAGAAAATTGCTTAAACCAAGCAAAACCAAATAGAAATACATTCAGCAGGTCATAAAACCCATTCAACAACTTCAACACATATACATCAGCTTCTATATACATTTTTTAGCTGGTATAGATATACATTAACTCTCAAAACCCATATAGCAGCTTAGATCTAGATATACAACAACTTTAAAAACCCATACAATAGCTACAAAATACCTCCAACAGCTCTAAGAAACACATCCAGTAGATGGGATAAACATCCTTAATAGCAACTGAGTGCACAAATGGGGAAGTCCATTTCTCCTCCATTACTACACTCTTAACTACCTCTATGCATTATTTTCTTTACATAATTTTTCCTACTGTTATGAGTTGCTGGAAACTGTCTTTTCTTCCTTTGTTGATGATAGAGTAGAGTAGCTGAATCAGAGAAGAGATGCACTGTTAGCTTTTACCATTACCATGTTGACACGAGTAGTGGACTTGACTTCCCAAATTAGAACCCGGGTCAAGGAAGATGCCCAATCGGACCTCGACATGTCTTGTGGCAAAAAATGACCCCTAACAATCATTATATAGCACATTCAAGGCATGTGGGCACAACCAAAGGCATGTGAATACACCATTTTAATTTAAGGCATGTGATTAGGGTTTGTTCGCAACACTTTAATCACAATCCAATTAATCATTAAATAGAATATTCAAGGCATGTGGGTACAACCAAAGGCATGTGAATACACCATATTAATTTAAAGCATGTGATTAGGGTTTGTTTGCAACACTTTAATCACAATCCATTTAAACATTAGATAGGATATTCAAGGCAAGTGGGCACAACCAAAGGCATATGGATATTCTATATTCATTCAAAGCATGTGATTAGGGCTTGTTCGCAACACTTTATCACAATCCATTTAAACATTAAATAGGATATTCAAGGCATGTGAACTTAATCAAAGACATGTGAATATACCTAATAAGTCATGAAATATGACTTATTTACGTATGTTTTAGAGAGAATTTAATGAGATTATTATGCATGATACTTTGAATTACACATAAGTTTTACAATTCTTTAATTTCATTGCATTGCATGAAATTTACCATTTATTTGAGTTATATTGATCCCATAGAATTTAACTTAGTTTGTTATGTTTGTAGGTCTTAATGAAGCAAAAGAAGGTCAGTCCAATTCAATTGGAGCACAAATAGAACAAGCAATCAAAGAAAAATCGCATTCCAATTCGTACTAGGATTCCAACTTGCATACGTCTTTGCATTTGGGCTGGAAAGTTGATTCAAAGGGCTACAATTTTTATTTCACGAGAATTTCCTAATTTAAACGTATAAGGGGTCAAACGTGGCGATCAAGTAAAGCCTGAAAATATGAGATTTTAAACCTACGAAAATTCTAGTTTTATTAGGACTTCTAGACTTATTTAAAAGTTCATTAGGTCAAATTTAGGAGTCTCTCTTAGCCTCTCTCTTAGCCTCTCTCTTCCCCATTGTTTTCTTTAGATTTTTGTTTAGTATTTTTCATGGAAGGCTAAAACCTTAGCTTAGACTAAAGGGGAATTCTCTTTGTAAGATACTATTGATTTTTTTAATGCCATGAATGTGTTTCAATGTTTATAATTTCTTCTATTGATTGTTCATACATATTATATTATTTTTTATTTGAAACTTTTAGGGTTTGAACCGTTTTATAAGTTCAATCAGGCTTTTCTTATAGTTATATAAGAACCCTAAATTTATCAAATACAAAACCTTAATTGCATTAGATATTATTGTTTGCTATGTTATTGCTTAAGAGTATATTGTTGTCTTATGATTTTTTTAGTGTAGTTATTGATTTCATGCTTTAATCAATAGACAATCTTTACAGAAATTTATATTAGAATTATTTTACAAAGTCTTTATTGCAAATCTTCCGATTGATGGTTTGGGATGAGAAACCATTAATTGAGTTATCACATGATAAAATTGAATTAATAGTATTCTTATAAAGTGGATGAATGTGAAGCCCTTGCATTTTTACCCATCGCATTTTTCTTAATCTTAATTATTAGTTTTTTACAAACCTCAAAACATTATTTTCTTTACTTTTACTCTTTTAAAAGTGTCTCTTGAATTCCAATCTCCCTGTGGTTTGACAACCCTCTTCACTACTATACTATCCATCCCTCATCAAAATTGACCCGACATCAATACCACATTAATTTAAATCATGTGATTAGGGTTTGTTCGCAACACTTTAATCACAAATCATTCAAGACAATAAGATATTCAAAGCATGTGAATTAGGGTTTAGGATTTAACTACTTTGGTGCTTCAAAACCTTGACGGAATTTCGGCGACGCTTCTGCGGTTAAGTTGAGATTTGGACTCGACTTTAACAGAATTGGGGTGGCGCTTCTGTGGTTGGGTCGGAACTTGGATTTTGAGTGATTGGGTCCCAGGTTCGATTCTGTTGGAATCCGGGAGAATCTTCAAAGACGAAGTTCAAGCTTGGACTCAAGGGTCCAAGATTTGGATCAGTCGGAATCCGAGAGGGTCCTCTAAGGTCAGATTATGGTGAACTCACCCTAGTCCAACTCTCTTTTCTCTACTCGGGAGTGGATTTGGATGACGTTTGCACAAAAATCGAGGAAACCCGGAATTCAAACCAACATTAATTCTCTAATTTTGACTGCCTCGAATACTATGCCAATATGTATAGAGGAGTTCACATAACTTCATGCTGTGTCACGTATCACCATGATGGCGTTACACATCAGCATGGTGTGTCACATGGTATGGGGCTGGGTGATGTTGTAGGGTTTCCTCTACCACTTTCTACTTAAGCCTCCTACTCCAAGCCTCATTTTGACCATTTTGTCCATTCTAGTCCATTTGGGCATCTTTGGCCCAATTGTTGAAGGTCTTCCCATGATTGGTTTTGAACAATCTTGGTGTCTTTGTAAAAGTTGCATCGCCTTCTTTTCAATGACATTGTTTTTGCATGATTTGAAACTCGGTGTAGTAAACTATGGCCTTGAAAAGTAGGGTACTTGATTTGACTTTTGCATGGTATCCCACTTTATCCAAGAAATTTTCGAAGACGGTTCCGACTAAACTAGAGATATTCTTGGCAAATCGAGACACATCGCTCATAGATAAACTTGCCATCTAAAAAAATCTTCTTTTTTTATTTATTTATTTATTTATTTTTATTTTTTTTTTAACAATGTGGCGCAGATTGAGAAGATTTTGCGTGCAAAGGTTACCCCTTGGCCAAGTTTTCCTTATCCATTTTCCAGCAATTGGGTTAGCATTTGTGTCTTTTCGCGCTATCAGTTGATAGCCTTCTTGATGTCAGATTTCAATTATCTTGGTTTTTCCATAAAGATTACGATGCCTATTTTTCTTGATGATGAATTGCACAGATTTCGATGCCATTTTTCGATAGACAGATTTTGGAATCCATCCAGGCCGGCAAACTACAGCTTTATGAACTGACTGGGGCACTTAGAGTTATTTCCTTAACGGTGAACCGTTTTCTGATTGAGATTCTAGCCAAACTAGAAATACTCCTGACGAACCAAGACAACCAAGTCGTAGGCAAACTTGCCTAGTTCAAGAAAGGTGTTGATTTTTTTATAACCTTGGAGCGGATTGGTAAGAATCTGTGCGCAAAGACCACCCCCAAATTGGTTCTCTTTTGTCCAAAAAACTAAGAAAAAATTACTAATTGTCGGGGCAATTTTCACAGTTTTGGCCATAACTCTTTTGTTCCAAGTCCGTTTTCGGCCCGTGAATTATCGACTTAAAGGTCTCATTGTGCTCTTCATGACGACAAGGAGACAGTCAGTTGATCCTCAATGGGGCTTGGTCAAAGTCTTGGTCAAACTTTCGTTAAACTTAGTCAAACTTGATCAAATTTGAGGGGTCTTGCCACGTTCAAACGAAACTGGGAGATTCTGGATGGATTCTAGGCTATTCTCGAGGTTTCTGGACAGCCTCGGTTTTTGTGTAAAAACCCGAAAAATACTTGGGACCAAAATGTGGTGCTGACAACGATTTTGACAACTATGTTAACATGCCAAATATCCTTTATATAATAAATAATTGATTACTTTATACACTTAAAATTTTTTATACAGACTAATAAAACATATAGCTGGAAAGCTTAAAATTCCCTATGGAATTGTTGACTAAATTGAAACAAACTCATTCTATTTTATACAGCAACAAGGAAAACTAATAAAAGGTCATCCCAACGCTATAATAAGTACATTAAAATTGTTAAGTTAGCTCTTTCATAATTCTATTCCATTATATTAAAAATAAAAAAAAATAAAAATTATTAACTGTTTTTTCACTTTACATTTAAATTTTAATTAATCCGTATTAACTCTTGGAGTATTAGTTTTGATTAAAACAAGCTCATAATTTCATTCATATTGGTCTTCTACCAATGGCAACGTAAGACCTTTTCAGAATTTCATCCGAGGCCTGGCTGTCAAAGTAAGCACTTTTGGAGAGATCAAATGTTAAAGAACAGGCTTTAGCCAATTTTCAGACACCATTGAAATTATTTTGTAGAAGATAACGGAAAAATGCTTAACCTGCTCAAGTTGTTGAGCTTTGGTCTTTGGGAACCAGTGCTATGTGAAGCTCATTCACCTATTATTCTATAGATCAATTATTGAAGAAAAAAAATGCACATGTTTGAAGGATATTTCCATTCATATCTGTGCAAAAGCTGTGTACACATTCAACCCAACATTAAAAAGAAGAAGAAAAAAATTAAAAATGTAAATCTCACTAAAAACCATTTACTCCTACTAAAGGATATTGGGAAGAATTTTTTGTTGTAGATTTTTTGGTGTAGACTCGGTGCCGCCTCTCTCTTGCATAGACTAGCCAGAAGATCAAAGAAAACATAAGTGCAACTGAGACCATAACCAACCCAACGTAGATCCTATAACTGTAGCGCCTTAGTCCAGGACAGTAATCCTGACTTATGTCACTGAAAGTTTCTCTAACAAAGGTGCAGTCTACAAGGTCGACAAGGAAGGGGCCATAATGATACAATGTATGACTCACATTTACAGCTGCTGTCATCTGGTCATAAGATGCAGGCTTCAATCGTCCCATGTTGTTGCACATACCAGATGGGGACACATTGCAGACATAATTCGTCCATGCCTGCAATCAGAAAGATTAAAATTATTACAAATCTTCAAACATTGATCCAATGAAGAGAAGGGACTTCTTAGAAAGCAACACTAGCTTAGAGAATATGGCTAGAATAAGGTTATCTAAAGGCAAAGTGGGTGTCACTAGCTTCATAAACTCTTAGGTGTCCTTTATGGAAATGCCTAGCATTAGATTAACCTTCCACTGTGGTTTAGCCAGATGTCAATTTTCCTAAATGTGCTTGAAAATGTATCAAGAAAGTATTGAATTCAGCTTCATGAAGTCTAAGTATGCACTAAAAAAATTAAATGATGCATATGGGGAAAAAGGGGGCTGAGGGTGGTAAAATTGCTAAAATGGCCATAGTCAGTTTTCTAACAAATAATGATTATGTTTACCTGGGTTGCGTTACTCAACTCCACTTCACCGGCAGTGCATCTCCGATCAGTGTTATCAGAATTAAATGGATTACAAAGGATGGGCACCAATGGACCAGACTGATTGTAGTAAAGAGGTCCAAAATTTGGGGGTACATCATTGTTGGCCACATTAGTGATGAACTGGTTCACAATTCCAACCATTAGGAAGGTGACATCTTTGGTTATAGACAAGGTTTCTTGTGCTGTTGCATTGTCCATGCAAGGGAGAATTTCACTTAGGGCTGAATGAGCTGTAGGGTTTTTGACCCATTGATCCATTGCAACACACGTGTCTGCTACTATGCTGCAACATGGATATGAATGGATTAAATGTTGCCACAATTTAGACATTGCAAGGCATACTATAAAATAAACCTCTACATTCTGTAATCAATATAAAAGAGGGGAATTTCAATGACAAAATTAATTGACTTTAGTGGAACTTATATTCTGGAATCCTTCATGATTGATTCATCTATCTTCTACAAGTCTCATTAAATTTGTCCAAGTTCATTTGAAAGGCATTATTTCCTGCTTATCTGCTAAAGAGGAGCAGCAGCAGTTCTAGTTATCCATGCTTAACGCCAAAAAAAAAAAAAAGATAAAAAAAAAAAAAAGAAAAGAAAAAAACAGAAGCCACAGACGACGCAGTACCAGTGAAACCTTTTGAACTACTAGAAAATGAAAAGAACTGAAAATGCTGAAAATGCAATGCTCAATGCCTCTATGCTAACAAGAATGCACTCACGACATGATAAATGTTATATATGTTATGCTAAACCTGAGAATTTGCCTGAATTAGTCTAATAAAACTAAATCCATGCTGAAAAACAGTAGTAAGCATGGGTCCTACAGCAACCAAGAGCCTAAAGCAAAGGAAAGAAGTTATTTACCATCTGATAATGGAACTTACTTATGTAGAATAAGGGATATGCCGGACATAATAAATGTGCCCATAACAAGAATCCATCCTATGGTCATTAATCTGCAATAATTGATTTAATTTAAGTTAAAGCAAATTGAACAAAAAACATTGTAAAGTTATAATGAAAAACTTTGAAAGACTAGACAACCAACAGAAAGAGTACGCGCGATAGGGAAATGCATGTTAAAAAATCACTCACATGTACACAAACCACTGCAGACCGAAAACTGAAAATACTGCAATCAATATTTACAACAACAGTGTTAAAAAATACTTACAATAACAGGTGGTTTAATAAATAATAATGTGAATACAACAAGCATCTAATAGAGGGTGTCAATAAATGCTTACCGAAACCAAGAAATGCCAATAGTAGCACTGAAGCAGCAACAATGTTAAGAACTTGCCTCCTATAGGGAAGACCAGCAAATCAATTGAATCATCATATTAACCTAAAAACAGGGAAAATAAAAAGGAAGAAAGAATCATAGTAATCTGCTCACACAGGATGCAAAAGATGTTGTATTTGTTTTGAACTCTGCTCTGTCTTAAGTTTAGGAATCATAGCAGAAATATTTGTTGTTTTTCCCAAAATGTCAATGTTATTCTGGATATCAGGAGGTAGGAAAATTTGATCAACTCCAACTTGTTTAGCTTCAGCAAGGTTAATCAATACATTCTTCAGATTCTCAACAGTGGTATCTGCTTGCTTGAGAAGATATTCCAATATATTTGTTGTACTAACTTGAAACTTCCCCTGCGCCGTGTGTACAGAAACCACCACTTCCAGTTCTGAAAACACCGAAGATATATACTTAAAAATGGATTCAGAAAGATTCAACCGAATACAAATTCAACACTGATATGAATTAATAGAAGTGGGGAGGCAAGAGACATACATTGCAGTGAGTGTGAAAAGTGTAAGGAAGATAAGAGAAAGTGCATAGGCAATTCGAGAATAGCCATAAGCCTTCTTCCGTCTGCAGCAACAACAGCAGCAGCAGAGGATTAACAAGCATATGCCGAATATCAAAAACCAAATTGCAGCAATGGCTAGAAGAGGAATACCAGTGAATGCAACTGACTGCATGGAAACCATACTTTAGAGAGTGAGAAATTGATAAGTAAAACCAAATAGAAAAACTAATAAATGAATAGCCAAGAGCCTTGTAGCTTAGTGGAATTACTCAATTCTTACATGGAGGAGAACTTGGGTTCGAATACCCGCCTATACTTATTGTATGCAAATAATAATTTAGGAAATATGCAAAATGCATGTGATTCAGGGAATTGGGGCTAAAATTTTCAAGACAAAGATACATAGAATTATTAGCACAACCTGAATAAGAAAAAGAAAATTCCAGGTTGTAGAAGACCTTCAATTGTGAAAATTTCAATAACTCCATAAAGAAGCAAAACCCAGATGAACTCAACAATCACAAAAACATTTTATCAAAAAAACAATCACAAAAACAAAAGTTGTCATAAACCATAAATCCACCAAAAGCCCTATAGGTTGCACAAAAGCTCAGATGAGGGAATCAATTCAAAGTCATAAAAACTATCCACTCTAATAACAAAAGAATGAAATGTAACAAAATATAGAAACTTATTGCATCATGGAATTAACAAGGATTAGGTAATATGGAACAATGGTTGAAGAGAACTCACATAAAGGTAATGTTCATCAGTAATATTCCATCCACCCTCGTAATAAGTAAATTTGGCCAGAGGGTCTTTCCTGTGTGTTTTGTTGGCAGCTAATATTAGGCTAGAGTTTTGTGCTACTTCAGCATTGCTTTCCTCAAGAAAAGACCTCCTCATTCTCCATGAAACGACACGAACACCCCCCATCTCACTCTCCATCTATACAAAATTAGAACAAATTAATAATGTTTATTATTAACATGATAAACAAAAGGGAGGTGGTGAAATTTATTTTTAAAAAATGTTCTTGATTAAAATTAGCAAAGTAAACAAACCCATTTAAAGAGAGAGAGAGAGAGAGAGAGAGAGAGAGAGAGAGAGAGAGAAAAGAAAAAAAGAAAAAA
>OU015766.1:6780310-6802558 GCA_907173295.1 Fagus sylvatica | reverse complement strand
TCTAGTTTTTTTTTTTTTTAATGAGTTATTTATACTCTAGTTTACGATAACATTGAAAGGTTTTGAGGGAAATGAGGCCGCCCATAAGCAGGGAACTCCAGCTTGACTCTTTCCATACTGTGTCCAAAGGATATTGGGGTGAATGTGGATAGAGAGGTGGATACTTTGAGATGACTAACATTCCTCCAAAGGTTTGTCTTTCTATAAGTTGTCTACTATATATATATAGCGCCCTTAAGTTGCAAACCAGGCATTTTTGCATATTTAGGATTAGTGAAGATATGGATATGTCTTACATATATTTCTATTTGAAGTTACGTGATCAAAATAAATTAAAATGAATCAGAAGTACATAACTGTACAGGTTTTGTAAATCATTAAGATGAAGCCATGAAAAACAATGTTAAGACTTGGTCTACTAGAAGCCTCTGAACTTTTCAGTTATTGTTATGAAAATACCAAATCATGCCATTTACACACATAAAGAACTGTTTCTTTATCATTCTGATTTAATAAGGTCGTCTTCTGACTTATGTAGAGTGAAATTCAAATTCAATTAAGCAACTGATACTCATTTTCCTTTTTGCTATCATGACTTAATCTTGCAGACAGTTGATGAGATCTATACAGTTGCATCCGTATCACTCAGTCCAAATGTCCCTGCACGGATATTTGTGAGTTAGAGCTCAAATTTTTGTGGTGTAGTATCAACAACTGATCTTGCACAACATACACTTGAACAAGTAGTGTACTTTCTTTTGTGTATTTTGTTTCAGAACTTACAAGATGCTTGATGATTTTTTGTTTTATCTACTCTTATATGGGGTTTATTTTCTTTTAGGTTGAACCTATTCGCAATTTCTTTGCTACTCTTTTTCTTGCCAGCATTGGGATGTTAATACATGTTCAGTTCCTTTGGAACCATGTTGATATTTTACTAGCAGCTGTTATATTGGTGATAATTATAAAATGTTACACAATCAAATAGAGGTAACACTTTGGCTTCATTAAATGATCTTTAGTTATCTTATTTGCACTTTGTTTGGTTTGGAAGCAAAAAATGCAATGAAAGAGAAATAGACAACCTATAAACTTGAGTCATCTTCTTTGCACTTACTTTGGTTTAGAAGCATAATGCTGTAAAAGAGAATTAGGCAACTAAAAACTTGAGTTTTGAGTTATGCTTGTTGACTTCAGAAAATAATTTGGACAGCACATGGTAATGGTAGGTGAAGAACAGCTGAAGGATTGTGAATTTCATACATCTTCCTTATTAAGATATTTCTGCTTATAAGGAAGTTGATCATATAGTGGTAACGGGGTTCCTTGATTTGAAGTATACATATTCAGAGAGAAAGCAGTTTACAATTTGTGTAAGGTTTGGGATTTATTTTTTCTTTCTTCAGAACATAGGTTCCTTTCTTGGAATTTGGTTGAGCTGTAATATCAGATTGGTTAGTGTTGTCATGTAGGTCTCCCTTAAATGTATTCTGTCCTGTATTTCTTGGCTATACAATTATCCTTAGTCTATTTCCCCCCACAAAAAGTCAAGAACCAAATAACAAAGTTTGATTCTCTCTGACAGTTTGTTTCTGAACTGGAGTACACTAAATCCTTTATTTTCTTACCATTTTTTAAATCAATTTTAATTTATTTTCTTTCTTAATTTATTGTCAAGGGTGCTGAACCATTCTACATATTTTTGGTCATTTTGAAAATTATTTCCTTGCTTTCAAATTTCAGGGTGACTGCAGCCAACTAACTCAAGATTGATTTTTAACTGCTGTGGATGCTAAAATTTTCAGCACCGAATGGGCCGCGTATCGATCCACGGACGGGCTGGACACGGGCCAAATTTGTGTGTGTGGGGGATGTTGAGCCCAAGACTCTACTCCAAGTGTGGTAGACCATTCGGAGGCTAATGGTGCATTTCCCTCTTGCGTTCTTTAGTCCACCGGGCTGCAATACTCACGTAGGTGGCTGCGGTGGATCAAAGAAGCTAATGCCGCAGATCAAAATAAACTTGATAATTTTGAACTTTACCTCTACCAGAGCATTCAGTAGTTACAACACAAGGAAAACAATACATGGGAGAATACATTACACATTTACACATCCAGTGGTGGAAAACACAGCAAATGTGATAAATATAACAAGTAATGGAAATCAAAGTCCTGTGCCGTGGATCAGAGGCTGGACATAGTGCATCTGACCTTTTCTGTAGCTTGCAAGAAAAGAAGTGCAGATCAAAGAAACACAAAGATCATGGAACTTGAGGGATTTGGGAGTAGGAAGAGAACCATTTACTTTGCAAAACGTACATGAGCCAGTACTGTGTGTTTGGTTGAGTGTTTGTTGGGAATTTTCTGTTGTGGCAGACTAAAAGTGTTTTTAGTCTACCGTGGACCTACGGGAAGTGTCCCGTGGACTGCTGTTGGCTTTGTATTTCTGGAGCTTTTGAAGTCAGCTCTAATGGAGAAATTCCAGTCTAAGGATTTCAGACCAGCTAAAAGACCAACCCCTCTTCCTTCTTCTCACCCCTATTTATAATGGTGTGCATATCTAATGGTTTTTCTTGTTATCCTCTTCATCATGAGAATCATTGTTTAACCAAGAGATAAAGGGGCGGAGGTCTGACAGAGTTTAATCTTTTGGGGCTGAGCTGATGGTTTCTTGTCTGCCGCGGATCTGATTTGATCTGCGGCGGACGGCGGGTTTTCAGGCCATTTATGAGGATGGATGTGATAAGCATTTAATGCTTGATGATGGCCTGAAACATTTAAGATGACTTGACTCATACACGTTTTGCATTAATTAGATTTGAACTTACCGTTTTTGGTATTTTTCCCCCAGCAGATCAATACCATTTCTGTTACGGCAGATCAAATAAAATTGGAGTAAATTGGTTCCCCTACCTCCAAACCTTGCTTCCTAAGTTCCATGATGTGGAGGAGCAAGGACCACCGTAGTGCTGGGCTGTGGTGGTCGTTGTCCTTGAGTCGTGGTGGCCATGGCAGATTTCTCAAGTCTTCTTAGCCTTGATTATCATTTTTGTCCCAGCTGGTGCTGCCGTGGATGCCTTTGTGCCGAGGTCCACCGTGACCAGTAGATAAAGGAAATATCCAGTTGGCTTTTCATCATTTCCCATTTCAGATGGTACTGATTTGGGCAATGCCATCAATTTTCTTGTGTCTTTTGTTCCTTGTCTCATCCTCTTCGTCACTCTCTTCGTCATTGGCCACAGCTGGTGCCGCCGCAGATCGTTTTTCAGTGACTGAGTTTGCTGTGGACCGCTGGACAACTCGCCGTGGACCACTGGGTGGTGTGGAGGACCAGCTTTTCCACATTTTCTGGGCTTTGGCTGATGCTGCGGTGGATCATCTTCTTCTGGATATTTACCATGTCTGATGGTTAATGAAGAAGACCACTCTTAGTGTAATGATTAATCCTTGGAAATGTGATTCTTCCTTGGAAATGACTCCCTTCAGCACCTCGAGCACCGCGCCAAGTGAGGAGGGAAAATGATACCTAAGCCATTCTCCCTCTCATTTTCAAAATATTTCAGAACTCCTTCGCGCGGTAGACTGAAATTTGATAACCAGGTGGGCTGGGCTTTCCTCTCCTCTTTGGACTTTGGGCTCGGTGGATGGCTTTTGGGCCATTTTTCCTCTTGTCTCGTCTGCCGTGGATCACTAATGTTGTTGGGCTTTGGTCCCCTGGTGGATCACTGGGGTGCTGGATTTGGTCCACCGTAGATTGAAAAAATGGGCCTCTACAACTGCTAATATCAAAAACATAAGCTCGAAATGTTTTGGCAGGAAGAAGTTTGAAAACATAAGCTCCCTTACATCTATTTAACATCTATGTGATAGGTAGCATCCTCCAATCAACTAGCAGAAGCTCGAAATGTGAGATCATTAACCTCCAAAGTCAAGGAACTTGAAGCAAATCTGGGGCCATTAGAAGTCCACATCTTGAACAAGGATAGTGAAGAGAATGTAGAGATTTCAAATCTACCAAATGCGTTGGATGAAGCCCACATCAAGAACAAAGACAGTCGAGACATTGGAGACTTCAAATCTTGCAAATGCCTCAAGTGAAGTTCAAAGTTAAAGCTGGGCCTGGAAATTTTACTTTTTGTTTACAGATAATATTGTTCTAGATATTTTTATTTTAAACTTCTTGGCTTAACCTAGATATTTTTTATTTCAAACTTATTTAATTTTATTGATGTAAAAATTTTATGAGATTTTGAAACAGATATTTTATGATGCAGAATTTTATGAGAAATTGTTGCAGAATTTTATTCATGTAGAATTTTGTTGATCTCAAAATTATTGATGTTTCCTTTTATTCATGTTGAATTGAATGAGAAATTGATGAAGAATTTTATTATATATGCAATTATTCAAATAAACAAGAAAAGAATGAGGGATATAAATGGCTATGTGATTGATAAATTAAAAAAAAAACCATTCAAAAGGAAAGGGCTAACTAATCTCAATAATAAAACATGACATATTGGCAATAGAAGTTGCATTTAGTAGTCATTATATTTTACAACTCAATGAGGGTTGAATTGAATACCTAGTTTGCACCTCTACCACTACCACTGGTTGATGTAGGATTCGCATTAGGACATCTTCGACGATTATGTCCTTCCTCATGACAAATTCCACAACTTGGACGACCACTTTGACGCTCAATCCAATCCATCTCATTCCTTATTCTTGTTGCCTTTGGGCGACCGCTTCCTCTTTTTTGTGCGGGGTTAGGTATTAGCCTAGGGCCCTCAACATTACGCCAGTATCCCTTGTCATGAATAGGCATAAAAGAATGATCATAGCAGGCTAGTCGTTCAGTCAATGTATAAAATGGGTCAATAAACTGCCGCACATCAACGCTCACATTGTTGCAAACTGCGATTGCATGTGAACAAGGGATCCTATACAATTGCCATTTCCCACAGGTGCAATTTTTCTCAAACAAGTTCACAACTTGAATGTGGTTGCCCCTATTTGCAGAGAAAGCATTAACAGGTGTTTGAACAGCAAAGATACCTGAACGACGATCATATCTAGTCACTGGTCCATGCTTGGCTGCCTTTTCTTTATTCTTCTCAAATATATCCGTAGCATATTCACTGAACACTTGACCATCATCTAGTTGAGCTTGAGTTTGGTTACGTTTGGCATCGAAATAACTCACAAGTTTGAAAAAAATGTATTGGACCATTGCAGTAATGGGTAGGCTGCGGCAACCTCTTAATACACCATTGAAGCACTCAGACAAGTTTGTGGTCATTGCCCCATATCGCCGTCCATTATCATGGGCCAGTGCCCAAAGTTCCTTCGGGATCGTATCTAACTCCATGCGAGCTTCCTCATTGTATCTTTTAATGACCTCCATTATCATGTCAAATTTACGGATCTGGTTAGCACTTCCTGCTTTCATTATCATATTTTTCAATCGTGTGTCTTTAAATCGTTTAAGGAAGTTGCTGGCAAAGTGACGAATGCAATATCGGTGATGGCCGTTATCACCCCGCCAATCATCAACAGTTCTCCCATTAATAGCATGCAAAATCCCTCCATGGCGGTCTGATATGATGCAAAGATGTTTTCTACTAGTGACATGTTTTCTAATGCAGTCCAAAAACCATGACCAACTATCACCATTTTCGCTTTCAACAACCGCAAATGCGAGTGGATAAATCTCATTGTTCGCCTCGGTGGCCATCGCAATCAACAACTTCCCTTCATATCTACCATAAAGATGTGTTCCATCGATGCTGATAACTGGCCTACAATGTTGGAACCCTGTAATGCAAGGACCAAACGCCCAAAAAACACGATGAAAAAAATTAATACCTGCATGGTTGGTATGAATGTTTTGGAATTCCACTTGTGTACCTGGATTTCTATCTTGTACTTCCAACAGAAACTTGGGTAACTCCTCATAAGACTTATCCCAATCCCCATATATATTGCCAATTGCTTTCTGTTTCGCATCCCATATCTTAAAATAAGAAATATCTTGTCCCCATATCTCTTTTATTTCGGCAGTTAAAAGCTTTAATTTGGCAGCAGGGTCAGTCTTTACCAAATGGTGAATCTGTCTTTCAATAAATTTTGAATTCATCATCTTACCATTATTAGTAACGGTGCTACTTGTACATGTGTGAGGACCATTATATATTGTGATCTCCCAATATTCTTTCCTCTTACGCTTGCATGCCCGGAGGTACCATTCACACTTAGAGCAATAAGTTGCCCATTTCACCATGCTTGACTCACTCACTTTATAACTTTGGTTCTTGTCTATGGAGTACGCCCTAACTGCGAATTGCAGCTCATCTTTGTTGTTGAACAACATCCCTTTGCTCAATTCCATCCCCCTTTTCCAAACGGATACACACTGCACCTCATCATTTGATGGAACTATAATGTTGTCCCATGTATTTGCAATAA
Organism: Fagus sylvatica; assembly: GCA_907173295.1. Lineage (NCBI taxonomy): Eukaryota > Viridiplantae > Streptophyta > Magnoliopsida > Fagales > Fagaceae > Fagus > Fagus sylvatica. The sequence goes on along the minus strand of OU015766.1, from coordinate 6,796,088 downwards.
ACGCTGGTGATGGAGCTTCCATGATAGGATAACTAGGCATAGCGTGTTCTTCTTCACCTTGATCATCCCCCAGTGCATTATTGTCATCGTCGTCATCATCATCATCATCAGCAGCAGCTTGACCATCAACACCACCACCACTAATGGCTATCTCAATATCTGAATCTTCATACTGATCATCAACATCAAGATGATGTCTCGACTCACTAACAATCCTATCAATGAACTCATCATCAAGATGATCCACTGGGAGAGTCTGAGCATTCATTATAACCTGTTCATCTAAATGACTTTGTTCAGATGGAAAATAGTCATGTTGATTACTGGGACCACATTCTTCCGTGAGTGTTTGTCCCTCATGATACGGTGTTATGAGGGGTTGGGTAAGATCATGTTGTGTTATAGGCTCCACAACTATATATAACTCAATAACTGCAAGTTGAGGCCAAGCATTGTGTACATCAAATATGAGATTAACATCATCATCGGATGTTATCAAAACAGGTATGAACTGAGCAACGTTGTTGAGTATTATATGAGGATGCCGATAAGTAATAGTCATGACATGCAAATGATGATCCAATTCCAGTGCTCTACATATTTGCTTCTTCAATTTACTCAACTTCGAAATTCTATGTTTTAATCGAATAATCTTTGTCTTCGCATGTTCCCCTTGATACTGAATCCCTTCATGACTATTAGTTATTTCTCCATTGTAGTGAACATAGATGATAATTGGAGCCATGGATAAACCTATTTAAATCAATTCAAATTATAACATGTTAGTGACAAATAACACATATTAAGTATGAACACAATAGAATCTCGTGGTACAAGAATTTATTTTAAGATGACTGTGTCTTATTTATTTTTATTTTCAGAAGATTAATAAATGGTTTCAACATATTATTAGGTGATTCTATTTTTCTTCTGATTTTTATATATTATTATTTATATATATATATATATATATATATATATTTTGTGTGTGTTTTTTAATGCAATATTATATGCCTATGATGGTTATAAATATACTATGATCATCAGCTATGAACATCAATGTGAGCCAATTGTATTTTTTTTTCTTCATTTATATTTTTTTGTGAAAGTTTTTTTTTTTCCTTGTCACAATTAATGTTACTTAGTGTTATTTCTTCATTCAACTTGTGTATTGTAAAGTTTAGTTTAGATTTTATTCTTAAATTTATTAAACTTCTCATAACATTATTATAATAAAACAATTAATTTTTTTTTTGTACCCAATCTAGTGTTTGACATTTATAAAGAAATAAAGGTAAAACAAAAAGATATAATCAAATATATGTTGATCTAAAATAATAATTTATTAAAGAAAAAAAAAAAGACATTAGAACATCAAACAAGCCACAAATCATAGTCTATTGCTAAGATTGTCAAAATTATTATTAGTGTTTTCTAGACTACATCTGAAAATAATAATTTAACAAAAAAAAAAGATCTTAAAATAATAGATGAAAGAGATCTGAAAATAATAAGGATGTAGATTTGTTTACCGTATTTTGAGATAAGAGATATCCAAATAGATCAATGAAGTAAGGGGAAGATTTGAGTGAATAAGTAAAAATTGCCGTTTCTGCGTTGGGAGGTTTCTGTGTTAGGAGGAAAGAGAGATATGTATTTAGGATGTGAAGAGGAAAGACTGAAATATGAGGAGGAAAAGAGAGATATGTATTAGGACGTGAAGAAGAAAGACTGAAATATGAATTGAAAGAGAAAATTCTAATGAATCTTGTATTTAGGAAACACAAATTCAATTTTATTCTGTAATGTCAAATCTTCTGAAAAAGAAAATGTCAGATCGTCTGAAAAATTTTCAGACTTCTGAAAAGAAAAGGTCAGAACGTGGGAAAAAGGGAAATTAAAGTTGTAAATGAAACTTGTGTTTACAAAACACAAGTTTCATTTAAATTTTTACAGTGCGGACGCGTAAAGTTAATCTCATTTCATATTTAATAAATAAATGAAACTTGTGTTTCATAAACACAAGTTTCTTTAAAATAGTTATTTTAAATGAAACTTGTGTTTACGAAACACAAGTTTCATTTAAATTTTTAAATTAAACTTGTGTTTACAAAACACAAGTTTCATTTAAATTTTTCTCACCACTATTTGTACGGACACTTGAAGCTATTCTCATTTTATATTTAAATGAAACTTGTGTTTACAAAACACAAGTTTCATTTACATTTTCTCGCACACAACACAGACGTGAACGGTGAAGCATCTCATTTCATATTTAAATGAAACTTGTGTTTTGTAAACACAAGTTTCATTTAAAATTTCTTTAATACAGTACGCACACGTGATCTGTCAGCGGTCAGGTCATTTCAACCGTCAGCGGTCAGATCATTTCAAACGGTCATTTCATTTCATATTTTAAATGAAACTTGTGTTTACAAAACACAAGTTTCATTTAATATTACTTCTGCACACCCGTGAAGCTAACTAGAAAAGTTGGAAGGGAAAACTAAAAAGTTGGTAATCTTGTGTTTCTAAAATACAAGATTGCCTAATCTTGTGTTTAGTAAACACAAGTTTTAATTGAAACTTGTGTTTAACAAATATAAAGTCTATTTTTCAAATTTGTTTCGGTTGGGAAACATTTAGCAAAATAACTTAAAAAAAAGCAATTTTTTGCCAAAAACCCCAATATTTTGTACCAATGGACAAACTTGATCACTGGAATGGAATTGACAACTTTGTCTTCATTATCAAAACCTCTTCACTAACAACAAAATCACTTATCTCGATCTCTCTCTTTGGACTTTCTTTTCTCTCTCTCTCTCTCATTGTTGGTGATGTTGTCAAGTGTGAGTTTTCAGTTTTTGTACTTTGCAAAGGTTTAGGGTTTAGATTTGAGAATGGATGTTTGATGAGAAAGGGTGAGAGAAGGAAATTCATGGTGGTGGTGGGTTTGGGTGATGGAGCCAAAACTCCATACCAATCTAATGATGATTCCACCTAGCTCTATTTTTCCCATATATAGTAGACAAAAAGATTTTTTTTTTCTTTAAACTATGGTCCTAAAGGCTCCACCTAACTTCATCCTCTTTCACCCAAAAAGATAAATAATAATAATAATAATAATAATAATCCTACGGGCTGGTGTGAATTTTGGAGGAAAGGATGAAAAAGGTGAAAAAAGGGGGAAGAAATTTTGGTCTTTATTAAGTGTTTTTTGTTATAAAATAAAAGAAGTAAATAAGAAAAGACAAATAAATGTGAGAATGAAATAACTGAAGATTTTCTTCAAATGATCATTTACGTAATACTATCATTCGGATACAAAATTGTATGTAACGTTGCAATTGAAAGTTCCTATTTATAGATCTTCATGAGAGCATTGAAGGCCGCATTGAACAAATTACTGCCTCTAGGGGCCACACTATATTGCAACAATTTACAACTTTGGTTTAAGCCCCTAATTGGTGATGGAGTATCATATATCGGGCATCCACCTGTTGTGAGGGAGAAGTCATATATGTAAGGGGAAAGTCATATATGTCAGACGTAAGAAATCCTTTTTCCTAATTGGCTGGCGAAATGCCAAGGCACGTTGCCCAAAGCCACATGCATTTCTGACATTTTTTATCGTTTTTATCTTCTTCTTTTTTGTTTTTTTCTAACACAAATAGTGAAAAATAAAAATATTTGGCACATGCATTTTTAACATTTTTTTAATTGTTTTTATCCTTTTTTTTTTAACACAAATAATGAAAAATAACAATATTTTTATGACAAATTACGGATAGTATTATTGTGGTATACCCTTAAACATAAAGAATTAATCTCTATTGTAGTATACCCTTAAACATAAAGAATTAATCTATATTGTAGTTTTTATTTTGTAACACTTACCTTCCTTTAATTCGTTAAATATTGTTACTCATTATAACTAATTTGATGATATAATAAAAAACTTATTAAAAAAAAAAAAAAAAAGGATTAAAAGCATGGTTTTAAAAACCGGACCGACCGGACCGGTTCGATTGGTTGAACCGGAGACCGGTGCTTATCCGGTCCGGTTTCTTTAAAAAACCAGAATTTTAAAAGGTGACTAAAACCCGGAATCCATGGTTCAACCGGAAAAACCGCAAACCGTTACGGTTGAACCGGTTCAGCTATTTCCAAAACTCACGTTTTTTTTGTTTTTTTTTTTTGTCTTTCCCTGACCAAAATCTCATCTATTTTTTTTTGGTAAACAAAATCTCATAAACTATAACTCAAAAAAAAAATAATCTCATCAGCTATTTCGGTCGAAAAAAATAATCGGCCAGTATAGAAAATTTTAAAAAATAAAGCAGAAAAAATATGAACCCAGCTGCTTTTTCTTCTAAAAAATCAGTCATCGCCCACTCTTCTTTTTCTTCCTCTTCGTGGTCTTCTCGTTTTGCTGTTTCCATTTCTTTCTTCTTCATTTGTTTCTTTATTCTCATTTTGCTGTTTCTGTTCTTTCCTCTTCTTCCACTTCTCTGTTTTCTATCTCTTGCCTTTTGATTTTTGGGTTTTGTTTACTTTTTGGTTTATGTGTGGTATTTACTGACAGTTTCACCCTTTTTCACGTGAATCAATTTTTTTAAATTTCAATTCGTCTTTTTCTTTTTGGTGCTAATCATTGAAATTCATCTTATTGTGTTGTGTGCCATTGAAATATGATATAATAGAAAAGAAATAGTAACAGTATTTGACAAAAATAATAATAGAGTAAAGGCTTTTCATATGAATAAAACGTGATATAGAGCTAATAATTTTTTTTAAAAGAAATTGAATGAATATTAAAAAAACTAAAGTTAATTAGTTATTTTACCTTGTTCAACATTTGCTATAAAATACAAGTTCATTAAAATAATATATATATAACACAAATTCTGAAATAGTACATCGGTAGTAAGAGGTGTTGAAGTATTTTGTTCTCCTAACCAAATCGAAACGACCTCCAGTACGGTATTGATCACTTTGGTCTTTCCTCTCACATCCGCCATCTCTTTCACTTTCACGATGTCACATGTGCCTTTTTCGAAGAGAAGAGATCTTTGTCACTCTCACAGTCTCACTCTCATTATTTTGTAATGTTAATATGTTTAATTACTTACATAGTTATATTTACTTAGTTTTGATTTTTTCCGCAAAATATAAGATGTGTAAACTCATATAAAGTATTTTAAAATTTGTTATATATTTGTTAACCCAATATTATTAGTTACAAATTGTTTATATATTTATTTAATTATTTATATAATTTTAAAATTATTAATTAAATTATTTATGACGTCACTGGTTCGACCATCGGTCCGACCCAAGTCAGACTAGTGATACGGGAACCACTCCCCTTTTAGGTTCTCTCTTCGTTTCTGTTTTTAAAACCATGATTAAAAGACCATTCTATATAGTAATTGTTTTGGATACATGTAGGGGTGTAAGTGAAACCAAGAGCACCGACAAAACCGAGAGAACCGATCTGAGCCGCACCGCACTGCACCAAAACCGATCTTAATAGGTGCATGTGTATGTGCGGTTATAGGAAAACCGCACTATAAGGTGTAGGTGCATAAATCCAAAGAAAACCACACTGCACCTCACCAATTACACCCCTAGACTATGTTATACTTGTATACTAATGGTATATGCAGGTGATGTTATGTTATATTTGTATACTAATGGTATGTGAAGGCTGAGGTTAAGTTATATTTATATAAGGATAGTATATATGTGCAGGTTGAGATTGTAAATTATGATTCATTCTATGAGATGTATATGCTATAATTTTTTTCTTCTTAAATATTCAGGTTGAGATTGGAAACTATGATTTATATTTGTATGATATAGTTGGCCAAATTTTTGAGTTGTTGTAAATATGGATTTTTTGGATCCAATCCGACCCAAATGAGTTTAGCCCAAACCGCAAGACCACACCTACACCGCATCGCACCAAAACCGATTTTAATAAGTGTGGGTGCAAGTGCGTGTAATAGGAAAACCGCACTATAAGGTGTAAGTGCATAAATCCAGAGAAAACCGCACCGCACCTCACCGATTACACCCCTAAATACATGTAATATTCTATTAGAAGAATTTTTTTTTTTTAAGAAAAAAGATTAAAATCAAATATCATAAAAACAAAAAATAAAAATAAGGATCAAAATGAAAATATGCAAAACATAAGGACTAAAACTGAATTTTTGACTAGAACATAGTTTCCCTCCAATCCGATTTGGAAGAATTCTCCTTCAACCCACTAGGATCGACCCTATGAATTATGAGGCCTGAGGCGGTCCAAAAAAATAAGGCCTTATATAAAAAATAAAAATAAAAATCATTGAAAAATATCTCTACGCACGGCAAAATTACTAATTAAACTTTTATATTCAATATTCTCTAACAAATCTTGTTCAATAGATAATATAGTTAATTCATTTAATCTTTCTTGTCACATAATTGATCACAAGTAAGATTTTAATAATTTTAACTTTGAAAAACTTCTTTTAGTAGACGCGACTGTGACAGGTATAGTCAATAATATTATATATGCAATAGATGCATTTGGATACAATGTATAAAACCGGAAGGAAAAAAAATAATAAAATAAAAAATATTGGGCTTTAAAATAGATGGATCTTTTTAATTTTTTGTATTTGTCTAAAATAGATAGGCCTTTTTAATTTTTTTGTATATGGTTATATTATTTTTTATTTTTTTAGGCCTTTCAAAATGATAAGGGTTTTAAAACTTTTTAAGATGAGGCTTAATTTTGAAACTTTTTAAGATGAAGCTTAATTTTGAGGTGAAGCCTAAGACGGTTGCCCACCTCGCCCTTGCCCAGGATCACCCCCACCTCGCCCTTGCCCAGGATCACCCCTGTAATCCACTACATATCAATTAAATAAACTATCTACAAATATTATTTAGAAAAATCACATTACTCATTAAAAATTTCATATGACTAAAGGTACATATAGATGGTCTATTTACTTTCCACGTAGTGAATTAGAAAAAGATTTAATACATATGGATGGCCGATTCACTTGTCATGTATTGAATTGAAAGAAGATTCCTCCAAACTAGGTTAAAAGTAAACTATTTTCTTTTACTGAAAACATACTAAGAATTTTCCAATACTTTTCGTTAATAAATGCGAGCCATCAACTCGGCTTCAAGTATTTACAGTGGAGGATGAAGATTTAAATTATTCACAATAAACAACCATTTTTGGTTGATAGATGATTTTTGGTTGATAGATGAGGGTCCAAGAAAAGTTCCAAGTTCCAACCAATAAATGGTTTATATATAGGGATTAATATGAGACGAGTAGTCACGAATTCCTGCTCCTTCCCATCCCATCCACTCTTCCCACATGTCCCAATCAGGATCGTACATTCCTCTCATCGGCTCATTAATACCCTCATCATATGACTCATACATCTCCGATGCTGTCGATTCCTCTCTCAAATTACTCATCACAATCTGCTTAACATTACCATACAAAAACTAATCAAATTACTAATCAAAAAAAAAAAAAAAATCAAATTACACGAAAATCAATTACATAAACATACATATAGCTTTGATTGAAGGATAAAATTCTACTTCGATCATGCTTTTAATATATTTGCTATCGATGGAATATCACAATCACAGAATAGGCAATAGCCACTTTTATAATTTTAATTGTCTCCATTTAGCCAACCAATCCTAGTAAGTAACATCCTAAATAATAATAATAATAATAATAAAAATAAAAATAGTGTTATTTTCATATCATTTATTATTTCTGCATTAAAATGATATAGAAATACTAACAAATGAGATTGAGATTTCATGCAATACCTAAAATATTATATTGGTATAATTCCACTTAAAAGATTGAGATTAAAAATTAAAAAGTTAACATCTAATTTCAATCTTCAACATGATTTGATATTTAGTTAGGAAAATAGTAGATGTGTCACACAAATGTGTGGTAGGTGATAACTTCTAATCTCAATCTTTTGCATGATTTGATATTTAGTGAGGAAAATAGGAGATGTGTCACACAAATGTGCGGTAGGTGACAGTCCCATCAATATTATCAGTTCATTCATCTATGAAACCCTTTTTCCAATCTAGTCTTATAGGTATCACGAGATTCACGACACATAGAATGATCAAAATTAAGTGTGTACCATTGGTGGGACTCAATCAAATCCATATCACCTATTCTAAAAGTCTGTTTGGATAAAGTTAAAGCCACATTTTTTTTATACATTAATCAGAAAATTGACCCACCAATGATTCCTTGCATAGAAAATTGGAGTAAAAATGTTCGATTGGTCTGGTGATGGTCGGGTCATTTTTCTTTCAATATCGATATTAAAAGTGTAATGTTCGACCAAAGAATAAAATGACATTATGCCAAAAATTACTTAGGAAAAACAAAGAGAGGAGAGAGAGTAGGATTACGGTACATCATAAGCTTCATTGATTTGGTGAAACTGCACCCCACAATTGCTCCCTCTGCATACGTCCGGATGATACTGAAAAAACATATGTTAAATCAATCAGACAATGCCCCGAAAATTCTATTTGACATCAATAAGATTTAGAGAAAAAAATAAATAAAATCCCAAAATATCAAAATTTCATTAACACTAAAATCAGAAAATTCAACCTATAGCCAAGAAAGTCAACCATGCAATAAAAAGGTGCTATTACCAAATCTAAAATTTGAAAATTCAAAACAAATCAGGAAATCCCAGGATAAAATAATTTAACAAAAAATAGACAATTTTCTAAATTATTAAAAAAATAAAAAGACCTGCAAAGCAAGCTGTCTGAAAGCCTTCTTGACCTCAGATTCAGAGGCACCAGGTTGGATCCTCAAAGTCTTGTAATGATCCATCACAGAAGAAGAGGAAGCAGAACAAAACACAACCCTATTCACCATCTTCTTATTCTTTTGCCTATCTCTCAGCTTAAACCAAGAAGAAGAAGATGAAGAACCATTACCACCAATTATCCCAGCAGCAGCAGCAGCAGCCATTGTCAGCAATACAAGAACAACCCCCCCAATAGGCTAATTAAATAAAGAATTGCTCTCAAAAATATTTCTATATATATAAAAGGAAGGTTTTTGCTTGGAAATCGATCCAAGGGGAAACGGAAGTTTGAAGTTTGAAATGGTGGGTTTCTTTCAAATTCTTTGGCACTCAATAATGGATAGAACGACTTTTAAAACAGGATGAGGGAACCTTTTTTATAGATGGAATATAAGTGAGGTGGCAATGGAAGGTCCTTATCCATTGGGTCAGATTTGTGGTGTCGTATTTTTTGGAGAGGCTGAGGAGAGAGAGAGAGAGGCATCCTGTGCTTATCCATTATGGTCCTAGTCACATTTGGAGACTTTTCTTTTGTCCCTTTTGGGTTTCTTTTTCGAATATTCCATCTTTATTCGTTTATATTTCTTCTTGCCCCTAGTTTTTGCCATTTCTATTGATGCTTATTCTTAGGGGTGGCAAAAAAAAACCCAAACCCATTAGTTCACCCAAACCCACCTACTAATTGTCCATCTAAACCCACTTATTTAATAAATGGGTAAATGGGTGCTAGTCCAATTAGACCAAATTAAGTTGAGTTTAATTGGGTTGCTTATTGGGCATTAACAAAAAGCCCAAACTTGAAAAAAAATAATAATAATAAAAAATAAAAAAAAAAAAAAAAAAAAAAAAAAAAAAAAAAAAAAAAAAAAAAAAAAAAAAAATCTAAGAGGTTTTGGTCATTTTGGAGGTTCCAAGGGTATTTCAGTAATTTTTCTAAGTTTTAATTGTTTTTTTATCTTTTTATAGGCTTTAAGGGTATTTTGGTAAATATCTACTTTATTAAATGGGTTTAAATGAGTGGGTTGGGTTTTAGCTTAGATAATTGAGTTGGGTTGGGTTTAGGTAATTTCTACTTTATTAAATAGGTTTAAATGGGCTATTGGGTTTTAAAGGCCCAACCCATTTAATGCCCACCCAAACCCACCCAAACTCACCCATTGGACACCCCTACTTATTCCTTAACTTGATTATCTCATTTTTTGATGTGAGTCAAGTCTTTTTTTTAAAAAAAAATCATCTCTTTGACCAGGTTTTTGAATATATTAATGATTGTATTTTTTGTATGGAGTATTTTACAAGTTATATAAAATTATATTTCTCTATGATATTATTTTAATTTTGGTTTCTAAGGGACTCTTGATAATTATTTTGTCTCTTTTATTTACCTCCTTTACTTTTCAATTTTTCATGATTATACAAGTATACACTTAATTTTGTAACAAAAATAATACAATTAATGTATTTCATTATAGTAACATATAAATTTATAATATTATTGTTTTGCTAGACTAATGTCTTCTTAAAACAAAAAAAGTGACAGTGAGATAATTTTTATTCAACAAAGCTACGAATAAAACAATTTCATCATAATGTTGTGGTATCAAGTTGTAAATGATAGTTAATAAAATAATGTAAATTGTGGCTTATGGATCTAGATTATAACTAATAAAAATTTGTCAATCGACATTTATTGTGAAAATATTGTATTTGTAGCATTGTTTATTTTTATTGGATAAATTTTGAATAATCTACACATACGCAATATTTAAGGTCAAAATGTGATTTTCATTATTTGCATATTAATTGACTCGTGTGAAAGCCGGTAAGAAGAAGTTCAATGCGGTAGGAACTGTTGAAAAGATTCCACAATTGAGAGTCATGGTTAATAGTGTTGCTCCTAAGAGAGTAAAATTCTCTCAACCTGACAATGATACAGATGGAGGAGTGATATGTGATGATGATGAAGTGAAAGATTCTAAGGATCTTGAGTAGAGGGAGCGAGCTCCTACACTAGAGATGGTTAAGCATCATGAGAAGAGGTCTACTAGAGAATGTCGAACGGTTAATTTCAAGAATATATGGTCTTCTGATGAAGGGGAGCTAGAGAATTGGATTAAGGATATACAAGGTGAAATTAATTCTTTGAGAATGAAGGGAATCGATATTGATGAGGTTTTCTCACTTTTGGTGAAAATGATGAAGAAGCTTGAGTTTCGTGCCAACTCGGCTGGCATGGATTCTAATTGATGAGTTAGATTGAAGATCTCCTTCTTGTGGGCTGGAGGGGGAGATTGTTGGGTGCACGGCACCAAAGGGATCCAGCCTACACCAAAGCAAAGCTCAAAGGTGAGCTTGCTGGACACGTCAACTAAAACAAACTTCTATTAGAAATAAAAGTCCGCTTGGGCAGTGATGTATTGCTATAAATGCAATCCGTGTGAAGATTATTAAAGGGAGTAGCTTGTGAATTAAAAGGGCAGTGTGCCGCAGTATTGAGAGAGCAATATTGAGAGAGAGCAATCCGCAATTGAGAATTGCGAAGAAGCTGTGAGTGTGTGTGTGAGCAAAGAAAAACTAAGGAGATTTTCTTTTGCCATGAGACATACACAAAAGTAATTGGGTTTTCCTCTAGAGAATTGTTGAGTGTTAATTCCTAGAGAGATTATTATTGTATTTGGTGAGAACCTCAAGTTAGGCATAAAACTTGTGAAAAACTATTGTAATTGAGTATTATAATAGTGGAATTATTCGGAGTTTCTCTTGTAGTTTTTCCCTTCAAGTAGAAAAGGTTTTCCACTTAAATCGTTGTCTTGTGCTTATTATTTATTTCTGCATCTCATAGGTTTTAGGAATAATGTTTTATTCCCAACAAGTTCAATTGTTGACTCTCATGAAAATTGATTCCTTCATTGTTTTTAACATTTTTAAAGTTATGTTTTTCATCCTAACATGCTCCTAAGTCATATTACAATTTATCAAATTAAAAACATGTGAGAACAAAGAAGAATAATATGATCCTAAAATAAAATAAAAACTAATCTAAGAATCATACATTCATGGAAACACCGAAAGGTTGTAAATAAGAAAAGAAGTACCTCCATATGTTTGTGGAAGGAAGCTTCCTAATCCGAGTTGAGTTGATCCAACCTGAAAATTGATTCTTGAAAAAAACCGTTAAATTTGATTAAAAGTAATTAAAAATGGAATTAAAAGATTGGAAATAGATATTACAACAATGCCTTTTGTAATCTTTGAACTTTGTTAAAAGAACACACTTGTGTTCTTATTGAAAAGTCTAACTCTTTGCAAAAATTCTCTTGAATGTTGCGTAGGATTACTCTAACTAATTTTTCCAACCTCCCTGTTGAAAATGAAATGTTTTTTATTTAAAGAGGAGGCCAAGAAACCCCTCTCCCGACTTCTGGACTCATACGAGTTGTATCGGAACTCAAAAACTTAAATTCTTTCATGAAAATCCCAAAATTGTGCCACTGATTTTTAGGCTCTGACTGTGGACCCGATTTGACCCTCTAAAAGTTTGAATTTGGACATTCTCGTGATACATATGTGTAGCCCATTAAATTTCCAGCCCAATTTGAATCAACTTAATCGGATAACTGAGTAAAAAGTTATGATTAAAATATTGTGTGGTGCACAGGCTAGAATCCATATCCGATTCTTTTTATAATTTTCCACTTCTAATTGATGTAGAACTCTTCTAATTGTAATTGGGATTCCATCAATTTAATTAATTAAATAATAAATAATTTTGATATTTATTAATTAAAACAATTATTCGTTATTTAAAATCAATTAATCTTGCATTATCTTCTTGGAATTTATCTCATGCATTAATAATTATCATATTGGAGTGTTTCAACCAATAAGAATTAATTATAAATTAGTTTTAATTCAATCATTTCGAGGACCAATCAAATTAGTTTAAAAATAATCCTATGCATGTAAGCTTATGGTATTTGTTATTTTCAACTAATCAAAATTGTAATCTTTATAAAACCTTGGTTTTTTTATCCAATTTTCAATTTGAAAAATGTCATCTCATCTTTAACTCAATATTGAGCAATTAAAATACGACTTTTAATCTCTGGACCAATTTAGAATTTTTTTTGATATGTGAAATTACCATTTTATCCTTAATTCACTAAAGTATAAAAAAGTAAAATTAATAGTGGTAAACTGGGTGTCAACATCTTCCAATTTTTTTGCTAGGCAAAAAGGAGTGAGCAAATCCAGCGAGATCTTAAATAAGTTTTCAATGTTATCAAAAAAAACTCCAAGGTGAGAGAAAGAGAGTATCGGCAGCTGGCTCGAAGGGCGAAGGCTAGGGTGTGTGGCGACGCTGGGATCAAGGAGCAAAAGGCGGACCAACTGAGATTTTTGCAAAACAAAGAGAGGCTTACAAGCCTTGCGGCAAACAGAGAGATAAGAGAATACAAACAAAAAAGAGAGATAACATTAAAAAAATACCAAGAAAATGAGAGAAGTGGGGCGGGGGGGTTGGTGGGGTTCTTAAAGGGGGTGCCACACGTTTGTTTTCAAGTGGCTAGTTAATAAAATTTTTTGTTTTTATTCAATGTGATATAGAATTAGAGCCAAATTTGTCCAAAAAAAGAAGAAGTATTTTTATAGTTTTTGGGCCAAACATGTCCTTAGTGATGTTAATTTGAAAACTAAGCTGATTGAAAATCGTCTTTAAAACAAAAATTTTAGACGAAAGTCGTTTTTACAAAAGTCAATTTTCACGTGTTTTTCAAATTAAAAATAAAAATAAAAAAATAAAAACCGTGAAAATTGTCTTTTGTAAAGACGACTTTCATATAATGTCTTTTTGAAATTTTGAAAAAACACGTGAAAAATTATAAACGAAAAAGGCAATAAAAATTGTCTTTAAAGAAATACAACTTTTACGTTAAAAATCGTCTTTCACAAAGATGATTGCAATCAGTCTATTTTTCAAATTAGTATTAAAAGAGGCGTGTTTGGCCGATAAACATAGAAAAATACAAATTTTTTTTTTGGCAAAATTGGCCATAGAATTAGTCCCACGTTGAATATAAATATAATATATATTTATATTAGTTAATATATATAATAGTTGATAAAAAAATAATAATTATAATATATAAACATATCAATGAATATAAATCAACTTATATAATTATAAATAATTAATAGATTAATTAAAATTAAAATTAAATGTGTAATATAAAAAAATAATAATACAACCGGTCTATTTTTCTTTAAAGATTATTTTAACACAAAAATCACCAACTATTGATTTATTGGTATTGTTTACTTTATTTCTATAAAAAGTAGAATCTTACAATTCTACGATTCGATTCACGGAACCATTTCACTAATGCTATGTAGAATCTCTCGATTCTGATGACCAAGTGTCATAACCCCATTTTTACCCTAAAGATTTTTTCGGGAAATTCGGCACGCAAACCGAGGTGGCCCAATTACTGTAAAAACTGGCTGAAAATACCCGAACATGTGGGAAGCCATCAATCCAAGACCACGCTTCAAGGATAAGAGGATTTTGATGAGTTTGATCAGGTTTGAACAAGTTTGACCAGAGTTTGATCGAAGCCATGGCTGAGCTCCATCGAGAGTTGATTGATTGATTTACCATCATTTCGAAGAATACATGAAGATCTTCAGTTTGATAGTTCACGGGTTCGAAATGGACCTAAAATGAAGGAGTTATGGCCAAAACAGCGGAAAAAGGCCGAACACTTAGTGAAATTTTGCTAAGTACTTTTGGCATAAAAAGACCCATTTTGAAGCCGCCTTTGTGCGCAGAGTCTTCTCAATCCGCTCCATGAGTTTCCAGAAAGCAGGTATCTTTTCAAAAATAAGAATTTTACTTAAAAGCAGCTTCTTTCGGCTCGTCAAAAGCATACCTGAGTTGCCCAGAATCAACACCGGAAAATGGATCGCCAACAAGAAAACCTCTCCGGTAGCCCTTATTTCGAAACTCGTAGTTTCGCAGCTAGAACTCAGAATCACACAAGATTTGTGCTATGGGAAAGTAGACTTCGTAAGATTTCCGGAAATAACAAGTTTTCTCAAATCCGACATCGGGAGATAGGTCAACTGAACTCAGGAAAAACAACGAAAATATGCTAAAGTGCTAGAAAATTGCCAGTGACGGCTATCCGGCGTATCACCTTTGTGCATAGCGTCTTCCCAATCCTTATCATGAGTTTCTGAAAAGTTTGCGCCTTTTCAAAGAAGACAACATCATCTACGACAAGGTTCTTTCGGTTCGTCAAGAGGTTATCCGAGCTGACCGGAATTCGTACCTAAAAACTGGAAGAAACCATCCCAAATGCAGAAAACAGCCTAACTGTCCTACTTCCGGGAGCTGCAGTTTTTTGCACAGAAGTCAAAATTGCACAAGGTCAGTTTTTTTGGAAAGTAGACAGTGCATGCTTTCCATAGACACTAGTCTCGACCAGATCCAAGCACCAGAAGACCTTTAACCATCAGTCCAAAAAAAGGTGCTCAAAGGGCCAAAAACTCACCAAAATCTTGTCAAAATCAGACAAAACGCGGAGAGCAAGCAAACAAAAAAGCTCACGTAGCACTATGTTGCGTAGAGCAATGTGGAGCAGCTCCACGCAGCACCATGCTACGTGAGACTCTCTATAAATATGGCTTAAATTTTGAGACAGAGGGGAGGCAATTGGTAGAGAGATAATGAAGCTCTGTTAGGCTAGAGAGAGAAACACCCAAAAAGCAAGAGAAACTTCCGTTATAATCAAGAAAATGAGTTAGAATCCCAAGCCATTTTTGTTTCTTCCAAGCCTGGGTCCCAAACCGGTGAAGGGGCCTTTCCCGGATTCCAAGCACACCAAATC
>OU015766.1:6487941-6780210 GCA_907173295.1 Fagus sylvatica | reverse complement strand
TCACACCAATTGGTAGCGTAAATATTATTTTGCTTTCTTATTATATTTACTGCACTATCCAAATTTTAATTTTCAGGTTTTATCCTGGCTGGGTATGCTTAAATCTTTGTGGAAAGCTGAATTTTTTTTTCCTCTTGAATTCTGTCTCAGGTGATGATGCCATGAAGGCTTTGGTTGTTTTGGATTCAGTATTTTGAGCACTCTGTTGTGCATGAAACCGCCGTCGTCTTCAGCCAAGCCAAGTCTTGTAGTTCATAAAGATGAGAGCTCTGTTGGAGACAATGGGTCTGTGGGTTCAAAGTTTTATTCTTTTGATTTGCTTTATGATCTAGGATTATATTTATTTATTTTAGATTTGGATTTGACTTTGGGTTTTGTTTCTTTCACATTAAGACTTCCTAAGGTGTGTTTGCTATTTTTCTACTTGAGTTTTTTGGTGTTATCGATCTTTGTTATTGTTGCATGCCATATGTTTGGTGAAATTCCTTTAGATATGTGTTGTGTTATTATGTGTTTCAAATTTTTTGTTATTTTCCTTTTTCCTGCACTGTGTAAGAGCGCATAAAGAGGAGTGTGATCAAGTCTGATAGCCTCTCATGTGGTAGATTTTGGTCTACCTTCTGAGTCACAGATTGGATGAAGAATGAATTGTTGGCATAAAGGTTGTGTTCTTGGAATTATCATGCTAAGAAAAATGCTATGCATAAGTGAAGTATTGGTTCTTTGTGCAACACAGTTCTCTAATATTTTACCCATGGTATTTTTCCGTGGTATTTTCTAAAAGGATGTCCAATAAAAATGAAAGTTGTATTTTGTAGTAAACTTGAATCACAGTTCCATCATCCATGATGATGCAAAATGGAGGCATCACTGTCCTTACCTTTGTCCCAATCATCTGTGATTTGTTACATAAATTCCTTAAACCTGTAAACATGAATATGACCTTTTTAAAGTTGATGTTTATCATGTTTTATAGCATTTTTAACAATCCTACGGTTTTACCCTGTCTTGAGGGTGTTTGAAATTTAACTCATACACCTCTTTGTTTGTTCCACTTCCACCATTCTTCACTTGAATCAAATTAAGTAGAGTTAAATAAAATAAAAAAAATTTACGCACTAAGCATGTAAGTAGCATCGTTATCTTAGGATAATTGAGTTGAGACTTCAAACTTATAAGTTTAATGTATTTAATAAACTTTTGGGCCACCTTAGTCGCTTTATGATTCATATGAGAGTTGTAAATTTATATGTCACTATTACAATTTAATTAAAAAAAAAAAAGAGACATTTACCAATTTTAGCCTTTCCGGCTTTCCCTCATTTCCTAAAACAAAATTAACAAATAAGATAAAAGATGGTTAATTTGGGGTAGAATAGGACATGAAACCCAAAAGAGGCCACTATGCTTGAGATATTTACCAAGTTGTTAAAATACCTATACCTCTTTATAAATACTTTATGAATTATGAATAGTCTTTACCAAGACATACTTTTTTATGACAAGATGCAAGAGAGCCCCCACGTAATGAGTCTTTTTGTATCGCCTATTTACAACTATGTTATGAAATATCATTGTAACAACAAACTTTGCAATTGTTAATACAATTATAATCACCTTCATAAATCATAAGTCGTACTATAAATTTAAAATGAATTCTAGCTTCTTCTTTCTTTTCTTTTTTTCTTAATAATTCAATAGTTAATGGAGAATTTGAACCATAATTCTTCTCATAAAGGAAATCAACCTTCCTATTTATTTTTATCCTTATACGTAGGGATTTCCTATACAAACACATTTTTTTTTATATATTTTATATATGATAAAAATTCTAATCTAAACTCACACACACATATATTTTGAAAATCCTGAGGATCGAACCCACACACTCATAAATGAGTGAGGCTTTTAGGGGAGGGGGATTGCCACTAGGTCAAATGCCCAAGTGGCCAAACACAATTTATTGAGCAATCAAATTAGTTATATTTTTTTTCTCATGCATAACTCCTCATCTAACACTATCTCTCTCCAATTCAACTATATTTTCACTCATCTATTTAATTAATTCCACCATTCAATTTCTTTAAATTTATTCCACCTCATACTCTCTCTCTCTTCATCACAGGTTTGTTTTTGGTTTTTTTCTTTTTCTTTTTCCCCTTCCTCTCTTTTCTCTCTCCTTCGGCTCCTCACCTCC
Organism: Fagus sylvatica; assembly: GCA_907173295.1. NCBI lineage: Eukaryota > Viridiplantae > Streptophyta > Magnoliopsida > Fagales > Fagaceae > Fagus > Fagus sylvatica. The sequence continues at coordinate 6,778,013 of OU015766.1, read as the reverse complement.
CTACTAAAAATTCTCATTAAGTCCACACTCCGTATTAATTCGCCGGTTTCTATTTCAGAATTTTCCTTTTCAAATCCTCCCACCCCACACGAAAGTCCACTCCTATCAGATTTTATATAATGCAAGGTCTCATATGTTATGAAATCCGATTAGTCAATATATTAATGATATTTAACCTTTTCCATTTTCATATCAAATACGCCACTAAGGCACTAACGTTTGAAAAGTGGTTGTAGGTAATTAATGTTTGTCAACAATGATTATATATATATATATATATATATATATATATATATATATATATATATATATATATATATATATATATATAATAAGCTGTCAGATATAAAAAGAAAATTTTGAACGAAAAAAAAAAAAATGAAAAGAAACTGATGCCATGAAAAGAATATTATTACTTTTATTTGAATTTTAATTAAAACCGATATGCCATCAATGAAAAAACTAATTTTATTTTTCCCTTTAAAAGATCATTAAATCAATATTTGAATGAAATGTAATTCTTTCACATCTTTTCCTTCCCATTGGTTCTTCAATTGTACATTAGCTACCAAGATACAGTCAAAATTGGCACCTCTTTCTGAAGTGATTTTTTCCTCATTTTTTGTTCAATTTAGTTTTCGATTAATTTTGAATATTTTTTTATTTGCTTTGCAACTTCCTTCTATTCATGTTTTTTCTTTTTCTTTTTTTTTTTCGTAAGCGTTTTACCCATAGTTATAAAAACCGTACCGAACTGGCGGTTGAAACCTTAAACCGATGAAACCGTACAAAATTTCGGTTCGGAATGAAAGAAATACAGAAACCGATTTACCCATTGAAATTATAAAACATATCTCTTCCACTTTTGCGGTAGCTATCAAGATACCATCAAAATTGGAAATTCCTTCTAACACAAGTTTTTTTTTTTAATTTAATTTTTTTAATACGGAATACAGGTATAAATTTCCATGCATCGCACGGGTTTGCGACTATTATATTTAAAGCTTGTATATACATATCATATATAATATTATTGCTTGTATATACATATCTATATAATATTACTGGTTCCTATATTACTAGTTCATTACCCTAGGATTATAAGTATACATTCTAATATAACCTATTACATGTTTCTATGTTGAATCATGTTCATAGCCTCCATATGAATATTTCATCCCCTTAAGATTATAGCAATGAACCAACATGATATGTATATACTATAATATGTAACTCCAGTGACTTACCTTCGACGCCAGAGAATAGGGCTCAACAAAAGCTAGAGAAGCAAACTAATTCTAATGGAATGGAGGCCTCTTTATGTGTGAACACTAAATAATGGGGGGAAGATTTATATATATATATATGTACACGGCAACCTTAGCTAGGGTTTATGCCAATTTACTATAATAACCCTATTTAATATACTTATTGTCTAATTAACCCCTCCAAAATAAATAACTCTTATTTAAATTCTTTTCTTTAATATCCAATCTAATTTAGCCCACTATTGGGCCTATTTAAGAATTAAATGAAATCATCTTATACCACTTTTAAATTAAATTTTAACTATGTTTTGAAACTTAACCGGTTGAAAAATACTAATTATGTTAAAAATTTTGGGGTGTTATACCCATGACCCATAGCCAAGCTTATGTCCGAACGCACCGACGAACCTAAATCGAGAAAGAGAACTGAGAGATGGGGAGGGCTTCGAACATGAGAAAATCGAAAAGAGAAGGTGGGTTTTAATAGAAAACTTAACCTTTGCGATTTTAATTAGGGACGGCAATTGAGGGAATTAATGATGGGGAGAGGAAGAGTCGAAAAATAGAGCATTGGTGGAGGGGCGAAACGATGAGTTGGATTTAATGGGGAAGTAAAAAAATCATCTGTTTGTACTTTGATCCCATGGGAGATAAAGAGGGGGGGGAGGAGAGTTTGAGATGAAAGCGTGTGAGAGAGAACCATGGAGAGATGAAGAGGGGGGGAGAGAGAGCATTAGAGATGAAGGCGTGTGAGAGAGAAAAAAAAATGAGACGTGTGAGAGAGAGAAATAAAAAAGAGACGTGTGAGAGAGAAAGTGAAAAAGAGGGAAGGATGACATAGACTTCTGTGGGTGTAGGGATTCTGATGTGGCGGTATTTAGAAGAAGATAACAAATTTCTCTCAACTCCGCTTTTTAATTTATACTAGTCGTGGACCCGTGCTATGCACAGTACAGTTCCATTGGCTTATTATATAAAGCAATATGTATGTGTAACTTTTTTCATTTAATTTTAACATTACAAAAAGGATCCATGTTTTAACTCAAAAAAAAAAAAAAAAAAAAATGCAAAAAGGAAAACAAACAATTCATACTAATTGTATGTTCAATTAAATTCAACATCATATTATCAAAATATTACCTCAGGGAAAGAAAACAACTCAAACATCATGTTTATTTATTGTCATCGTATTTAGAAAAAAACATGAAAAGTTGAATCAAATATTTGGGAAGAATTATTGTTTTAAATATCTATTGCCTCACTTCAGCTTATTAATATATGCATTCAGGAGCTTACAGTGGGATCTATGACACAAATCCTAGAGATATATATCCAAGAGCTTCAAATGGGGAAAGAAGTTGCACAGATGCATAGGTAAAAATTGTTCTCTGCAGCCACAAACTTAGATAACAATTGATAATAGAATTTCACCTATACATTTATTAATAGAAAAAACCCAAAATAACTAAACATTCAAGACAATAACCTGATTCTCCTCGCTTGTCATCGATTCTTTAACCGTATCTACTTACTTTAGTTAGTAGATGACCAAATTAAGTTAATATATTGTAAAATACTTAGAAAATCCTAAAATTCTCTGGAGGAAATGAGGTATAATATTTCAAGTGTTGAGCTAATTTTTACAGCTTTGCCTTTCACAAAGTCACGGGAAAAAAAGAAAAATTCTCAATTTTTCAGAATAGATAACAAAGTAGTTGTTAATGTACATAGTCTCAAATCTCTTAAGATGATGTAGAATACTATCAAATTTCAATTAAGTTTCTTTGTTATTAGATTCCTAATTTTGAGATACACCAACATTTGCAATAAATTTCATTCAGCTAATAGACATATAGATAAACATCGGTCACATAAATAGCACATTATTCATAAAACCACAACAATATTTTTATACTTAACATTAAAGGCCAAAAAAAATACTAAAAACAAATTAACTTTCCCATTCCTCTAATTATAATGCATTACAAAATCAAACTAATTATAACTCCAATATATATGTCCTATTCTAGATGTAAAAGAATGATTATAGTATTTTAATCTAAAACTATTCCGACACCATTCCTTAAGAGTCTCACGGCAATTAGATAGGTGATGAGGTAATTTTAATAAATGTAGTCCTTCATATAGAATTTAAGATAATGGACGGCAGAATTTATGATTGACATCACAAAAATAGTCTAGGGGGAATATGAGTTTGTGTGATATGGCATATTTGAATATGTAGATGGATGACTTATGAAATTATCGCATAAGTTGTGAATTGTTTATGATGGTGAGACAATTAAAAACCGATCATATACAGTTATGTATGAAGATTTTTTTTTTGATAAGTAAACAGTTATGTATGAAGATAAACAATTAATGATGGCATGAGGTTTTTGAAAAAGCAAATCATAAACAATTACCTACAGAGATAGACCCCTTTTTGAAACACTATTCTGGATGAAAGATACTTCAATTTCTCTTTTTGTTTGACACAATAAAACCACTCAATTTCCAAGGGACGAACTCTCAATAAGTCCTTAATAAACATTACAATCACTTCTAATATCAACAAAATTCTAATGCACTACAAGTTCCCAACCAAATGGATCATGTGATCATCCATTTCAAATTATACTGAAGCAATCCTACATTAACATTTTTCATCTGGTTTATTTGCTCAGCGAGCAACTAACACAACCAACAAAACCTTTGTCCCAAATTTTAGGATTGGCTGCTTAGCAAACAACCATTAATTAGTAAAAAAATATTTGATCAACAACTAATGCTCATTAATATTGAAACTTACCTCTGAATAAGATTGATGAGTTCATCTTCTCCATAGGAGCTCACTGTAAGCTTGTACTCACTTTTGGCAACAACTTCAGAAGCTAAAAAATAAAAAATAGAAAAAAAGAGGTAAAATTTAAAATAATAAAATAAAAAGACATTTTCATTATTTAATCAATTTTTGTACCCTATGAGCATAACAAACAAAGACTTTTTTTTTTTTTCTTTTTTCCATTTTCTATTTAGCTTGCAACAAATGATATTTAAAATGAAGCAGAATAATTAAAAATATACAAATAATTTGGAATAAAATATAACCAAAACAGACTTTGGATTAAAATAAAAAAAACTAAAAGTCTTGCTAAAAGTTGAAATAATCAGTAAACACTTGGTACTTAAAAAAAAACAAAAACTATCCACTTGCCCAAGTTGAGGTCGCTTGGTTTCTTTTTTAGCTTCTTTAATTTTCCTAGTATGGCAATTCTTAATAAAATTTGGTTTCTGAGCTATCTTCCTAGTATGGCAATTTAAAAAATTAGGATATTGAGTACGTAAAGATATATTTTTTATTATTTTTTCTTATATTGTTATTGACATACATTTATAAAACATATATGAATTTATAGAGATATAATGAATAATAGCATAATATAATTCTTTTATAATCCCCATAAATGAGATATAATAATAGCTTATATATAGTACATCTTTTAGCTTAATATATCTTTTATAAATATAAATATAGCATAATATAGTACACCTTTTATATAGCATAATAAGTTTATAAATTATTCCCCAAACCAAACTTCAAAAATTATAAATATAAACTTTAAGAAGAAACAAAGATTTTGGTCTGATGGTGTTGGTTTGGTTATAAAGATGTTTTTTTTATTAATAAATTTCTATTGCCTTTATTAAAAAAAAATGTTAAAAAAATAATACACCTTTTATAACATCCACTCATTAATTTTGACTTTTTCACCATCTTATCTCTTCCCACGCCTATTCCCAATATCAAAAAGCATTGCAGAACAAAAAAAAAAAAAAGGGATTGAGATTTGGTGCAATAGTTAGGGCTATTGCAGATTTGGTGCAATAGTTAGGGCATGCAATCCTTTTTTAAGAGTTGAGATTGAAAGTTAAAAAGTTAACTTTAATCTCAACCCTTGGATCAACAAAATTTTTTCACAACTTTTTATGTTTTTGGTGTTTTACTGTTTTACCCTTCACTTTTTTAAGTTTTTGAACTAACTATTGCATGTGCAATAGCTAGGATCTCAATCCAAAAAAAAAAAAAAAAGATATTTGCTTTGTGGTTTTGATACGCAAGCTACCCAGGTAGAATCCGTACCCCAGCCGTACCTGATGTCGAGTCAATTTTGATGAGAGATGGATAGTATAGTAGTGAAGAGAATTTTCAAAATCACAGGGAAATTGGATTTCAAGAGACACTTTAAAAGAAAAAGTAAAGAATAATGTTTTGAGGTTTGTAAAGAGTAAAAATAAAAGAGTAATAATTTTGAAGGTTTGTAGAAAACTAATAATTAAGATTAAGAAAAATGCGATGGGAAAAAATGCATAGACTTCAGGTTCATCTACTTTATAAGAATACTACTATTAATTCAATTTTAACTCCATGTGGTTTCTCATCCCAAACCATCAATCGGAAGATTTGCAATAAAGACTTTGCAAAAACAAAAAAATAATTAAAAAAAAAATAATAAAAAAAAATAACTCAATTGATGGTTTCTCATCCCAAACCATTCAATCGGAAGAGATTGACTTTGTAACATAATTTATATAGATACTAATTTTTCTAAAGATATAAATTTCCATTGATTAATAGCATGAAATCAATAACTACACTAGAAAAATCATAAGACGACAATATACTCTCACGCAATAACGCAGCAAACAATAATATCTAATGCAATTAAGGTTTTGTATTTGATAAATCTAGGGTTCTTACATAACTATAAGAAAAGCCTGACTGAACTTATGAAACGGTTCAAATCCTAAAAGTTTCAAATCAAAAAATAATATAATAGGTATGAATAATCAATAGAAGAAATTATAAATATTGAAACACATTCATGACATTAAAAGAATCAATATTATTTTACAAAGGGGAATCCCCCTTAGTCTAAGCTAAGGTTTTAGCCTTCCATGAAAAATACTAAACAAAAATCTAAAGAAAACATTAGGGGAGAGAGGCAAAGAGAGGCAAAGAGAGACTAAGAGAGACTCTTAAATTTGACCTAATGAACCTTTAAATAGGTCTAGAAGTCCTAATAAAACTAGAATTTTCGTAGGTTTAAAATCCCAGATTTTCAAGCTTTACTTGACCATCATGTTTGACCCCTTATACGTCCGAATTAGGCATTTCTCATTAGACACAAAATTGTATCCATTTGAATCAGCTTTCCATCCCAACTTGAATCGTATCAATCCAATGTTTGAGCTGAATGTTATGGCCCAAATACGAAGACATATGCAAGCTAGAATCCTAGTACGAATTGGACTGCGATTTTTCTTTGATTCCTTGTTCTATTTGGACTCCAATTGAATTAGGCAGACCTTCTTTTACTTCATTAAGACCTACAAACATAACAAATTAAATTAACACTTCATGGGATCAATATAACTCACATAAATGGTAAATTTCATGCAATGCAATGAAATTAAAGAATTGTAAAACTTATGTGTAATTCAAAGTATTATGCATAATAATCTCATTAAATTCTCTCTAAAATATAGGTAAATAAGTCATATTTCATGACTTATCAATACCGGTATGGATACTCCTCCAAAGATGCCGTACCCGTGCTTCCTTGCCTTCTTCTTCTTCTTCTTTTTCGACTGAACTGTGGTGGATGAAGGTGAGTCATTGGCTCGAGTTATGGAGCTCTAGAATCTGCAAATCAAAATTGTATCCATTTGAATCAGCTTTCCATCCCAACTTGAATCGTATCAATCCAATGTTTGAGCTGAAAGTTATGGCAACCAAATACGTAGACATATGCAAGCTAGAATCCTAGTACGAATTGGACTGCGATTTTTCTTTGATTCCTTGTTCTATTTGGACTCCAATTGAATTAGGCAGACCTTCTTTTAGCTTCATTAAGACCTACAAAAATAACAAATAAATTAACACTCTATGGGATCAATAAAACTCACATAAAAAAATTTCATGCAATGCAATGAAATTAAAGAATTGTAAAACTTATGTGTAATTCAAAGTATTATGCATAATAATCTCATTAAATTCTCTCTAAAATATAGGTAAATAAGTCATATTTCATGACTAAATCAACCAGCTCTTCTTCTTCTACATGAACTGTGGTGGATGAAGGTGAGTCATTGGCTCGAGTTATGGAGCTCTAGAATCTGCAAATCATTTTTAAATTAGTATCTATCTTGCTTGAAGGATCAGATCTGTAAGATAGATCAAGAGAGAAAAAAAAAAAGAAAACAAACAAACAAACACACACAATATCTGCAACCAACCAAGAAAAAATCAACCACAAACCCTCAAATGTACTGGAAAAACTGAAGAAATCGGGAGGAAAAAAAGAAGAAAAAACTCACCTCAAAAGGACTTTCCAATTCTGCTTGTAATTTGGTGGCTTCTGTGGAGGTTTTGATAGAGCAATTGGAATATATAAGAAAAATAAGCCAGTGGGTCTTAATTTTAAAGGGGGCAGCAATTAAAGGAAACAATGGGGAGAGGAAGAGCCGAAAGAGCGTTAGAGACTTAGAATAGGGCTGAAATGGTGATTTGGATATAATGGGGAGAGGGAGAGCCATTTTTGTTTGATGGGAACATTAGGAGTCCAAGAGAGAGAGAGAGAGAGAGAGAGAGAGAGAGAGAGAGAGAGAGAGAGAGAGAGAGAGAGAGAGAGAGAGAGAGAGAGAGAGAGAGAGAGTAAAAAAAGAGGATAACTGTGAGTAGGAAAGAAGAATAGAGTTGATAACCAATTCTGAAGATTTTGAAGAGATAAGGGAGAGAGAGGATAACTGAAGAATTTGAAGAGATAATTGATGACAATTATTTTGATAAGGTTTTGATAGAAATTAATTGTAATGCAAATTAGTAAAGCATTAAGTATGTTAACATATGTATATAACATTGTTATTATACTAGTCTAGGGTTTCCTACTGCTTCCTATGTATTTACTATACTGTCCCTAGTTTAGGCCTATATATATTCTCTTAGTTGTATATGTTTAATTAAAATATTCAATACACAGATTATTCTCTGTCTGTTTGTGCCTCTCTCTCTCTCTCTAAAGTTAACATGGTATCAGAGCCATAAACCTAGTGGTCTACGTGTCCATTATGTCCCTCTTGAAATCCCCAAGCTAGTCGTGGGTCTCTTACTATTTTTCATTGTCTCTCACCATCTGTTCTTTGTGTACACCAACCATAAACGCGCCCACCGACGAAACCTTAAGGAATTCTAGCTAAAAAACCACCTGACGCGCCGCCATGCGCCACCAACATCTCTCGGTGGTCCATGGCTCTTCTGTCCTCTCGCCATTACTATACATCTCCGATTAACAAATGCTTAACACCACTAGATAGACCACCCTCCGATCTGCAAAACCCCAGAATTTCGTGGCCAACAGAGCTTTGACGCGTAGCCACATTCCGGCAGTAGTTCCGATGAAAAAAAAATAAAATAAAAAATACTTCAGACTCGCAAGACCCGACCAGTGAAGTGCCCTGTGACCCACGCTTGTTCTCTGAGCTGTTGACGTCAGCCCTACCTCTTATTGACGTCAACCCTAGCTAGTGTTCAAAAAAAATAATAATAAATAAAAGAAAGAAAAGCTTACTGATTTTTTATTTTTTATTTTGTCTTTTTTCAGGAATTTTCTATATTTTTTATCCATTTCTAATGGATAAAAATAAACTTCTCAAGAATGTTACCACTGTTCTCAATGGGCACAACTATGTCATGTGGTCCCAAGACATGCGCAGCTTCCTCAAAGGCCATCGTTTATGGCGTTATGTCACAAGTGAAATCCACGCTCCTATTCGTTCTAAGGATGAAGACGATACAAAGTTCACTGATCTTCTTAAAGATTGGGATTGCAAGAATCACCAGATCATAACTTGGTTTCGCCACTCTACTGTACCTACCATTCATTAGCAATTTGGTCGCTATGACAATGCTAAGGATGTTTAGGATCTTCTCAGTCATCACTATACTACTGCCAGCCTCTCTCACGAGTATCAACTTTGGGGTCTTCTTGTCAACATGAAACAAGCACCCAGACAATGGATCAATGAGTTCTTTTCTGGTATGCAGTCTATTTGGGATCAGTTGGAGCAGTCTGCCCATATTTTCAAGGATCCTATAAATGCGACAATCTTAGCTACTAAACGAGATCAGTTTCGTCTTATCCAGTTCTTGATGGCCTTGACATCTGAGTTTGAACCAGTTCTTACTGCTCTGCTTGAACAAGTCCCTCTTCCTACTCTGAAATTTGCTATGAGTTAATTTCTCTCTCATAAGACCTGTCTAAACACTCTTCAACCCCATCACTCTGATGCGGTCCTTGCTACTGCTGCTTGTCCTTCTTTCGCATCCAAGAATGGTCCGAAATACTGCAAAAACTGTCATAAGCAGTGACATTTTCTGTCTTAATGCCTTACCATCCAATGTCAGTATTATCACAAGGTTGGTTACATTGTATACAACTGTCCAACCAAGCCTCCCAAGCTAGGTCAATCAGGAATTCTTCCAAGGCCTATTAATCACTTTGTTGCTGTTGCTGCTAAAGAGTCACCCTCAGATCCCTCTCTCTCATTTGTTTTGGTTAATGAGTTAGGACCATTGGTCTTTACCATGGTCAAACAATTTTTGTCTACCTCTAATAAGGTTTCCTCTGCTGTCTCAGGTAAAACTTGGTATTTTGATTCTGCTTGTTGTAATCATATGTCTCTTGACTCTCAGTTATTTTCTTCTGTCATTCCTACTACCTATACTCCTCTTATTCAAACTGCTAATAGCTCACACATTTCTGCCAGTCATACTGGTTCTATTTCCACCCCTACACTATCTCTATCTGACACATATCTTATTCCCAACCTTACTCTTAATCTCATCTCTATTGGTCAATTATGTGAACTTGGTTTTGGCTTGTGGTTTGGTTCTTCTGGTTGTTGTATGCAAGTGTGCAGGATCCTCGGACGAATTAGGCTCTTGGGATAGGCCGTAGAGTGGGACGGATGTTCGAGCTCACTTCACTCCACCTACCTTCCACATCGCCACACCCTCCGTCTCATGTTGCCCATACTGCTTCTATTTTTCCTTTGAGTCTTTGGCATTTATGTTTAGGTCATGTGTTAGTTCAAAAACTTCGCTGTTTAATTTCTATTGGTTTCTTGGGTCAAGTCAAACATGATTCAGTTGACTGTGTATCCTGTCAGTTGGCCAAACAACTAGCTTTATCTTTTAATAATAGTGACTCTTTTTCTCATGCCTCTTTTGACTTGATTCACTCTGATATTTGGGGACCCAGCCCCACTGCTACTATAGGCAGATCTAAATATTATGCCATATTTGTTGATGATTTCTTTCGATATACATGGATCTACCTTATGCACAACCGCTCTAAATTAGCTCAAATCTATCGCACATTTGCCTAAATGATCTCCACACAGTTTTCAAAAGCCATTAAAGTCTTCCGGGGTGATAATGCCATGGAATATAAAGACTATTAATTCCTTGATTTCATTCACACACAAGGTACCATTATTCAACATTCCTGTGCAAGAACATCTCAGCAAAATGGTAAGGCTGAATGCAAACACCGTCACATACTTGCCTCTGTTAAGGCTTTCCTCATTTCTGTCTCATGTCCTGAACGTTTTTTTGGGGAAGCTGCCCTCACCACTATCTACACCATCAACCGTCTTCCATCCTCAACTCTCCAAAACGTGTCTCTCTTTAAACGTCTCTATGGTACTCCACCTTCATATTCTTCTCTTCGCGTCTTTGGTTGTGCATGCTTTATTTTACTTCATCCGCACGAACATTCCAAATTAGAACCTCGATCTTGTCTGTGTTGTTTTCTTGGGTATGGGATTGAACACAGAGGTTATCGTTGTTGGGATCCTATCTCCTAACATCTTCGCATTTCTCGTCATGTTGTTTTTTGGGAACATACCACATTCAATTCTCTATCCAAGTTTAAAACTTGTTCCACCCCTTCCTTTTTTACTAATCCATCACTGTCTTTGTTTCCTCATGATACCTCTCCAGACCCTTTTGCAGTTCTTCCTATACCTCCTGCTGATTTCCAGTTTCTCCTCTAACCCCTCCACCAGTTATGGTTCCTATCCTTGATCAGACTCCTGACCTTTCTCTTACTACTCCTCCTGCTGCTTCTCTCGCACCTCCACTAGTTGTGGATCCTATCCTTGATCAGACTTCTGACCTTCCTCTTGCTGCTCCTCCTGCTCATTCTCCAGTTTCTCCCCAAGAACCTGCATCACCCGTGGATCCTGTCACTGATCAGACTCCTCCCCTCCCCCTTCGTCGCTCTGACCGAGTAAGAGGACCTCCTGCTCATTTGCGTGATTATACTTGTTTTTCAGTTGTACTTTCCCTTCATGAGCCTCACACCTATCGTGAGGCCTATACTAATCCTCTTTGGCAGCAAGCAATGATAGAGGAACTTCAGGCTTTAGAGAAGACTCACACTTGGGATTTAGTTAATTTGCCTCGTGGTAAATTTTCCATTGGTTGTAAATGGGTCTACAAAATCAAGACCAAATCTGATGGCACTATTGAACGGTATAAGGCTTGTCTTATTGCCAAGGGATATGCTCAGGAATATGGGATTGACTATGAGGAGACTTTTGCCCCTATTGCTCGTATTACCTCTATTCGCAGTCTTCTTGCTATTCCTGCAGTTCATCAGTGGCCGCTTTCAGATGGATTTTAAGAATGCCTTTTTAAATGGTGATCTCACTGAAGAAGTCTATATACAGGCACCTTCAGGTTATTCAAACTGTCCTGACAATGTTTGCCTTCTTCGTCGCGCTCTTTATGGTCTTAAGCAAGCTCCTCAAGCCTGGTTTGCCAAGTTTAGCAATATTGTGCATCAGTTTGGCTTTTCATCTAATCCCCATGATACAACATTGTTTATCTGCCGCTCAAATAAGGATATGATTCTTCTTCTACTATATGTAGATGACATGATCATTACTGGAGATGATCACTCTGGCATTTCTGATTTCAAGCAATTCCTCCACCAACAATTTGAGATGAAGGATTTTGGTCATCTGAGCTACTTTCTAGGCCTTGAGATCTCTTCTGATTCCACTGGTTATTATCTCTCTCAAGCCAAGTTTGCCTCTAACTTGTTATCCCGTGCTGGCCTGACTGACACTAAAGTTGTTTCTACACCCCTTGAGATAAATGCTCACCTTACTCCCTTGGATGGCACACCTCTTAGTGATGCCACTCTCTATTGTCAGCTTGTTGGCAACTTAGTCTATCTCACTGTAACCCGTCCTGATATTACTCATGCTGTCCATTTGGTGAGTCAATTCTTGGCTGCTCCCCACTCTACACACTATGTTGTAGTGATTGACATTCTCCACTATATCAAAGGTACTATGTTTCATGGTATTCACTTCTCTACTCACTCTACCCTTGACCTCTGTGCTTATTCTGATACTGATTGGGCTGGAGATCCTACTGATCGCCGCTCTACTACTGGATTTTGTTTCTTTTTGGGAGATTCTCTTATTTCCTGGTGCAGTAAGAAACAACATATTGTGTCTCACTCTAGTGCTGATGCAGAGTACCGTGCTCTGGCTGATACTACCTCTAACTTCTTGCTCTTCGTTAGCTGTTGGAAGATATGGGTCTTACACATTCTTCACCGATTGTCATACATTGTGACAACCATAGTACTATTCAGATTACACATAATGATGTTTTCCATGAGCGCACCAAGCATATTGAGATTGATTGTCATCTTGTGTGTCATCATCTGTTTGCTGGCATCTTGCATCTTCTTCTAGTTAGCTCTTTTGACCAGACTGCTGACATCTTTAATAAGACTTTTCCTTCTAGTCGTTTTTGTGATCTTGTTTCCAAACTCAAGATGGCTTCTATCAGACCACCTTGAGTTTGAGGGGGGATATTAGCATATATATAACATTGTTATTATACTAGTCTAGGGTTTCCTATGTATTTACTATACTGTTCCTAGTTTAGGCCTATATATATTATCTTAGCTATATATGTTTAATTAGAATATTCAATACACAGATTATTTTTTGTTTGTGCCTCTTTCTCTCTCTCTCTCTCTCTAAAGTTAACAAAGTACGTTAGATAATCAACTAGGTTGGACATGTGAGAGAGGGTAGATGTGTGAGAGAGTGAAGGATGATGTGGAATCTTGTGGAAGTAGAAATTTTGATGTGGCAGGCTCTGGAAGAGGCAAAAAAATTTCTCTCTGCTTCAGATTTTAATTTATATTATAGATTATAGATAATGATTATTAATAATAACTCAAAGTAGTTCGAAAAAGAACGATTTGATTTAGATACTAAGATTTGTGGACTTAATAACGGGATTTATTTTCCACTAATACAAAGCATTCATATTATGATTCCTAAAGGTAGTGTTGCTTCCAAACAGACCCACACCATCCTATTCTTTCTCAAAGTCAGATCTCTTCCTCAACTATTCCAGAATTTTTTTGGTTGTTTGTTTGATAGCTTCTGTTCTTTTTTTTACAAAAGATGTTTCATGTTTCATTTTAGGTTTTCTTTCCCACGTCTGACCAGTTCACTCAACTAAAAACTTAGAATCGTTAGGTTGCTCTTGCGCATGTCTTCCAATGCTTATACTGTAAAATCAATGTCATATCCTTCATTGTCATTTGCTTGCTATTGCATGCACTAATGACCACTGCTCAGAACCAAGAGAGTCGTGGAGGAGATAAGGGGAAGAGAGGGGAATGTTATAAATGAGAGAGAGTAAAACAAAATATATGTTATAAATGATGTTTGGTGATGTGAAAATTAATTAATGATGATATTTTTTAAAACTAATAGATGATTTAGAAATCAATGGATAAAAAAGATGTAATTCTTTTGAAGTTACACATGGTATAACTTGAACCCATCTCATTGTTAAAATATTATTTGACCCTCTCTCTCTCTCTCTCTCTCTCTCTCTCTCTCTCTCTCTCATTCCACTTCTTTGGCAAAACCCACTTACTCTTGTGAGTGGGTCCCATTTCTCAACTCTTACTCATCAAACCCATCTCCACTGTTGGCCACAAGATCCTCCTAAACTGGGGCTATGGCTGTGTCTACACTGTAGTAATCACGTCAACTGCACTTCTTCACAACCCATTAACATTGACAACTCCAGTGGAAGATTACTTCTTTATGCTTCCACCTCTGGTGGTGGTGACAAAAAGTTCAATGTCATAGACACCATTTAAGGTCTAACTGAGTCGCCATGATCTTTGAACTTATCTTATTCACTTCAAAGCCAAATGTCTTCTCTATATGGAGGTTTGAGTCCACAAAGACTTTGTGGTCGAACTCTAATTCTGGAAATCCCAGATCCATCATCCTTTGAGGAGTCGGCACATGAGGGAAGGAATGGCTTACCATGTGAGATTGTTCGGAGAAAAACCACATTCTGTGATACACGACATTAGTGGGGTTCATGACATAGTTGTTGATTTCGTTCCGTTCCGATCAGAATTTGTTGTACCGGTAACCCTCCCATTACATCTCGAATAAAATTTCAGACCATTCCAGTCCATTTCGAGTAATTCCGACCGAAATGCAAGATTCGGCCGTTATGAACATATATGCCTTGTTTTATTTTTTGGGTTGTTTTTACTAAAAAATTTCACTAGTTATGGCATATAGCACTGAAAACTTTGGATTATGCATGAACTCAACCATCTGCAACCAAACTCCAAATAGAGAGTTGTTAATGGTTGTTTCCTCATCTTGGTTAGGGGATATACGCTAATGTGTATCAGGTCTTCTCTATAGTTTTTCTCTAGTTTTCTTCCTAGAGTTTTATAGGTGAAGTGAGTGACTGTCTATAGGGCAGGAGTGTAGTTTATTTGATTATTTCTTTCTCCTTTTGCACCATAGAAAGAGTAAGGGCGGGGTAATAGCAGATGAATTAGTGGAAGAATGGAGGAAGTTCTCTCTCATGGCAAATGAAGGGTCAGGCTTCACAGTAGAAGATGATGCTATGGGGAACTTGGAAGCCATTGGTGCTCATTGCCTGCTGCGGAAGCCGTTAACTGACAAGTTTTCAACAAAGAAGCATTGAAATCTACAATGCTGCGACTGTGGGGTGCAACTCAAGGGATCACTGCTTATTATATTGGACAGAATCTGTTTGTTTTTCAATTCAAGGAGGATTTTGAACGTAGAAGAGTTCTAAATGGTGCTCCATGGCTGTTTGACAATTGTCTGCTATTGCGGAAAGGTTTTGAAGGATCTAAACTTGGTCCTTAAATACAATTTACGCGATGTAGTTTTTGGGTGCAGTTTCATGGTGTTCCTCTTTCTTACATGACAAAGAAAACTGGAGAACGAGTGGGAGGTGCTTTTGGTCATGTTGAAGAGGTTGATGTCCCGGAGAATGAAGTTTGGATGGTGGGCCTTATCTGCAGGTTCGTATTAGTGTGGATATAACCAAACCAATCCCGAGAGGTAGGTTGGTTACGTTTCGTTCTCTTGGCCAAATGTGGGTTGTGTTCAAATATGAACGATTTACCATGGTTGTGTTTCCATTGTGGCATTATTGGCTATTTGGAACGAAATTGTATCTCTAAAAGTCGAAGCAATAGTAGCAGCTCAGGGGAGATGAAGCAATATTGTTCATGGCTTCGTGCTGCTGAATTGGGGCCACGGTGGAAAGATGTGAGTGGTGGTCAGTGTATGAAGCAACAGCCCTTGTCGGTGCATGCCTGTGGCGCTAGAAGTGGCACGAATTCGAAATTTGAAAATAACCGCCAAGCAAATATCTCAGAGTTTAGTTCCAGCAGGGTGCGTGAGAAACCTCAGAAAAATAAGGAGCCTACTTTGCCAGCTTATCTGGAAGTATCTCAAATGTGCGTGGAAAAGAATAGCAGTTTAGGTGAGGAGGTGGTTATCGAAGATGAAGCGGCGAATTCGAATTTTGCGCCTTCCAAGGACCAGCTTTCGAACGTGCAAAAACAAAATTCTGTTAAGAAATATCCTTAAGATAAGGATTAGTTGTTTTCGGATGTGGGGGCCAAAAAATCAGATGGGATATCTGAGATTCCTCAATAGCCACCTAATCATGCTACTGGAGATAGCGGTGGTCATGCGAAGTATGAGGTGCATGGGTTTACGGATGTGGGATCAACTAGTTCCCACACACCCACCAAGTCGCCACGTGGGGGTGAGATGGGTAATGTGGGCCCTGCAAGTTCTACAGCAGCACTAACCAAAGGAAAAGATAAGGGACAGAAGTCGTGGAAGAGATTGGAACGTGAGAAGGGGAAAGGAAGTGGTATTACGATGGGAATCTGTTTGTGGTGTTTCATGAGGCATCAGTTACCAAACGGCTCAATGGTTTCTGATGGCAATGGTGATTCAACCTTTTCTTTATCAACGAAGGCTGCTGCCCAACCCGCCGGGACCAATAAGGTTGCTATGTTGGAACTGTAGGGGGCTTGGGAACCCTTATACATTTCGTGAATTGCTCCTCTTAAACAAGGAGAAAGTTCCCCCAGTCTTGTTTCTATCTAAAACGAGACTGGATATTGATGGTGTTGAGTTTCTACATGTGAAGTTAAAGTTTTCAGGGGCATTTTTGTGTACAACGTCTGCGTACAAGTGGTGGTCTAGCTTTGTTGTGGTCGGACCAAGTGGATTTGACTATATCCATGTACTCACAGAACCACATTGATACTTATGTGACGGAGAAGATGACGGGAAAAGATTTTCGAATTACAGGTTTCTAGGGTAATGCGGAGACCCACAAATGTAAGGAATCATGGGCTTTACTTAAGCACTTGAGCTCTCTCAGTGCGGAACCATGGGTATGCATGGGGGATTTCATTTTTACAAAATTCCTTGGACACATAATGGATCTTGAAGTACTATTTCTGCATCCCCCTGACCAAATCTACATACATTAGGATTACTCGTACAAGGTTGTGGGAGAGCAATACAAGCGTCGTGCTATTAGGCAAAGCAGTGGAGTGATGCACCCTAGATGGCGAGAATCCAGTAGCTGAAAGCATCACTAGCTTATGCTCTGACTGGAGTAGCATGGGGCACGTGGAATCCCGTGTGAATCAGTAAGGACCACCTTATAGGATTTGACTATATCCACGTACTCACGGAATCACATTGATGCTTATGTGACAGAGAAGATGATAGGAAAAGGTTTTTGAATTATATGTTTCTATGGTAAAGCGGAGACCCACAAACGTAAGGAATCATGGGCTTTACTTAAGCACTTGAGCTCTCTCAGTGCAGAACCATGGGTATGCATGGTGGATTTTAATGAAATCCTTGATAATAGTGAGAGGAGGGGACGTGGGGTTCGACTGGGTTGGCAGATTGAAGATTTTCAAGAAGCAGTTGCAAATTACGAGCTACATGATATGGGCTTTACTGGGCATCCTTTTACATAGAGAAATAGGCGTGAAGAAGTTGAAGGTTTTGTTACTACTTGGCTTGACAAGTTGTTGCTTCAGCTTCTTAGCTAGAAGAGTATGATGGAGCGGTGGCCTGGTCTCTCACTTGGCTATGCTGAATTCAGATCATTGCCATGTGGTACTTTCAACTCCTACTACATCTTTAAATAGGAAAAAGAAGAAAGTGTTCAAGTTTGAAGCTATGTGAACGAAAGAAGATAAGTGTAAAGAAGTGATTGGCCAATCATGGAGCTCAATGGTGTCTGATGGTAGCCTGATGTTTCAAGTGGTTGAGAAATTAAAAGGGTGTCAGGTTTCTCTTATCGAATGGAGCAAGATCAAGTTTGGATCCTTAGCCTCCACTATAAAGGAAAAACGGGTGCAACTGTAACATGTTATGAATGAGTCTTTTGGTCATAAGTCATCAGAAATTCTAAAACTCCAGGATGAGCTCAATGATCTTTTAGAGAAGGAGGAAATTTATTGGAGACAACACTCTCGAGTGTCCTTAATGAGGGAGGGTGACAAGAATACAAAATTTTTTCATGCCTAATGTAACGAACGTAGGCAACAGAATTCTATCAAGGGCCATAGGGATGAGCAGGGAGTATGGCAGATAGAAAAAATAAGGGTGACTAATATAGCGGTGGAGTAATTTCAAACTCTTTTTTCCTCCTCCAATCCTAAACAGGGAACAATAAATGTATGTTTGGAAGGTATGGACAGGGTGATCACTGATGATATGAACAATCAGCTTCTTGAAGATTTTACTCCTACAGAGGTCTCTCAGGCACTAAAGCAAATGTATCCAACTAAAGCTCTAGGCGTAGATGGTATGTCTGCAATCTTCTATCAAACTTACTGGGATATTTTGGTCATAAGGTAACTCATGCTATTCTCTCTATTCTTCATTTTGGCTACATGCTTCGTAAGATCAACTACACCCACATAGCATTGGTTCTTAAAATTAAAAATCCTGAGATAATCACGGATTTTTGACCTATATATTTGTGCAATGTGATTTATAAGATTGCCTCAAAGGTATTAGCTAACAGGTTGAAAAAGGTGTCGCCTCTCGTGGTTTCAGAGTCTCAAAGTGCCTTTGTACCAAGTTGTCTAATCATTGACAATGTGTTGGTGGCTTTTCAAGTGATGCATTCCATGAGTCTAAAGAGAAGAGGGAGGAAGGGTCAAATGGCTATCAAGCTTGACATGAGTAAGGCGTATGATAGGGTGGAATGGGCTTTTGTTGAGGAGGTAATTCATAGGTTGAGGTTTGCAGAGGGTTGGATTAAGATGATCATGATGTGCATAAATTCAGTCTTAATTAATGGTGAGTAATGTGGTTTTTTCCAAGCTTCTCGAGGTATTCATCAGAAGGACTCTCTTTCACACTATTTTTTCTTATTGTGTGCTGAGGGTCTCTCATTCCTACTCAAAAAGGTTGTGAGGGAGAGAAAAATCACTGATGTAGCTACTAGTAGAGGGGGGCCGAAAATCTCACATCTTTTCTTTGCAGATGACTCACTTCTCTTCTGTCAGGCTACTTTGGGAAATTGTGAGCCTGTACGGAGTGTTCTTCAACAATATGAAGAGGTGTTTGACCAAAAACTTAACAAAGCTAAGACCTATATATTTTTTATAAAAAATACTACTATGGATATGCATCATAGGATTCAAGAAGTATTCCAAATACCCGAGATTAAGAATCATGAGAAGTATTTGGGTCTGCCTTCTTTTGTGGGGCGCTCTAAAACAACATCTTTGGGTGAGCTTAAGCGTAGGGTATAGAGGAAGATAAATGGGTGGAAAGAGAAATTTCTTACCAATGGTGGAAGAGAAGTTCTTATTAAGGCTGTTGCACAATCCATTCCCACCTACACAATGAGTTGTTTTAGGTTGCCTGATGGGTCGTGCAAGGATTTAAAGAATATGTTTAGTAATTTTTGGTGGGGTCAGAATGATAAGAAAAGAAGGCACATTGGATTAGGTGGAGTAAGCTTTGTAAGCCAAAGGATGTGGGTGGCCTGGTTTTCGGAGATCTCAAAATGTTCAATCAAGCCTTGTTGGCAAAATAGGGATGACGATTAATTCAACAACCAAATTCTCTGATTAGTCATGTATATAAGGAAAAATATTTCTTTGGGACTACTTTTTTGGAGGCTCGGTTGGGGCATCGACCCTCTTACGCTTGGAGGAGCATTGCTTCGGCCAGAAATGTTTTGAAGATGGGTTTGTGATGGCACATTAGGGATGGAAGACAAGTGAGGTTATTAGAAGATTTGTGCCTCCCATTATCAGATCCTTTCTGTTGCTTCTCGTTTCAAGAGAGTTTGGATAAGGATGAGAGAGTTTCATTATTAATAGATGATTCCACTTGGAGGTGGGATAAAGAAGTAGTTTGTGAGTTTTTCTCTCCTTTGGAAGCTGATGTGATTTGTTCTATTCCACTCATCTAGATCAAAACCTGATAGATTATTTTGGGATGGATCAAAATCTGGGTTATTCTCGGTAAAAAGTGCATACTATCTTCAAGCACATCAACAAGCGCAAGGTGTGGAGGGAGAGAGTTCGGTGATGGGGGGAGAAAAAGTTTTGGAAATTTCTATGGTCACTATCTCTTCCTCTTAAGGTTAAAGTTTTTATTTGGAAAGCTTTTTTTTTTGGGTATTTTTCCTACCTATGAGTTACTATGGCATCAACATATGAGAAAGGATGGGTTATGTTACTGCTACAAACAAGACACGAAATCCGTCTCACATGTGGTTGCAACCTAATTTGAATATGCAAAAATGGGATCGTTCTATGCATTGTTTTTTCGATCTTATGGCATATGTTTAGGCTGGATTGACAGATTCATGAGTGTTCCAATTGCATTGATTTCTTCATTTGGGACCAGCGCAATAAGGTGATTCATTAGCGTTCCAGTTACAATCCATTTGCGATGATCAAATGTGCAAAAGCTCTACATAAGGATTACCAAGTGGGGATTCATCTCTGTATTCCAACATCTCATATGGAGGAGGCGTGTCAAGCTCCATCGCAAAGTGAAGTGATTTGGCAGCCTCCTCTAGAAGGCTGGTATAAGATAAATTGGACTATGAGCATGGATCCTTTATCCAAGGTTGGGTGGCTAGGAGTCCTGGTTCATGATCATGCGCGTCGGGTTATGGCAGCTAGCGTGGATCAGTTAATGGCTCTCCCTCGAGGTGTTCATCAAGGTATTGGTCCAATGATCCAGGTTTTAACCTTTGCAGTGGAGATGGGGTTTTTGGACGTGGTATTGGATGGACCTTTCGTACAATTTTTACGGGATGTGTCGAGCAGGTCTCAAGAGCCCGCAATTGCAAATTTGTGGATTGAAGACATCAACGTGTTGACACAAACACTTCGTCGTTTCATGGTGTCGCCTGTCACCCCTGAGTCCAACCATGTTGTGGTAGTGTAGGCTAAATATGGATCTCTGAGTAATAGGGAGAGGGTTTGGATTGATGAAGTTCTTTTTTTAATCTTTTTTGCATCTCTGTATTTTGGTTGTTTTATTAATAAAATTTTCTACTACGTTTATAAAAAAATAAATAAATAAATAAAACTCCAAATAGAGAGAGAGAGAGAGAGAGAATCTACCATTTGATGTGAGTTGGCCGAGAGAGAAGCTAAGATTGGGAGTATGGGAGCAACAAAGTGTGATGAAGAGGAAGGGCATATTTGTGGTAACCCCGAAATGGTACGTCGGAATAGACTAATACCGAAATATTTTGTACCAATGGACAAACTTGATCACTGGAATAGAATTGACAACTTTGTCTTCATTATCAAAACCTCTTCACTAACAACAAAATCACTTATCTCAATCTCTCTCTTTGGACTTTCTTTTCTCTCTCTCTCTCTCATTGTTGGTGATGTTGTCAAGTGTGAGTTTTCAGTTTTTGTTCTTTGCAAAGGTTTAGGGTTTAGATTTGAGAATGGATGTTTGATGAGAAAGGGTGAGAGAAGGAAATTGATGGTGGTGGTGGGTTTGGGTGATGGAGCCAAAACTCCATACCAATCTAATGATGATTCCACCTAGCTCTATTTTTCCCATATATAGTAGACAAAAAGATTTTTTTTTTCTTTAAACTATGGTCCTAAAGGCTCCACCTAACTTCATCCTCTTTCACCCAAAAAGATAAATAATAATAATAATAATAATAATAATAATAATAATCCTACGGGCTGGTGTGAATTTTGGAGGAAAGGATGAAAAAGGTGAAAAAAGGGGGAAGAAATTTTGGTCTTTATTAAGTGTTTTTTGTTATAAAATAAAAGAAGTAAATAAGAAAAGACAAATAAATGTGAGAATGAAATAACTGAAGATTTTCTTCAAATGATCATTTACGTAATACTATCATTCGGATACAAAATTGTATGTAACGTTGCAATTGAAAGGTTCCTATTTATAGATCTTCATGAGAGCATTGAAGGCCGCATTGAACAAATTACTGCCTCTAGGGGCCACACTATATTGCAACAATTTACAACTTTGGTTTAAGCCCCTAATTGGTGATGGAGTATCATATATCAGGCATCCACCTGTTGTGAGAGAGAAGTCATATATGTAAGGGGAAAGTCATATATGTCAGACGTAAGAAATCCTTTTTCCTAATTGGCTGGCGAAATGCCAAGGCACGTTGCCCAAAGCCACATGCATTTCTGACATTTTTTATCGTTTTTATCTTCTTTTTTTTTTTTTTTTTTTTTCTAACACAAATAGTGAAAAATAAAAATATTTGGCACATGCATTTTTAACATTTTTTTAATTGTTTTTATCCTTTTTTTTTTAACACAAATAATGAAAAATAACAATATTTTTATGACAAATTACGGATAGTATTATTGTGGTATACCCTTAAACATAAAGAATTAATCTCTATTGTAGTATACCCTTAAACATAAAGAATTAATCTATATTGTAGTTTTTATTTTGTAACACTTACCTTCCTTTAATTCGTTAAATATTGTTACTCATTATAACTAAATTTGATGATATAATAAATAAACTTATTATAAAAAAAAAAAAAAAAAGGATTAAAAGCATGGTTTTAAAAACCGGACCGACCGGACCGGTCCGATTGGTTGAACCGGAGACCGGTGCTTAATCCGGTCCGGTTTCTTTAAAAAACCAGAAAATTTGAAAAAGTGACTAAAACCCGGAATCCGGTGGTTCAATCGGAAAAACCGCAAACCGTTACGGTTGAACCGGTTCAGCTATTTCCAAAACTCACCATGTTTTTTTTTTGTTTTTTTTTTTTTTCTTCCCTGACCAAAATCTCATCTATTTTTTTTTGGTAAACAAAATCTCATAAACTATAACTCAAAAAAAAAAAAATCTCATCAGCTATTTCGGTCGAAAAAAATAATCGGCCAGTATAGAAAATTTTAAAAAATAAAGCAGAAAAAATATGAACCCAGCTGCTTTTTCTTCTAAAAAATCAGTCATCGCCCACTCTTCTTTTTCTTCTTCTTCGTGGTCTTCTCGTTTTGCTGTTTCCATTTCTTTCTTCTTCATTTGTTTCTTTATTCTCATTTTGCTGTTTCTGTTCTTTCCTCTTCTTCCACTTCTCTGTTTTCTATCTCTTGCCTTTTGATTTTTGGGTTTTGTTTACTTTTTGGTTTATGTGTGGTATTTACTTACACTTTCACCCTTTTTCACGTGAATCAATTTTTTTAAATTTCAATTCATCTTTTTCTTTTTGGTGCTAATCATTGAAATTCATCTTATTGTGTTGTGTGCCATTGAAATATGATATAATAGAAAAGAAATAGTAAAAGTATTTGACAAAAATAATAATAGAGTAAAGGCTTTTCATATGAATAAAATGTGATATAGAGCTAATAATTTTTTTTAAAAGAAATTGAATGAATATTAAAAAAACTAAAGTTAATTAGTTATTTTACCTTGTTCAACATTTGCTATAAAATACAAGTTCATTAAAATAATATATATATAACACAAATTCTGAAATAGTACATCGGTAGTAAGAGGTGTTGAAGTATTTTGTTCTCCTAACCAAATCGAAACGACCTCCAGTACGGTATTGATCACTTTGGTCTTTCCCTCTCACATCCGCCATCTCTTTCACTTTCACGGTCTCACATGTGCCTTTTTCGAAGAGAAGAGATCTTTGTCACTCTCACAGTCTCACTCTCATTATTTTGTAATGTTAATATGTTTAATTACTTACATAGTTATATTTACTTAGTTTTGATTTTTTCCGCAAAATATAAGATGTGTAAACTCATATAAAGTATTTTAAAATTTGTTATATATTTGTTAACCCAATATTATTAGTTACAAATTGTTTATATATTTATTTAATTATTTATATAATTTTAAAATTATTAATTAAATTATTTATGATGTCACTGGTTCGACCATCGGGTCGGACCAGTGATATGGGAACCACTCCCCTTTTAGGTTCTCTCTTCGGTTCTGTTTTTAAAACCATGATTAAAAGACCATTCTATATAGTAATTGTTTTGGATACATGTAGGGGTGTAAGTGAAACCGAGAGCACCGACAAAACCGAGAGAACCGATCTGAGCCGCACCGCACTGCACCAAAACCGATCTTAATAGGTGCATGTGTATGTGCGGTTATAGGAAAACCGCACTATAAGGTGTAGGTGCATAAATCTAAAGAAAACCACACTGCACCTTACCAATTACACCCCTAGACTATGTTATACTTGTATACTAATGGTATATGCAGGTGATGTTATGTTATATTTGTATACTAATGGTATGTGAAGGCTGAGGTTAAGTTATATTTATATAAGGATAGTATATATGTGCAGGTTGAGATTGTAAATTATGATTCATTCTATGAGATGTATATGCTATAATTTTTTTCTTCTTAAATATTCAGGTTGAGATTGGAAACTATGATTTATATTTGTATGATATAGTTGGCCAAATTTTTGAGTTGTTGTAAATATGGATTTTTTGGATCCAATCCGACCCAAATGAGTCTAGCCCAAACCGCAAGACCACACCTACACCGCATCGCGCCAAAACCGATCTTAATAGGTGTGAGTGCAAGTGCGTGTAATAGGAAAACCGCACTATAAGGTGTAAGTGCATAAATCCAGAGAAAACTGTACCGCACCTCACCGATTACACCCCTAAATACATGTAATATTCTATTAGAAGAATTTTTTTTTTTTAAGAAAAAAGATTAAAATCAAATATCATAAAAACAAAAAATAAAAATAAGGATCAAAATGAAAATATGCAAAAACATAAGGACTAAAACTGAATTTTTGACTAGAACATAGTTTCCCTCTAATCCGGTTTGGAAGAATTCTCCTTCAACCCACCAGGGTCGGCCCTGTGAATTATGAGACCTGAGGTGGTCCAAAAAAATAAGGCCTTATATAAAAAATAAAAATAAAAATCATTGAAAAATATCTCTACGCACGGCAAAATTACTAATTAAATTTTTATATTCAATATTCTCTAATAAATCTTGTTCAATAGATAATATGGTTAATTCATTTAATCTTTCTTGTCACATAATTGATCACAAGTAAGATTTTAATAATTTTAACTTTGAAAAGCTTCTTTTAGTAGACGCGACTGTGACAGGTATAGTCAATAATATTATATATGCAATAAATGCATTTGGATATACAATGTATAAAATCGGAAGGAAAAAGAAATAATAAAATAAAAAATATTGGGCTTTAAAATAGATGGATCTTTTTAATTTTTTGTATTTGTCTAAAATAGATAGGCCTTTTTAATTTTTTTGTATATGGTTATATTATTTTTTATTTTTTTAGGCCTTTCAAAATGATAAAGGGTTTAAAACTTTTTAAGATGAGGCTTAATTTTGAAACTTTTTAAGATGAAGCTTAATTTTGAGGTGAAGCCTGAGACGGTTGCCCACCTCGACCCTTGCCTAGGATCACCCCCACCTGCCCTTGCCCAGGATCACCCCTGTAATCCACTACATATCAATTAAATAAACTATCTACAAATATTATTTAGAAAAATCACATTACTCATTAAAAATGTTCATATGACTAAAGGTACATATAGATGGTCTATTTACTTTCCACGTAGTGAATTAGAAAGAAGATTTAATACATATGGATGGTCCGATTCACTTGTCATGTATTGAATTGAAAGAAGATTCCTCCAAACTAGGTTAAAAGTAAACTATTTTCTTTTACTGAAAACATACTAAGAATTTTCCAATACTTTTCGTTAATAAATGCGAGCCATCAACTCGGCTTCAAGTATTTACAGTGGAGGATGAAGATTTAAATTATTCACAATAAACAACCATTTTTGGTTGATAGATGATTTTTGGTTGATAGATGAGGGTCCAAGAAAAGTTCCAAGTTCCAACCAATAAATGGTTTATATATAGGGATTAATATGAGACGAGTAGTCACGAATTCCTGCTCCTTCCCATCCCATCCACTCTTCCCACATGTCCCAATCAGGATCGTACATTCCTCTCATCGGCTCATTAATACCCTCATCATATGACTCATACATCTCCGATGCTGTCGATTCCTCTCTCAAATTACTCATCACAATCTGCTTAACATTACCATACAAAAACTAATCAATTACTAATCAAAAAAAAAAAAAAAAAAACCTTCAAATTACACGAAAATCAATTACATAAACATACATATAGCTTTGATTGAAGGATAAAATTCTACTTCGATCATGCTTTTAATATATTTGCTATCGATGGAATATCACAATCACAGAATAGGCAATAGCCACTTTTATAATTTTAATTGTCTCCATTTAGCCAACCAATCCTAGTAAGTAACATCCTAAATAATAATAATAATAATAATAAAAATAAAAATAGTGTTATTTCCATATCATTTATTATTTCCACATTAAAATGATATAGAAATACTAACAAATGGGATTGAAATCTCATGCAATATCTAGAATATTGTATTGATGTAATTCCAGTTAAAAGATTGAGATTAAAATTTAAAAAGTTAACATCTAATTTCAATCTTCAACATGATTTGATATTTAGTTAGGAAAATAGTAGATGTGTCACACAAATGTGTGGTAGGTGATAACTTCTAATCTCAATCTTTTGCATGATTTGATATGTAGTGAGGAAAATAGGAGATGTGTCACACAAATGTGCGGTAGGTGACAGTCCCATCAATATTATCAGTTCATTCATCTATGAAACCCTTTTTCCAATCTAGTCTTATAGGTATCACGAGATTCACGACACATAGAATGATCAAAATTAAGTGTGTACCATTGGTGGGACTCAATCAAATCCATATCACCTATTCTAAAAGTCTGTTTGGATAAAGTTAAAGCCACATTTTTTTTATACATTAATCAGAAAATTGACCCACCAATGATTCCTTGCATAGAAAATTGGAGTAAAAATGTTCGATTGGTCTGGTGATGGTCGGGTCATTTTTCTTTCAATATCGATATTAAAAGTGTAATGTTCGACCAAAGAATAAAATGACATTATGCCAAAAATTACTTAGGAAAAACAAAGAGAGGAGAGAGAGTAGGATTACGGTACATCATAAGCTTCATTGATTTGGTGAAACTGCACCCCACAATTGCTCCCTCTGCATACGTCCGGATGATACTGAAAAAACATATGTTAAATCAATCAGACAATGCCCCGAAAATTCTATTTGACATCAATAAGATTTAGAGAAAAAAATAAATAAAATCCCAAAATATCAAAATTTCATTAACACTAAAATCAGAAAATTCAACCTATAGCCAAGAAAGTCAACCATGCAATAAAAAGGTGCTATTACCAAATCTAAAATTTGAAAATTCAAAACAAATCAGGAAATCCCAGGATAAAATAATTTAACAAAAAATAGACAATTTTCTAAATTATTAAAAAAATAAAAAGACCTGCAAAGCAAGCTGTCTGAAAGCCTTCTTGACCTCAGATTCAGAGGCACCAGGTTGGATCCTCAAAGTCTTGTAATGATCCATCACAGAAGAAGAGGAAGCAGAACAAAACACAACCCTATTCACCATCTTCTTATTCTTTTGCCTATCTCTCAGCTTAAACCAAGAAGAAGAAGATGAAGAACCATTACCACCAATTATCCCAGCAGCAGCAGCAGCAGCCATTGTCAGCAATACAAGAACAACCCCCCCAATAGGCTAATTAAATAAAGAATTGCTCTCAAAAATATTTCTATATATATAAAAGGAAGGTTTTTGCTTGGAAATCGATCCAAGGGGAAACGGAAGTTTGAAGTTTGAAATGGTGGGTTTCTTTCAAATTCTTTGGCACTCAATAATGGATAGAACGACTTTTAAAACAGGATGAGGGAACCTTTTTTATAGATGGAATATAAGTGAGGTGGCAATGGAAGGTCCTTATCCATTGGGTCAGATTTGTGGTGTCGTATTTTTTGGAGAGGCTGAGGAGAGAGAGAGAGAGGCATCCTGTGCTTATCCATTATGGTCCTAGTCACATTTGGAGACTTTTGTTTTGTCCCTTTTGGGTTTCTTTTTCGAATATTCCATCTTTATTCGTTTATATTTCTTCTTGCCCCTAGTTTTTGCCATTTCTATTGATGCTTATTCTTAGGGGTGGCAAAAAAAAACCCAAACCCATTAGTTCACCCAAACCCACCTACTAATTGTCCATTATCTCATTTTTTGAGTTTAATTGTGCTTATTGGGCATCAACAAAAAGCCCAAACTCTTTTTTTTTTTTTTTTTAAAATCATCTCTTTGACCTTTATTAAATGGTTTTTGAATATATTACTTTATTAAATGATTATTGTATTTTGCCCACCCAAACCCACCCATTGACACCCCTATTATTCCTTAACTTGATTATCTCATTTTTTGAGTATTTTTTTTTTACATCTCTTTGAGTTATATAAAATTATTTTTTGTATGGAGTTTTTACTTATATAAAATTATATTTCTATGATATTATTTTAATTTTGGTTTCTAAGGGACTCTTGATAATTATTTTGTCTCTTTTATTTACCTCCTTTACTTTTCAATTTTTCATGATTATACAAGTATACACTTAATTTTGTAACAAAAATAATACAATTAATGTATTTCATTATAGTAACATATAAATTTATAATATTATTGTTTTGCTAGACTAATGTCTTCTTAAAACAAAAAAAGTGACAGTGAGATAATTTTTATTCAACAAAGCTACGAATAAAACAATTTCATCATAATGTTGTGGTATCAAGTTGTAAATGATAGTTAATAAAATAATGTAAATTGTGGCTTATGGATCTAGATTATAACTAATAAAAATTTGTCAATCGACATTTATTGTGAAAATATTGTATTTGTAGCATTGTTTATTTTTATTGGATAAATTTTGAATAATCTACACATACGCAATATTTAAGGTCAAAATGTGATTTTCATTATTTGCATATTAATTGACTCGTGTGAAAGCCGGTAAGAAGAAGTTCAATGCGGTAGGAACTGTTGAAAAGATTCCACAATTGAGAGTCATGGTTAATAGTGTTGCTCCTAAGAGAGTAAAATTCTCTCAACCTGACAATGATACAGATGGAGGAGTGATATGTGATGATGATGAAGTGAAAGATTCTAAGGATCTTGAGTAGAGGGAGCGAGCTCCTACACTAGAGATGGTTAAGCATCATGAGAAGAGGTCTACTAGAGAATGTCGAACGGTTAATTTCAAGAATATATGGTCTTCTGATGAAGGGGAGCTAGAGAATTGGATTAAGGATATACAAGGTGAAATTAATTCTTTGAGAATGAAGGGAATCGATATTGATGAGGTTTTCTCACTTTTGGTGAAAATGATGAAGAAGCTTGAGTTTCGTGCCAACTCGGCTGGCATGGATTCTAATTGATGAGTTAGATTGAAGATCTCCTTCTTGTGGGCTGGAGGGGGAGATTGTTGGGTGCACGGCACCAAAGGGATCCAGCCTACACCAAAGCAAAGCTCAAAGGTGAGCTTGCTGGACACGTCAACTAAAACAAACTTCTATTAGAAATAAAAGTCCGCTTGGGCAGTGATGTATTGCTATAAATGCAATCCGTGTGAAGATTATTAAAGGGAGTAGCTTGTGAATTAAAAGGGCAGTGTGTCCGCAGTATTGAGAGAGCAATATTGAGAGAGAGCAATCCGCAATTGAGAATTGCGAAGAAGCTGTGAGTGTGTGTGTGAGCAAAGAAAAACTAAGGAGATTTTCTTTTGCCATGAGACATACACAAAAGTAATTGGGTTTTCCTCTAGAGAATTGTTGAGTGTTAATTCCTAGAGAGATTATTATTGTATTTGGTGAGAACCTCAAGTTAGGCATAAAACTTGTGAAAAACTATTGTAATTGAGTATTATAATAGTGGAATTATTCGGAGTTTCTCTTGTAGTTTTTCCCTTCAAGTAGAAAAGGTTTTCCACTTAAATCGTTGTCTTGTGCTTATTATTTATTTCTGCATCTCATAGGTTTTAGGAATAATGTTTTATTCCCAACAAGTTCAATTGTTGACTCTCATGAAAATTGATTCCTTCATTGTTTTTAACATTTTTAAAGTTATGTTTTTCATCCTAACATGCTCCTAAGTCATATTACAATTTATCAAATTAAAAACATGTGAGAACAAAGAAGAATAATATGATCCTAAAATAAAATAAAAACTAATCTAAGAATCATACATTCATGGAAACACCGAAAGGTTGTAAATAAGAAAAGAAGTACCTCCATATGTTTGTGGAAGGAAGCTTCCTAATCCGAGTTGAGTTGATCCAACCTGAAAATTGATTCTTGAAAAAAACCGTTAAATTTGATTAAAAGTAATTAAAAATGGAATTAAAAGATTGGAAATAGATATTACAACAATGCCTTTTGTAATCTTTGAACTTTGTTAAAAGAACACACTTGTGTTCTTATTGAAAAGTCTAACTCTTTGCAAAAATTCTCTTGAATGTTGCGTAGGATTACTCTAACTAATTTTTCCAACCTCCCTGTTGAAAATGAAATGTTTTTTATTTAAAGAGGAGGCCAAGAAACCCCTCTCCCGACTTCTGGACTCATACGAGTTGTATCGGAACTCAAAAACTTAAATTCTTTCATGAAAATCCCAAAATTGTGCCACTGATTTTTAGGCTCTGACTGTGGACCCGATTTGACCCTCTAAAAGTTTGAATTTGGACATTCTCGTGATACATATGTGTAGCCCATTAAATTTCCAGCCCAATTTGAATCAACTTAATCGGATAACTGAGTAAAAAGTTATGATTAAAATATTGTGTGGTGCACAGGCTAGAATCCATATCCGATTCTTTTTATAATTTTCCACTTCTAATTGATGTAGAACTCTTCTAATTGTAATTGGGATTCCATCAATTTAATTAATTAAATAATAAATAATTATATATTTATTAATTAAAACAATTATTCGTTATTTAAAATCAATTAATCTTGCATTATCTTCTTGGAATTTATCTCATGCATTAATAATTATCATATTGGAGTGTTTCAACCAATAAGAATTAATTATAAATTAGTTTTAATTCAATCATTTCGAGGACCAATCAAATTAGTTTAAAAATAATCCTATGCATGTAAGCTTATGGTATTTGTTATTTTCAACTAATCAAAATTGTAATCTTTATAAAACCTTGGTTTTTTTATCCAATTTTCAATTTGAAAAATGTCATCTCATCTTTAACTCAATATTGAGCAATTAAAATACGACTTTTAATCTCTGGACCAATTTAGAATTTTTTTTGATATGTGAAATTACCATTTTATCCTTAATTCACTAAAGTATAAAAAAGTAAAATTAATAGTGGTAAACTGGGTGTCAACATCTTCCAATTTTTTTGCTAGGCAAAAAGGAGTGAGCAAATCCAGCGAGATCTTAAATAAGTTTTCAATGTTATCAAAAAAAACTCCAAGGTGAGAGAAAGAGAGTATCGGCAGCTGGCTCGAAGGGCGAAGGCTAGGGTGTGTGGCGACGCTGGGATCAAGGAGCAAAAGGCGGACCAACTGAGATTTTTGCAAAACAAAGAGAGGCTTACAAGCCTTGCGGCAAACAGAGAGATAAGAGAATACAAACAAAAAAGAGAGATAACATTAAAAAAATACCAAGAAAATGAGAGAAGTGGGGCGGGGGGGTTGGTGGGGTTCTTAAAGGGGGTGCCACACGTTTGTTTTCAAGTGGCTAGTTAATAAAATTTTTTGTTTTTATTCAATGTGATATAGAATTAGAGCCAAATTTGTCCAAAAAAAGAAGTATTTTTATAGTTTTTGGGCCAAACATGTCCTTAGTGATGTTAATTTGAAAACTAAGCTGATTGAAAATCGTCTTTAAAACAAAAATTTTAGACGAAAGTCGTTTTTACAAAAGTCAATTTTCACGTGTTTTTCAAATTAAAAATAAAAATAAAAAAATAAAAACCGTGAAAATTGTCTTTTGTAAAGACGACTTTCATATAATGTCTTTTTGAAATTTTGAAAAAACACGTGAAAAATTATAAACGAAAAAGGCAATAAAAATTGTCTTTAAGAAAGACAACTTTTACGTTAAAAATCGTCTTTCACAAAGATGATTGCAATCAGTCTATTTTTCAAATTAGTATTAAAAGAGGCGTGTTTGGCCGATAAACATAGAAAAATACAAATTTTTTTTTTGGCAAAATTGGCCATAGAATTAGTCCCACGTTGAATATAAATATAATATATATTTATATTAGTTAATATATATAATAGTTGATAAAAAAATAATAATTATAATATATAAACATATCAATGAATATAAATCAACTTATATAATTATAAATAATTAATAGATTAATTAAAATTAAAATTAAATGTGTAATATAAAAAAATAATAATACAACCGGTCTATTTTTCTTTAAAGATTATTTTAACACAAAAATCACCAACTATTGATTTATTGGTATTGTTTACTTTATTTCTATAAAAAGTAGAATCTTACAATTCTACGATTCGATTCACGGAACCATTTCACTAATGCTATGTAGAATCTCTCGATTCTGATGACCAAGTGTCATAACCCCATTTTTACCCTAAAGATTTTTTCGGGAAATTCGGCACGCAAACCGAGGTGGCCCAATTACTGTAAAAACTGGCTGAAAATACCCGAACATGTGGGAAGCCATCAATCCAAGACCACGCTTCAAGGATAAGAGGATTTTGATGAGTTTGATCAGGTTTGAACAAGTTTGACCAGAGTTTGATCGAAGCCATGGCTGAGCTCCATCGAGAGTTGATTGATTGATTTACCATCATTTCGAAGAATACATGAAGATCTTCAGTTTGATAGTTCACGGGCTCGAAATGGACCTAAAATGAAGGAGTTATGGCCAAAACAGCGGAAAAAGGCCGAACACTTAGTGAAATTTTGCTAAGTACTTTTGGCATAAAAAGACCCATTTTGAAGCCGCCTTTGTGCGCAGAGTCTTCTCAATCCGCTCCATGAGTTTCCAGAAAGCAGGTATCTTTTCAAAAATAAGAATTTTACTTAAAAGCAGCTTCTTTCGGCTCGTCAAAAGCATACCTGAGTTGCCCAGAATCAACACCGGAAAATGGATCGCCAACAAGAAAACCTCTCCGGTAGCCCTTATTTCGAAACTCGTAGTTTCGCAGCTAGAACTCAGAATCACACAAGATTTGTGCTATGGGAAAGTAGACTTCGTAAGATTTCCGGAAATAACAAGTTTTCTCAAATCCGACATCGGGAGATAGGTCAACTGAACTCAGGAAAAACAACGAAAATATGCTAAAGTGCTAGAAAATTGCCAGTGACGGCTAT
Source organism: Fagus sylvatica (assembly GCA_907173295.1). NCBI lineage: Eukaryota > Viridiplantae > Streptophyta > Magnoliopsida > Fagales > Fagaceae > Fagus > Fagus sylvatica. The sequence continues at coordinate 6,744,448 of OU015766.1, read as the reverse complement.
CCGGCGTATCACCTTTGTGCATAGCGTCTTCCCAATCCTTATCATGAGTTTCTGAAAAGTTTGCGCCTTTTCAAAGAAGACAACATCATCTACGACAAGGTTCTTTCGGTTCGTCAAGAGGTTATCCGAGCTGACCGGAATTCGTACCTAAAAACTGGAAGAAACCATCCCAAATGCAGAAAACAGCCTAACTGTCCTACTTCCGGGAGCTGCAGTTTTTTGCACAGAAGTCAAAATTGCACAAGGTCAGTTTTTTTGGAAAGTAGACAGTGCATGCTTTCCATAGACACTAGTCTCGACCAGATCCAAGCACCAGAAGACCATTAACCATCAGTCCAAAAAAAGGTGCTCAAAGGGCCAAAAACTAACCAAAATCTTGTCAAAATCAGACAAAACGCGGAGAGCAAGCAAACAAAAAAGCTCACGTAGCACTATGTTGCGTAGAGCAATGTGGAGCAGCTCCACGCAGCACCATGCTACGTGAGACTCTCAATAAATATGGCTCAAATTTTGAGACAGAGGGGAGGCAATTGGTAGAGAGATAATGAAGCTCTGTTAGGCTAGAGAGAGAAACACCCAAAAAGCAAGAGAAACTTCGTTATAATCAAGAAAATGAGTTAGAATCCCAAGCCATTTTTGTTTCTTCCAAGCCTGGGTCCCAAACCGGTGAAGGGGCCTTTCCCGGATTCCAAGCACACCAAATCCGGGACCCTTGGGTCAAGTTATTCGTTCCTAAGCCGAAATGCCGTCCAAATTTCTAGAAATCTAGGCTCGATCCTCGCCACTTTGTGGAAGCGCCGTTGGATTCTCGACTCTTCATGACCTATTTTCCCACCACTACGCGGAAGCGCTACCCAATTCTCAACTCTACACTAGGTGAGTTTCTATGGTGAGTTCTTAATTATGAATATGCCATGATTAGGTAACCTTTATGATTAAGTATCTAAATTTTCCTATTCTATTATGCTTGTATCATTTCTAGCATCTTTACCCCATTTCATCATTCTTGATTTTATGCCTAAGCCTTAGAATGTACTTCTAAGTTTCCTTATGTAACCCATACATTTGGTACATGTCATATTCACTATCTTCATTTTCATATATTTGACCATATGCCATATTCATGCATGTTTAAGCCTAGAATCCATTTCTAGTTTACCTTTCTTAATCATTCCTAATATGCTTTGAATACATTTCATATATTTTATGTATATGTTTCATTGAATCCTAGGTACATTCAATTAAAGCCCTAAACTCATATTAAGCCCATTCATTCTCACATGCCATTTGGTTTGCCCATTTGTCCAATAAGTTGTGCAATTGTTTAAATTCATGTAAAATACTTAAACAACTTGCCATGTAAGCCTTAATAATATCAAAAACATCATTCTATAAGCAATACAACGCACCTTGATTGGTCCACCCTAATCCTGAGGCCGAGCCTCATTTTAGGACTCCATGATGTGGGTGGTTGATACATGTTGAGACGTTTCGGCGTTAATACATGTAAAGAATGCTCATGCGTTGTATTTCTTATAGAATCATGTAATTAATCAAAACTCAACAAAACTATTACTTTTGCTTGTACCTTCAACGAATCGTGGGAATTCCTAACGTATGCGAATACAGATAGGAAACCCATTTGTATTCGGGGTTCAAACAAGCGGAGGAAATAGCCCAACAATAAAAAGATTAATCCAAGCCGCCATATGACGCACCGCTCTACCCTTGCAACCCAAGGGTAAGTGAGATCCTGATCATGTTTAAACCTAATTCAACTTTGTTCTAGTGAACAGTGTTAGGGTTTCAAGTGTATCCTGCCATTGTTTCACCAAGAACCCTAAAAGTAATGAGATATTTAAAAGGGGAACATAGAATAATAAATCCAACCGCGTCGAATGTGTACATCACCAATTGATGTATGCCCGACAACGTCAGGATATTTGTACTTAATAATAATCCAACATTTTTGCTTGATTGATCAAACACACACAAGAGCACATGGAGGGAGGTAACCATCTACGAATGGATGTTGTAGGGTGCCTAACACCTTCCCCATGCATAACCAAATCCATGAATCCATCTCTGGTACCAGACCCAATTTTTATGCATGTCTTAATCAAGTTAATAAAATCAGTAGACATAGGTGACCAATCACATCTCATAATTTTCCGATGATTGGTGGTGACTCTAAATCTCGTGTTGTCCATCCCATTTGCCATGTCCACGAATATGCCGAAGCACACGTGCACACACACACATTTGCACATGTTTTCACAATATTTTCACCCCAGCACATAACACACTAAAAATGAGATTTAGTTGAGCCCAGTGGGGGTCGGAATTGGGAAATATAAAATCAATCCACAATCTAGTAAAATAGATAGGAGAAAAGATTTATTAAAGAAGAAAATATTTTTTCCGACGTCGACAGCTTGGCGATTCCACCGGGTACTTAGAGGATTTAAGCATGTCTATCTTCTGTGTGTTTTCTTGAATGTTTGATCACATGCCATATCATATTTTGGAATTTTGTGCATGGATAACTCTCCATTTCTTTCCTTTTGATATAATGTTTGGATGATTTTTTTTGTCTATCTTTGCAAACATAGGACAGAGATTTAATTTCTGCAACATTATTATATGTATATATCTTGTTGTATCTTATTATGGAAGTCTTTTCCCTTCATTTTTAAAATCATACATATCCCTCGTGACTTTTGGATCAAACCCAGATCTGGTAACTTCCTGTCTGAGATGGTACCACCAAACCTTTTTAGTTTAGGACCTGGAACCTCGAAGGTATGCACTCCTCTACTCACATCCGTGGGGAAAAGGTTTGTGGAAAAGAGATCTCCCCTTGATCCAATACCCTTTGAGTTTCTCACGAGGCTCCCTGTTGGCATGATCAAGGCCCCTTTAGGAAACAGAATTCTAGAAGCTAGTCCATACCATGTCTCATATAGTATAGTTATAAAGTAGAAGGAACGTCCGTGAGGATTAGGTAAAGCCTGAAACCGAGTGGATATCCAAACTAAGATTGGAAACCCAATTCAGGAATTGTCTTTTCAAAATGAGTCAAGGGAAAAGTGTCATGTTGACTTTTACAGGTTTGAAAATACGCTAAAGTGTGCACCGAGTCCAGGTTCGGTTAATCCAAAATTTTGCATCATGCATCCCTCAAGGGAAAAGATGGCCGCAATTGTCTACACCCGCACAAGCTACCCAAGCCCTAAAAGAGTTTGCGACTTGCCAAGGGATCTCATGCATTTACTTTATGTTATTCTGAACAAAAAGCATGAATCTCATATTCGCCCATGTTTAGAAATCTCAAAAAAATCAAGTTGTAAATTTTTTCCATTTCCAAAAGTTGTAAAGAAATTTTGTTTATTAATGAAAAAAAGATTTTGGCAAATGAAGTGTGAGATTCTAGCTATTTGATCATGATTGTCACATTAATCCATCATTATCTAGATTATCACAAATACAAATCCCCTTTGCACCAAAGGGTTCCCCTCATATGAAAATGAATTAGGATCATGATTATCACCAACTGATTTCAGATACTAACTTTTCATTTGTTTGTTTGTTTGTTTCCTTCTATGCTACACTAGCAAATCACTTTGTACCCTAAATTCTCCTCTATCCCTTTCTATTTGTCCAGTTTTACAGGAAAGCATAGCTCCCAGAAAAGAAGAAGGAACCGGTACATACAAGAAGCCTAATTAGAACTCAATCCCAAATGGCAACCGAAGCAAGCAGATCAAATTCACAAGAAGCCCCTAGGATCATGTTGGGGGAAAAGATCAATGAACTCCTAAACCTTATACACCTCATGGTCAGATGTGGTGCAGAAAGCGAAGTACATACAGTTGATACTAGGGTACCTAGAGGCAAACCAGAAGGACAACCACTCACCAATACAGATTTACCACCACAGCCACCATCGAAACCTGAAGACAATGAAGATCGGTTTGCCAAGAAGGTTTCCAAGGGTGATAGTAAGGTCGAAGATTTGAAGTAGAAGGACAAGCTCACATTCGGCCTAAACTCCTTCGGTAGAATCGATTTCTCCAACATGTCTTGGTTTCCAAACTTGACAGTGCCGCATGAGTTCAAGATCCCAAAGTTTAAGAAGTTTAGTGGGAATAGGGACCCCATGCTCCACCTGCAGATGTATTGTGAGACAATGGCTCCTTATGCCGGGAATGAGCCCCTTTGGATTATGACATTTCAAGAAAGCCTCTCTGGCCATGCAGCCGCCTAGTTCTTACAACTAGAGGAAATCACTCATTGGAAGGGTTTGACAGATGACTTTTTAGCTCAATACCGTTTTAACATCGAGTCAACACCTGACTATTTGGATCTTCAAAGAATAATGAAGGAGAGCGAGGAAGCTTTAGTTCCTTGGGACCAAGGAGATACAATTGACTCCCATTTCCGATGCAGATGGGCGTTCCTCAAAGAAGAATGAAGAATCCAAGAAAAGGGTTCGATTAACAGGATTGTCATCCATAAAGAAAAGCCTAAGGAAGTTGATCGTTGTACGCGGCATGCACCCAAGGATATGGCTGAGAGAGTTGAGTATCTCGAGAAACAACTTGCTGAAATGGTCCAGTCAATGCACCAGCTAATCACCCTTACAGGCACCTTGCTGAAAGATGACAGAAGGGCAATTAGAAGGCTTGCCTCTCACTCTCCTATAGGACGACAAGTACTGAATCACCAAGCAGAAGGGGAACGGAGAGACACCGAAAGCGAGGAACTCTCATGCTCTAAACAAGACGATACCAATTCAACCGAAACCTTTCTTCCTCCACAAAACTAAAGTCGGAGCCGAGAAAATTTCGCACTTTGCCTATGCTTATAGATGAGCTCTACCTAAGGTTGTTGGAAAAAGGGTTAATCTCACTGGTTTTCCTGAGATAAAGCCCTCATCATCTTCATGATTCATCCAAACAGTGTGAGTTCCATTTGGGAAGACCTGGCCATTCATTAGAGGATTATCATGCTTTGAAGCGTAAGGTACAAGACCTTGTTGATCATGGGATCCTTAGAATCAATGAGGGCTCTACTCTAAGTGTGATCATTGCATGGTCTCCGAAACATCGCAAAGTTAAGGTAAAAGATGGAACAATCATCCCTTCTCTTAAGTCTCAAGGACCTCGTACCTGTGACATTCAACCAGTACATTTGTCCACACTACCAACACTCTCAGAGGCAAGGAAGCCTACAGTGCCCAAGGTTCGACCAAAGCTCACCTCGAAGTCCTGTAATCCTGATGACTCGTGCAGTTTTGATAGTGAGAAATCTGACCACCCTATCAACAAATACATGACACTCAAGCAGGAAGATACAAGAGCTTGTTAGTTTGGAACCCAAAGTACCCATTGTGGTCCAACCTAGGAAGCCTAATATGCATACCATCCACACAAAGAGGGTTAAGTCGACAGTTAACTCTCATAGCCATGAGCCATCAAAGGATCAAACTATTTGAGCCGTTAGAAAATCTATTCAAGAGGGCACTAGAGCCTGAGAATTCTTCATCACCAAGAAAGAAATTTCAAGACAAGACAAGACATCACTTTACTTTTATTTCCTACTTTGTTTGTATTTTCTTTTAAGACTATTCTGGTTTGTTATTATGGTTTGTAATCGTAAGTTCTGAGGCTCACTTTGAGCATAGAACAAACCTCCTGAGCGTCACGCGCAATGATGACCTTGCATTTAGTAATATATTTGTTTTATCTTATGAAAGACCTGTTTATCCTAACACAGTTCCCTTCCTTCCACATTTGTAGGAGAAACATGTGTGATCTTAAAAAAGGTCTTCAACTCCTAATGTTTCATGTCTCCCTAACTATCATTTCACGATTATTGGAAACATTAAATTGAAAAGTCGAGGTCTCTATCAAGCATGCACCAAAGCAACTCGAGTGAGCCTTCAAACCAATCCTAGCCGTAGAAATAGGACGAACCAAAGAAAGCAAGTGCCTTATACTAGAAAATGATTCAGAACCACGGTAAGACGAGAATCCTTCAATAGCTATTAATTGCAAGAGTTGCGAGGTCACTTTGCCTTTTATAACCAAAACAATGTTGTGTCTGGAGCAAAAAGCATAGCTTGTGAGCAGTTCATTACTAGAGGCAAGACGACTATCCGAGATTTGGGGTCCATTTCAACAAGAAGATTGAGATGATCAAGAGATCGTGGCAAATGCTACATTAGGGCAACTTTTTTCACATTCCCTCTCTCGTCCTAGAAGGTAATGTGACTTTCGGTTACAACCACATCATGAGACCCCATATAAAGTCTCGAGCGAAACTCCTTCACAAGTCATCAGGTGATCCTTTCATCTTGAGCAGCTTTCAAAAGCACAATCGGGCCGAGATTGTAAATCGGGACTCATTGCTTTGAATTGTGCCAACAAATGGAAAAAATAGTGAATGACTAAGCACTCAAAGAGGAGACCTCCCCAAAAGCATCAAGAACACAGTCGTCAACTTGATATCTCGCCTGTCAATTCCTGAGGTACACAATACCTGGATGGCTTGCTCGAGCCACCCAATGGCACCACGTTGGAGGGAGGTTAACAGATACCGAAATAGACACAGTTCCTTTATTCCCAAGAAGGCCAAAATGTTTCCAATTTTATCTGGATTGCATAGTTCAAAATGCTTCATTGATCTTCCTTCTATTTTCATTTTCAGGAAATTAAGATCAACCTGCACCCCATTCAGCTACCCTCAAACATGGAAGCATGAAGCAATCCACCTTGGGTACCCAATGAAAAAATCTCCGCAGCAAAGGAAGTGAACCCGATCACTCCTGTGACAGAAGACTACGAAGCGCTTCTGGTTTTGTAGGATCTGTTTCATTCTGAGACATTCTATTGACTCTACTCATATCTCTTTTCAGGAACTCGCTTCACCTAAATTGGAAGAGCTACGCGGTCACTCTGTTGTCTTCAACTGAGCAATGTCACGACAAGAGTAGAGAGCAGAACTTATAGTCATTCCAACAAGGTGGATCATCGAAAGAGAAGTCAGGCCTGATTCTGTATCTAGATACCCAAATGTCTATGGGGGTGCACGATCAAGAAAGCTTGGAGCTTAGCATCAAACCTGATATTAAGGCTGTCCATTACTCGGTTAAGACCTTTATCCTAGCCTCAGGGTCTGTCATAACCCCATTTTTACCCACGGGATTTTCTTGGGTGTCGACACGCAAAACGAGACAGCCCGAACCAAGCCGGCCTGAACCCGACGAAGGCTCGCCACATCAAATAACCCCAAAAAGAAGATCCGGGACACATCTCCCGAAGTTTGACCAAGTTCGACTAGGGTTGACCAAGTTTGACCAGGTTTGACCAGACCGTTGACCAGACCAAAGGCTGAATCGAACTGACCGCTTCTTGACCATTCTGAAGAACATGATGAGAGCTTCAATTCGGTACTTTACGGGCCAAAAACGGACGAGAAACGAGGGAGTTATGGTCAAAACTGGTGAAAAAACGGTCCAACACTTAGCCAAATTTTGCTAAGTGTTGTTGACAAAACAGCCTATTTGAGAGGCAACGTTTGCGCGAAGATTCTCTCCGACCCGCTGTAACTTGGTCCGCAAGCCAAGATCTTTATGGCAAGAGGGTCACTTCAGCTACGACGCACAACTCCCGGATCGTCAAGAGCTCCTCCGGTCAAGCCGGAATCTCAATCAGAAGATGACCCCTTTGCATAAGGAACATTCCAACGACCTCCGTTCGCAAGATCATATCTTGCGAACCCAAGTTCGCCTCTGTGCAAGGCCTGTACCTTTGGAAAATAGGTAGCATAAGCTTTCCGACGATACCAAGATCGTCAAAATCCGACATCGGGAGCTACGTCTACCACGCACGTGAAAACAGGCTGACGAAATGAGGCTGTGCTGAAAATTCCGGAATTTTCCCACCGACGTTGCCACGCTTGCGCGCAGAGTCTTCCTGACTCGCAACAAGTTGATCCGCAAGCCCGGGCACGTTGGAAAGAAGACACATTCATGCACGACGTGGAACTCTCGGATCGCCAAGAATTTACCGGGTCTAGCCGGAATCCCGATCGGAAAAATGTCCTCCAACGGACCAAAAACACCCCGGTGGCCTCTGTTCGCGGGACCATATCTCACAAGCCCAAGCTCGGATTCCCGCGAATCTGGAACCTTGCAAAAGTAGGCAGCGCAAGCTTTCCGACGGTACCAAGAACGTCGAAATCCGACATCGGGAACTAGGTCAAATACGCGCGCGAACTGGGACAAGATTTGAGAAAAAACGCGCTGGGAGTAAAACGAGTTTTTCCTCCCGGACAGCCACCTTCGCGCGCAGAGTCTTTCCGACTCGCAACAAGTTGATCCGCGAGCCCGGGTGCGTTGGAAAGATAACGACTCCGGCTACGACGTGGAACTCTCGGTTCGCCAAAAGCATCCCCCGTTTGACCGGAATCTTCGCCGGAAAAACACACAAAAACAGCTCCGGCACCCCGACTTCCAGGAGCCATAACTCTCTCGTCCGAACTCCGATTTGTGAAAACTTTATACCGTTGGAAAGAAGACGTCGAGAGATTTCCGAAGATATGCTGCATGACCCATTTTGAACACAGGAAGACCTCCAAAACTGCCCTCGAAAATCGGATCAAAAAAGGGTACGCGCGCGAAAATCGAGGAGGATCAGGTGGGGGGCTGGCGTGGAAGGATAAGACCGCCACGTAGGTGCACGCGAGGCGCGCCATCATCACGCGCCACGCGCCATGATGGTGCGCCCGGCATGCACGCCCCCTTATAAAACCAGCCCTCCCCCCCCTCATTTGCACACAATTTTGGCTCGGGCTCTCGGCACATTGAGCGTTAGAATAGGCAGAAATAGGGGTCTTAGGGGGTTTTAGAAGGGGTTTTGGGTAGTTTTTAGAGGGAGAGACTCCTCTCTAGGTACTCTCTCTCTCTAAGCTCTTTCTCTCTCCTCTCTCCTCTCTTTTCTTTTCTTTTTTAGTGGAGGTGACTAGTGATGATCCCTAAAATGGGAAGGGATTCACAAGGATCCACTAGTGTTTATATTTATTAGTTCATTCATGTTATATTTATGCTTTTTAGTCCATTTATACATGATTTATGTTTTCCTAGTCCATTTATTATCTTGTTATTGCTATTATTTGTAGATCTGAGTTATTTATTGCTATTATTTGTAGATCTGAGTTATTTATTGCTTTATTTACATTTACTACGTACTTATGAATATCATATTGTGATTATCCCTTCCCCCGTGTTTTAGTACGGCAAATATTGAGTGGCTTTGGCGGAGTGCATAAGACCTCTAACGAGGCCGTAACAACCATGTTAGCCCACGAGGTATTTGACCCGAAAAATACATCCCCATGTCTAAATAAGTAGATTTATCGCTTTATTTACATTTACTACGTGCTTGTGAATATTATATTGTGATTATCCCTTCCCCCGTGTTTTAGTATGGCAAATATTGAGTGGCTTTGGCGGAGTGCATAAGACCTCTAACGAGGCCGTAACAACCATGTTAGCCCACGAGGTATTTGACCCGAAAAATACATCCCCATGTCTAAATAAGTAGATTTATCGCTTTATTTACATTTACTACGTACTTGTGAATATTATATTGTGATTATCCCTTCCCCCGTGTTTTAGTACGGCAAATATTGAGTGGCTTTGGCGGAGTGCATAAGACCTCTATGAGGCCGTAACAACCATGTTAGCCCACGAGGTATTTGACCCGAAAAATACATCCCCATGTCTAAATAAGTAGATTTATCGCTTTATTTATATTTACTACGTATTTGTGAATATTATATTGTGATTATCCCTTCCCCCGTGTTTTAGTACGGCAAATATTGAGTAGCTTTGGCGGAGTGCGTAAGACCTCTAATGAGGCCGTAACAACCATGTTAGTCTACGAGGTATTTGACCCGAAAAATACATCCCCACGTGTAAATAATGTCATTTATCGCTTTATTTACATTTACCACGTTGTGCATATTATATTGTGAATATTGCCATTTTCTCTCCCTTATTCTCTTGTGATTTGGGCGTGATAATCCCGATTGGTCGTGGTGGACTATGTAAGACCTCAATGAGGCTTTAACCACCATGTAATCCCATAGGCATTGGACCCTTGGAAAAATCTTTGTTTTAAAGTCATTCATCGCTTTATTTACATTTACCACGTTGTGAATATTGCCGTTTTCTCTCCCTTATTCTCTTGTGATTTGGGCGTGATAATCCCGATTGGTCGTGATGGATTATGTGAGACCTCGATGAGGCATTAACCATCACGTAATTCCATAAGGCATTGGACCCACAAAAACACTTTTCCTTAAACCTCGTTATTTTCGTCATTACGTTATTGTTGTAATTATTGTCCATTCTTTTATTTTGATTTGGGCATGAAAATACCGAACGGTATTGGCGGTTTTAGGTAAATCCTTCAAACGGTACTAAAACCCCCATGTAAATCCATGAGGCGTTGGACCCACAAAATTACCAATGCATTTTCAAAATGATTTTTCTCATTTAAGTCCTATTTGGCTTCGCGGGTTTAGGTAAATCTTTCAAATAGTACTAAACCCCCGTGTAAGCCCGAAAAGGCATTGAAACCCATTTTCAAAAATGATTTTTCTCATTTAAGTCCTATTTGGCTTCGCGGGTTTAGGTAAATCTTTCAAATAGTACTAAACCCCCGTGTAAGCCCAAAAAGGCATTGAAACCCACTTTCAAAATGATTTTTCTCATTTAAGTCCTATTTGGCTTCGCGGGTTTAGGTAAATCTTTCAAATAGTGCTAAACCCCCGTGTAAGCCCGAAAAGGCATTGAAACCCATTTTCAAAACGATTTTTCCCATATAAGTCCTATTTGGCTTCGCAGATTTAGGTAAATCTTTCAAATAGTACTAAACCCCCGTGTAAGTCCGAGAGGCATTGAATTCTCTTTAGATTGCTTCATTTTATTCATATAAATCCTAAGGTGGTGTCGAGATTCGAATAAGCCTTTCAAATAGCATCGAATCTCGACCCCACGAGGTCTTGACCCTTTCCCTAATGATTTTCATAAATCACACTTTGCCATTTCAATTAGGTGTTGCATTTATGTCATTCCATGTTTATGATTAACACGCTGCTAATATGCCATGATCATCCCCTATTATGTCATACTTGTGATTTATGTGCTGCGAGCATGCCGTGATTACTTGTTTGAACATTTTGCTTGCTTTCATACTCTTTCTTGTAATTTGTGAATATGCCGTGATTACTTGCTTGATTGTTTATCGCTTTGATATAAAAATGTGATTAAAATACACTTTGCCATGAAAACTTTAAAAAGAGTAAACATGGTAATGTGGGCGTTAGAAACGAAGGTATGAGTCCTTTACACGGGGGCGTGGCTGGTACGTGCTTTCGTATAAAGGATTCTACACGTTCTAACTCCCATAGGATCATGGTCTAAAATTCCCCAAAGTGTGAATTAATCATCCAAAACCCCGCCATTTGACGGACCGCTTTACTCTTGGAAATCAAGGGTAAAGAGATCCCGAATATGGCATCAAAAACATTAATTGTTTGTCCCGGCACTAGGTGTTAGGATTTCGAGTATATCCTACCACCAAAATGCCCGGAAATTTAAAAATATAAAGATAAGGGATGGTGAAATAAAGAGTCTAATCAAAACCAAATGAGGTTAAATTGCATTTGCCACTCTTGGTATATTGCTCGACCGAATTTGGGACATTTGTACATAATTAAAACCAACAAACTTAGGCTTAGCAAATAAAAGGAAACACTAGAAAGGAGGTAACCGTTTCTTAAACGGATGTCGTGGGGTGCCTAACACCTTCCCCACGCATAAGCAAACCCCCGAACCTATCTCTGGTTCAAGACCATTTAGTTTTAGATGTCTAAATAAGATAAAATCTATTAGACATAGGTGCCCAATCACACCTTAAATTTCCCATGGTTGGTGGCGACTCCAAATTTGTGCACACACGCACACACGTACACAAGTTCCCACACACACACACAACTCATATCTCGAAACGGAAAAGAGATAGAGATCACACACACACTCGCCAAATGGGGGTCGGTATCTAGGAAAATAAAAAGAAAAAAGACCCTAAACACTTTCTTTTTTAGAGGTCGGATTTTCCGCCGGTGTCGACAGGGTCCATTTTAGGAACAAAATTTGGATGGTCAAGAAACCGTGGCAAACGCTATACTGGGGCAGCTTTTTGCACGGTCTCTCTCCCACGTTGAAGAGTGATGTGACTACTTAAGACAACTACCTCGTGAGTCCGTGCATAGAGAAACATGTGGGATCTCTCCACAAGTTATGAGATGATCCCTTTTGTTTGCTCAACATCTCCATCATGAATAGCTTCCAAGAGTGCAACCAAACCAAGATGAAGGCAAAATGGCCCATGTCATACATTGGGACACGTCTGTTTCGATGTCATGCCGGGCAAACTACCAAGGGCTTAAGAAAGGACTTTCTCCAAAGCATTGAGGATACAATCGTCAAAGCAATGACTCGCCTAGCAGCTCCCAAGGTACATAAGACTTGGATGACTTGCTCAAGCTACCCAAGAGCACCACATTTGAGGAAGGTTGACAGAGGCCAGAAATACCTGTAAAGGGAGTAGACACGGGTTTCTTCAACGATGGAGGACCAAAATACATCCAATTTTATTGTGTTCTTATGAAGGCCAGATGTTTCACTAACACCTTCCATTTTGATCTTCAGGAAGCTGCTGCATCTGTCAAGTGATGGTTCGTGATCCCTTCACCTTGAATGCCCAGCAAACACGATCATCAAAGCTAAGACTCATCTTGTAGTTCCCAGAGTGCACAGGACCTGAATGACACGTTTAGACCACCCAAAGGCAACCGGAATATCAGAACTTGTGATAGCTGCATCAAGACAACTATGCTACAGTCAAACGATGGCCCGCGAGCATCTCACCCTGAATGTCTCGACAACATGATGTTGGAATCAGGGAAACAAAGGAAATGAATTTGGTCACTCATGAATTCTTCTTGTCTGAGCTGGGAACATGATGTCAAGTCTAGGAAATTCACGTGATTGTTCTCGTGAAAATCCTTAAAGGACCTCGTTCTTGCTGCCTTAGCAACTAGGCAATGACCTTTCCAGGAAAAGTTACAAGGGCCGACTGCAAGCAAGCTAAGACACAGACTTCATGGAAAAATTTTGGTAGATCGAATGAAGATGCACCGGAAGTGAATCATTTTCATATGGAAGATTCACGTGGATAGATCCGAACCCTGGAAATGTTTGCCTGATATTGGGAATGTCACCCATCAGAGATAAAACACGATAAATGCTTGGGATCAACGTTGCTCACCCCAACCTAATCACACATGCTCACATAAACCTTCCTACACCCTTATTAAGTAGGTTTGTGGCAATCTTGTACAAATTTTTCAAATACTTTTTCAAAAAAAAAAAAATGTATAAAATGAAAAAAATTAAAAAAGAAGAAGATTTGTTTTGGAATGCATGCATCCATGAGCGGGACAAGTCAACACCATAATTCTATCCGTGGAGAATGAGGTGTCCAAGTAAAATGACCATCCACTACTGAGAAGAAGTGGCATGTGTTCTCTGAACACCCATGCCAAAACACTTCTTCCCAAACACGTGAAACACTTAACCCTTAACACACAACTTCCACATTTCACAATCAATGTTGGTGTGATCCTAAACCGGTAAATGACCAAAAGTTCAAACTTCACTGATCAACTAATTGGATATGAAATGATGGAGGCATTGTTTCTACTATCCAAACAGTTATACCGCTTGTGAACCCCTTTGATCCAAGTAATATGTTTCGAAAGGAAATTTCACCCAAATCTTTGAAATGGCAGTAAAGCTCTCTAGGCTAAGAAGTTAGTACCCAGGATGACGGAAAAGGCCTCCGTTCTACTTTCTTCCCACTTGTACAAAAATACCACTTTTTAGCCAAGTTGAGCCTATTCATTTCTTTCTAAGAAGAACCAGTCAAGGATTACCCCTCACACTGGGGCTGTTTAAATGGTTGTGAGAGTCCCATGCTGGGTAAAAGCGAACAAAGTGAGTGAATGAGATTATGAAAGAAACCAAGTCAATCAAGTAAGTCCCTAAAAAAGAAAGAGGGAAAGAGACAAAGTCGAATCAAAGTGAAGCCCTTGATAAAGGGCCAAATCCAAAACCCAAGCAGAGAGTCAACCCGAAGAGACAAGGGCGTAAATAGAAAGTCAATTTGAGTGAACTGAAGAATTGAGTGATATGCTCAAATTGAGTGCAAGACTAGGAACAAAGTGCTTAATGAAGTGAGATTAATGAAGAGTAATCCTTGACTTTAGGAAAACCCTTCAAGTGAATTCAAAGCCAAACTTTCCTCCCATAACCTTAGGAAACCCAAAGCCCAACCTTACGGTCCTTTGAAAGTCCTTCCTAACTGGGAACAACTGTTTAGTCTAAAGAGCTTGTGCCAAGGAAACCTCATGAAAGAAATTTTGAGCCTGATATCCTTCGTTTCAAGCACCTTTAAACCCTAAGGCCATGTTACAAGCCAACAAAGACAATTATCAATGATCGGTTCATCATGAAGCAATGAACTCTTGGTCAAAAACCGGTAATGATGGAATCTAACTCGCGCACCTTCAAGAGATCACATCTCATAAAGGCATCCTCCACTTTGCACCACGGCCTTAAGGCCCAAAAAGAGTGACTTCAAAGTTTGAAGCCTCAATCCAACTCAAAAGAAACAAAAAGAAAAAGAGCTCACTTAGAAGCTCCCAAGATAATGCCAAACAGATTACCTGAGAGATCATGCTTTCTATTCTTGGTAAGGGATGGTTGTTAAGCAAAGACACCCATTAACCGCAAAGGAAACAAGACTTTGTCTAGCCTCTCTCAGACAGTGCATGCATTCAAAGGATTTTCAAAAGATTGATCTCTTTAATGATTTTCCAAGAATAAAAAGATTTGCAAATGATTTTCTAAAGACAACCCTCGAAATCTTGGACGAGGAAGATTTTAAAAATCATCAAATCAATTCCAAAAAGAATGGTTTGTTCAAAATTGCAATAACCTATGAAATTTATTTCACAATCTAACCACCAGCTATGCCCAAATCAAGCAATCCCCAGAAAAAAGTCGTGCCCAAGTCACGCAACCTTTCAATCCCCAGATAAAGCCATGCCGAGCCATGCAAATCCCCAGATAAAAACATGTCCTTAGAAAAAAGTTGAGCCCAAGTCACGCAACCTCTCAATCTCTAGATAAAGCCATGCCGAGCATGCAATCCCCAGAAAAAAGCCGTGCCCAAATCACACAACCTCTCAATCTCCAGATAAAGCCATATTAAGCTATGCAATCCCCAGAAAAAAAAGAAAAAGAAAAAAAAGTAGTGCCCAAGTCACGCAACCTCTCAATCTCCAGATAAAGCTATGCCGAGCCATGCAATCCTTAGAAAAAAAAAGCCGTACCCAAGTCATGTAACCTCTCACTTCCTAGAAAAAGCCATGTTTGAGTCATGCATTTTCCAGAAAAAGCCATTCCCAGTCATGCAACATACCCAAAAAGCCATGCCCAAGTCATGCAATCTCTCACTTCTCAGAAAAAGCCATGTTCGAGTCATGCAATTCTCAGAAAAAGTCATGCCCAGTCATGCAACCTCCTGAAAAACCAAGTCCAGTTCAATCCAAGATACTGTGATAGCTTTCGTCAGAATCGTGGGTGGTATTCAAAAGTTTCAGATTGACAATCTCTCATCATGAACATGAAACTTGATATAGAAACATATGGATCCAAAAAGAGACCAGAAACCGAAAAAAATTGGCGGTCCATAAGCAGATAAACTTCCCAATCAAGGCATTCCACACTGGGGCAATTTTTTCATGTTTGAAAAATTACAAGACAAGTCGAAGACTAAGAGAATGCCACCGTCATCAAGATGAGAATCGAAAGTTCGACCGAGCGGACCAATGATTTGGAGAACTATCGACGGATCAACCAGAGAGGACCGAAGATTGAAGACCAAGGGTAGATCGTCGCTTCAGCCCTAGCAGGTAAATCAACCGAGTCAACTCGACACTGAGGCAAAAAAATTTTATCTATTGCCAGATAATAAAAATTTACGATGTAGCTCTACACTCAGAAATCTTTCTGTGGCTGGAAAAATCATTATCAAGCAACATCATGTAGAATGTTCCAGGCCGAGTGCAACTGTAAGTCCCGAAGATTCAATGAGCCATTATCTGAAATAATGCAACTAGTGAGTTGGAAAGTAAACAACCAACAACAAATGGTTTTTCTAATCAATACAATCTCACACTAGGGTAATTTTTCCATGGGATGGAAAAATTATTATTTTAATGGAGTCGTTGTCAACATGGCAAAATTGTCAAAGGTCCGATAGAATGGTTCAATGATTTTGAAGATTGTCAATAGATCAACCAAAGAAGACTAGAGATTGAAAACCGAGAATGGGTCATTATGCCAACCCTAGTACATCAACTGGTCGAGTCAGCTTTAGACTGGGGCAAATTTTTCCTATCTGTGGCCTGACAACAAAAATTTATGATTCATCTCCACACCGGGGCAATTTTTCCATAGCCAAAAAAATTATTATTCAAAATCTCTTTTCCAAATCCTTGGGCATCGCCGAGGTGTAAGTCCCAATCCTTCAACAGATTTCAAATTCTTGGGCATCGCCGAGGTGTAAGTACCGATCCTTTAACATATTTAAGATCTTTGGGCATCACCGAGGTGTAAGTCCCAATCCTTCAACAGATTTCAGATTCTTGGGTATCGCCGAGGTGTAAGTCCTAATCCTTCAACATATTTTAGATTCTTGGGCATCGCCCAAGTGTAAGACCCAATCCTTCAACACATTTAAGATTCTTGGGCATCGCCAAGGTGTAAGTCCCGATCCTTCAACACATTTCAGATTCTCGGGCATCGCCGAGGTGTAAGACTCGACCCTATATTAATATTTCGGGTTGGATGCAGGCATAAGTCCCGATTCTTGGGCATCACCGAGGTGTAAGTCCCGATCCTTCAGATTTTTAGGGCATCGCTGAGGTCTAAGTCCCAATATTTCAATAGATTTTAGATTCTTGGGAATTGCTGAAGTGTAAGTCCCGACCCCTTATTTAATTTCTCGGGCTGTGTGCAAGCATAAGTCCCAGTTCTCGTGCATCATACTGGTGTAAGCCCTAATCCTTTAGAGTTCAGGCTCTTTAGGCTGCGTGCAGGCATAAGTCTCAACCTTTTCGGGCATCATACTAGTGTAAGCCTCTATCCTTCAGAGTTCAGGCTCTTCGGGCTGCGTGCAAGCATAAGTCCCAACCTTTTCGGGTATTATACCGGCATAAGTCCAGATCCTTCAGAGTTCAAACTCTCCGGGCCACGTGCAGGTGTAAGTTTTGACAACCCTCAAAGCCATGCCAAGCCATGCAACCTCCAGATAAAGCCATGCCAAGCCATGCTCTCTACACATAAGGCCATGCCAAGCCATGCAACCTTTAGATAAAGCCATGCCAAGCCATGCTCTCTACACATAAAGCCATGCCAAGCCATGCAAACCCCCAAAATAGTGATATCCCTCATTTTCCCAAAGCCGTGATACCTTTCACGTTTCCCAAAGTCGTGATACCCTTCACATTTCCCCAAAATAGTGATACCTCTCACTTCCCCAAAACAGTGATATCCCTCACTTTCCCAAGGCCGTGATACCTTTCACGTTTCCCAAAAATACATCCATAAATCCCCAAATAAAGCAATACCATACAATCCATATCATAAACCATACATTCATAATCCATACAAAAAAAAAAAAGATAAAAAAATATAGCCTTCCATATATCAAAAATGTTGGTACATGAGTTTCCCAAATGGGTACACATGTGTGGAAGAAAAGAAGATAGAAAGCAAGGTCTAAACAGGTGGCCGCAAAAATACATGAGGGCTAATCTAAGGGATCAGTATCGTCAAAGTCACCACCAAGCCATCCTTTGAAATCAAGATCAGGAGAGGAAGTCGGGTCCTGAGTGGATGTACCTGCTCTATCTGTGGGGGCAGTGTCTGAGGTACTCATCCTGGCAAGAAGCTCTTGCAGCTGTCAGACCGCCTCATCACGGCTATAGGTCAAATCATCTCTCTCTAGCTCCCACTGGACCCTAGCAACAACAAATTTGGCCTCAGATCCATCTAGCTCAGCACGAAGACGTGTCATCTCTAACTGGAGTCTGTCTATCTCTCCTCCCAATCTAAACTGCACACTATCAAAGGCGTCTACCACCATCACCATCAGATGAAGACATCCTACAAGCCAGGATTTCAAGGGTAAAGTCAGGTATGCACATGTAACTGACAAAAACACTAACATCACATATCAACATGCATATACTCACAGTTTGCATTCAAAAGGAAAAATTTTGTCCCATAGCATGCACCCACGGTTTTCATTTACAAGAAAAAGAAGTCATTTCATGGATCACATGTCAACATGCATACACTGGAAAAAATATTTCAAAGCATGCACTCACAGTTTGCATTCAAAAGAAATTTGTTTCTCATAACATGCACCCGCGGTCTGCATTCTCGAGAAAATTTCCATCTCATAACATGCAGATACATACCGGTATGCTTTCACAAAAATTGCCCCACATCATGCACCTATGTGCATTTCATCAAAAATATAAAAATGAAAAAAAATCCACCCGACAACATGCATTTCCAAAATTTGCTCCACTTTCTTCTTTTCTATAATAATAATAATAATAATAATAAACATCTCATAACCTGCATTTTGCATGCATTAGCATGCATCCGTTCATGACTTTCGCATCAATGTTCACAATAATCCATGCATGAGAATTTTTATCCACGCGCTTATGTGCACACTAGCATGTACACATCCATATGCTTGTGTGCGTATTCGCAGTTGTGCTCTCACATGATATTAAGTGTGCAGAAAACGCTAAAATATAAGTGCAGATCAGACAAAAAATGCAGATGTGGCAATTACACGTGGAACATGGAGCTGCACAACCAACTTCGGATATGACATTTGAGGATGCAGTGACTGGCAGCGTCACGTAAACTGAGGAAATTTCAGAAGATCCCACGAGCCAGCATTGGGTGCCCAAACCGAGAAAATCCGACCAGATCAAAACGGAGTCATTAATTTTTTGTCCGACATTTCATGTTCCACGAAACATCACATAAAGAATGGGCAATTGTCATAACCCCATTTTTACCCTAAGGATTTTCCTGGGAATTTGGCATGCAAACCGAGATAGCCCGATTACCGCAAAAACTGGCTGAAAATACCCGAACATGTGGGAAGCCATCAATCCAAGGCCGCACTTCAAGGATAGGAGGATTTTGATGAGTTTGACCAGGTTTGATCAAGTTTGACCGGAGTTTGACCGAAGCCATGGCTGAGCTCCATCGAGAGTTAATCGATCAATTTACCGTCATTTGGAAGAGTACATGAAGATCTTCAATTTTATAGTTCACGGGCCCAAAATGGACCTAAAATGAAGGAGTTATGGCCAAAACAGCGGAAAAAGGCCCAACACTTAGGAAATTTTGCTAAGTATTTTTGGCATTAAGAGACCCATTTTGAAGCCGCCTTTTTATGCAGAGTCTTCTCAATCCGCTCCATGAGTTTCTAGAAATTAGGTAGCTTTTCAAAGATAAGAAGTTTACCTAAAAGAAGGTTTTTTCGACTCATCAAAAACATACCCGAGTTGCCCAGAATCAACACCGGAAAATGGACCGCCAACAAGGAACCTCTCCGACAGCCCTTATTCCGAAGCCCATAATTTCGCATCCGGAACTCAGAATGACACAAGATTTGTGCCATGGAAAAGTATACTTCGCAAGCTTTTCGGAAATACCAAGTTTGCCCAAATCCGACATTAGGAGATAGGTCAACCGAACTCGGGAAAAACGATGAAAATAAGCCAAAGTGCTGGAAAATTGCTAGCGACGGCTATCCGGCGTACCTCCTTTGCACACAACGTCTTCCCAATCCTTACCATGAGTTTCTAAAAAGTTTGCGCCTTTTTGAAGAAGGCAACTTCGTTATCCGAGCTGACTGGAATTTGTACCAGAAAACTGGAAGAAATGATCCCGAATGTAGAAAACAGCCCAACTACCCTACTTCCGGGAGCTGTAGTTTTCTGCACAGAATTTAGAATCGAGCAAGGTCAATTCCATTGGAAAGTAGACCATGCATGCTTTCCATAGACACCAGTGTCAACCAGATTCAAGCATCGGAAGACCCTCAACCATCAGTCCAAAAAAGGGTGCTCAAAGGGCCAAAAACTCATCAAAATCTCGCTGAAATCGGAAAAAAAAAAATGTGTGGAGCAAGCAACAAGAGAAGCTCACGCAACACTAAGCTGTGTGGAGCTGCTCTACGCAGCTCTATGCTACGTGAGACTCTCTATAAATATAACTCAAATTTCGAGACAGAGGAAAGGCAATTGGTAAAGAGATAACGAAGCTCTGTTAGGCTAGAGAGAGAAACACCCAAAAATCGAGAGAAACACCATTATAATTGAGAAAACGAGTTAGAATCTTGAGCCCTTTTGTTTCCTCTAAGCTCGGGTCTTAAACCTGTGAAGGATCCTCTCCCGGATTCCAAGCACACCGAATCTAAGACCCTTAGATCAAGTTATCCATTCCTAAACCGGAGTGCCGCCCAAATTTCCAGAAATCCAAGCTCGATCCTCGCCACTACGCGAAAGCGCCACCGGATTCTCGACTTTCCAAGTCCCGTTTTCCCACCACTACGCGGAAGCGCTGCCCAATTCTCAACTCTATACTAGGTGAGTTTCTATGGTGAGTTCTTAATTATGAATATGCCATGAGTAGGTAACCTTTATGATTATGTATCTAAATTTGCCTATTCTATCATGCTTGTATCATTTCTAGCATCTTTACCCCATTTCATCATTCTTGATTTTATGCCTAAGCCTTAGAATGTACTTCTAAGTTTCCTTATGTAAACTATACATTTGGTACATGTCATATTCACTCATCTTCATTTTCATATATTTGACCATATGCCATATTCATGCATGTTTAAGCCTAGAAAATTTCTAGTTTACCTTTCTTAATCATTCCTAATATGCTTTGAATACATTTCATATCTTTTATGTATATGTTTCATTGAATCCTAGTATGCATGCCTAGTTCCTTTCTATGCTTAATGTATATAAACAAGCTTTTTATATGACATTATGCATAAAGCCCAAAGTTACACTTTGGCCCATTACATTATCTTGAACATGCCAATTCATTTAAAGCCCTAATCCCATGTTAGACCCATTTATTTAAAACCTTAGAATCACATGTCTAGGTACATTCAATTAAAGGCCTAATCTCATATTAGGCCCACTTAATCTCATCATTAGGCCCACTCATTCTCACATGCCCATTTGTCTAATAAGTTGCCATTTGTCTAATAAGTTCATGTAAAATACAATTAAACAACTTTAAATTCATGTAAAATACTTAAACAACTTTCCATGTAAGCCTTAATAATATCAAAAACATCGTTCTATAAGCAATACAATGCACCTTGATTGGTCCACCCTAATCTTGAGGCCTAGCTTCATTTTAGGATGCCATGATGCGGGTGTTCGATACATGTTGAGACATTTCGGCGTTAATACATGTAAAGAATGCTCGTGCGTTGTATTCCTTATAGAATCATGTAATTAATCAAAACTCAACAAAACTATTACTTTTGCTTGTACCTTCAACGAATCATGGAAATTCCTAACGTAAGCGAATACAAAAAGGAAACCCATTTGATTCGGGGTTCAAACAAGCGGAGGAAATAACCCAAAAATAAAAAGGTTAATCCAAGCCACCATACGACGGACCGCTTTACCCTTGAAACCCAAGGGTAAGTGTGATCCTGATCATGGCTAAACCTAATTCAACTTTGTTCTAGTGAATAGTGTTAGGGTTTCAAGTGTACCATACCATTGTTTCACCAAGAACCCTAAAAGAAACGAGATATTCAAAAGGGGAACAAAGAATAATGCGTACATCACCAATTGATGTATGCCCGACAATGTTGGGATATTTATACTTAATAATAATCCAACATTTTTGCTTGATTGATCAAACACACACAAGCACATGGAGGGAGGTAATCGTCTACGGACGAATGTCGTGGGGTGCCTAACACCTTTCCCACGCATAACCAAATCCCCGAATCCATCTCTAGTACCAGACCCGGTTTTTATGCATGTCTTAATCAAGATAATAAAACCAGTAGATATAGGTAACCAATCACACCTCATAATTTCCTGATGATTAGTGGCGACTTTAAATCTCGTGTTGTCCGTCCCATTTTCCATGTCCACGATTATGTCAGAGCACACTAAAAATGAGATTTCGTTGAGCCCAATAGCGGTCGAAGTTGGGAAATATAAAATCAATCCACAATCTAGTAAAATAGATAGGAGAAAAGATTTATTAAAGAATATATATATATATATATATATATATTTTTTTTTTTCCATCGTCGACACCATGGTTGTGATCAATTAACGTAAATATTATTGTCCTTTTTATTATGTTTTTTTAATTTATTTATTTAGTTACATACTTACATTCTCTTAAAAAAAAAAAAAAAATAGTCACATACTTACATTATGAGCTAAGAGTTCAATAATGTTTTTTTTTTTTTATCATACCCAACCAACTAGTAGCCCACCATATGAAAATATGTCTAATACATTGATGTTTTGTGTCACGAAGATAATACAAGAACCAATTTTGAGAGAACATAGTTGAAGGATAATGTGGTATACATGCACATATGCTTCCCAATAATTTGGTTTAGAGTCTTACCTCTTGGTTTCTACAAGAAACCCCATGTATACCTTTGTGCAGCAGAATGATCTTACTAAGTCTCTTCCCACGTGCCTTTGTGCCCACCAACAAGTCTTCACATATATTCTTCTCGTGCTTGTCAATGTGAAGGTGCCATAATCTTGAGCACTTCATCTTAATCCACGGACCAAGTCCTAGGGTTTGTTGATGGAACCCTAAGACAATGAGAGCTAATGAGAGAGAGGGTGATGGCTATTTTGTGTAAACTCACCTCAGTTTTTGTCTGAATAATGCAATCTTATATTGCATATTTTGGGAACCCTAGTCTTTGGGTTTTGTCTTAATAGGCTGCCCACATGGGCGCTGATTTGGGCCAACCCAAAATGGCCCAAATGCCAACAGACTCCCACTCGACCATAGTGGACAAACCAATAATCATCTTTCATTTGCTTCCATCCATTTGTCATACACATGTAACAGGAAATGGTCTGTGTGACCGACAAGCCCAACCTGCAAGGCGGGGACACTACAGCCAAGCTCTATCAAAACCAGCATAGTGTAACCCCTAAATAAAAACGGCTTGTTATGCCCCAGACTTTCTGATCACATCAGATTGAGTATCTTCTAATCCCTCATGAGTTCCAACAAACTCAGAACAACACTCAACCTTTCCCACGAAATCACTTCGTCATGTACCCATATTCATGCCCTAGACTCCCAGAGTCGACATGAATTCTAGATGCAGGCACTAGAATGAGATGTGTTATCAGATTGTCTTCCCTTCGCTCTAATGCCACTCAACTTTGGTTCAATGCTCCTCCTGGTCATGTCCCTTAAAGCCGAATAATCCATGGCTATAAGCAACATGCCAAAGAAATAGTCATCAAGCCTCTATCTTGTGACACAGTCAAAGGTCACATAGGGCACAGTATGATCAAGATCAGATTCACACAGTAAGGAAATAGGGATTCATTCTCTCACCTCCATATCTAATGGTCACTACAAGCACATGTGGTATGGACACATGCTACGGTGAGATCTTCCTTTATTTCCAAAAAAAGAAAAAAAGAAAAAAGAGTGTATTTCTTAATATGCATGTATATATATGCTTTCACCGCACGGATCTTAGTACAGTCGCTCCAAGCACCTAACCCGAGTCCTTTATTAGCTTGCTATCCTCAAGCGTCTGAAAGGCCTCGTATTCGACTCCTCCAGGCAACATGATCATGGGAGTAAATCATGTACAATCTCATTTCCAAAATGTAGACCTCATCTCAATCCAACTGAGGCGACGAGAAAAACAGATTGGTGTAATTTCTCTTCTTGCTCTAAAAGCATCGAAGGTCTTTACACACTCCTTGAGTGTCAAAGAACACCACGTCTCATCTCCACCCGCTATCCAAGCGTCAGAGGCGGTCGCTCATGTGAGTGAGCCAATGTGTGTGCTACTGAGTTGTCCACCAACTCTCAAATCACGCCCTAATGATATTCCAAACATCAAATGCATGATTAAGGACAACCATCTATATCAATTGTCAACTATAGAACACCCAAAAACGACATGTGTTCCATAACCGTGCCTATGCGCAATGTCTTAGATATAGTGGACCAAAAAAAAGGATATATGTTTTCCCTTAGGTATTAGGATTCTAGTTGTTGCATACTGAAGCCGCCATACAATCTCATAATTGGTCGACAACCCAGTTGTCATCTACAGGCGCTTCAAGAATCTTCTTTCATCACTCATTTACCAAAATTGGGATAGATACAAATGCCATCACATCACAATTGAGGATTGAGCAATTTTGTTATTATCCCACTATGCTTAGCCTAGCAAACAAGTGAATATAACTTGAGTTTCATGTAAACCTAAATTGCTATTCCAATGTGCCACACCATATTTATGCAAATGTGTTCGCTCCTACTCAGCGAAGCATGCGGTGAGCATCCTTGGGATGGTATTACTGATCTCATAGTTTAACTCTCATGAGCAACTCAAAAGGGATTGAACACTATTTATCTAAGTGTACATACTTTAGCACACAAAAGATCTAGTTATGGTACATGAGCCATCTTTCTACCATTAGTCATAGAGCCATGTTAGGTGCTCTATCACAATAAGAATGTCAATGGATTCTAGAGTTATGCATCTAAAACTGTATTTTATATATATTTATATATATATATATATATATATATATATATATATATATATATATATATATATTTTAAGAGCCAAACTCCTAGCAAAAACTCCATTCAACCCATTCCAAAAATTTCAATGGTGACATTCCATCTCAAAATTACTCTAGCTACTAATTGTCAACATGAATCGTTTAAGAACAATGTGGACCATTTTCAAGAATCAAGGAATAATAAATAGACCTATCACTACAACATCGCAAGTCTATCTAGAAGGACTCAATGAGGTAAAGTAATCTTGGTCTAGGTTATAATCTTAGGCTGCAAGGACTTACTAGCAAGCAGCTGTTGCGCTTTAGTCCTTCACGCCACAAGAATCCCATATTGTCAATTCTACTTAAAGAATCGACCATTTAATATTCTTCTGGAAAATGTCCTACTATTGACTTGTGACAATAACTAGAGATTGTTATGAGACAGACTCGCATCCTAGTCCACAATTCTACCCTCGTTGTGCTTATCCTAGCACAAAAACAAGATCAACAACTCCAAGTTGGATCAAATGAGGAGAAACGTTGCCCAACAGTTAACCATTCTAAACAAGCATCACTAGGTCTAAGCATCACTCCCACTATTTTCAGCGATACCAAACAAAAAAAGAATTTTATAAAAAATATTTGAATATGATTGACCTATAAGTTGAAAAAGAAAAACACTTTCAATTCCTCAATTCCCCCACCTTGCCGAAAATATGAGTAATTTCATTACATTTCCAATGTGATTCTAGATCCCATTTCCAAATCTCACCATGTTCATGACGCCATCTAAGGCGATCTCCAGTTCACGCAAAAGCACATCTCAACTAATAGGACATTAACTTAAAGATATAGGCAGCAAACAAAATACATGGTAAAACAATGCGCCATTATCTAATTAATTACTTAAAGTCTTCACTATCCTTAGCATCCAATTGCGAGATATAGGGAAGATTCACCACTAAGCATTTAATACGTACATTATTGCAAATATGTGTCTTATGTCACTCAGGAAGAATCCCTATAGACTCATCCTGAAAATTACGTCAATATCTCTAGCAGACGTTTTAGGTGAGCTTCAACTTCAAACTCTGCGAGAATTAGGTGGACCATCACATATTTAAATGGTGAGACAACTATGTCCTTAACTAGTGTGCTACTTTGGAAATTGGTTAACCTTATTAAAAGAAAGATGCTCTAATTGCCTCTCTAAGTCTCTAAGCGAGATGGTCCCCATGACTTACTCGAGCTTATCAAAAAACCCATCATCTTGAGTCTATGCATGGCGCTCTATAGCAAGCCAAGGCACAATCAATTTAGAGATTAACTTAACTAACCATTGGATCCAATTATATCATATTTATAACAAAAAATGTCACTAGATTTAAGGATAAAAACTTGGACCACTAAGAACTACTAGTCATATCCTGTTTTGCCATCCTCTAAGCGCTTATAGGATGTAACATGTGGTGTGCAATCTTTGTGCTCCAACATGATGAAGATAGTGCGCAATCCTTGCGCTCTAACATGATAAAGATCCTTAAGCTGCTTCCAAAAATAAGGCAAAATGTCCCATTTCTTATTAACCTTGCAATTACTCCTATCACTTCAACTACTTGAGGAGAGAAAAAGAAATAATTCAGGCTAGACACAAGTTAAACCATGTTCCAATTGCGTAAATGCATCCACGAGCCAAAACACATGGATTAACAATTACAATAGTTAGTTGTCCAAACATTATCCTAAAGTCACTATGCTTCCTCCAAGGTGCACAATACATTATCCTAAAGTCACTATGCTTCCTCCAAGGTGCACAATACTACTTCCTTTTTCAAGGATATTATCCTCTAGCTATTCCTTATTGGAGTGCTATACCACAGTCCTTGCGCTAGGGCCTAAATGCCTACGCGAGCCATGTTTAGCAAGGACAAAGCCATGTCACTTGATGCTCTATCTTAAGTTCAAGATGATGCACAAGATCTTGGAATGTGTGAATATCCTTCTTATGCATCACAATGAACTCTATATGCTCCAAAGAGCTAATTAAGGAATCTATAGCGAGAAGTATTACCCAGCATATCTCGGATACACTATTGTCTCATACAATGCATTATTTCCATGAATGATAAGTGGAGCGCTCAAAATTAGTCCTTAAGCTTGGGCCTAAATGCCTCAAGTAGGCTAAAATGAGCAATTGACGCTAGTGATACCAAGCACTTAGATTAGGCTCAAAATAATGCAATAATGCAATGCGCATCATGATGAGACTAATAAGCTCCCACTAAATGAGCATTTTCAAATGCATTTGTCCAATGAGACTTAACTAACACATTACATAAATGCTCATCCCTAGCCAATTTGGGAGCAAACTTTTGTAATTGTCTATTCACACTCCCAAGTGTGCAACCCAAAAAGTCATGCATTTAGTGCATTCCACACAGGCTAAGTGTTGTTTATTTATTGGATCTACCCCTTTGATATTGTCATCGCAACTAATGCGCACAATATCTTAATTCACAATGAAACAATTTAAATGTCATTTTCCATATTTTGCCACACCAAAATTTAATTCACAAATTTCCAATTACTCATTTTATGCCTCTAAATACAGCAAAAATATTAGAGTACAACAAAAAACATGGAAAAAATGAATTTAAATACTTACTATGTGTGGCAACACATTATATGGCTTCTTATAATTTTCTCCAAAATTTTTTACAATTTTCCATAACTTTTAATCATTCATTAAATACAATGAATATCATGGAAAAAATCAAAATGCATCCCAAAAATCTGGAAAAATTAAAATTTCATGCTTTTCATGTCTACACAGAGAATGGTCCATTCATACGTAATTTTCAGAATTTTAATAATTTTCTATAAATTTTTAGTCAATTTCAAGAGACAATAAAAATTATAGAAAATTATATATCTCATAAAAAATCATGAAAATTTGTAGTTTTATTTTCTGTGTATATATGAACATACCAGTTCATCAACCAATACCTTTCTCACATCTTTTTCAATTTTCAATAATTTTTAATTGTATACCAAAAACAATAAAAATTATAGAAAAATAAAGGACAAAATCAAATAATTCTGGAAAAATATTAGTTTTGTACATTTTGAATCTCTTAAGAGATTAGAATAGTTTCCAGAATTTTCTAAAATTTTTTGCAATTTTCCTCAATTTTCTATATTTAAATGCAAAATTAACAAATTTTGCATTAAATAATATAAGTTCCAAAATATCTCACATCTCATACCAATAGGTGCTCTCAACTCCCAGAGGAGAGTACAAAAAATCCAAGGTGCAAAACGTATTGTACGTGCCCCCACCCTCTCGAGTGGTTCTCCAAGACCAATTTTTTTATTTAAAAAATAATTATTAATTATTTTTTATTACCAGAAAAATATTAAAAATTTAAATAAAATATCCTAAAAAATTATGGTCCCAATGGAGGAAATGGAGGCAGAACCGGGTTCGGAGTGGCCTCCACACGCCACCACGCTTCACTGCCGCGAGTGGGGGTGCCACCACCCCTGGTTCATCCCTAACCTCTGGCTAGGGTTTTTCCCGAAAACCCTAGCCGCGGTGCCTACTTCAGGCTTCCATATCTCTCTCTGTAGAGCTTCGTTTTGGGTGATTTTTACGCCGTTCGAAAGCTTACTCAAAGTACTACAATTTAGAATAAAAAAACTCATTAAAAGATTCAGATTTGAGAGAGATATTCAAGTTTGAAAATGCTTAGTTGCAAGTTTCAAACATAAACTTTAACGAGCCATAACTTTTCGTACACATGTGCAAACGACAAACCGTTTATGGCTGTGGACTCCTGGGACTGTGGGGAATCCACTGGTGCTAGCAATGTTGCCAGAATCTTGCCAGAGAGCCATTGGCGGTGAGAACCCAAAATGGCCATTATGGCCAACAATGGTGGAAATTTTTATTTTTTTATTTTTTATTTTTCCCTAAGATCCTCTAAGGCTTAAAAACATGAAGAAGAGAGCCTATGGCTTTGATACCAATTAAGGATAATGTGGTATACATACATATATGCTTCCCAATAATTTGGTTTAGAGTCTTACCTCTTGGTTTTTACAAGAAACCCCATGTATACCTTTGTGTAGCGGAATGATCTTACCAAGTCTCTTCCCACGTGCCTTTGTGCCCACCAACAAGTCTTCACATATATTCTTCTCATGCTTGTCAATGTGAAGGTGCCACAATCTCGAGCACTTCATCTTAATCCACGAACCAAGTCCTAGGGTTTGTTGATGGAACCCTAAGACAATGAGAGCTAATGAGAGAGAGGGTGATGGCTACTTTGTATAAACTCACCTCGGTTTTTGTCTGAATAATGCAATCTTATATTGCATATTTTAGGAACCCTAGTCTTAGGGTTTTGTCTTAATGGGCTGTCCACATGGGCGCCTATTTGGGTCAACCTAAAATGGCCCAAATGCCAACAATAGTAAATTACAATCCGTTTCACTCAAAATTTATAGATCAACCCTTAGAAATTAGAAACCCAAAAAAATTCAATTTGAATAACAGTAACTCACATTCTTATAAATAAATTCCATAAAATTTATGTTAAAAAAAATGGTTTCAAATCAAAGAAAATGAGCGAAATCCAAATATACCCTCTTAATACAAATTTATTGCCCTCACAAGAACAAGACCAACACACCTGAAAGTGCCAAAACAAAGAGACTCCAAATCCCCCAGCTAGTCATTTTATATGAAGAATTGGTCAATGAAGATGTTGGAGATTACTTGCATCTAGTGGATGCCTCAGATGGAGTATCTCAGTTGCTGCAATGTCTAGACTTGAGCACAACTCGATTCATTTACAACCCTATCAGAAAATTACAATATGAGCACTAAGACAATGAGGACCTTTTCGTCATTTAGCCCAAATAAAAAAATAGTAGCACACAATACATGGCCATTCAGATAGTATTCAATGAAGTTTTTTATTTGTTTTGTTTATTGAGAGAGAGAGAGAGAGAGAGAGAGAGAGAGAGAGAGAGAGAGAGAGAGAGAGAGAGAGAGAGAGAGAGAGAGAGAGAGAGAGAGAGAGAGAGAGAGAGAGAGAGAGAGAGAGAGAGAAAACTGTTTGCATATTTGTTTACCATGATAAGGTATAAAGGAAGTCCCAAACAAATCAAATCATTTGATAGAGAAAATAAGGCAATTCAAGCAATACATATCTTCAAAGCTGAACTCATTGCATTTTGGTAGCTAAAAGGATTTTCACAAAGTAAGAAAATTCTTGATATCTTCTGAAACACATTATGAAATTATTTTATAAATAGAATAAGTGCATTTAGCATCTAAACATTGAACAAGCAAGTCAACAACAAAAATTTATGTTAAGACTTATGGGTTGGAAGCTTCACCATGGGTACCCAGGTCTAGGAAGAATGTGATTTGTGGATAGAATTACCGTGGCTTATGGGCTTCACACATTTAAAAAGGCCCAAGCAAAATGATGAATGAACATGTTATGGAAAGCCTTTAAAAACAAAGAAGTACAAAGATATAATAAGGTTTGGCCAAGTCCATCCTAATATTGAAGTTAAGCCTACTACATATCCCCAGTGGAGTTGCCATCGTGAGAACCATGACCCAAAGGTCAATTGGGTCTCAAAATGTGACCCAACTGACAATGGATCAACCATATAGATTTGAATGTTAATTGTACATGAAATCGCCACTTATTTTTATTTTATACAGAAAAAATAAGAAATTCCTCAAATAATGCATTTCCTCATTTTATTTAATTGAATTCGTATAATTACAAAAGAATACTTAGAACAAAAAATTACTTGAAAACTTTTTCCTAGATACAATCTAGAAAAAGATACATTTGTTGATTTTCTAGTTACAATCTAATAACAAAAAATTACATCAAATAAAAGACCTAATCTAAGAACCTTCAATTCTAGGCTCGGGGGTTTGGTTACAAAACGAGAAAGTGTAAAGCACCTCGTTTTGCTCGATTAAAATTGGTCTTCTAGGATAAAGTTTGGCCAATAACATATTATTTCAATGTACAAAAGACATGGTTCACAATGAAATCAATTTTTAAAGGTTCATGTTTTAATTAAATTTTGTGTATATGAATTTCATGTTGTCGTCATCATCATGTGATTTACAGAATGTACAAGATAAACATGCAAACAAATAAAAGGAATTTCGTGTAGAATTATTGTTACCTGCTTGCACTTGGAAGAGGATCTCTTGATGTTCTAAGATGTTGCAATGAACTCCAATTAAAGCGTGCAATATGAATTCATTAGTTGTTGCAATTACAATCAATCAATGGTTTAAATGAAGAAAAAATAATTGAAAAAAAAATGAGGGCTTGTATGGCCTCAAAGGGGGTGGCTTGTATGGCCTCAAAGATGCTTGTATGGCTTCAAAGTATCGCTTCAATGGTGGCTGCAAGGATCACTTTAGATGGGCTTACAACTTGTGTGGTTGTAATGATAGTCCAAGAGGTGGTTGCAAAAGAGGGAGTT
This sequence comes from Fagus sylvatica, assembly GCA_907173295.1. Lineage (NCBI taxonomy): Eukaryota > Viridiplantae > Streptophyta > Magnoliopsida > Fagales > Fagaceae > Fagus > Fagus sylvatica. Next base: position 6,712,828 of record OU015766.1, on the reverse strand, counting down.
GGGAAAATTTCTTAAGTTAAAGAAAATACACGCAGAAGGATCTGAAGTTCTTTTCTTAAACAAAAACTTTTGGACCTTTTGTGATTGACCTATCCTCAACTATTTATCCTTATCAGTTTTTAATTGAGTAAGCCTGAAAATTTTAGTGTTTATTTCAAAATAAACTGATTAGATAAGAGTTTGAAAATTGAATAAAGTGAAAAATAGCTGATATTTTGTGGGTAGAGGACGTCTCATTTTTGTGACCATAACTCTCTCCTCTGATATTGGATTGCGACAAAATTGATGGCGTGGGAAAGCTGATTCAATTTCCAACACCTTTGTTTTTAATAAGATATATCTAATTCCAACGATTTTATATGCAAAAAAACGTATCAGCCTTAATACATGTTTTGTGATTTTGACGTTTTTCTAAAGATAAATTCCAAATTTTTAGCCATTAACTCCAATTATTACTCTAGTTATTAGCCAATTTGATTTTGAATATTAGATGGATACTTTAGAAATATTTTTAACTCATTTAAACACTTAATTATAAAATTAAGTATTTATTTAAATTATTTGATCTCATATTATCCATTTAATAATCAAGTGTGTTAAAGTGTATTATAAGTTATGGTATGAACCAATGAGAAATTGATATGTCATTAATTATAACTAACCCAATAAATGGACCAATTATAATTAAATCATCATAATCTCATGTATTCATTTCTTAATCATCATCGTGCACCTTAACCATTGAAAGTTCGATTGGCTGTAACTTTTGCATCTATGGTTTGATTTGATCGCATGACATGTCATTTCAATCGTCTTGACTTAAACATCTATTTCATTGGTTTTAATTGTAGATTGCATGATCGAAACAAAACTCCATTTAAAACCATATTTTTAGAATGTTGTATGCTTTCTATCATTAGAATTTCAAAATGGTGAAAACCCTAAAATGTATTAAGGTTGGAATGTAGGTAGCAAAATGGGATGTCTACAAGTCCAAGGAACTTGTCCATTTACTAGCTCATTTCTCAAGACTATAGCCCATACTATGATCCATTTAGTGATTCCCACACCAAAGTGGCGTAGATCACTTTCAAACTGGAGTACATCACCTTCAAACTGGCATACGCCATTTTAGGATAGAAACCCTAAAATCACTTAATTTCCATTTAGTTTTTATTCTAATTGATACTAGGCAGCCAAGGCAACCAAAATCGTCAAGAAAAATCCTAGTAGGCACCCTTTGCTTATAAAATGAACCTTATATCATAGAAAAAGGGTGGTTGGAATCCCCATAGAAATCGAGAGAAATTTTGAGATTTTAGCTAGAGATAATAAAGAGCTCTTAACCGAGCGATTATTTTCCAAACTAAATAGTTGGAAAATGAGTCTCTTTCTCAAGAGACTCCCATTATCATCTTCTCATAGTATAGCTCTTTAATCCTAGTTCATATTCCAATATACCTTTTGCTCAAAACACAAAAAGTTGAGATAGAGATTCGACCGAAAGACCAGTCATACTATTTGTTGTATTAGCTTAAAGGCGTGAGATATCGATATTTTTCATAAACCATACTCTCCTTCTTAACTTTATTGTTTTATTTTTGCTTTGTTTTACTTTATGTTGTTATTTAGTTTGTTTAATTCTTAGTAACTGTCATAACCTTATTTTTACCCCTGTGATTTTCTCGGGTGTCGGCATGCAAAACGAGGCAGGTCGAATCGAGCTGGGTTAACCCGACAGGGGCCCACCGCATCAAAAGAACCTCAAGACGGGACCCGGAGCACATTTCCCGGAGTTTGGAGAGGTTTGACCAAGTTTGACCGAGGCGTTGACCGGACCAAAAACGAGATTTGGCTGACCACCCCCTAACCATTGGATAGAACACATCGAGAGCTTCGATTCGATACTTTACGGGTCAAAAACGGCCGAGAAACGAGGAAGTTATGGGCAAACCCGTGAAAATCGATCCAACACCTAGCCAAATTTTGCTCAAATGTTGTTGACAAAACAGCCTATTTGGGAGGCAGTGTTTGTGTGTAGATTCTTTCTGGTCCACAATGATTTGGTCCGCAAGTTGAAACCTTTAAGGAAGAGGGTAACTTCAGCTACAACGTGCAACTTTCGGATCGTCAAGAGCTTCTCCGGTCAAGCCGGAATCTCGATCGAAAAATGACCCCTCGACATGGAAGACACTCCAACAGCCTCTGTTCACGGAACCGCATCTCGTGAACCCAAGCTCGCCTCTGTACAAGGCCAGAACTTTAAGAAAGAAGGTAGCGCAAGCTTTCCGGCGACGCCAAGATTACCGAAATTCGACATTGGGAACCACGTCTACCGTGCGTGCGAAAACCGACGGATGAAATAAGACTATGCTGAAAATTTGACACTTTCCCCCCCGGGGATGCTGCGCTCGCGCAAAGATTATTTTCGACTTGCTGCAATGTGATTTGCAAGCCCGGGTGCGTAAGAAAGAGGACATGTTCAGGCACGGTGTACAACTCTTGGATCGCCAAGATTTTCCCCGGTCTGGTCGGAATCTCGATCGGAAAAATGCCCTCCGGTGGACCAAAAAAACTCTGGTGGCCTCTGTTCGCGGGACCATATCTCTTGAGCCTGATCCCGATTTCCAGCAAGTCCAGAACTTTAAGGAAGAGGGTAGCGCAAGATTTCCAATGGTACCAAGAATGTTGAAAACCGACATTGGGAGCTGGGTCAACCGTGCGCGCAAACACAGACAAAAAATAAGAAAAACGCGCTGAAAATCTGATGCGTTTTTCCTCCCAGACAACCGCCTTTGCATGCGGATTCCTTCCGGCTCGCAGCAATTTGATCCGCAAGCCCGGGTGCGTAAGAAAGACTGCAACTCCAGCTACGAGACGCAACTCTCGGTTCGCCGGTCGTATCCCCCGTTTGGCCGGAATCTTCGCCGGAAAAACGCGAAAAAAAAAGCTCTGACACCCCGACTTCCGGGAGCCATAACTTTTCTGTCCGAACTCTGATTCGCGCGAACCTTATATCTTTGGAAAGTAGACTCTGCAAGCTTTCCGATGGTATGTTGTATGACCCATTTTGAGTATCATAAGGCCTCCAAAAGCTTCCCCGAAAATCAGGTCAAAAAACTATACATGCGCGAAAATCAAGGAGGATTCGCTGGAGGGGCCGTGTGGCGGATAAGATCGCCACGTGGCAGGGAACACGCCTGGCGCGGCCTCACCACGCGCCGCGCAGCATGAAGCCGCACCAAGCGTGCCAATCTGCCTATAAAAGAAGCCACCCCTCCCCCTCATTTCAGGTGCTAGAGCTCGAGTTTCTGGGTAGTATAGGCTTAGTTTTTAGGCAGAAAAAGGGTTAGGGCTCTTCCTTTGGGGGTTTAGACTAGTCTTAGTTAGAGTGAGAGACACCTACTTAGGTAATCTCTCTCTCTAACCCTCTCTCCTCTCTCTCTTCACTTTTTTTCTTCTTTTTAGTGGAAGTGACTAGTGATGATCCCAAAAATGGGAAGGGATTCACAAGGATCCACTCTTGTTTAAATTCATGCTTTAAGTTTACTTAATGCTTTCTATTATCACTTTAAATACCATTTATTGCTTTATGCTTTAAGCATACTTAAATGCTTCCATTATTGCTTTATGTCTTAAGTTTATTTAATGCTTTCCATGTTGCTTTAAATACATTTATCGCTTTCCGCAATGCTTTAAATATATTTACCGCTTTCATTTACATTTACTACGTATTTGTGAATTGTGATTATCCCCTTTCCCCGTGTGATTTGGAAGTGAAAATCCTTAGCGGTTTTGGCAGATTATGTAAGCCCTCTACGAGGCATTAACAACCATGTAAACCCGCAAGGCATTGGATCCATGAGCACGCTCCCATGATTAAATTCCGTCATTTCGCTATTTACTACGTTGCGAATATTATTTGTTTATTTTCCCCCTTTTTCCCTTTGTGTTTTGGGCGTGAAAATCCCGATTGGTCGTGGTGGATTATGTGAGACCTCAACGAGGCATTAACAACCACGTAATTCCATAAGGCATTGGACCCACAAAAAACCCTCTGCTTTAAATTTCATTATGCTTAAATACATTTATTGCTTTCCGTCATGCTTTAAATATATTTATTGCTTTATTCCATTATTTACTACGTTGTGAATATTATTTGTTTTCTCCCCTTTTTCCCTTTTGTGATTTGGGCGTGAAAATCCCGATTGGTCATGGTAGATTATGTGAGACCTCAACGAGGCATTAACAACCACGTAATTCCATAAGGCATTGGACCCACAAAAAACCCTTTGCTTTACATTCCATTATGCTTAAATACATTTATCGTTTTCCGTTATGCTTTAAATATATTTATTGCTTTATTCCATTATTTACTACGTTGTGAATATTATTTGTTTTCTCCCCCTTTTCCCCTTTGTGATTTGGGCGTGAAAATCCCGATTGGTCGTGGTGGATTATGTGAGACCTCAACGAGGCATTAACAACCACGTAATTCCATAAGGCATTGGACCCACAAAAATCCCTTGCTTTAAATTCATTTATACTTAAATACATTTATCGCTTTTCGCAATGCCTTAAATATATTTATTGCTTTATTCCATTATTTACTACGTTGTGAATATTATTTGTTTATCTTCCCCCTTTTCCCCTTGTGATTTGGGCGTGATAATCCTGATTGGTTGTGGTGGATTATGTGAGACCTCAATGAAGCATTAACAACCACGTAATTCCATAAGGCATTGGACCCACAAAAATCCCTTGCTTTAAATTCATTATGCTTAAATATATTTATCGCTTTCCGCAATGCCTTAAATATATTTATTGCCTTATTCCATTATTTACTACGTTGTGAATATTATTTGTTTATCTTCTCCCTTTTCCCCTTGTGATTTGGGCGTGATAATTAAGGATGGCAATTTTGAACCAATCCGCCCCGATCCGCCCCAACCCGTGCGGGTATTCCCCGCCCTATAGAGGTGACGAGGCGGTTACGGGTTACATAAATTGCCCTAATACCCGGGGCGGGGCGGTCACGGATTTTACTTGACCCGCCCCGACTCGACCCGACTATAATTACAAAATTGCCCCTAGGTTTTCATATATAAACCCCTTTTTCACTTTCCTTCATTTCACTCACATTTTTTTTCTGCCCAACCTCCTCACGCCGCCCCACTTTTTTTTCTGCCTAGCCTCCCTCACGCCGCCGCAGCTCCTCACTCAGTCACTCCGACCACCCCACACAGCCCCTCACTCAGTCACTCAGTCACGCCGCCGCAGCTCCTCCTCACGCACGATAACCTGATTCTCTTGAAGATGGACTTGTTGGGAACATCTGATCCTTATGTCAAACTCAGCCTAAGTGGAGATAGGCTTCCAGCAAAGAAAACTTCTATAAAGATGAAGAACTTGAACCCTTAGTGGAATGATGACTTCAAGCTTACTGTAAAAGACCCACAGGCTCAAGTTCTTCAGTTACATGCCTATGACTGGGAGAAGGTTTTGTATTTTTTTTTGCTACGCATAATTAATTGCCTGATTATTTAATTTATAGTGTCTTGCAAATGCCAAAAACATATGCTTCTGTTGATTTTAAGTTGGTCCTATTGATTTTAAGGAAAATGATTGCAGAGAACTCTCTATACTGGTCTTTAAAAATTGAATTTTTTTACTTTTCTTTTCAACTGAGAAGTGTTTGATATAAAACAGGTTCAATATAGTTGGGGTCGGGTCGGGTTAATGCACGATAACCTAATTCTCAGGGCGGGACGGGGCGGTTCGGGAGCGGGGCGGGATAAGTTACCCCGACCACCGGGGCGGGGTGAGGTCGGGTATTGGTAGTATATGTGCGGGGCGGGTTCGGGTCACCCATGATCCGGTCCCGATCCGCCCCATTGCCATCCCTAGTGATAATCCCGATCGGTATTGGAGGTTTAGATAAGTCTTTCAATAACACTAAACCCCATTTAAATCCATAAGGTATTGGACCTGTAAAATTCTCAACATTCTTTTAAAATAATTTTTCACTCATATAAGTCCTATTCGGTCTCGAGGGATTAGGTAAGTCTTTCAATAGCACTAATCCTTCGTGTAATCTCGAGAGGCACGTCATGATTATACTTGTCATTTCCGCCATAATGCATTCGTCCCATACTTATGATTAATGCGCTGCAAACATGCCATGATCATCTCATACTCGTATTTTTAGTAATTTATGTGTTGCAAACATGCCATGATTACTCATTTGAACTATTTATGATTAATGTGCTTGCAAACATGCCATGATTATCCCATACTCGTGTTTTTAGTAATTTATGTGCTGCAAACATGCCGTGATTACTCATTTGAACTATTTATGATTAATGTGCTGCGAACATGCTATAATCATCCCATACTTGATATTTTAATGATTTATGTGCTGCAAACATGTTGTGATCACTTGTTAAAATTATTTTTAGTAATTTATGTGCTGCAAACATGCCATGATTATTCATTTGAATTATTTATGATTAATGTGCTGCGAACATGCCATGATCATCCCATACTTGATATTTTAGTGATTTATGTGCTGCAAACATGCCGTGATCACTTGTTAGAATTATTTTTAATAATTTATGTGCTGCAAACATGCCATGATTATTCATTTGAACTATTTATGATTAATGTGCTGCAAACATGCCATGATCATCCCATACTTGATGTTTTAGTGATTTATGTGCTGCAAATATGCCGTGATCACTTGTTAGAATTATTTTTAGTAATTTATGTGCTGCAAACATGCCATGATTACTTGTTTGAGTGTTTATTTGCTTTGATATAAATGTGCTTAAAACACACTTTGTCATAAAAACTTTAAAAAGAGTAAACATGGTAATGTGGGCATTATAAACGAAGTTGGTGCAACCCAAGAGCTACGGCTCGCCCTGGCATTGGGACACCATGGTATGAGTCCTTTACACATTGACGTAGCTGGTACGTGTCTACGTTGTAAGGGATTCTACACGTTCTAACTCCCACAAGATCATGGTCTAAAATTCCCCAAAGTGTGAATTAATCATCCAAAACCTCGCCATTTGATAGACCACTTTATTATTGGAAATCAAGGGTAAAGAGATCCCGAATATGGCACAAAAAACATAATTGTTTGTCCCGGTACTCGGTGTTAGGATTTCAAGTACATCCTACCATCGGACTACCCGGAACCTAAAAAATATAAAGATGAGAGAAGGTAAAATAAAGAGTCTAATCAAAACCGAACGAAGTTAAATTGCGTTTGCCATTCTTGGTACATCGCATGATGGAAATCGGGACATTTGTACATAATTAAAACCAACAAACCTAGGCTTAGTAAATAAAAAGGGAAAACTAGAAGGGAGGTAACCGTTTCTTAACGGATGTCGTGGGGTGCCTAACACCTTCCCCACGCATAATCAAACCCTCGAACCCATCTCTGGTTCAAGACCATTTCTTTATAATGTCTAAACAAGATAAAAACTGTTAGACATAGGTACCCAATCACACCTTAAATTTCTCATGATTGGTGGCGACTCCAAATTTGTGCTCATATGCACACACACACGTGTTCCAGCACACACACACACAACACACATCTCGAAACAAAGAAAAATGAGATCGACACTCGCCAAATGGGGGTCGGGATTAGGAAAAAGAAAAGACACTACACACGTAGAAAGTACTTAGTAGTAATTTTTCCCGGTGTCGACAGCTTGGCGACTCCACTGGGGACTTAGAAGGTTTAAGCCTATAGTCTTTTGGTGTTTTCTTTGCTAAGCATGTGTTTATACATTTGTTGGTATTCATTATTTGATTTATTCTCTTTATTTCATCTTGTGTAGTGTTTTGATTTTAGCATGTCTATATTCTTGTACATATAAACTACGAACATAAGATAGAGATTTATTTTATGCAACACATATTATATATTGTTCTTTGTTTAAAAAAGTCTTTTCCCTTTTTGTTTTCAAAATCATGACATTTACCCTCATTGGACTTATGGGTCGAACCCGGACTTAGGTGGTAGCCGAGCTGGTACAGGCTCCACCACGAACCCTTTATATCTAGGACCTGGAGTCATGAAAATCCACCTCTCTTCCTCCACACCCGTGGGGATCAAGGGCCTGGTGTGAAAGTGATTCCCCGATGATCCAATACCCTTTAACTTCCTTCGGGAGGGCAAAATGGGTATGATCATCGGCTCCTTTAGGAAACAGAATTCCAAACCGTGTCATACCATGTTGCATATAGTAAGCTGTAGAGTAGAAAACTTACCTGTGAGGGCTTTGGTAAAGGCCAACCGAGTGAACATCCAACCTAAGATAGGATACCCGAAAATAGGACGTGTCTTTTCAAAATGAGTCAAGGGAAAAGCGTTATGCTGTTTTCCAGGTGGTGATAAAATAAATGGAGTCAAACCAGGTTCTATCTATCTAAACCTTTGTTTGCGTGTCATTGTTTGATAAAGGGAAGGGATAACCACGTTGTCCATACCCATGCAAACCACCTGAGCCCTAAGAGTTTTCAACTCTATATAGGGACGTATGTACATAGTTTTGTCGTCCTCAGCCATTTACCTTTCAATATGTTAATTTTGTTTGTTCATTATTTTGATTTTTACCATTATGCACTTTATTTTTAAGTTATTTAAATTTAGGTTCCTGGGAATCTTTTTTAAATGATAGTATCGTACACGACTTTAAGTGTAGCGTATGCCTGTTTCATTGCAACGTACGCCAATTTAAGTGCAATGTATGCCAATTTCATTGTGGCGTATGCCACTTGGGACAAAAATTCCTAGTGTTTTTATTCATTTGTTCTTCTTTCTGTTTAATACAATTATTTTTATTTTACTTTCTTTTAATCAATTTCCTTTTTCTCTTGTATGCAATTAATTATAAAAAAATGCAAAAATAATTTTCTTTTTCTTAATTGGGATTTTGAATTTTGAAACTCTCTTTCTAAAGCATGGTTGACTGTAAAATATCTCACATGTCAAGAAAATCATAATAAATGCATGATTTGAGTGATTAGAAAAATTAAATTGAGTTCCTATAATTTGAGAATTTTGTCTAATTGATATGATCACATGATTGATTCTTCTTTTCTATTCAAATAGTCACATGCTTAGATACTTTGAATGACGCGCACACACACACACACACACACACACACACACATATATATATATATATATTTTCTTTTTCCTTTTGCCATATGTCAGATACTCTCTCACTATATCACATGCAATTTGGGTTCTACAATTTGGTAATTGTTATCTGATTGATTGGTTAGGTGTATCTCTCCATTGAATGCTTATCTGATATGATTCCAAATATTTATTTTCTTTTGTGTGAATTAAATTGTGTTGATTTCCTTAGACAAACCCCAATAATATGGGAAAGGTCATATGGGTGTCTAACACCTTCCAAAATCCGTACTCTAACTTCAAATTTAGACCAAACCAATTAAGCCTTTATTTGAAAATGAAGTTTTAAAAATGGTCCCTAGACCTAAACTGGGTGGCGACTCCCATTTACGTTCATACCCACTATGCGGCAACTCAGAGAATTATTCACGTAGCCAAGGGTGGAACCCGAAATTCTTGGTTGGGGGCCAATTGGGGGGGAGGGGGGAAGAAATAGTTTACCTCCAACCTGGTTTGGAAGAATCCTCCTCCAACCCACTATGTAACAAGTAAATAGATCATTCACGTGTACTTTTAGTTATATGACATTTTTAATGAGTCATGTGACTTTTTAAAATACACATGTAGATGGTCTATTTGCTTGCCACGTAGTGGGTTGAAGGAGCATTCCTCCAAACCAAGTTGGAGGAAAACTATGTCTGGGGGGAATTCCAATTTTAAGTTTAATCTTAAAAGTTGTTAATAATTAAAAGGTTTTTTTTTTTTTTTAAATTGCAGGGCCACAGTCACCACCCTTTGGCTATAATTCCGCCCCACGTAGCATTAGAAGAAAAATATATTAACATTAAAGTTATATTTCGCATTAATTTAATGTAACATTTTTTGTTTCAATCCTTTCCTCTCCTTATAAATTCATATACACATTCTAAGCTAAGTATACTTACTCAAATATTTATTACATTTTTTTTTGTTCTTGCTAAATTCAAATATTTATTACTTATTTTACTCCATTCCTTCTTAATTCATTCTTTCCTTTTATAGTTCAACTTATATACACAGTGTTTGAAGGAAAATTATTCAGTAGTTCAGGACTACAAATAAATGCGTAGTCTTCCTCTCACATAAATGGTGGGTCCTACCATGAATTTAATTAGTAAGGACCTACATTTATGTGGTGAGACTTACCATTTATGTGAGAGGGGGAGTACACATTTATTTGTAGTCCTGGACTACTGAATAATCACTTGTGTTTGAATTAGATCTTGCTCTTATCTTAAGGAAAAATATTCAGTAGTCCAAGACTACACATAAATATGTAGTCCCCCTCTCACATGAATGATGGGTCTTACTATGAATTTAATTAGTGAGACCCATATTTATGTATTATAAATTTAATTAATGGGACCCATATTTATGTGGTGGGACCCACTATTCATGTGAGAGGTGAACTACATATTTATTTGTAGTCCTAAACTACTAAATAATTACTGTATCTTAAGATCCAAAATAATTGCTTTATTATGTGACCATTAAGGGATTTTATAATCTAGCGATGCTTTTCTTTTTCGAGTAATGATTTAAGCAATTATTCTTTGCTCTAAAAAGACCGTTACATAATTATCCCAATCCCAATTCAAATTTATTATTATTTATTTATTAAAACTATAGAAATTTATTGATAATACAAAGAAAATATTTTTCAAGTATAGCACTGTAGTGGAGTTGATGGGTGAGCATGCCCAACCCATCATTGAGAGTTGAGAGAGCCCACTGCGGAATGAACTTACATAGGGGCAGAGTTGCCTGAGAAGAACCACCAGCGCATGATAACATCGGCCAATTGTGTAACGATGGTCTTCTTTTGCGAAACACTAAAAAATGGCACCTGGAGGGTGAGTTATCCAATCCAATTCCAAACACATGCATCTGAGGGAGAACAAAATGATCTATTTAAAGAAAGGAAAACAGAATTAATTTGAATGGGTTAGTGGTGTGGAGAAGCTCTTCCCAAGGACTGATTCATATGTACATGTGTCTTACATTTAATCGGGCCATGTTTATATGTATTCCGTCATGAAACTCAATTATTCAGGGAGATCTAAAAATGATCCAAAATCCAAAACCTTATAGTCTACGATTGAGCCCCAAAACCATAGGGGCTTGGAAATTGTAGAATTAAGGAATGGTAATTGTATTGTTGGTTATAAAATTAAATTAAGAGGATACAGATTTTATATATATTTTTTGATAGTTGAAATAAGAGGATTTTAACGTTTATTTTATTCTTAAGAAAAAAAAAAAAACAATTAATGTCAATTGAAATAGAAGGCTCTTAACTGTAAAAAGTATTTTTACATGCACAATTTTTGTCATAATTAATATATTATCAAGACAATAAAATATATTGTGAATGGATGTGAAAATCAAGTGAAGTGATGGTTGTGTGGATTAGCAGTGATAAAATAAGATGAGAGCAGACTGATCCGAAGTGTGGATTCAAATGGAATGAAAATATTAGGAGGTAGAGTATGTAATTAGAGAAGGAAATAGTTTACCTCTAATTTATTACGTGGTAAATAAATAAATCATTTAAGTGTTTTTTTAGTAACATTTTAAGTAGTTATATAATATTTTTTAAATAATACATATGGTGGTGGATAATTTATTTAATTGACAGGTAGTATAGTAAGTTGATGGAAAATTTTTCCAAATTGATTTAGAGATAAACTTTGTCCATTAAAAAAAATGTATTGAAAAACTCAAAATAAAACATAACTACTTTGCCTTGGTGTTGGGTCTTGAATCTTTTGGCTCTTACTTGTAGTTAACAAAAAAAGATGAATAGGAATAAGACTCAGATTTATTTATTATTATTATTATTTTAAAGTCCCAAATACTTTTGCTTCCTCTTCCTTCCAGGCAGAGGTAGAGGCAGAGGCAGAGCCACAGGTGCCAAACCAACTCCAGTTAAAAATATCATGACTTTTTAGAATTTGGCAATTACCATGCTATCTTTCATCGCTCTCTCTCTCTCTGCTAAATCTATCCCCTTTCTGTTTTCTTCTTCTTTTCTCTCGGTTTATATATTTAGTTTCTCTTTTCGTTTTTTCGCCAAGATTTTTGCATAATCAATCGCCAAGATCAACGCCTCTAATTCAACATACAATCCATCTGGGAACTGGGAACTGGGAACAACACCTTATTCATTTCTTCATTCATTCATTTCAGGTACTTACTCTCTCTCTCTCTCTCTCTCTCTCTCTCTCTCTCTCTCTCTCTATATATATATATATATTTTTTTTGTATGTAGTTGTAGATGATGACGCAGTGGGGGTTAAATATGATTTTTTATTTTTTGAAATTTCTGTATTAAGCTTAATTTAATAGCTGTATTGGAAGTTTTCTTCTTCTTCTTCTTCTTCTTCTATTTTATGTTGTTTTAGCCCCAAAGAATGTACTAAAATTGTATTTAGTATGTTAGTTGGAGAATTTATATGTTATGTTATGCAGCTAAATGGTTTTTTTTTTTTTTTGGGTCTCAATTTTTGCGATGAAAACAACCTATAAAACTGGGAATTCGACAAATCTTTGTCTTGTATTTGAGAATAGAAAGATTCATTTGACCATACTATGTTTTGGTTTTGTCATTTTGGTTTTATTAACTTTGTGGACTTTTGGGAAAGTGAGTTACTTTTTCTAAGTCAAATTTAGATGGTCTTTAATCAGTTTTGACATAATTCTGCCTTCTCCAATGCATGTAGAATTGCTGAGTTTAGATAGGTTGACAATGTCTGCTATGGCATCCTATTGGTTAGTTCAATTAAAATGTTTCAGAAGTTAGATAATCCAATATATCGATATGTTCAGTCAAGGCAAGCAAGTACCGTGTTGGTATGATTTTTTTATTCTAATGGTAATCATACTTGTAAAATAATTGGTGCATTTGTTTTGTCAGTTGTTTTTCATGTGTCATGTAAATGGCGGATCTCAAAGAACGCTTGCTCCCTCCAAAACCTCAGTCAGCTGTAAACCTTAGAGATGCAGCTTATCGATCTTCAGTCTCTGGCCGGCAACCTTTCCAAGGTATGGATGTTTTGGGCCTGAAGAAGCGGGGCCAAGGCCTTCGATCTTGGATTCGTGTTGATTCATCCGGGAATTCCCAAGTCATTGAGGTAGACAAATTCACTATGATGCGGCGTTGTGATCTTCCGGCTCGTGATCTACGACTGCTTGATCCCCTATTTGTTTACCCCTCAACGATCCTCGGTAGAGAGAAGGCTATTGTTGTAAATTTGGAGCAGATTCGATGTATTATCACGGCCGATGAGGTTCTGCTATTGAATTCCCTAGATAGTTATGTGTTGCAATATGTGGTGGAGCTACAACGGCGGTTGACAACAAGTGGTGTGGGTGAAGTCTGGCAGTCAGATGGCTCTGACTTGAACCGAAGAAGGGGAAGTAGAAACTTTGACAATGTGTTTGGGAGCCCATCACCAGACTATTTGCCTTTTGAGTTTAGAGCACTTGAAGTTGCTCTGGAGGCTGCTTGTACGTTTCTTGATTCTCAGGTGTGTACAGGAACAACACTAGTTTGTAAATTTACTCATTGTCTCTCTTTGCTCTCTCCTTCCTTCACCATTGTCATATATATATATATATATATTTTGCATTATATGAGGAGTTTTACACCTTTGGTCAAGATAAGTGCTGACTGATATGAGTAAAAGACTTATTTTCTGAAAATCTTCACCCAAGTCATATAGTCTTTCTAGGCGTTCGTGGCTTGGCTTGGGTCGGGCTGGGCTTCAGTAAACTAGGGCAACAACATAAAAACATTTTCTCAGAATTTTTCAATAATATATAAAGAAAAACATTTGTGTAACAGTCTTCTGAAAAGGTTATGTGTGTGGTTGCCTATGTACCCTTGATGAAATTTGTTTGATTGGTTCCTAGTTTGTTCTCCCAACTGCTTTGTAGAAGCTATAAAGCAGTACTAACAGCACCTTACTTCTCTCTATGGCTGTTTTACCATCACTATAGTTACATGGACAATTTAGCATACATTTTAGATAATATGGACTTGGTTCATGTATACTACATGAGCATTTGTGTATAGAAGGTTCGTGTACTTGCAACTCTTAGGAGACACAGTGACTACTGTATAATGAAAACAACCCATTATTCCTAGTGCCTACATTAAACGAAGTTGGACATTCTATGTAATGTAGCATGGACATAGTATACTTATAAAAAAGAAAAAGAAAAAAAAGTAGCATGGGCATAGTACTTTATGAGTTTACTCATTATGAAATATTGTCTCTCAATTTGACATGTTAAGAGTTTCTTGTAGGAAACTTCTAAAGAATTAGAATTTGTTCTTATTTTGTTTGTTGGAAGATGGGTTCAAGGTACACTCGGTGTAACTTCATAGGAGTTACACTTCTTTTAGACCGTTGATCTCTAAGAGATCTAATGGTTAAAACCACTATTCATTTATTAACATGTACATCAACTAACCTCATTTATTGCATTTTTTTTTACTCTCTTTCCCTAAAATCAAAAAACCATTACACCTCATAAAAGCGTACTTTTTTTTTTACTCTGTTTCTCTTGCTAAACGTTCCCATTGCTTTTCAATAAACATAGTAATCCTCCATTCCTTATTAATCAGTATTCAGTGCAAACTACACTATTTTAAATAATAATAATAATAATCAGTTACAGCTACTTTCGAACACCAATCTCATTACTGGCATACAAAAAAACCAATTTAATGACTAAAAAGTTCAATCTATAATCTATGGGCTAAAGTTGTATCTATGGGTTATGGCTGAAAAGATCAATCAAAGAACCGAGAATTTTCTTTAGTCAAGAGTCAAACATTGTGGTCTTAACGATCCTCATAGAAAATTGCATGTCATGGGGGGCAAATGACTTCTCTCATGGGGGGCAAATGTAAGCGTAGGAAATCACAAAGGGCTGTTTTTTTCTAGAAAAAATGTCTTAAGATGACAAAGCCAGAGATTTGGCGAAACATGGAATGGATGAACTTGTCGTAAACCGGATCAAACTCGACAAGTAATGGGTTACACTGGGTCACTCTTGCAGTAAGATATTTTCAATGGTGATGCACAGGAAATGGCGTCAAGGACTTAAGGGAGAGAGGAAGCTGGTTTAGCAAGAGAGAGAGAGTAAAAAAAAAATGGTAATAAATGAGGTTAGCTTATGTGGAGGTTTAAATGAATGGTGTTTTTTAAATCATTAGATCTCTTAGAAATCAATGGTGTAAAAAAGGTATTACTCTTATGAAGTTACACCGGGTGTAACTTGAACCCATCTCTTGTTGAAAATGTTTGTTTGGTACGTCTTCATTGATATGATTCCTAACACTTCATAGGTGCATAGTCAGGCCCCATTTAGTAATGCATCTGAAATCTATCCTACACACATTTTAAAGTGTTAATCTTACATTGCACTAAATTGGAGCTGCAGCCAAGGAAAATATATTGACCCTAATTCATAACACCTAAATAGTTGTAGGCTGGTCGCCGGATCTGTCCTAAGTCCAATGGTTCCATAACTTTTCCCTTCATTACTATGTCCTTTCTCTTGACAATTATAGCAAAACATACATTAGGTTCTGGCACTTACCTCTACTAGCAACCTCTCCAAAAAGATTAAAGTAGCATGCTAAGATATACTTATCGAAGATTTTACATTGTAGTGTTAGAATAGTCATTAAGTGCCAATGAGTTGTAGCTCAACTGACACTTCTTTCTCCCATAATAATAGGATAGAGGGTGAGGTCATGGGTTCAAGACCCACTGGGTGCATGTGTAATTTACCTATAAGAAAATTGATTAAGTGATTAAATTCACTATTTCCAATCAATTTAAACTTTTGGGACTAACGGTAGTTTATCATGGTATTAGAGCATGTGGTCCTGAATTTGAACCATGTTTCTATTCTGCCCCTCATTAAAAAATTAAAAAATAGGGGAGTTTAGGCCTGCACATGATGCGGAGTGAGAATAATGGTTAAGTGATTAAATTCACCATTTTTTATCAACTTAAACTTCTGAAACTTACGGAACTTTATCAATAGCAAGGTCATCATTGAATATTTATGATTATGAATTTGCTTACATTTGTAATTAAATAATTTGTAGATGCATTGTGCTTGTATGATTCCTGAAGTAGATAAAAACTAGGTTGGCTGAAATTATGAATTGCCTAACTCTACATTCAATTTCATAAATATCCCTGTTATTATGCTAGAATTGAGTGAATTTATTTGCAGTAAAACATACTACGAATGTACCATGTTAAAGGAGAGGACTTAATTTATTTATTTCTGTCCAGAAAAAAAAAATCAGGATGAGGCTGGTAAATTGACTTGAGTTTGTTGACTGATAAGATAGGGGGGGGGGGGGGGGGTTGAGTTTGTTTGCTTCAAGTTTTTATTTTAAATACATAGCTTATTGTCCAAGGATTAATGCATTGCTTTTAGATGAATGTTATACACCTATGAATGTGGAGTTCAAAGTGATCTCAAAGTCAAAATTGGAGAAGAAAATCTTTGGTACAAAGTTGAACTGTTACTGCTTAGGAACTGAATTGATTCCCGAGTTTTATGAATAAACAAGTATAAAATGGATAAAATTCAAGAAATTCTAAAGCAGAAATAAAACCTGGGAAGGCTACCATAGAATACCTTACAAAGATTCAGGCATCAACATGTTTTTGGGCTATGTATTTCTTTCAAAGTTATAACAAAACTGTATTGATGTGTAGATAAACACCCTCGACGGTGCAACCCCCAGCCCCAGCCCCACCCTCCCTACCCACCCCACAGCCCCTGCCTCCTCCACAACACCTCCTCCCTCCACCACTCTTCCCGAATTACCCTCTCCCATTTTTTTCACATCAATCCCATTGGCAACTACAACCTCTCCCTCCAACCACCCATTGGCCTACCCCTTTCTACACAACACCATTCTTCCCATTCTTCCCAATCCCCAATAACCAACCCATCCAGCCCATCCAGCCTCTTATACCTGAAGCTATTTGACATATTACCTAACCCATCATCCCCAATATTATCCCAGTAACCATCACTGATAAAGCACCTATCAATACACCTCTAGTAACCACTATACCTCCCTACTTGGGTAAACCTACGATATTGGATGGATTGCGACACTCTTCGTATTGATGCAAAGTTTTTCACCTTGATTTTTGATGGTGGTCGGAAAGATCCGTATCACGTTATTGAGCGTAGGGTAACTTCCGTGGTTCAATTTGGGTTAGTGCGAAGGGCTTGCATTGGCTCACCGGATTGTGGGACAAGCTGTGCAGGATTACTGATCAACCGGAGGGCTATTTCCAATCTTTTCGAGATGGATACCGGATTTTGGAGTTAAGTTGTATGAAGAACAAGGGGGGCAGATTTGTGGAGCTTTTGGATTACCATAGTGGCTCTCAACAAGGTCATATTCAAATACCGGAAGGGAAGAAAAGAGGGGGCTAGGATTCCTTTGTTAAGGAAATCCGTCAGTTTTTCTTGGACTGTGGATTGAGGCCGGTGAGTTCCTCTGGTTGCGTTGCAGCCAATGGAGTGGAGGCACCCAAAATCTTGAACCGAGATTTGAGTCACAATTCACGCTTTCCATTAAATGGGGAATCTCACAGATTGGGTAGTGGTTTTGCAAAATACGCGGGTATAACGCATAACGGCCGAAATAGTGTTTTCGAATGTGTTGATTTTAGTCAACCACACCCGCCACGTGTCCAAATGGTTGAGGGGGGCCACGTCCCACAAGTAAAACTGATTTCCAGTGGAACCCAACCCATCGCACTCTACGCATTACTAAAGAAGAGGGAGTTAAGCGGGCCGCATGTTGGGTTGATATTGATTCGAGGCCCAATGGTATACCTGTGGCTCCAGCTCCTGGCCCAATTAACTAGCTTGTAACCCCAATGCCTTTGAGCCCAAAATTGTTCTCCAACGACCCATTAAGCCCAACCATTGGCAAATTAGAAGCATGGTTGAACCCATGGGTCAATGGGGTCAACCTTCCTTTTTCTCATGCCTGGACCTGGATTCGAGCTACGAGAAAGGAGAAGCTTCTTGCAATTCTTAGGCATCAGAGATCTCGGCATCGGTGAGTCCAACGATGACCTCCCCAGTGAATCGCAAGTTCAAAGAGCGTTGGAGCCCTAAATCTTCAGTTCCGGCGACGATGGAGGCTTTGGATCACTGTCAAGAGCCCACTGGAACTATTGATTCTCCTTCAACACCTTTCTCAATTAGTCACACATTGGCGCTTCCCTTGGTGCTTTTTAGTGACGATGACACTGCCGCTGCATGCAGGCCTATTTAGTGTGTAGCGCCGGTACCAAACCATGGGGAGCAATTCGAAGTGGAAGAAGAGAGATCAAAATGATTGGATATTGAATATTGTCGTTTCAGTAGGCAAATGGGTGTCTCAATTGCGGGTTTTGAAAACCAATGTTATTCTTTGCTTCGTCGCATTGATGAGGAAAGGATGAAGAAGCTTAAGGAATCGGGCCCATGACAATCGTCAGCGTCTGGGAAGAAATATGTTAGAGAATTCAAAAGGCTTATGTCATCCGTGAATTACGAAGGGAAGCAGGTTTGCTTCAAAGGTTGTTTATTTATTTATTTTTTTTCTGGTCATACTTGGGTTTGATTGTTTTCTTAATGAAGATACGTCTATTATCCTGGAATGTTAGGGGTTTGAACAACCCTTGAAAACGAGAAATGGTGAAGAATCTGTTAAGGGATTGGAGGTGTGGTGTTGTTTGCCTTCAGGAAACAAAATTAGATCAAACGGATTTGATGTTAGTCCGTAGTCTTTGGAGTAATCAATATGTTGGCTGAGAAGTTGTGAATGCTGTAAACACTGTAGGTGGTGTTCTTCTCATGTGGGACAAAAGGGTTCTAGATAAGAATTGACTCTCACATTGGTAGTTTTTCCGTGTCGTGTAACTGGAAAAGGGTGGTTGATGGTTTTGATTGGACGTGCACTGGAGTTTATGGACCTACAGTGGAGGCTTCTAGAGGAGCTTTCTGGGATGATCTAGAAACCATCAGACAAATATGGAATCACCCGTGGTGTGTCATGGGGGATTTCAATGTGGTTCGTTTTTCTAGTGAACGTTTGGGGTGTAATAGTTTCTCACCTAGCATGCTGGATTTTTCTGATTTTATTGAGTCCTCTTATCTAGTGGATTTACCATTGGAAGGGGGTCTTTATACTTGGGGCAAGGGATCTGATCCTCCATCTATGTCTTGTACTGATCGTGTTTTGGTTCCCCCCGATTGGGAGGAACAATTTCCTGATGATGTAGAAGTTACTTCCACGTCCAATTTCGGATCATCATCCTATCCTAGTGGAAGCTGGAGGTATGTTAAGGGGTAAGAGCTCATTTAAATTCGAGAACGTGTGGCTTAAACAAGATGGTTTTGTTGATCGGGTACAAGAATGGTGGAATGGCTACAATTTTAGTGGGACTTCAAGCTTTGTGCTAGCTTGCTTAAAGCTTTGAAATGGGATTTCAAGCTTTGGAATAGGAAGGAGTTCGGGGATTTAAGTTTCAATAAAAACAGATTATTGGCTGAGCTGCTGGAATTGGATGTAAAGGAGGGCCTTTATGGCTTAACAATTGAAGATAAATTATAAAGGGAATCTCACAGAGCTGAACTGATTCGTATTGCGCATTTGGTGGAAATCTCTTGGCCTCAAAAGTTTGGAGTTCTCTGGTTGAAGTTGGGGGATAACAATACGAAGTTTTTTCAAAAAGTTGCAAATCCCCATAGACGTAATTATATGGAGAAATTGGAAGTGAAGGGTATGTTATTTGAGGAAGATCAGGACATTTGGGATCAAGCAATCCAGTTTTATGACTCTCTATTCTAGGAAAAAGAAGCATGGCGTCCGAAGTTTGATGGGTTGCCTATCGACTCAATTCGTGCAGAGGAACGGGTTTTGTTAGAGAGGAAGTTTGATAAGGATGAGATTTTACAAGCGCTTCAATCCTCTAATGGAGATAAAGCCTCGGATCCGGATGGCTTTACTATGGGCTTTTCTCAGAAGTGTTGGCGTGTGGTAGAGTCAGATGTTATGGTTGTTTTTGAGGAATTCCATGAATTGTGTACTTTTGAGAAATCTCTTGCTCTTATTCCTAAGAAAAAAAAAATGCTCGGAATATAAGGGACTTTCGCCCTATTAATTTGATTGGCAGTCTATAAAAATTGGTGTCAAAAGTTTTGGTTAACAAATTGAAGACTGTGATGGAGAACCTTATTTCTAAATCTTAGACTGCATTTGTAGGGGGTCATCAGATTTTGGATTCGATTTTAGTTGCTAATGAGTCTTGATAGCCGCATTAAAAGTGGTAGACCTGGGATTATCTGTAAATTGGACATTGAAAAGGTATACGATCATGTTAATTGGGTGTGTCTTTTATACATTTTGGAGAGAATAGGTTTCGGGGCTAGATGGTGTAGATGGATTAAGGCCTGTATCTCTTCCGTTCGCTTTTCAATCTTGATCAATGTTTCACTAGCTGGATTTTTTAGTAGCTCTAGGAGTTTAAGATAGGGGGACCCCTTTTCCCCTCATCTCTTTCTCCTCGTTATGGAGGTACTTAGTAGAATGTTGAGGAAGACGGAGGAGGGTGGATTCATTTCTGATTTCACCCTTGGGAATAATGTGATCTTGTTTTGTGATGCGAACCCAGAACATCTGATGTACATTCGTTTGGTCCTAACCTATTCGAAGCAGTAACTGGTCTTCGTGTAAACATGAGTAAGAGTGAGATGGTTCTAGTGGGAGATGTGCCTAATTTATCAACCCTGGCAGACATCATGTGTTGTCGTATCGGTGCACTCCCCATGACTTATCTTGGAATGCCGTTGGGCGCTTCTTTTAAATCAAGGACTATTTGGAACTCTATTGTAGAGAAAATGGAAAGGAAGTTGGGAAGTTTGGAAAGTCTTTATTTATCAAAGGGGGGTAGGTTGACTTTGCTTAAAAGTACTCTCTCTAGTCTTCTTACGTATTATCTCTCTCTTTTTACAATTCCTACTAGTGTTGCACACATGATAGAGAAGATCCAACAAAATTTTCTATAGGGAGGTAAGGAAGTCGGGACCAAGATTCATCTGTTGAACTGGGATTCAATATGTTCCCCGATTACTCATGGCGGGTTGGGTGTTCGGAAACTTGTTGTTTTTAATAAAGCTTTACTAGGGAAGTGGTTATGGCGTTTTGGTCAGGAGGAGCTGAGTTTATGGCATTGGGTGATTGGCTCGAAGTATGGGACTCTTGCTTGCGAGTGGATTACTAGGAACACCCGGAGTGCACATGGTTGTGGGTTATGGAGGAGTATCAGCTTTGGCTGGTCAGATTTTGTTTAGTATGTTGATTTTGAAGTTGGTATGGGGGATCGCATCCGCTTATGGGAGGATATTTGGTGTGGTAATCGTCCTTTGAAGGATGTGTTTCCAGATTTGTATGCAATTATTCATCACTTTCTTTCAGAACTTCAATGATTGGGCGGTGGAGGGGTCGCCTCGTTCTTTGAATTTCTCCATTCACATACTTATTTCAAGGTCGGTGGTGATGGTTTGCGTTGGAAATTGATAGGCATTGGGAATTGTGATATTGGATCATTTTACACTGCTTTAAGTGATTTCATCCAGTGACATTCCCTTGGAAAGCTATTTGGGGTGCTCATGCTCCGAGGCGGGTTTCTTTTTTTGCTTGGGCTGCAACTTGGGGTAGAATCTTGACTAGAGATAATCTAAAGAGGAGAGGATATCAATTAGCGGGATAGTGTTGTATGTTTCGGTGTAATGAGGAAACCATTAGTCATCTCTATTATTACATTGTGAGGTAGCTTATGGCTTGTGGACTTTTATTTTTCGGAGCCTTTGTATTGTATGGGTGCTGCCCAGGAGTGTTCATGATTTATTCTTTGGATGGCGTAACTGGTTGGGGAAGAATTATTCTCAGATTTGGAATATGGTTCCTTCTTGCATTTTCTGGACTTTATGGTGAGAATGGAATAATCGTACTTTTGAGAATGCGGAGCGCATGGGGTCTCAGCTTTATGAATTATTTTCTAATACTTTGTATGATTGGGCTACAGTTTGGGGATACTCTAACTCCAAATCTGTTATTTCTTTTTTAGATTCTTTACACTTAACATCACTTTCATCTCCATTGTAACATCAACACTCTTGAGTGCATTCTTTATGCACACAGTGTTTTAAGGTTGCACGGGTACTCTATTTTAGCCCATGTACCCATACCTGTATCATACTTGATACTCGTACCCGATATCCAATATCTATTGTGTCCCACATATGTTTTTAAAAAAATGATGTATCCCGGTATCCGTACCCATATCGGGTACGATACCGTATCCGTGCAACTTAGGTTTTAATTCAATAAAATGCATTATTACCTATAAAAAATAAAAAAAGTATAAAATGTTTCCATATCTTTTGCATTTTTATGTACATGAATCTACTAAATTTTGTGCTACTAAGGCTTATCCTAACTATTCAAGGTTGTCTACATAGATTGTATGAGAAAATCCCATTCTTATGCCCTTCTTTGTGTTCTTGCAATATTTTTAACCTATTATATTTTTGTATCATAAAAAAGGAAAAGACAAATTTGGGGAATGAAGAATGGACAGTGTTTGTCTTCTGGGAAAGAAGCCTTAAGTGGAGGAGGTCAAGGCCAAATGATATAAAATATACAAAACTAGGGTACCACCTCTTTTGTCTTGTCGTTCAATTCTTTCTAGAGGGAATATTAAAGGTCATAAAACATGGAGATATCGTCCTACTTTCAAGTTAAACATGATGCCATTAGCGTACTTGGAATCTTTCTGATCTATGCTCTGCCAATCTCCACAAGGGAGTAGTAGTACTGATTTTTTTTGTTGACATCAGCCTTTCCTAATACCCATGCCATTAAAAATAAAGAAACAGAGAAAGAAACCCCGAAAATTTAGCATTTTAAGTGTCAACTTTCAAGGAAGGTCTGACAAGAATCCTATGTCCTATAAGAGCTCGGTTTACTGGATCAATAAAGTGAACTTCTGAAACTTACTTTTTTAAGAGTGAATTATATTTTTTGATTAATTGAGAACATGTAGGACTTTCCTTCTTAGCTTTTGAAGCAAACATCTATACTTTTCTATTAAAGGAATCAAGAATAGGGAGAATAAGGCTTCTCGCTTGAGAAAGGAACTTCCCTTTCGAACTACTTACAAAGTTTCATACTTTTGTATCCATAAACTAATCTACTGTCAACCCTTCTAATACAATTGATCTATTGTGGCTTCAATAATAAATTGAACAATGATTCTTTAGCTTCAACCACACTGGAGGACTAAACATGTCAAATGTAATAGCTGCAGCATGGCATTGTTGCTATTGAGAAATAGCTATTTGTGTGTCTTGTGTTTCATTTTTATGCCTCAACCTTTGCTTGCCTACAATCTTAATACCTATCAGTATTCTAGCAAGACAATTACATTTGTCAAAGAAAGCTGAATCATGGTTTCATCAGTAATACATCAAGGATATTTACTCATACATCTAATAGTCTTTGAACCAATTCATTTGTTAGAACTTCTATAATTTTGAGGGTTCTCAGTTTGGTGACAGTCTGGCAGACGATACTTGCCTAGGGTGCAAAAAGTTCTTTTCTACCTTCTAGTGGCTAGCAATAAATGGTGCTGGGCGCTTTGCCTTTTCTTTTTGAATTTTATATTTTTGTATAGTAATAAATTCATTAACATAGCGCAAAAAAGGGGCACAACCCTAGTAATAAATTCATTAAAAGAGCGCAAAAAAGGGGTATACACGGGACGTATACAAGAGAAACGCCAACAAAAAACTATCTTCTAAAACTTCAGAGGTCTATGAATTCCAATAAATTAGAAAAGAAACAGAAGAATTAGCCTCTATCCATCCGTATAATGACTGTAGGAATCAAGCTTCAACTCCATAACCAAAGATTTGCATCAATCAAAGGTCCTAGCATTTCTAAGTGCTTGGAGTGCCTCTGAGAATGTTTCAAAGGTTTTCTTGTTTCCTAGATATCAAAAGGGTTTCTTGGTGAGTAGACATGAAGCTTTAGACAGTGTAGAATACCCAATATAAATTATTAGTGTTTTTGTATGAATTAAAATTTGGGAAGGGGCTTGTATCTTGCCATGAGGAAATATGACTGATAATTGAACTTTAAGGATATTTAATATTGAAGATGCAAATGGGCCATTTATGTGATTATGCAATTACTTGTGAGGCTTAAGATGCCTAATTTCATGGATGTTTTGACTTTTAACTTATTGTCACACACACTGTCCAGAAATTTCCAGTGAACCTTTATGTGAAGATCTACAAAAGTCACTTATAATCAATAGCCCTCTGGTCCTATTAGTCATAGTACTACAAACCTGAGCTGAAATATCGCATATCATGCTAGGATTTGATGGTTGATGAATTGTTTGCAGATCAGTGGCTAAAATTTAAGAAACGAATCAGTATGTTTTTTATTTTTCCCTTAGTTTTGTTTTGAAGCATTGCCATGTGGGCATGGAAAATTGCAAAGTGTTTTCTGATAAATCTACTGAGAATAGTGATTGTTCTTGTCTTAAATTTTGCCCACATTTGAGGTGAGATTACACAAATAAGTTACAGCAAGTACGAACTTGAGCCTTTTAGCATGTAGGGAAAACAAAGGTGCTCTTGTTATGAGGGGAAATGGAGACCGAGTACAAGATAAAGAAGTTTTAGTACAAGATAATGAAGTTCTTATATGCTTATTTTTAGAAGTCTGAAGGAGCTGAGAGCTGCCATTCCTTATGCAAATAAGGAATTGGTGACTCTTATTAGCTTGGTGACTCTTGACTTACAATTTTACTACACTTCCAAAATCTTCTATCTCCAAATTTCTGGAGCTCAGAGTCAGAGCCCTGATGGCTCAGTTTGTTATTAAAGTTTTATCCTCTCTCTCATGCTCATGCACAAACACACAGACATGCAAACATGGACACGCACAAAAACTTAATTAAGAGTAAAAAATGAGGGAGAGAGGGAGGGAGATAAAATGCAAAGTGGAATGACAATTTGTTTAAAGTTTCTCAAATCTTAGACTGTAAAAGATTGAAACAACTATTTACTTATATGAAGAATCGTATCTGTTTATCTCTGGGCTGCTTATGATCTATGTTAATATGGGTATCATAGCTTGTTTCATTATGTATTTGCTGGTTTAAAGTTAATTACCCGTGCAAGTTAGTAACTCATTTAATATTTGGAAATTTCCGAAGGCAGCAGAATTAGAAATTGAAGCATATCCATTACTAGATGAACTTACATCAAAGATCAGTACGCTAAATTTGGAACGTGTGCGTCGATTGAAAAGCAGGCTCGTTGCATTGACTCGGAGAGTTCAGAAGGTACTGTATAATTCATTAGGGCTGTCAATGGGTTAGGCAAAGATCCTGCCGAATCCTATTAAAGATCTGATTATATGCTAAAGTTGAACTCAAATCATTGATTTACAAAATGATACAATCAAAATCAAATCCAAATAGAAGTACAAAAATGCGCATATAATTCAGGTATGAATTTTTATAATATAATTAATTATATTTAATTTTGGGTAAATTACACTGACACCCCATTCTTTTAGGAAAACTAGACTCGCTACACCCTAGTTTGAAGAAATGATACTTCGCTCCCAAATTTGTAAAATAATTTACACTTAGCTCCCTTTTCCCCAATTTTTAAAAGAATATTCTCCACTTAAATTTAAAATAATTGAAATATAATTTTTCTTTTTAACTTTGTTTAGTTAAGCATTGGTTAAAAAAAAAATAAAAACCCCAATTTTTAAAGGAATATTCTCCACTTAAATTTAAAATAATTGAAATATAATTTTTCTTTTTAACTTTGATTAGTTAAGCATTGGTTAAAAAAAAAAGAAACAAAAAATATAAATAAATAAAAATATAAATAAAAAGGGGGTTGAGTGTTAATTATTTTGCAAATTTGAGAGCGGAGTGTCATTTCCTCAAACTAGGGTGTAACGAGTTTAGTTTCCCCAAAAGAAGGGGGTGTCTGTGTAATTTACCCTTTAATTTTTGTTAAAAAGACCATTTATCATTTTTTTTTTTTTTTGCTAAATAGACCATTTATCATTAACATATCAATATATCAGCTTATGTATTGATATGTTAATGATAAGTTTTACTTGGAATAAATTTGTTTACTTAGAATTTTGATGAGATGCAGATCTTGATTAAATCAAATCTATTAATGTCTGAATTCAATCTGATGAGGAATCTTAACAAGTACCAAATTTAAACCTGAACTTTCAAATCAGATTTTATGCTAATCAAATCTTAAACAGGTTGGTTTCAAATCCTGACCATACCCATTTGACAGCTCTAATTATTTCTTCTGTTAACTGCTTCCTATATTGTATGCAAGCAAATGGTAGCCATCTATTTTATTTTCTTTTTTCCTCCTTTGCTCTCATTTTTGAGTTGTATCTATTAGGTTAGGGATGAAATAGAGCAGCTCATGGATGATGATGGAGATATGGCTGAAATGTATCTTACTGAGAAGAAAAGGAGGATGGAGACATCATTTTATGGTGATCAGTCTTTGATGGGATACAGATCAACTGATGGTGCATCTATTTCTGCTCCTGTTTCTCCTGTTTCTTCACCCCCTGAAGCCCGGAAGCTTGAGAAAAGCTTGAGCATTGCAAGGAGCCGACACGAGAGCATGAGGAGTTCAGAAAGTGTTACGGATAGCATAGAAGAGCTTGAGATGTTGTTGGAAGCATATTTTGTTGTCATTGATAGCACCCTGAACAAGTTGACATCGGTATGTATAGCATTCATTTTGTTTAATCTTTTCACTTCTTATCTTCCCCTGAGTAGGATAAGGAGATTAAAATCATTGTCTTAACCATGTTTCAGTTGAAGGAGTACATTGATGACACAGAAGATTTCATCAACATTCAGCTGGTATTTTTTTCTTTAAATGATTTTTTTGTCCCTTTCTTGATATAGAAGTGTTCTAAATCTAATAAGTTGATCCTAGTAGACAGAACAGCACAGAATACCCTAGTGATATTAAGCTTAATGCAAACATGTCAATAATGATGCACAAAAGATGACACGAGTTAGTGCTGAATTTTGCAAATTTATGATGATGTTGTTGCCCAAGTCTTCAAGCCGAAATCTATTACCAACATACTAGAGGTTGGGATATGTAATGGTCCCTTTCAAAAGATTTTAAGTTGATCGGAAATTTTTGCTTGCAGGATAATGTTAGGAACCAGCTGATCCAATTTGAGCTGCTACTCACAACTGCAACATTTGTTGTTGCGATCTTTGGTGTAGTAGCAGGGATCTTCGGTATGAATTTTCCAATAGCATTATTCGATGACTCTGGTGCATTTAAGTGGGTCCTTGCAATTACAGGAGTTACTGGGGCCATTATATTTTCCGCATTTGTATGGTTCTTCAAGCACAGAAGGCTTATGCCACTATAAATTCATGAGGAAATTACAATCAAGAAAGAGGAAAAAGTCTCTTTTATTGATTTAAGCTTGTACTCTAGATGAAATTGAAGTAGATCAATGAAAGTTGGCTCTATTTTAGAGCGATTCTTTTTTATTTAATTTAGATTAAATTGAAAGAAATTTTGGTAAGATCTCTAATGTATATCATTGTGAAATTTGTGGCTAAAACAAAACTTTTCTATCGAATGTATATTAGTGAGGGTGGTGACTGGTGACAGTAAAATTATGGTATGGTTGGAAAAGTAAATGGTATAAAGTCAATGAGAGCCAAATGATGAGGACTTAGCTTTAGAAACCCAAATAAGAAGCAGATAGAATTGTTCGTTGGTTAATCCACTTCAAATGGAGAGGACCTTAGCTTTTTGGGTAAGGCGAAACCCTTTTGTCCTTGCACTTTCTCTTTCTTCAATTTTTTGGTTTTTTATTATTATTTTTTTTCTTAAACCACGCCCTTTTTTCAATATATAGTTATTTATCTTTTTTGAAACTCTCTCTCTCTATTTGTCTTTTTTTTTTTTTTTTTTTATATTTTTTTTATTGGAAGATAGAAATTTTATTAAAAGAAGAGGGAAAATACACGTAAAAAAGAGCTCACCCACAGAGGAGGAGGCAGCTCACTTCCAAACAGGCACGGGTTAACCCGTATTCACTTAAGGAAAAATATGTGATCAAAACACATAACAAATAAGAAAAAAAAACTAGCAGAATAACAGGACCTCCCATACAAGTACACAAAAACATGATTTTATAAAGATCTGTTGGGAGTATTTGCCTGGCGATACTCTCGGAGTAAAAGGAGGGCTTCCCTTTTAATGTGTTGACGGCTTTTTTGATGAGCTTCAAAGATGTAACAATTCCTTGCTGACCAGATTGCCCACGATGTAGTTGCCCAGTCTTCCACTTCTTCCTTTGAAAAATTCTGAAAAATCCATAGCATAAACCTTGTGAAATCGTCTCTTTGATTCGGCAATTTTTGCACACGACCCAGCACTAGAGCCCAGGTATTCCGAGCCATTGCGCACTTCCAAAGAGCATGAGTTGTGGATTCTTCTTCTTGATCACAGATCTTGCAGAAAGGATTAGGAGTGATTTTTCTTCTAAATAGGTTATTAGAAGTAGGGAGGGAAACATGATACGCCCTCCATATAAAATGTTTGATCTTGCGTGGGATGCTGAGCTTCCAAGTTCTTCTCCAAAGCCAACGGAAAATCTGGGAAGAAGAGCTCTCACCTCGGCTTTCTTCTCTCATGGTCTTCTCCAATAATTGATAGGCAAATTTGACAGTAAATTTACCCGACTGTGTCTTTGACCACCTCAGCTGAGGTATTGAACCTGGTTTGTAGGTCCACCTAATGCCTTTCAATAATAATTCTCTACCTAATAAAAAACTACATCACGGAAATGATGGGGAAGAGCCCAGTTTTGTATCCAGAAAGGAACATAAAGGGAAGTATTTTGTTTTGAACACTCGAAAGAACAGGGACTGTTGATTCCCTAAGGCTTCGTTTGGGAGTTTAGAGGGGAATGGAATGGAATGGAATGAATAAATTATAAGGGAATAGAATGGAATGGAATGGAATGAAATTAATTTAATGAATGGAATGGAATAGAATGGAATGGAATGGAATGAAACTAAGTAATCTTGTTTGGATGTTTTAAAATAGAGGAATGGAATGGAATGGAATGTAAATAACCTTGTTTGGGAGTAATATCAGAAGGAATGGAAATGAATCATTTTATAATAACATTACTATAATACCCTTTATTTTTATAAAATGTAGGATTAATTTATGGAATAATACTATAAAATTACCACACCATGGATGCAACAGGAACAAATAATATGTAACAATTTATATGACTTGGTGTAAATTGTTATATTATTGAATTATTTTATGATTTTTAAACCATGGATGCAATAGGAACAAATATCCATACACTGGAAAACTTGCCAATATTGGCATAGGATAGGATGATAGGTCTGCTCTAGAAATATTGGCCTCCAATCCATGGCCATTACCAGTATTCTGCCCCCAAAAATCTAAAATGCGTTTTTCATAGTTTATTACGTGACCTGCCTAATCACCTGAACGCTGCCCAATGTATTATACAGCCTATAGGTTACAAAACATAAACGTATTATATTTAATCTCACACAAGTGGAGAGCTATTTAATCTCGAAGAAAAAAGTTACATGTTTGAAGAGAGAAGCAATAGCACAAAGGAATTGTTAGCAACAGCTGGTTGAAGGTGCGGCTGGTTTATGATAAAAGAAATAAATGTGAACTGAAGAAAATAAAAGGTCAAATCTATAAGGATAATTTAGGATTTTACAAAAATACTAAGGACATTTTGGGACTTTTGGTGAAAAATTCATTAAACTGAAATCCATTTCCTCCTATTCCTCCCAATTTTGGGGGGAATGAAAATTTGGGGTTTAGAGGGAATAGGAAGGAAAGGGAATAGAAGGAATGAGTGTTCCATTCCATTCCCTTCACTTAAACTCCCAAACAAGGGAATGAACTTTCCATTCCCTTCCATTCCCTCCTACTTAAACTTCCAAACAAGAGAAAGAAGAGAATATTCTTAAAATATTCTTTTTTTTTCCATTCCATTCCATTCATTTTCCCTCCTCCCAAACGGAGTGTAAAGAAATAGTTAAATTTAAGAGTAAATGACGGTTATATTGGTTAACTTTTTCTTCTTTTTTTTTTTTTTTTTTTTTTTTTTTTTTTTTTTTTTTTTTTTTTTTGCAATTTAGTAGCATATTTATGTTATAGTATAATTTCAAAAAAATTATGGGAAATGATATTTCCACACTTTAAATTGTTATTTCCACACTAATATAGAAAAGTGTGCCATTAAAGACCAAATTGCCCTTGTACTCAACAAATGTTTAATTATTGATCACTTGCATACTTAAGGGTTTTTTGAAATTTTCAAAGCACACATTTTTATATTAGTGTGGAAATAACACACTTGAGTATGGAAATATCACTCCCCAAAAATATAATCCATAACAAAATTATTATGTATTTTCATAGATTAAATTTTTCATTTTTTATTGTATTTTAAAATATATATATATATATATATAATATATATATATATATATATATATATATATAATTGAAGTTAAGACCTATTTTTCATTGGAACCTTAACCCCATATCTTTTAATCTCCCCAATTGGATTAAGCAAACCATTCTAGCTACCCCCATTCCCTTATTCCACTATAAAGAAGATTGTAAGGTGATAGAAGCCGATTTTTCGCAAGCCCAAACATAAAACAAGGCTCATACTAATTAAATACAACACTTCATAATTGGGTTTAAATTCTTAAAACCTTATACAATTTAAGAAGTTACAGTTGGGCTTAGACCTAGACTTTTATTTTGGCCCCACCATGTGGACCAAGCCCACATGTGGAAAAAGGCCCAAAAATGGAGAAAATTAGGAGGTGTGGTTTGGAGGGCATAAGGGATATTTCCCTCTGGTTTTGGGTTCACTAAAAAATTTTCACGTAGGTTTGGAATAATCGTGAGATCCATTGAACCCTTAGCAAGCCTAGTGTGCAAAGATCAGTTGTTATTAAAATAGTTCATATATCTGTTGGATAGGGAAATAAATCTGCTGGATAAAATGTATTTTTGCTAAATAAAAACAAACACCAACATAACTACCTCTTTTAATTGTTGGATATTGCAAATCCAGCAACTTTAGAACACTCCATTCCTTTTAGGGAAGTAGCAGGCTATCTTTCGGCCAAACATGTTTCTTCATTTGGTTAAAACCATGTTTAACCAAATTACCCCAATAGTCCACTGGACCATTGCATATATCAACTCCTATTATTATCCAAGAAATATAACTATTTCTTAATGTTATTACTATGGCTAACCAATTCTATAACAATAAAACTGAAATATAACCATTTCTTAAGGTTTTTACTATGGTCTAACCAATTCTATAACAACAAAACAGAAATCCCATGTAAAGTAGAGGGCTTTTTCAGCCAACACCTTTAGCTAAATGCTTAGAGAGAAAATGGCTTAAAACCAAACAAAAACCAAAGAGAAATACATTCAGCAGCTCACCAAATACATATTCCAGATGCTGAATTATATACAACTCTCATATAACACATTCAGCAGCTCTTAAACCCATACTATCTTATACACCAAACATTAGCTTCTCCATACATACTTTTGCTTTTTTAGATATAGAGCAACCCTCAAAACCCATATTACAGTTCATAAACACATATAATAGAGAGAGATAAGAGAAAATAAAATAAAATTCAAAAGCTATAAAATACCTCCAGTAGCTCCACAAAACACATCCAACAGATGAGATAAACATCTCTAGTAGCAACTAGCAACTGAGGGAACAAATGGGGAAGTCCCTTTCTCATCCATTACTACACTCTTAATCTACATCTATAAGTTATTTTCTATACATAATTTTTCTTACTATTATGAGTTTCTATAGACTTTGTTATATTCTTCTATTGTTGTCAACAGAGTGGTTGAATCTGAGAAGATACACTGCTAGCCTTTGTCATTACCATGGTGAAGTGAGTAACGGACTTGACTTCCCAAACAAGAACCCGGGTCAATAAAGATGCCCAACCAGAACTTAACACGTGGTGCATCAAAAAATGACCCCTAACATTGGCAGTTAGCGTCTTCGACAAAAGCAAGCCACAGCGGCTTCACCAACAATTTCATATTGCAACCTCTCTAAGAGCTTCACTACAAAATTTCTCACACCAGATGCATCTACAATCTCACAACAATGCTCACCAAGAGAAACCCACAACAGCCTCACCAAAATTCTCAGATCTTCGATGGATGAGAGAGTTTCGGGAGAGCAAAACTTCAATGAAGAAGAGAGCTTCGGGGGAACACAACTTCAATGGAGGAAAGAGTTTTGGGAGAGAGAGAGAGAGCTTATGTTGCTGTAAAGGGAAAAAGTGAAAGTAAGAGTGAAAAGGTTGTTGAAGTGCAAGAGATGGAGTTGAAAGAGAAATCTCATCTTGTGTATTGATGAACCGTGTGGCTGAGTTGGTGTCGGGGTGTCGAGAAAATACCATTTTATATCTACGGTATGTAGTTTCTTCAACCGACTCCTTTATTTATTCAATGGTGAGTGAAAGGCATGTGCTGTGATGGATCTCCAAATGATAGAAGCCCCCAAATGTTTTCTTTGATTCACATGAATTCAAAACTCAATGATATGTACTTGATTTATCATTGCAATAATCTTCTTGTGGTATTTTGACCTGTCGGGTTACAAGTGACTATATTAAAATGACATTCAGTGGTCTACCGTACAAGTTTCTATGCTCCAAGCTTTTGACAACTTTGTTTCTAATCTGTTGTAACTTTGTTCACTGATTTGCAGTAACGTTGTCCACTGATCTGCAGTAAGACTCAGTAGCTTTTGATTCAACAATAAAATTTGGCAAGCCTATGAATGATGAATTGATAGAATTAGCAAGACCTAGCCCCTATGTATGAAGAGACTTTGAGATAGTCATGTTTTGGAGACTTGCTAGATGTGTGGATCAAGTTGGCTTGTACTTGTAAAAAGTGTGAGACACTTTGATGTAGTCTGCTGTAGTGTTCCTCATAATTGCCAATAATAGCCAAGTTGTGAGAGTTGTTGGTAGAGTCTCTTTGTGATTCTGCAACATGATGCTTTCTAGAGATACTCTAGAGAAAAGGATTTGCCAATTATTGGAGGCAAAAGTTGCAAGAAATTTCTTCAAAATCATGTTGGTGCTGAAAGTTGGATATTTGCTTTGGAAGTCTGCTGCTTCTTTGCTCATGCTGGGCTAAATCCAACTTAGCCACTGAAGTCTACAGTAGAGACATGTTCTTTCGCTGAATTTTGCAAGTCTGCACATGTACTTCCAACAACTTATTCTATACTTCTTGAAAACTTGTACACATTATTAAGACTCTCTTTGTGGTCTGCCATAAGGATCTCAAAATATCAAGACATAATATTTGAGTTCTTTTAAGTTTGCCATACCTTCGGGAGATATAAACTTAGCTTTCAATGGTGTTCTTCAATCTTCATGATTGGATGAGAATCGTTCAAACTCTTTCCTTAGCAAATCAGTAATGGGTGCATCTATTTGGTTGATTGATGACTTGAGAACCCAAGGTTGTAAGTCCTCTTGCATAACGGTCTTCATGTCATCCTTAATCTTCAAATGCATTGTGTTGATCACATGCATGATAGTTAGACTGGTGAGGTGTGCTTCATATTCTGCGGTATTGCTAGAACATTGGAGAGCACAATTCTTTGCCTCGCTTGATGCAACAGCAAACCAAAATTCAAAATCCAAATTAAATCTGTCAAGTCTGCCAAAAGCATTTCACTTACTTGGCACTTTGTTTGAAATGGAAGAGTAGGCCTCTCAAAGAAATTGAATCAAGAGATCTGCTATGGCCTGACTCTTGGAGTTTTGAAGATAGTTTCATATTCAAATGACTGTAGTAGACACTTTGCAAGTCAACCAGAATGAATGAGACGTTGTAGCAGACTACTGATTAGCTCCTTACGTAGGATGATGATTTCATTTTGATTGTTGTAGATGAAACGCATTGCTGATGAAGTTGCTGTAGAATCTACCGATGATGTTACAGTAGACTCCTATGATAAAGCTGCAGCAGAAGTTATAGTTGATATTATGGCAGGCTTCGATGATAAAGTTGAGTATTCTCAAAGTGAGTCTCTTGAAGAAAGTGACTCTACTAAGATAGCTTTAGAGGTGGCTGACTTGCATTTGGCACCAGTGATTTGCTCCATGAAAACTATTGTTGAAGTCTGTGGTGACAACTTGATATTTGCAGACTTTAGGCGGAATTTTCAATGCACTTACTATTTTGGTAGCCCTTTTGAAGCAAGGGTGTGCTAGTGTGAAAGTTGTAAAGAGTGTTTCTTATTTTGTGGAAGAAACTATGTTGTGGAAGACATTAGAAAAGTGAATAAGGTAGCTCCTTCTACGGAAGAACATCCAGATGGCGAAGGAGTTAATGTTGAAGAGATTCCGGTTGTAGAAAGTATTCCTACTATGAAAGAAACTCCATGGGGATAGTGTTCTTGCCATGGAAGAGTTTCGGTTGGGGATGAGTTTGCAGTAGATGTTGCTGATGATGTTACAGCAGACTTCGATGATGAAGTTGCAGCAGAAGCTGCTGCAGAAAAATGTTACAGCAAATGTTGCTAATGATCTTTTAGCATGTTGCTAGCATTGTAGCAGATGCTATTGTTGCAGAAAGTTACGGTAGATGCTGCTAATGATGTTTTAGCAGATCCCGTTGATGCATTGTTCCCATTATGGAAGAGATTTCAGCTTGGGGTGAGTTGTTGCACCAGGAGCTACTTGGATGTTGTAGCAAACACTGCTAATTTTGTTATAAAGAAGCTACTTTGATTTTGTAGTAGACACTACTAATTTTATTCTTCCCAGAGCGGTTGAAATTCCAGGATGATGTTTGCAGTAGATGCAACTTGGATGTTGTAGCAGGTGCTACTAATTTTGTCATTCCCACCGCGGATGAAAATCCAACTTGGGGGAATGATGTTCTTGTAGCAAAGGTTACTTGGATGTTGTAGCTAATTTTGTTGTTCCCATTGCAGAAGAGATTCCGGCTTGTGATGATGTTCCCTCTATGGAGGAGATTCGGGTTGAAGAATTATGTTTCAATAGATGTTGCAAGTGAAGTTGCAGTAGATGCTACTGATTTCGTTGTTCCCACCACGGATAAGATTCCAGCTTGGGGTGATGTTGTAGCAGAAGCTACTTAGATGTTGTAGCACACTGCTAATAATTTTTGTTATTCCCACTGCTAATGCAATTTCGGCTTGGGGAATGATGTTATTATAGCAGAAGCTACTTGGATGTGGTAGCACACTACTAATAATTTTGTTATTCCCACCGCAGATGCAATTCCGACTTGGGGAATAATGTTGTTGTAGCAGAAGCTACTTGGATGTCGTAGCAGACTGCTAATAATTTTTGTTATTCCCACCGCAGATGGAATTCCGGCTTGGGGAATAATGTTGTTGTAGCAAAAGCTACTTGGATGTTGTAGCAGACTACTAATAATTTTTGTTTTCCTACCGCAGATGCAATTTCGGCTTGGGGAATGATGTTGTAGCAGAAGCTACTTGGATGTTGTAGTAGAATGCTAATAATTTTGTTATTCCCAACGCGGTTGCAATTCCAGCTTGGAGAATAATGTTATTGTAGCAAAAGCTACTTAGATGTTGTAGCAGACTGCTAATAATTTTGTTGCAGCAGTTTCTACTGCTTTTGGAGTTACAACAGATGTTGATAATGATGTTGCTGCGTTTGTTTCCACTTCGAAAGAGATTTCAATTTATGGATGATTTTGGTCTGCCATATGGGAAGTTCCTATTGCAAACAAGACTCTCACCACGGAAGAATTTCCGGTTGGTGGTGAGATTCCCATCATAGAAAGAACTTATGCCCAAGATTCAATTGAGGATGCTTTTGTGGTAGACATGGAGGACATGGATGAAATCCATGATAGTTGTAATGTTATCTTCGAATAGTTGATACAGCTCATTGTACTGCAATAACTCCCAAGACAAAGAATGTGGGCCCGAAGATGCAAGTAAATTAGTTCTTCATGAGATATTTTCCAATTTGGTTGGATATTCATTCCATTGTTAACTTTCCTTCTTCCTCCTTTTTTGTAGATGCTAGTAATAACATTGGAATGATAAGGAATGAAGATGTTGATGTTACCAAGGCCATTGAATTGGTTGCTGGTGTTATGGCAAAAGTCCACGTAGTAAACTCCTCCAGTCTGGTGTTACGACAGATCAACCTGTAGCAGACTTATCTAGTCTTTCTTTATGAAAGATCAACTTGTAGTGGTTTTATGGCAGGTCTCCCTATAGCAGATTGATTCAGTATGGTGCTATGATAGATCTCCATGTGGCAGACTTATTTAGTCTAGTGTTGCGGCAGATCTCCTTACAGCAAATTGATTTGGTCTGGTGTTATGGCAGATCTCTTTGTAGTATTTATGTTATTGACATTTCCACAAGTGACCGCAAAAGTGATGACATTGCCTTTGACGTGACATGAAAATGGATTTCATTGAAATTTTGCTGGACTTGTGGGAGTTCTAAGGCTCCATGTAGGATTCTGCAGTGGATCTCCCTTTTAGAGTAATATACAGTTTGCGGTAACATGGTGAACAAATCTGCAAAAGAGGTAGAGGTTGAGATTTTTCTTGTGTTTGCTACCAATGGTAGAGTGAATGCTTATGGTGCATTTTCTTCTCTTTAGGCCTTCTTGGAGTAATGCCTAATTGAATGTGCCATCTTTTGCGCCTTTTGGAAGGGTTAAACAAATTTGATGACGTTTGCATTCTCGAGGTGAGCATGGCACTCAACTGGCATATTTTCTATTTAAATTTTTGCTAGTTCACATTCCTCATATTTGACATAATAGTGTAGGGTTGTACCGCAGAAGCGGTGGATGTACTGTAGTAGATCTGAAGATACAATAGCAGCGAATCTGAATGTACAGCAACATATCTACACCATTGTTCTTATTTTGCACTATAGAGAATAAAAAGAGTAAACTTTTCCTCCACATGAAAATACCACATTTTGATAGGTCTTAGTGGCAAAAAATAGTATACCATGATTATGCCATATCGACGAGAGATCAAGAGAACTCTTCTCAAACATAGATTTGCGATTGTCGGCATAAATTCTCATGACATCCAAAAAATTTCTAGCATGCTTATCATAATTCGTGTTGAATGGAAAAATTAGGAGTGTTGTACCTTTCCAAGTAAAGTTTTTTGAATAAGTTGGTCGGGATATGAAGGCTTTCTCACGAATTGTCTAGATTCCTCCTCCCTTTCATTTTTTTAGCACATCTGCCACATCTGCTATGTGACACATTGTGTTGTTTGTTCTGCAAAAGATTTGACATTTGCTATAAAACTCTTGCTGGGTTAAGTTTGCTGGGCTATATCTCGTTTTATTGCAGACTCGGCTAACTCATATTGTGTCTACTATAGAATGCACAACAGATTGTACAACAGAATTCTCTTTGGGCCAACAACCCCTATTTGACTTCAAGTTGTTATTGGAGTTTCAG
This sequence comes from Fagus sylvatica, assembly GCA_907173295.1. Lineage (NCBI taxonomy): Eukaryota > Viridiplantae > Streptophyta > Magnoliopsida > Fagales > Fagaceae > Fagus > Fagus sylvatica. The sequence goes on along the minus strand of OU015766.1, from coordinate 6,674,848 downwards.
TAATTATCTCGTACTGTGTAAAAGCCATTGAGCAAGTCTGCCATAAAGGATTGGTTAATGCAGTAGACTCCTGATTGGGTGGGACTTGGTCATCAGTTGAATCTTGTGAGCTAGGAAATGGTGCCGCAGACACTGTGAAGCATAAGCCAAGGCTAAACATGATCATTCAGCCCCCCAGGTATCATGTTTCAGCATCTCTAAGTGCACGACTGACATAGTATACAAACCGTAATCTTATTGGATGTTTGAGCTTCAACCTCTGTATGAAAGGTTTTCATAGGTTGTACCACAGGTATAGTACCAGGTTTCACATTCAAAGAATAAGACACAAGTCTCGAGTCTATCCCAAGCATTTCATCAAATTGACAAGCAAAAAACATCTTGGTGTTCTTTTAGCAGACTAATCAAATTATTTCTTTCCACAGTAGATAAAGATGTATAAATTGAAACAAGTTTGCTAATATTGGGATCATTGCTTAACTTGATTACCTCAAGGTCCTCCTTGGCAGCTATCTTTGAATCAACTCCTGTAGACTTCTTATACTTCATTGCCGCAGAATCTTCTTGGTCTACGGCAAACTCATCCCAACTTTCAGTCTGCTGTGTCAGACAACATGAGAGCGGTAGACCCCCCTCTTTAGGTGTGAGACTCTCTTGATGTTCCATAAGCAATAGAAAATGCGTCCATTGAGTAATTGGACCCATACACATTGAATTTTTTGGACTCCTCTGTATAGTCCTATCAGCTGTTGGTGCCAAGGTGGAATTAGGAATTGGTTACAATAGAGTTACCTAGCTCCACATTCCCATAAATGACTACAGGAACAATGGTTTTATTCTTATCTTTCTCGTTATTTGGGAAAGGGGTTTTGTGAACCCTCTGCTGCTTTGGAGAGAGCAATAAAGTTCTATCTTGAATCTTGCGATTAAGTTGGAGCATCTGACAGTCTGCCGCAAGATGATGCATATATCTATGGTAAAGGCAAAACTTGGGATCCTTCTTGCCTTCTTTCGTATGCTGTTTATTGACATGTGTGAGCTTGACCACGTTATCTTTAACTCATTTGTAAAAAATTAGCATCATTTCTTCCACCGTAAAGGCAACGAAGGTGTTCTTCAAAAATTTCCTCAGTTGGTTTCTTTTGCTTGTTATCATTGATAACAGTTGTGGTAGACACAGTAAGAGCTTATGGTTGGCTCTTCTTCTCCTTTATAAGCTCCATGGGGTAAGTAAGGAGGCTTCCTTGCAAACATTTTAGGCTTTTTGGGAGTCCTTTCTCTTTTTTGTTTAAGTAGGTCTGCCACATCTGACATGGTGACAACTAGTGTACCATTCTTGTTGTTAAACTCCCTTTCATCGTGGTTTTCTGTCATTGTTTTCTTCCTTTTTATTGGACTCTTTGATATGCCTTATGGACTCAGCCAACTCCCCTTGGGTTTGCTGTAGACCTTGTATCAATTCAAACAACAAGGTCATCTACTGTGAGCCGCCTCCTAAGTTGTTTCCTCCGCCACCTACCGACAGACGTGTCTTGCTCATAGTCAAGCTATGCTTGTTCGATTCTAAATCAGTGTGTGAGTTTAAGACTGAGGTTTGTCTCGTAGACTTAGTTTTGGGTGGCATGATTGCAACTTCAAATTTCTTCAAAAAGAGAGAATACTACTCAACTCCCCAGTGGAGTCGCCAAAATGTGGATGCTCAAAATTTCTTACCGCCGAGTGTCGCCTCTTGAGTGGTTGAACGTGGGTTGGATCTATTTGATGGGGATGTTGAACCCAAAACTCTATACCGGGCTTGTTGGGCTGCCCAATGGCTGATGGTGCACTCCTATTGAATTGCTGATCTGTCAGGTCCAAATACTCACAAAGAAGGTTACAACAGACAATAATTTTACGTACTTCCGTAGACTAAACTCAACACAACAAACTTTACTCAAAGGTAAATCAACAATAACAACTCGCGAGAAATTTAGAGAAAACAAAGAACTCAGGAGTTCAGTGAGCAGGAAGAGAGTTAATCTCATGAACCGTGTATGAATCATTGTTGTTAGGTGGTGTAGGCATTCTGGTAGATAGTGTATGGTTATCTTGTGGCAGACAACAAGTGTTTCACTCTGTGTATTTCTGCAGAGTGTATTTTGAGGATGAATGAGGTTTTAATTCTTGATTCAAGTTTTTTCCCCCAAAATCATATCAATCCCCTTCCTCTTTATCTCTCTTACCCTTTTATAGTGGAGATTAATATCTTAAGGTATCATGAGGTATATTCCTAATCATGACTTTCATTGTTTGTCCAATGAATAAAAGAGATAAAGCTTATTTAAGCTTATCTTGTTTAAGAAGATAATGTCTTATCTTCTGCAGATCAGATTTTGAGTTACGACATACTTTTTTAGAGAGTCCCTATTTTCAGGTGTTGGGGTTGGTGAGACTTTAATTCTTGGTAAGGATAGCAAAAATGGTTAAATTGATTCATACACGTTTCTTCTTAATTTGGCTTAATCTTATCGTAGCATTTATCCCCAACAGATGCAATGCTGTCTTACGGTAAACTGCCAAATTTATGAGATTTAACTCCCTTACCTCCAAACCAATATTCCTGAGCTCTTTGTTGAGGGTGAACGATGACCATCGGGGTGCTGGGCCACGGTGGTTGCCGTTTCTGGGTTCAGATGGTGGTGGCTTCAGCTTGAACAACCTCCTTTTTCAGTCCCATATGCTGCTCTTGATATGTCCCTTTGAAAACCTTTCCTTTCCAAGATTTTTTGCTATGACATCGGATAAGTCTGCCATGACTGATGTGTAATTGTGTTAGTTGCTTGGTCATTATAAAGGTTCAGCCATGGAGGACCGTGAGCTTTTTGTTGGAGAAGACACTCAACAATGTATCGAGCAGTGCACCCATTGGAAAAGAGAAAGAAGCTTCACGCGTGTAAGCTTTGATATTTCTAATTTAAGCAATCTTTGATGGGACTCACGGCACAGTAAAATATGCTAGCGAAATTTGAACAAGTGGGCTGAGTACAAGGTATTGGGCTTAAGTGACGGCCCATTCTCTTTGACTTTGAGTTGCAGTAGACCTATTGGGCACTCTTTATTTAGGCTGTTAGAACAAGGCCTGGTGTCTTGGTCTTGGGCTATCTATGGCATGAAAGAGGCTTCTACATCCATATATATATAGTGAAGGGTTCAAATTTAACTCCGATTAGTCTCTTTCTTTTCGATTAGTCTCTTTCTTGATGGCAATTCTTCTTCCCTCCCTTGCAAGGAGGCTACAACGAACACATCACCACCTCTTCCTACCCCTCATCATTGCTTCGCCCTCATCTTCTCCTTCTTCACAACAAACATTCCCTTTCCCCTCTCACGCATTTCATCAAACATCTCCCATACCCTCTCTACAGACCCACCATTTCTCAACCTTCCAACCCATCTCAACTTATAACCTTAACGACCCATTTGGCTTCGACAACCCCAGATTCCAAACCCATGATCCTCACGACCCGGGTCTTCTTCAATTCCTCGAATTGCTCAGAGAAGTCCCTCATTGTCCCTCAGAAGCAGAGGCCATGGCCTTTCTTGACGACTCAGGCATCGAAGCGAGTCGAGAAATGGTCTATTCGGCAATTTGGGAATTGAGGGAAGAGTGGAGGATGGCACTTTTGGCTTTCAGATGGGGTGATAAATGGGGTTGCAGTGATGAAAAAACTTGTAATTTGATGATTTGGGTTTTGGGCAACCATAGAAAGTTTAATACTGCTTGGTGTTTGATTCGAGACATGTACCGATCCAAAGTGGATACTCGAAGGGCAATGCTGGTTTTGATTGATAGGTGAGGTTTTGCGCTTTTCTTTCAACTTTGGTTGTATATTTACATTGTTTCAAGTTTAATGGAAATAGTTACTGTATTGCTTGCCAGTAGTTTACAGTATATGTACTTATACATATAAAGTTTGAGATATTAATGTAATTTTCCAGCATTGGAATCTTAAAAAAAAAAAAAAAAAAAAAAAAAGGTATTCATATGCTTGTTTAAATTCTTTCGTTGGTGCATTCACACAAGGATTCTAAGATTATGACACTAATTTTTTATATTGATTTCTGACAAAATAATTTTTCTGAATAGTTCCAGTCATTCTAGATTTATTTATGTTATACTGAATTTCCAGTTTACTTCCTAAATAATTTGAAGAATTCAGGGTCATTTCTGATGGTTAATATGTACATCTCCTTCCACTCTGTCTGTGGCCCTATGGAGATGCAATTGCTCAAAGTCCTTCTTGGCTTGCCAATCTTTTCATGAAATTTAACATGAATCACACCATATTTTCAATTATTTATGTTCTCACTTGATTGGGTGGTTGCTCAATTTATGTATATGTTGGGTTTTTTTGTAGGTTCTTTGAAGTTGAAACAACGTGGATATGAAATCTGTGTTTTAGTGTCTCTAGCATACTGTAGACAAAGTGGCTTGAAACTGGATTATGTTCATCAAAATTCCTTTTTAGTTTTAGTCTTATGTAAGTTACTTATATAAAAAGAGTTTGAGTCTTATGTAAGTGGAGAAGGAATCAATATAGACTTATATTGCTGGAGACAAAATTATACTAGAATGATAAAGAAAAGAGAATGATTGAATTTTCATGTGGTGTCAAACCCTTCAGTTGAAGCACTTTTATTTTATTCTTTTAGCTCACAAAGTTCTTATGACTTGATTTGTTTTTTCCTTTCTCTTCATTAAGAATTAAAAATAAAATAAAAAGTTCTGTTGAATTTTCTGAAGCTTTCTCTTTTGGAAATTTCTATTTCAATCTTTGAGTGAGGATGATCAATAATCAATTTTTTTTCAATTAGGCCTTGCTCTAGCCTCTTTAGGGGTTAATACTTTGTTGGTAGCTCAACATATGTACTCTTTGCCTGCTTATGTGTTCATATTATGTACAAGAGTACTGCTTGAATACTTAAACCCCCAAAAAAGAGAGTAATGGTTAAATATTGTGCTTTCCCTACCTTATATCAAAATCTTAATTCAAGTTCTTCTTTCTTTGTTCCCATTGTTCAATAATCAGATATGCATCTGTGAATGATCCATGCAAGGCTATCCGGACGTTCCACATAATGGAGAAGTTCAGATTGACCCCTGATCAGGAAGCATTCCACAACGTCCTAAATGCTCTCTGTAAATATGGAAATATTGAAGAGGCTGAAGAATTTATGTTTGTACATAAGAAGTTATTCCCCCTGGAGACTGTGGGCTTTAACATTATTCTTAATGGTTGGTGTAATATATCTCTCGATGTATTTGAAGCAAAGAGAGTTTGGAGAGAAATGTTGAAATGCTGTATTACACCAGATGCAACTTCATATACCAACATGATTTCATGCTTTGCAAAGGTTGGGAATCTCTTTGACTCTCTTAGACTCTATGATGAAATGAAGAAACGGGGTTGGGTCCCCGGCCTTGAGGTTTACAATTCTTTAATATATGTACTAACTTGTCAGAGTTGCTTGGAGCAAGCTCTAAAAATCCTGGCCAAAATGAAAGGATTAGGTTTGCGACCAGATTCTGCCACTTACAACTCAATGATACATCCCCTGTGTGAAGCAAAAAAGTTTGAGGAGGCAAGAAATATGTTGAACACTATGATGGAGGAGAATCTAAGCCCAAACATGGAAACCTACCATGCATTTGTTGAGGGTGCAAGCTTTGAGGGAACTTTGGAAATCCTTAGCCAAATGAGGAAAGCTGGTTTAGGTCCTACTGGGGATACCTTTCTTTTAATTCTAAATGGGTTCTTCAAATTAGGGCAACCTGAGAATGCATTGAAGATTTGGGTGGAAATGAAGCAGTATGAAGTAGAGCCCAGTTCTACACATTACTCAGTGTTGGTACAAGGGCTAGCAACATGTGGGTTGTTGATCAAGGCCAGGGAATTCTATGTTGACATTAGATCAAACGGATTTTCAGAAGATCCAAAGCTTAAGAAGCTCTTGAAGGAACCAGTAGGAGGTAGTACACATAAAGGGAAACGGCAGGTCCAACAGCTTAAGAGAGATGAGAGGGTGAAGCATGGGAAAGGCAGTAGTATTAGATGGAAAAATCATAAAAAAAAAAAAAAATTGAGAAGCAAGAAGAAATCAATCGAAAAATTGAACTTGGAACTTTGATTGGAGATGAAAGGCATGGCAAGTGTCTGTGCCAGTTATCAAGATGGTGAGCTACTGCTGGTTGTACATATTGAAATAGTAACTGCAGCTGCTTCAATAGGTTTTCTCTGAGGAATCTCATAGCGTATGTCCTTGGGGTCTCACTTCTCAATAACCTATACAAATAGAATCGATTTGGCATGTCCTGAGAGAAGCAGCTTTGCCATTTCCACTCTGTGAGAATTTTCTTTCCTAATCTTCCAATAACTAGGAGTTATGCTTTCAAATTGTTTCCATATGCTCCTGGTACACTGTTATTAATTTAATTATTGTGGTTCATGACTCCATTGGCAAGGGATTGCAACAGTTAGTGAAATCCATGATTTTGTGGAAATTTGTCATATTTCCCTAATTCCTAACAACAAATGCATCAGTCTTCCACAGCATTGAGGATTTTTTTTTCCTTACCACTCTTTCCACGACATTTCTCACTACATTCATTGATTTTCCAATTTTTCCAGTTACCCCTGTTTTGATTGCCACAAAGCCCGGTTACACATTGTAATGATGAACAGTACTTCTCAATGCTCAGATTCCAAGTAGAATAGTACACCTTAACATTACTATTTGATTTATATTCCTTGGAGAAAAGTTGGAAACACCCTCTCCCACATGTGCAAGTAGAAGAGTACACCTTTTTAGAGGAAAGTAACAGTGGTAATTGATGCGGTAGAATTTATTGCATATTTTTTTTTGGATTTCTATTTTGAATTTTGGATTCTTGATTTTTGAATTTAGCTTTTATTATGGTTAAATGTAATTATGGCTGATTATACATTTCCTTATGATGTAATCCTAGAGGCCTATTAAAAAGAGGCTCCAACAAAAGTGTAAGGCAGGCATTGAATAATATGAACAAGAATTTTCTGATTAGAGATATGTTTCTCTTCTTTGTTTGGTGGTGATGCTAGACACCCTTAAGTGGTGATGCCTAGGATTTTGCAGGTAGATTCTAGGTGGTGAAATCTAGGGTTTGTTTTGTTTTTATCCTTTTTCCGATTTATCCTATTTTCCGATTATTGTCATGCATCAAAAACCCTCTCCCCTTTTGGACAGGGTTAATTTATATCTTTTATCTAAGTAACAAAAGCCAAATATTTTGGACAGGCTCTACACTTTTCTATATATAGTCCATTGCAGTTGTTTTATAGTTGACATGGATTCATTTTACAGTATATGAAGGGAAGTCTTTCAACTAAATTTAACCATGATTAAAATCTTGTTTGAGCTTTGCATATTCTTTTTGTCAAAAGTAATAAACTTGGTTCTTGTCATCCTTGTAAATCAATTGCTATCCATCTGTAGTTTCCCCCCATGTAAATCAATTCCTATCCATCAATAGTTTCACCCTTGTAAATCAATTCCTATCCATAATGGTTTATCTAGGGCTTCTATCATACTGATGTGGAGCGGCTTAGATAGTGTAACCTTGCTATATTCATTTTTTCTTTGGGGCTTATAAGCCTTCAAAGACAGGTTTTCACGTGTTTTAGCGTGCTTTGGACTGTGTTAGGGAGGAATAGCTAGAGTGAAATTTAATTTAAACCTTCTTTAAAAGAGTTTAGGGCCAAAAGTGATCGTCTTTTATTGCTGATCAAACTTTATTGGCATTTTCTTATAACATTGCTTCTGGGTGTTTCTTTGAGACTCATATTTTTCTCCAGTTGGTATACTCATCTCAGAGCATCTCTAGTGGGCTCGGCATCCACCCTTTTTTGGCCATTTTGGCTAGCCTTTGAGGCAAATAATTTCCTTGGATTTTTTTATTCTCTCCCTCTTTCTTTCTCTTCTCTCCAAGCTAGCAACGTTGCGATTCTGTGATGGAAGGGGTGAAGGGTTGAAAGTTGAAATTAGGCTAGAGACTCCATAGCCAAACCTTCAAATCTCCTTCATGCCTCCTCAAGCTTTGATTTCCAACTGAATCTCAAGCCCCATGGATCCTAGAAAGAGGCAAAGCGATATTGGGTGACCATAAGGTGCGGGTTTGTGGACAAATATTAGAAGAAGATGTGATAGCTTCTTAATTCTTATACTTTTTCATATATGTTGTTCGTGATGGTTCCAAAATTCTTTTTTGGCATGATTTATGGAATGACAGAGGCCACTCTTAAGGAGAGATATCCTAGTCTTTCCTTAATTGCTAGGGACATATAAGCTAAGGTGGGAAATTATTTAGAGTACAAAAATGGTTTCTTTTATTGGAATCCGTTGTTCATTATAGAGGTGCATGATTGGGAATTAGAATCTATGATTCAAGATATATATGCTACGAAAATACGTAGTAGGGAGGTAAATAAATTGGAATTGATCCATTTGAAAGCTAAAGGCTTCCAAGTGAAGAGCTACTACAACAAGGTATTGAGAGGAGCAGGGAATTATTTTCCTTGGCAATGCATTTGGAAATTTGTTTGGTAAGGGTCACATTTTTCTCATGATGTGCATCCTTAGAAAAGACGTTGACTACAAATAATTTAAGGAAATGAGGAGAGAGTGTCGCTCATCTTTTTCTACATTTTTGTGGTGGCTCAAGAATTGTGGTCTTTGGTTTTCTGCTTGTTTGGTGTTTCTTAGGTAATGGCTTACTCTGTTTTGGAATTTTCATCATGTTGGAAGGGACATTTGAAAGCTATTCCTTTGTGTTTAATGTGGTGCATTTGGAGAGAAATAAATGCTCATTACTTTGAGGGGGAAAGAGTTCAACTTGTGCGAACCATGTCTACAGTTGGAGAAATTATTCAGTCCACCTGGTGAACCACCTCATTTGTCCACCATTCCATTAGTTAAATGACATTTGTTAAAATTAGCCAAGTCAGCCCTTAGTCAGTTTTTATCAGCTAACCCCAGATTACTAACAGCGTTTAAACAAAAGAAACAAATGAAAACACATGTTACTTAGTCATATCTCTTTCCCTTTCTCTCTCTTTACGATCTGCACTGAGTCCTTACTGGTTTTCCATCGGCGTTTGTTCAGATCGGTGACGTCCCTATTTATTTCTCTTATTTTCCTTCAGATCGGTGTTTTCCTTCACCTTATCGATAAGGTCATGGTTTTCTAATTGATTTTTGGCATGTTTGTGCTTTTTAATGTAACAAATTTCGCATATTGGATTGGTTTTGATTTGGGCTTCTCTTGCTTTGAATCTTAGGGTTTCAGAAAAGGGGATTTCTTGAGGGTTGTGGGTAAAAACATAACTATCACAGAAAAGCCACCAGGGTTGTGGATTTCTTTGATTTTTTTTTTGTTTTTTTTATAAGAAGATGAATTTCATTAAAGCAAGGAAACTAAACAGCAGAGGAAGAAATACAGCAGTCCTGAGCGCAAGCAACAGAAAAACTAGAAGGACCAAAACTAGAATCAAAAGAACCCCACAGCAGGTTTTTAATGGACCACTTTGCAAGAGAGTCAGCTGCTCCATTAGCCTCTCTATGAATCCATCTAAAAGACTAGTCAGGGAAATCAGCTGCTAAAGACAGAACATCAAGGACACATCTACGAATACGCCAAGGAATAGATGCAGCAGGCTTGTGCAGCGCCTCAATACAAGAACTGGAATCACTTTCAAAATAGACGGCAGAGAACCCATGGTAAAGAGCAAGCTGCACTGACCACCAGTATAATGTATAAACTAGTCTATCCACATTGAATTTTTCTCTTGGCATTGGTTTATGAAGTCAGATATTTTCAATGTAAATGAATTCAACCACCTTAGTCTTGTTCCTAGAATCTTCATATTCAATTATAGAGAATTTCCAAGTCTTAGTCTGACTTGACTTAAAGAGAATTTTTTCTAGTTTGGAGGTTTGTGGGAAAAATGATGATTTCTTTCCTCTGGATTTTATTTTTAATTTTCTGTGGAGGAAATGAATTTGTATGATTTTTAAGAAAATTAGATATGGTAATTGATCTGCAAAGAGAGTGGTTGTGGATAAATGGAATGTTTGCATATAAACCAGAGACCATATTTTTTTCCTTTGCTCTTTCACCAAAAAAGTTGACGAATATGAATCTTTGCTTGATCTCAGATACTAGATGCTGCTGGTTGAATCTAGTTGAATGGGCTACCAAGAATTTCAAAGGAAATAGATTTAGAATGGCTATCTGCAAGCTAGCTTGGTGGGCTGAAAGAAATTATCAGAGATATAAGGAAAGATGTCAAGGACAGAATGGAGAGCTTAAGCAAAGTTCAAGACTCTGTTAATAGGATTTGGTGCTACAGATTGGAGGTTAAGCCTATAGCTCTATGTAATGGTCACAAATCACAATTAGGTAGTTTGAGACATCTGCTGCCTATTTCTTGCTCCAAGTGATGTGGTTAATGGGGTATCCCATTTGTATATAGGATCATAGATCCTTTTAGGGTGCCATTGTTTACTGTATATTAGTGCCTTTTAAGGTCCCCATGTGTACTATGTGTGGGTTTTCAATAAAAAAACTTACAGAAATGTTTGCTACTCTCAATTTTGGCTTGGAATGTAGAATTATCAGTACTATAAATTATCATGTTTTTTAGCTGTTTATGGAAGGAATGTATGACATCAAACACTTGAACAAAAAGGGATTATAAATGCAATATTTGTCTACTTCAATTGATTCATGTCTCTGTATTCAATTAGTAGCAGAAAACTTTAAAATTGGACTACTTAAATTGTCCTTTTCGGCATTAACATGCCACATGTATTATCTCCAAATTTGAAATTTGCTTATACTCAAAACATATGAACTATGATATTTTAAAGAAAAATTGTAAGTAGGAGAAAAGAACAAAAGAAATATATAACTTGAGGAGTAGCTAATTCAAATACAGACTTGATAGCTTCCTGTATGTAAAGTTGATGTTTATCATAAAAACATCAAGCTGAGATAGTAATTCAAATACAATTTTCATTCACTGCACTTCAATAACAGTTGAAACCAAAAACAATAGCAATGACAACTTTCTTTGGTCTTCACAATAACAGTTGAAACCGGAGACAATAGCTTCACACAACTTGGTAACATCAATTAGCCTCTTCAAAGCTTGGTAACTAATCCTCAAATCTAATCATAGTAAGGACCTACAAGCAAAATAAATCAAAAGAATCAAAATAGTTAAAATTATATACATTTGCATATAAGAACAATAAACAATTAAATTTAGAGATATTCCCTTTACCTTCCATGTTAATAATATTCCAAAATGAATCACTCTTTCTTATGATTTAATTGCATATAGTTGAAAGAATCCTGCATAAATTAATAAATATGTGTTTGTCATGTTCTAATACCAACAGAATAACAAAAATTAATGAAATATCACAAATTAAGAAAAAAATATTACCTGAGTCAAATGATGAACTTGTTCATTATTTTGAAGCATACTTGTAAAACTAACATTTGAAGAACCACCATTCCATGTAAAAAAGGGATTCTACACCCCAAATAATCCAAAAAATTAAATTATATACTTAAAGAACCACCATTGCATAAATGAATGATCTATATTTTGTATATACCTGATTTAATTGTTGGAAATGGTTCAAAACATTGATTTGTGGCATGCTCATGGAAGAAAATATCTATAAAATAACTACACCATTTTAATACATACATCCAACATAAAGTATATAAATTAGCAATGAAGTGAGGTAAAGGAAGAACATACTTGATTACTAATATTCACACCTTTACGGTAGAATTCCATCACAATAATATGTATCCTGTTGTGCATGGGCTATATTTTGTGACAGTTCTTTAGTTGTTATTTATTCCAAAAGAAAAGATGGGTAAATATAAATTCCATTAGCAAAACATATGTCAACTGATAAATTTTAATGTTTAAAACATTAAATTAAAACAATTGTTACCTGAAGTGGTTACATCCACAGGAGTGCTAATATGCTGGCAAGAACCTGCACCTTGTGGTGCCTGGTGTAAGGTTTGTGAAGGTTTTCCATTTGTGATTTTTTCTAAAACAAAGGCAAATATAAATAATAGTCATAACAAATAAAATATCAACACACATACGGTAAATGAATAAATCATATTATCATTTTTGGTTAATGTTAACCATACTATTAGCATTTCAAATATCTAAATAATGCTTACTTGATTTGGTAACATCTTTTGGTACGCTTCTCCAAATGACTTCTGATTCTTGCATTTGTAACTCCTTTTTCTCGCACACGTGGCGGATCCAATATTGGCAAGTCATTGTGTGAGCACTTCATTAAACCATCACTATCAATGTTAGCATCAACATCAACGTTAGCATTAACGACTCTCTCCATATTTGAATTTGCCATATCCTTTTCAATATATTCTACCAGCTCCTTCACTTTTTTTTTGCACATTTCAGTATATCAAGTTGTCTCTGCACTTCTGTTGAATATGTTATAAACTAAGCGCATTAATTCATTGCGTCGCACTGTCACTGACATCTCATTATTCATATGAGACGATTCTGCTGGATTGTACAAGACACTTTCTTTCTTCGCATATTTTGTCCATTGTTTCAAAATATATTGAGTCGGTACCTGAGTTATATTCTTGACATTGATCACTCGTAAGGCATGTCGACACAATAATCCCAAGGTTTCAAACATTTTACAACTACAAGTAACATCATTATTTGAAGAGTTAAATTGGACTGTGCGTACCTTTTGATGGCCTTCTTCAATAAGTGAATAAGTGCGAATCACCCCATCATAATTAACTTCTTCCATTGTGACCCCCAAGGGAGAAGCGAACTCAACTTTAAATAAGTAGAACATTCTGCGAGTATAGAGAGATGATGCATGCAGTAAAATTCCACTGTGCTTGACTAATTTTGGAGGTACACCTTGTAGAGGCCCATTTTTTCGGTCCACGGTAGACCGAGTCCAACACCTCAGTGATCCACCAGAGGTCCAAAGCCCAGCAAGCCCAGTAGCCCACGGTAGATAAAACGTGAAAAGAAATGGCCAAAAAACCATCAGCTAAGTCCAAAGCCCAAAAGAGGAAGGGAAGCCCAGCCCATCTGACCATCAGACTTAGGTCTGCCAGGGCAAGGTTCAAAAATTGATTCAGAAAGAAGAGGGAAAATGGCTGTCTTGGAAAAGCCATTTTTCCCTCCTCTCTTGGCACGGTGGTCAAAGTGCTGAAGGGGCATATTTTCAAAGCTAAATCATTACATTGAAGAACTGGTCTTCTTCATTAACCATCAGACATGGAAAATACTCAGAAGAAAATAGTCTACCGCAGCACTGACCAAGAACAAGAAAAGATGAAGGAAGCTGGTCCTCCACGCTACCCAGTGGTCCACGGCGAGTTACCCAGTGGTCCACGGCGAATTACCCAGCGGTCCACAGCAAATTTAGTCACAGAACGATCTGCGGCGGCGGCACCAGCTGCAGCAGATGACGAAGGGGATGATATAAGGTCCGAAAAGACCAAGAAATCTCCCATGGCCGCCTAAATCACTACCAGCTGAAGTGAGTAATGATGAAAGGTAAGCTGGTCATCTCCTTTGTCCACTGGTCACGGTGGACTTCGTCACAGAATGATCCACGGTATCACCAGCTGAAACAAAAGCAACAATCAAAGGTTGAAAAGGCTTGAGAAGCCTGCCATAGCCACCAAGGCAACCACCACTCGAGAGCAACGACCACCACAGCCCAGCACTACGGTGGTCCTTGCTCCTCCACATCATAGAACTTAGGAAGCACGGTTTGGAGGTAGGGGAATCAATTTACTCAAATTTTATTTGATCTGCCGCAACAGAAAAGGTATTGATCTGCTGGGGAAAAAATACCAAAAATGGTAAGATCAAATCTAATTAATGCAAAACGTATGTGAGTCAAGTCATCTTAAATGCTTCAGCCCATCATCAAGTATTAAATGCTTATCACCTCCATCCTCATAAATGGCCTGAAAATCCGCCGTCCGCCGCAGATCAAATCAGATTTGGGGCAGACAAAAAACCATCAGCTCAGCCCTAAAAATTAAACTTTGTCAGATCTCCGCCCCTTTATCTCTTGGTTAAACAATGATTCTCATGATGAAGAGGATAACAAATCAAACCATTAGACATAAACACCACTATAAATAGGGGTGAGAAGAAAAGAGAAGGGGTTGGTTGGCTGAGGAGAAAAACTCTCAGACTGAAATTTATCCTCCATAAAAGCTGACTCCAAAAGCTCAAAGGAGGCAGATAACCAATAAGAGTCCACGGGACACTTCCCGTAGGTCCACAGTAGACTAAAAGTACTTTTAGTCTGCCACAACAGAAAACTTACATCAAACACTTAACCCAACTCTCACTACTGACTCATGTACGTTTTGCACAGTAAATGATTCTCTTCCTACTCCCAAATCTCCTAAGTTCTATGATTATTACATTTCTTTGATCTGCTCCTACTTTTTGCAAGCCATAGAAGAAGTCAAGGGTATCATGTTCAGTCTCTTGATCCACGGCGCTGACTCTTGATTTCTTTGTACTGTCATGTGTTTGGCACTTATTTTCACTGGTTATGAATTCTTGAAGAGTTGAGTTTATTGTATTAAGTCTCAGTCTTCGAGATTGATTTTACTTGTTTGTAAGTAAATCTGTAATATACTCCACATGTATTATTACAACTGTATTTGTGATTGCTGAATGTTCTGGTGGAAGTAAGATTATCAGCTCATTTTGATCTGCGGCATTGGTTTCATTAGTCCACTGTAACCCCTTGTGTGAGCATTGCAGCCTGGTGGATCAGGGAGCACTAGAGGGAAACGCACCATCAGCCACCAAGTGGTCTACCACACTTGGTGTAGAGTTTTGGGCTCAACATCCCCGCACACAAATCCGGCCCGTGTCCAGCCCGTCCGTGGATTGATACGCGGCCTATACGGTGTTGAAATTTTTAGCATTCACACACCTTGATTACAATGATAATCTTCTTTCAATTCTTCCTGGTGCATTTTTTTTCCTGCTTTCTCATACTCATGTACAAATTTTGTCAATCTCATTGTTTTAGTGGCCATGCTTTGAAAAACATTATTCGTGCTTTCACTCCTTGATGAAGCTTTCATGTTGGCAGAGAAAATATTTAGGCTAAAAACATGACACCACTTTTCACGAATTTCATACAAAGATTTAAGCCACTTGTGACCTGCCAAATTGTAGTCTCTTATCAAAGCTTCCCAACAAGAATTGAATTCTTCTTCTATCTCACACCCATGAAGAATTTTATTAAACCGACTCTTGAATTAAGAATTTCCCAAATTGCTTTGCTAAATGATTTGTAGCATTTTTTTGAAATGTGCCATATGCATAGACGGTGACTTGTCTCAGGAAGCACTAGTTGTATAGCATTGATCATGGCTTGACATTGGTCAGTAAATATTGTCTTTGGCTTTCGATTTCTCATTGATTCCAAAAATGTCTCAAATAACTAGGTAAAAGTAACTGTTTTTCATCTAATAAAAAGGCACAACCAAATAGTACATTCTTCCAATGGTGGTTGATACCTACAAAAGGGGCACATATCATATTATACTTATTAGTTCGCTATGTCGTATCAAAACTAACCACGTCACCAAAAGATTCGTAATCAATCCTTGACCTGCCATCTCTCCAGTAAAAGTTTGTCATTCTATTCTTCTAATCCACTTAAACTACATAAAAAAACATGGGGTCTTCAGCTTGCTTTTGTTTGAACAAGTTGATCAAGCTTTGTGCATCACCAGCCTCAACTTTGATTAACTTTTGTCTATTCACGAAATTATAAGCATCTCTTTTCGTGAAGCCAACATTTTCAAACCCTCCAATTTCTTCAGATATATAGGAATAAGCGCCTATAGTTCGAGAAATTATTCAGTCCACCAGGTGAACAAGCCTGGTGGTCCACCGACCCAATAACTAAGTGCCATGTATGTTAATTTAATGACTCAGCTAAACATCATATAACAAACAAAAGTAAAAGACCAAAATATCCCTCTCAGATCCACCTTCCACCTTCTACCTCCAGCTCCTCCCTCACAGCCAAACAATCCAAATCTCTTTCAGTTTCAACTTTCACCGATCAAAGCAAACAATGGCCCTTTTCCATCAAGTGAAACCCATCGTGGTTCAACCCGCACCAACTCTCTCCTCCACTCCCAAACCCATTTCTTTGCGTTGTAATCTCGCTGTCCCGGCCAAAACATTCATGTACCGAACCCAGATCTATATTCAAGCCGCAACATCATGAAGCAGTTTCTAAAATCAAAGAATCGCTTGTCTAAAATCTTCACAAAACAAAGATGCAAGCCAAAAAACCAATAGATGGCAAATATCTAAAGAACCATCAAATATCACAAGTTCACAACACTGTGTCAATGACACAGCCAAGAAAGTAATTCACTTTTTTTCCTTTTTTTTTTTGGGTTCTCCAAACCATGACATTGGTTGTATCATTTAACCTCAGTATTTGTACTCTAAGCAAAGGATCTCTTTCACTTAAACACCTTGAGCAGGGAAATTTATTACAATAACTTTGTCAAAATATCTTGTATGAACTTTATATTGCAGCTTCTATATCATATATGAGTCAAAAGATCTCAACATTCGACATTTCTAGCTTCTTGGTTTTCTGTACTCTTCAATAAAATTGTAGTTTGTTTTGTTTTTGATAGAAAAGGGCCATTGTTTTGCTTTGATCGGTGAAAGTGGAAACTGAAAGAGATTTGGGTTGTTTGGTTGTGAGGGAGGAGCTTGAGGTAGAAGGTGGAACGTGGATCTAGGAGGGATATTTTGGTCTTTTACTTTTGTTTGTTATATGATGTGTAGCTGAGTCATTAAATTAACATACATTGCATTTAGTTATTGGGTAGGTGGACCACCAGGCTTGTTCACCTGGTGGACTGAATAATTTCTCCTATAGTTCTTATACCAGCTTCTTTGAAAGTTGTTAGGACACCCGAATACGCATCCGTAATTCTTCGATTTGACCTTAAACATTGCCTATGTTCTACCTTGGCAAGCTCATGATTATGTTCATGCTTGAAGGAAGTAACCTTCAATTCCCCATTTTCCAAGATAAACCGAATACTAGCTTTACAACCAGTTCTTGTTTCCAATCTATTCATCTTTTTCGCTTCACAAGAGCTACTATCTCGTTGGAATCCTTCTTTTGAACACACATACTCTCGTTGGCATATAACCTTATCTTTTAGATATCTGATTTTCTGTTTCCGAATACTGAATCCAGTATGCGTGGCATAATCATTGTATAATTTAGGGTTAAATACACTCTTGGTCCCTAACGTTTCTCCAAGTTGCTCATTGGGTCCCTAACGTTTAAAACAGGCAAAAATGGTCCCTAACGTTTCAAAATTGTGCACCATTAGTCTTTCCGTTTGTCTCCATTAACTTTGCGTATACGTGGCTAACGGATTAATGGCGTGACCAATTTAATTGAAGTGACATTTTTTTTTTCATTTACACGTAGGATTTGACATGGCATACCCGATTAAAAATAAATAAAACCCACTCAAGTACTCAACCCACTGACCCACCCGATTCTAATTATTTCCACATCCTCTCATTCACTGTTTGGTTAGCGAGAAACTACGAGAAAACAAAGACAACAACGGACCCTGAACTTTGTCTCTTAGATTTCTCTCATCTTTTAAGGCCTCTAAAATAAAACCCACCTCCCAATTTGTTGTCTTGTTCAAGTATTCGGCTTTCTTGAGGAGAGTTTTAAGCTTTTAAGTCCCAATCGTTCCATAGTTTTATGTATAGTTCTCTTTTTCCCGTGTTTTCTAGGCGACCAAACACAGCATGATCAAGTTGTTTAGAATTTAAATTTTTGATCTTTGTTTCTTGAAGATTGTCATCTTTATTCATTGCTCATGTTTTGTTGTTTGTTCGGTAATGTACTAGGATGATTTTGTAATCAAAATGTAAAATTGATGACTCTGAGTTCTTTGTTTCTTTATTTTTGAAATGGGTTGGTGATGTATTAGATGATTTTGTAATCAAAACGTAAAATTGCTGACTCTGACTCTGACTCCTTTGTTTCTTTATTTTTGAAATGGGTTTTCAATGTTGAGCTTTCGTATCAGTGGGTATTTGTGTGATTGCTTTTGCTGTTTTGGGTTTCGAGAGTTTGTTTGATTCGACGATTATCTCAAATAAGGGCAAGGGGTTTCAGAGATTTGTATCAATTCTGGAAATTTTAGCAAAAAATTTAAGAGATTCAAAGAAGACCCAGTTGCCAAAAACCAGAAAATTATTATTTTAACAAAGGTCCAAAGGAGACGACTTTCCAAATCAACGTTGGGTTGCAGAGATTGAAGAAAACATGTTTTTTATTGCAAATAAAAGGAATTCAAGCACAACCCCGATTAACCTCATAATATCTTCCCGGGTTTGGTTTAATTGGGTTTTTTGAATTAGAATCAGGTGGGTGGTTGGGTGTTTGTAAATGAAAAAAAAAAAACAAATGCCACATTAATTAAAAATTGGCCACGTCATCAATCTGTTAGCCACGTATACACAAAGTTAACAGAGACAAACAGAAGGACCAATGGTGCACAATCTTGAAACGTTAAGGACTATTTTTGCCCATTTTAAACATTAGGGACCAAACGTGCAACTTGGGTAAACGTTAAGGACCAACAATGTATTTAATCCTATAATTTATATGCTTCATCTTCATTATACACTACCATTCCAAGTAAATCTTCATTGCTATTGCTTATGTCACAGCTTTCAATATCAATGACTGTTAACATTTGAAAATATTAAACCATATTATAGGAATGTCTACTGAGCAAAAGAAAGAAAACATGTATGTGCATAAAATAGGAATTCAAGAGTTAATTATATATAGCTTTATCATGTGGTGGACATGAACACGTAAAGAAAATGAATATATTAATATTAAAATAGAAGGTATTAGAAGAGAAGGTAGTGTATAGTTATATTACAGGATGATGTAAAGAAAAATACTTAAAAGAAGATGAATATATTAATAAAAAGACAAATAACAAATAGGGACTTGTCGATACCGGAAAATTTCCTTTCTCTCTTTTCTTTTCTCATAATGATGAGATACACTTACCACTGCATTGGGGAAGCTTGCATGATATGATATGATTAGAATGGAAACAATCCTATTTCGACCCTCATTGGCGAATTTCTATATGCAATGTGTGTGTGGGTGTGAGGGGAACACGTGTGAGTGTGCAAGTGAGTACAAATTTGGAGTCGCCATCAATCATGGGAAATTGAGGTGTGATTGGGCACACACTACAACAAAAAAAAGCCTTTTACAACATGTAAAAAATGTTGTTAAAACAATTCTACAACATTTTAGCGCAAGTTGTAGAATGAGGTGTTGTGGAAAGTGTCAGACTTTCAACAACTTTCAATTAATGTTGTCTAGTATGTTGTTAAATATTTAATTAACAACGTTCGAAAAATGTTCTTGTAACATGTAAAGACCATACTTAAAAAATGTTGTTAAAAGTCTTTACAACGTTTACTGAATGTGGTCTTTATATGTTAGACAACATTTATTATACATTGTCTATACATGTTAGTATAACATTAAATAATGTTGTCTGTTTGTTCCTTTAACAACATTTTCTAAACGTTGTAGAAGAGTGTTTTGAATATGTTTTGACAACATTTATAGAACGTTGTGTTATACATCTTTTTTTTTTTTTTAATTATATTCTTTTAATGGCTACTTACTGTAACATCCTTGGCTCTGATACCCTTGGAGTACTACTCAATATTGTCTTTTTTGGGGCTTGCCCCCTCAAGGCTTTGTCTCTGTGGGACAGCTGTTCCTCAAACTTAAATCCCACAGAACGCGTCCCCCATGTGTAGAACCATGGGGGATGTTACACCTACAGACCCTTTTTGTTTTTTGGGAAGAAGAAGACCTGTTTCCATGTTTATATAAATCATAATCCAAACATTATATCAACACAGAAAGCAACACAAGATTACCAACACACATACACTTTATATAATTAAACTTCAAAGTCTAATTTCAATTAGAATAGTAAACTAGTTTCAATTCAAATAGTACACTGCGAGCTAGTTTCGCTTCAAAAGAAAAGAAGACATAATATTCAACAAATAAATCAAACTGGCTAGATGATCTTTAACTTCAATCAATCAATGTTTAAACTATTTTCAATTCAAGAAGTAAAGGGCTCCAAACTCCTACGCGAGCAACATGTCTCCACGAAATCCTCTTTCTTAATTCCTTTCATACTGACTAACACCTGCAAAATGAAGCATAAATCCATAAATTTAATGATAGTAGGATACAAACAATAACATTAACTTAGAATCACAAATATCTAAGATGAGAGCTTAAACTATACCTCCATTACAACAACTTAATGAATTTTTTTGGCCAAGCAACTGTACTTCCTACTGCTTCATTGAGCAATGAGAATTCACTTGTAGACCGGTACAATGGTACATTTGAATCTTTCACTTCATCTACCTAGACTTTCCAACAATCAATTCCAAGAGGCACATGATGCACTTTTGAATAAGGATCTGTTGTTGCAATTTTTCCTTTCGCAACTACTTCTTCCTTCTCAAATAAGCACCAATTCAAGAGTTCACATTGTGCATTTTCAAGGTTAGCATCACTGAATATAGCACCACTGCCCTGTTGTGACTGTCATCAACATAATGAATGATGATGAAATAAAAACATTATTTTCAACAAAAGACATAATATAATTAGAAAATGCAAAAGTTTTTACCTGAGGGGTATGAGGAGTTTCTATAGGAGTATTACTTTGGCTATCAAAAGGAGTACTCATGCCCTAAAAAAGTAACAATTGAATGATTTATCAAATATATACTAGAAACATACATAACAAATACTTATTGTAGATATATTTGGGGTCCAACCTGCTGTGACTGACTGGAGACCATAGCACTCTGACATTCTCCATGAAGGACCCATGTAGTGTATGTAGAGTCCATCCCATGTATGACCAAGTGTTCGTACACTTCCTCAGAATGTAGGTGTTTTAGGTTTCTACATAATACACAAGGGCAAATCATTGTATCTATATTCCCTTCATTCACACAAGCCATATTAACAAAGTTACGTGCTCCAACTCTATACTCCTCTGTAACTCTACAAATCAAAAGTCCTAATTTAGTTAATCTAATCACGTTGGTGCAACTAATTAGTTACGCAATATAGTGCTTAAGGTTCAAAAAAAAAAAAAAAAAAAACCTTGAAAGATGCACCCATTCTTTATCCATCGTGAGCAGCCCAATTAACAGAACCTCCTCTACACCAAAGAAAGTTTCTTACCTAATCATATACACAAATGACTTTTATCCATTCGAAAGCACCATAGCCAAAGCCTTATGGCAGAGACTAATACAAACAAAACAAGTTACAAAGTAATTCTAAACATAATTCTGGCACATTCAATAATGATATCAAAATTGAAAACTTTCTGTGAATTAAAAAAAAAAAAACTCACCTGCCTTACAATACGCACGAGCAAATCTAAATCTATTACTCGAGTTAATTGCAAAGAGACCAAAGCTGCATTCAATAAAACATAGGACATATTAAGAATATAATTCATATTTTTTTTTTTTATAAAATTTCACTCTTGCAATATTTCTTTTGCAAAAAGGCTTAGGATTGGAGTTTGGCATCAAAAGTACTAGACTCACCAGCAGTGTATAAGAATCTATTACGAAGTTTCACTGCAGAAATTGGAAGTGTTATATTATGCTTCATTGATGAGCAAAAAATCTGCAATAAAAGTGTAAATGTACGTGAGTCTATGGCTTTCTGCAATAAAAAATAAAAAATCTGCAATAGTAGTTTATTGTATTTCACTCTTGCAATAAAAGTCTATGGCTTCCACCTATTTTCCTCCAGCCTTACCGTTGAAAACCACTGCCCAGATTCCTTCAAGTTTATTATAGTTTTCTTTTTTCTTTTCCATTAGGTTGCGGCAAGAATAAGGACTAAGATATTATCAAAATCATCAAGTTATTGATAAGTAAATAACAAATTAATGTTTGACTCAAAAAAATAAATAAATAACAAATTAATGTAACTTCAGCTTACCGTGAGCAAGTACAATATGGCTTTCCAACTTGCAGTATATATAGGATATATATAAAGATAAGGAGGATTTTGTATTTATAAGGTGTTTTGTATTTATAAGGTTTTATCTTATATATAAAAATATGGCTTTTCCATTAGGTACCTATGTCTAATGGATTTTATCTTACTTAGACATATTAAAAATGGTCTTGAACCAGAGATGGGTTCGGGGGTTAGATTATGCATGGGGAAGGTGTTAGGCACCCCACGACATCCGTTAAAAACGGTTACCTCCCTTCAAGTGTTCCTTTATGTTTGCTTAGCATGGATGTTGGTTTAAATTAGACACAAATGTCCCAATTTCCATCAAGCAACGTATTAAGAGTGGTACATGCAATTTGACTTCATTTGGTTTTGTTTAGACTCTTTGTTTCACTTTTCTTTATCTTTGTATATTTTAGGGTTCCGGGCAATTCAATGGTAGGATGCACTTGAAATCCCAACATTGAATGTCGGGACAAACAATTATATTTTTGGTGTTATATTCGGGATCCCTTTAACCTTGATTTTCAAGAATAAAGTGGTCCGTCAAATAGCGGGCTTTTGGATGATTAATTCTCTCTTTGGAATTTTTTTACCATAAAATTATGGTATTATAACGTGTAGAATCCTTTATAGCGTGTCAATGGCAAACCATATTGACACATAAAGAACTCATACCATGGTGTCCCAAGACTAGGTCAAGCCATAAAACTTGGATGGACCAATCTCATTTGTAACGCTCACATTATCATGTTTTTTCTTTTTAAAGTTTTCATGACAAAATATATATATATTTTAACCACATTTATAACAAAGCAAGTAAGCATTCAAAGAATGTGATCATAGCATGTTTGCGGCACTATAATCACAAAGAACAAGTATGGGATGGATATGACATAATTACAACACTTAATCGAAATGACAAGTATGGATGATTATGGCATAATGGAAATATTCAAGATGACAAGTATAGAATGATTATGACATAAATGCAACACTTAATCAAATGACAAGTATAGTTTATAACATAATTAAAGTACTTAATCAAAATGACAAATATGGAATAATGATGGAATGACAATATGTGGTGGATTAGGGAAAGGGTTAATACCTCATGGGATTGAAAATTAATGCTATTGAAAGGCTTATATAATCTCCAATACCACCTTAGGTTTTACATGAATAAAAGAAAGAAGTATAGAGAGGAGTTCAATACCTTATGGGATTATATGAAGGATTAATGCTATTGAAAGACTTACCTAATCCTCCAAGACCAATTAGGATTTACATGAACAAGCAAATATTCAAGATTAATCAAAGGGAAAAATCAATTAAATAACAAAGGAGAATCTCAAGGGTCCAATACCTTATGGAATTACATGAAGGTTAACGCTATTGAAAGTCTTACATAAACCTCCAAGACCAATTAGGATTTATATGCCCAAATTAGGGGAAATCATCAAAGAGGGTGGATTAATGAAATTAAAACATGGGGAATTCTCAAGGGTCCAATACCTTATGGGATTACATGGAGATTAGTGCTATTGAAAGTCTTACCTAAACCTCCAAGACCAATTAGGATTTTCATGCCCAAATTAGAAAGGGAAAGGGGATAATCATCATGAGTCATTTCCATTGTAGGATCCTCATTATTCACACAACCACATAGTTAATGTAAATGACATAATAGGAAAGAGCAAATAATCCACATAGCAAAGCAATAAAGGCATAGTTAAAATTTTAAATAATGGGTCATTATGAGTCATTTCCCATTGTAGGATCCTCACATATCATTCCCATTTACATAAGCACATAGTTAATGTAAATGACATACTAGGAAAAGCATATAATCCATAGTGAAAGCTTTAGACACATAGTGAAAGCAGTAAACACATAGTGAAAGCTGTAAACACATAGTGAAAGCTATAAATACATAGTGAAAGAAATAAACACATAGTGAAAGCTATAAACATATAGTGAAAGCTATAAATAAATAATGAAAGCATTAGATAAATAAACCCATGGATCATTGTGAATCATCTCCCATTGTAGGATCATCACATATCATCTCCATTATGAAATGAAAAATGGGTATGGGAGAGTGTATGAGTGAAGAAAGGGAATGGATGAGAGGAGCTTTGAGGGAGAGGGATTACCTAAGTAAAATCCCTTTGATTCTACCCAAAATGGCCTAAAAACTAGAGAGAATAGACCCTTTTCCCGAGTTTCTGCCTCTTTTCTCTCGAATTGGGTGTGTATGATGGTGGGGGGGCTCCCTTTATTTATAGAAGGGATTTTTGGGCTTCACGCAGCTTCATGCTGCATGAGGTCTGTCCTTATCCGCCAGCGCAGCTCCTCCTCGATCTTATCTCTTCGGCTCGAAAATTTTGGCAGCTTTTTACCATCTTTTTTGGGCAGCTTTTTGAGGTTTTCCGGTATCCAAAATAGGTCATTCTTGGTACTATTAAAAATCTTGAGAAGTCTTCTTTCCAATGGTATTAAGTTTGCACAAATCGGAGCTCGGATGAGAGAGTTATGGCTCTCGGAAGCAAGGGTGTTCGAGCAGTTTTTCTCTACTTTTCCAGTGAAGATTCCGGCCAAACCGGAGATGTTACCAACGAACCGAGAGTTGCTCGTCGTACTTGAGGTTATCTTCTTTCTTAAAGTTCCTGACTTGCGGATCAACTCGTAGTGAGTCGGGAAGACTCTACGCCCGAAAGTGGTCTTCTGGGTGGAAAAACGTGTCGGATTTCCAGCACAATTTCCTTACTTTTGTCGATTTTCCCGTGCACGGTTGATGTAGCCCTCAATGTCAGTTTTCGATGATATTGGTGTCTATGGAAAGCTCATGATGTCTTCTTCGGAGTGTCACAAATCTCGTAAGGATTCAAGTTTGGGCCTGTGAGATATAGCCTTGTGAACAGAGGCCACCAAAGTGATTTTCGTGGTGAGGAGTCATTTGCCAATCAAGATTCTGGCCTAACCAGAGAAGCTCTTGGCCATCCGAGAGTTGCACGTCGTAGTTGAAGTTACCCTCTTCCTTAAAGTTTCAAACTTACAGACCCATTCGTAGCGAGTCGGGAAGACTCTGTGCACGAACATTGCCCCAAAATGGGCCTGTTTTAGTTAATAATACTTAGCAAAATTTTGTTAAGTGATGGACCAATTTTTACGGTTTTGTCTATAACTTCCTTGTTTATCGATTGTTTTCGACCCGTGAAGTGTCGAATCGAAGGTCTTGATGTACTCTTCTCAATGGTCAAAAAGTGGTCAATCAAATCTTGCTTTTGGCCTGGTCATGATCTTGGTCAAACTTCGGTCAAACTTAGTCAACTCCAGCTAACTTTGGTCAAACTTGGTCAACATTGGTCAAACCTTTCCAAACCTCACGAAATGCGCTCCCGGCCATGTTCCGAGGACTTTTTGATGCATTTGAGCCGCTCTCGGGTCGCACTCGGCTCATTCTGGCCTCCTCATTTTGTGTGCCAACACCCAAGGAAATCCCGGGGGTAAAAATAGAGTTATGACAACTACATAACACTTTCTACTGGCATGTGACTACTCATCAGGCAAGACATCAATTTTATCCCATTTTTATCACAATAATAGTAGTAACAAATAAAAAGAATAAGAAGTAGAAGAAGAACAAAGAGCGGAAGGGTAGCAGAGTAGAAAAATAAAAAGAAGGGAACCGCAACAGAGCAGAAGAAGAAAAAGAAAGAGCGAGATCATACCTTTATTAGTTTCCATGGGGATTATGCATTCCTCATGTTGAAGAAGAAGAAGACAAATTGTTTGGCTCAACAAAGAAGATCGAATAGTAGTGACGGTAACAAATTGTTTTTAATTTTTAAACCTAACGTTAGTAAACTGGGGTTAGCTGATAAAAACTGACTAAGGGCTGACTTGGCTAATTTTAACAGATGTCATTTAACTAATGGAATGGTGGACAGATAAGGTGGTTCACTAGGTGGACTGAATAATTTCTCCTACACTTGTCAAAATTGGAGTTCTTATTTTTGAAGATTTTATATGATTGAAATTCGACTTCTTATACTTTTTCTACTGTACCTTTTTAAGAGTTCTTGGATACCTTGAGCTTATAAAAATTGTATAAGGAGATACTAATGCTCGTACACTAAAATCATTATTTATGGGACTAATCTGTTATACCTTTCTTGTATAAGTTACTAGGCTGACATGCATGCTCGTGTTTGGTTTTGCTTTTTGATTATAGTTTATTAGAGTATTTTCAACCGGTTTTGTATAAATTCTATACTTTACCTCTAAAAAAAAAAAAAAAAAAAAATAAAAAAAATAAAATCTATTTTATCTATCAACTTTTACAAAACAACTCTCATCTCACTCTTTATTTTACAATACATCATATTAAAATATTATAAATTTTTTTTTTTTCCATCTCCAAACACAAATCCAACCCACAACTACTTTCAAAACCACGTCGACAACCTATACCCACATTATTTTACCCCACGTCTACAACCCTTTACCAAAAATCCACCACAACCATTCAACCCATAATCACAAACAAACCCAATGATCAAGGACATCCACCCATCCACAACCAAGATTGCTCGCTTATTGGCCTAGATTGGTACCCAATGGCCAAGACCCAACCTCGTAGACTTGTAGCCACCTCAAGTTTTACCTGAGCCAGAGGAGAGAGAGATGCGAGAGAAAGAGGTAGCAAATGAGAAAGAGAAGAGAGAAAGTGTGAATAAAATAAGAGAGAAATAAGTTTTACCTCACCTATTACCATGGTTTTAAAAACCGGACCGGACTGGCCGGTTCAACCGATTCAATCAAGGACCGATGCCTAGCCCGGTCTGGTTCTCTTAAAAAACCGAAAATTAAGAAAAAGTGAAGAAAAATCGAGAACCATTGGTTCACCCGACAAAACCAGAAACCGGACTGGTCCAACCGGTTTGACCACTTTTTTAGTACTAAAATTTTTTATTTAAAAAGTAGTATTTATATGTTAGGTTTACATAAAAGTTAGGGCAAATTGCACTTTCCCCCCTTTATGTATCAGGTAATTTCAATTCCCCCCTTTATTTATTAAATTGAGCAATGTCCCCCTTTATCTTTTGATATTGAGCAACTTACCCCTAACGTCTATTTTTCTGTTAAATACTAACAGAACCTCTACAAATTATCTAAAATACCCTTATATTAACCCACTTAACTCAACCTCAATCCAAACCGGTATTTGATTAACATGAACGATAAATATTTGTATTAAAACAATAAAAGAAAAGAAGAGCGTATTGTGCAGACTGTTCTTGAATTAGTTATTTGATTCCATAATTGATACTTAATGGTTAACCTTTTGATGGTGCAGGCTGTTCGGCTCACTAAGTTTGATTACAGGCTTTCAAATAGGTTGGCCACAGATTTACAAAAGCTGAGATGTAGAGTTAACTACCATGCTTTAAAATTTACTGATTCTATTCTTGAAATGGGTAAAATGTTGGTTGAGAGGATGAGGATGAAAAGCAAGCATTTCATTGCCCTGCATTTGAGGTAAAGTACAGTTAGTTTTCAACCATGCTTTTGGTGGTTCTTCTTCCTTTACTCTTTACATGCTACAGCCAGTTATACTGCTTTCATGATCTTAGTTCACTCTTTGTCAGAGTACCTTTTACTGAGTAGAATATGTATTGTTTGAGTTCATATCTATACTATAATGTAAAATCGAAGCTTTTTGACTTTTGGTTGACCTCATAATATTGCGCCACATAAGCTTTTGAATTCTCGCAATTTTACACCTCATTTTTTTAATATATATTTTTTAATTGAATTTAAATTTTATTCTATAATTAAACATCTCATTAGAATCTTGACATATTATATTTTCTTTAATAAAAATAATATATTATTCCATATATATAAACACAATCATAATAAATGCCTAATACTATAATATATTTTATATATAAACACAATAATAATAAATATCTTTTAATAATTATCAGTTTTCATATTTAGATAAAATATAAAAGACAATAAAAATCATAGTTAGACCAATAATTTTTTAGATTTAATTTTAATTCATTTTCCGTGCATCGCACGGGTTTGCGACTAGTGAACATGATACCCAAGGAATAAATGTGTATTTCTCAATATTTGCAGAAAAGAAATATAAGGGTATTTTAGATAATTTGTAGAGGTTCTGTTAGTATTTAACAGAAAAATAGACGTTAGGGGTAAGTTGCTCAATATCAAAAGATAAAGGGGGACATTGCTCAATTTAATAGATAAAGGAGATAATTGAAATTACCTGATACATAAAGGGGGAAAAGTGCAATTTGCCCTAAAAGTTAATCCAACAATAAATGTTTGGCTCACACAAAAGGCAGCCCAACATTAAATGTTAAATGTTTGGCTCACACAAAAGACAACTCAACATTTAATTTAATTAATGAATGATAGGTCCACCCTCATATTTAAAATTCTTGGTAGAGTGTAGTATTTATAGAGGAGAAAGTGTATCATTCTCTTCTATTTTCCAATGTGGGACAATTAAGAAGTTTTCTCACAAGACAACAAGTCCCACATTGGAAAAACAACAAGTTTTCAAATAGCAAATACTATTTATTATTACATCAAAATACAAAACTAATTAACATATTAAAATTTGAATACTTAAAATTTAAATTAGAGCATTCAAATTTCAAACCCATGCATAGTTTTTAAATCTTCAAATAAGTCAAATAAAGAAAGTTCTTACCATAAATCCAAGAAAATACTATTTTTGACTTATGATATTATCAAATAAACATAAAACGTTCTTCTATGATTTAAATATGATTATTTTGTAATTTTAATATGTTTAGTTACTTTTTTTTTCTTCTAAATATAAGATGTGAAAACTCATATAAAAGTTTTAAAATTTGTTATATATATATTTTTAACTAAATATTATTAGTTAAATTTGTTATATATATTTTTTAATTATATAATTTAAAAAATATTAATTAAATTATTTATGACGTTACTAGTTCGACCACCGGTCGATTAGTAATACGGGAACCACTCCCCTCTTCGGTTCTCTCCCCGGTCCGGTTTTTAAAACCATGCCTATTACCGAGTATTATAGCATTGTGTAAAAATATGAGTTACTTTGGCTGATCGGATGTAAGTGGTTTTTTGTGAAAAATATTATGTATTTTTTACTAAAAGTGAGTTTTAGCTTATCGGTTGGGAATGCTCTTTACTTATTTATTTATGTAGATTTTAATTTTTTTTTAAGTCTCATTTTTTCTAGATACAATTTTACTTTTATTCACTTTCAATCTATCAACAAAACACATGGGATGACTGACTTCCCCTGGGCTGACATGCTCATATGTTTTCCACAAGCTTATCCTTTTGATTTGAATGTCTGTTTAGCATGAGTCTTCTCTTTTGGCATTTTAACTTATATACGTATGTGTGTGCGCACCAGATATATAAATCTTACAAGAAATTTTTTATGTCCATTTTATTTCTTTCAGTAAAATTGGGTGGTAAAAATAGTAGAATAATTATACATCCTTGCAATTGCATACAATACAACCGGGTTTTGCTAAATTAAATGCACGTAATTTTTTAATGTGCAGAGGTGTACTACAAGTACAAGTAAAAGGAAAAGCTCATGAGCTCGAATCATGCCCCACTCGTTACCTATTAATATTATAGTGAATACTCTTGTTAATGCTTGCAAGAAAAAGAAAAAGCAATGCCTTGTAGACATTAGCATGCTTGTGAGAATAAAGCAATGGGTTATGGAGAAATGGTCCACTTAGGATCATCACAAACAATTTGAAATTCAAAAATTGCTCCAACATAGGTACATGGATAAAAAAGAGATTTGTGAGCCCCACATAAAATTCAGTCGCAATTATTCTGCTTTAATTCAAATCAAACAGTAGGCTTTTGTTTGTTGATAGAAGAAACCCATGTGATAGGATCTGCAAAAGGACCATATTTTAAATTTCCTTCATCTACCCTTTGCATATTTATGTTGACAGATGTGAATGTGTGACCTACTATCACTATTACCACTACCACCACTGTCTAGCAAACAAACAAGTAGCTAAATCTGTCTACTCTCATATAGGAGAAAGTATCTCTTATCAGTCAAGAAACAAAAGCGACCATGTCTAGCTCAGCTCACCTCATCTTTTCCCTCTTCCTCATCTCCGCTGCTTCAACCATCCTTGCAACTGACCACATTGTTGGTGCCAACCGTGGCTGGAACCCCGGCATGAACTACACCCTCTGGGCCAACAACCACACCTTCTATGTTGGCGACCTTATCTGTAACCTTTTTCTCTCTCTCTGTCCTCTATATATATGTTTATGTGCTGGATCTGTTTTAAATAATCAGATTGTACTCAAATATTCAATTTCAACTAAGTAGATTTACTACCCACATTAGTTTTTGCTAGGCCAAAGTTCATATTTGTTTAAGAAAGCAAAAGCAATAAACCTATGCTTAGAGGCTTAAACTGTTGGGAAATGAGTAAAGAACACATATCAAAGTAAACATAACATAACTTGCCTTTTTGTTTGTTTGTTTTGAGGAATGAATTTCCAACACATCCAAGATTAGATTCACTTCCTTTTCTCAGCTGTTTATATTTTTGTCTAATAATATTGGGTATTGGTTAGGTTTCTTTCCTAGTATTCTTTAAATGTTGTGTTTGTTACAGCATTTAGGTACCAAAAGAATCAGTACAATGTCTTTGAGGTAAACCAAAGTGGGTATGACAACTGCACCACAGAAGGGGCAGTTGGGAACTGGAGCAGTGGCAAAGATTTCATACCCCTCAATGAGGCCAAGAGATATTACTTCATTTGTGGCAATGGTCAATGCTATAGTGGAATGAAGGTCTCTGTTATTGTCCATCATCTGCCCACTCCACCATCCGCTGCTGTAGCTGCTGAGTCTTCCCCACAGCACTCTGCTGCCCCAGTGGTTCTGCACAGGGGTTTTCGTTCTGTGCTGTTGTCTTTTGCTGTGATTTGGTTTGGAGCTGATTGGATGTAGTGCTGGTTGTTTTGCTTGGTTTTGAAAATGTTCTAGCTAAGGGAAGTTTATTGTTTGTTGGGATATTCTATGGGACCTCTAATATTTGTGAGGGTGTGATACATATCTGATCCTAATCAATCATTTTTTTTTGTTGTTGCCAAATTAATCAATCATTTATTGGGATTACCAATTTATCTGGATAAATTCTTGAGATTATAACAAAAATTGGTTGAAATTAAACGTGTTCACAGGTCGGTTGGGATCGGAGTCGGGTTAATGCGGGTTAATGCTTAAACTGCCACTTGTCTTGACCCCTTTAGGTAGTGAACACTCCCACCCTATTGCCATTCGGTCAATCAAATGGTTTTTGATGGTTCTGGAAAATCAGTGGGCTACTTGTCCGAAGCTCGACCGACGGAAGACCTACAACTGATGGTTCTGGAAGATCAGTGGGCTACTTGTCCTAGAGCTCAATCGATAGAAGACCTACAAGACTAAGAAGGTCAATCTAAGTGGCATCGGTTTGGGGCCGGCCAAAGAACCTCTGATGCCTTTGTTAGTAAAGATTTAGAGAAAAACATTTACAAAACTTTTAAAGTGAGGTTTTGTAGTAAAATACTGTTCATACCTGAGGTTGGAGGCAGAATGGCCTATTTATGGAGCTGGGTAACGTCACATGGTCTTCCAGACACCCTTGGATCTGGGGACGTGTGGTCACCTATTAGCCCTTCAATGCTTATGATCGTTGCACATTTTCAGGGCAGTTATTTGGGGGCGTTGTAAGGCCTCGAGCTCCTAGATTCGCATTGAGCACATGTCTAGGCGAGGGCTCGACCTGGTGAGCTGTCACGTAACAACCTTGTGTGAGTCATCAATAATTGGGATAAGGGATGGACGATGGAAGATAGTCAGTTTGCTCCCAATACTAGTCGGTTGTGTTGTGGAAGGTCTTCGTAACAACTAGAAGATCGTTAGTTTTAGACTTGGAGAAGCGTTTGGAATTTCCCCTTTAGTTTTCATTCACAACACACCTTCGGGTGGCCAGTTAAGCTTGTGGTAAAGCTTGGACAGGTCATCGGGTATGTCGAATCTCCACAACCAACAATAAAAATTAGTTTCTTGTAAAATTTCAATCTTTCACTATTACCCCAAAAGTTGAACCACTAACATCGGCGTTGAGATCGACCCCAAGAGCTCGGCATCGAGATCTAGTCAAGGCACTTGGCATCATCCTTGTTAAGATCTGGTTTCCCTCGTCAAGATGAGGTGCTCAAGATCAAGCTTTTCTCGGAGCAAAAGTCGCCAATCGGTAGTAGAGGAGCTCTAAAGAAGGACTTGAAGAGAGAGAGAGAGAGAGAGAGAGAGAGAGAGAGAGAGAGAGAGAGAGATGGAATTGTAGAGAGTATATGATCAAGGAAGAAGAAGAATTAAAGAATAACTTAAAAGATAAGGTAAAATGCGTGCACGTGAGTAAATTAATCAATCCAAGTCATGTTTCAACCATAAAGTATTAAATATTCGGTTAGGTCGTGTGGGTGGGTAAATTTTTCGCCAAACCCGCTACCACCTCGACAATCCATATCTATACTATATGTAAACTTGAAGCTTTGTTGACTTTTATTTCTTTTGTTTGACTTCATAAAAATTGGCCACATCATCTTTTCAGACCTCTCAATTTTACACATCATTATAAATTTTTTAAAACCTTTAATAACAATTTTAATTTAACAATATAAAGATAAAAAAAAAAAAATTACCGACTTCTCCTCCTCTCTCACACGATCATTCCTCTCAATTCTACGTCTTTCTCAACCTCTCAATTCTGTCTCAGTTATGGGTCTTCCTCAAATCCCCACTTCTCTCTCAATTTTGGGTCTTCTTCAAATCCTCCACTTCTCTTTAATAATCCCTCACTTCTTTCCTCTCAATTCTGTGTCTTTGTAGAGCAAGCAAGCTTATTAAATTTGCAGAGCACATCAAAGAGAGAAAGATTTGGCACTTCAGCTTCACTTTTGGGAGGGTGACTGGCCTTCATATCACGATGTTGGGTGAGCAGTCACGGAGAAAAGATCAGCTACGGAGCCTACGGTTCCACAAACTCAACAAGCCACGGTTTCACAAAGTATATAGATAAATACTTTGACTGCTGTGTGAGATTAGGTAGTGAACATTGGGTGTTAGTAATCTGTTAGTTTCAAATTTCAGGGAAAGTATATTTATCTTACTTTTTTTTCTCTAATGACCAAGTTCTATTTATGAGATGCTTGCTTTGCTTTTGAAGCGTTCGACAAAATGTCTAAATGAAATCTGATTCAGTAAAACTTAAAGGGTGAATGCACTTATAAATAATGACATTGACCGGAATATCTAAGTTAGTTTGAATTTCTATTTGAATTCATGTTTATCTTTTGGTCTTAATTTAATCCTTTGGAAGATTTGGAAGATTGTGGGGGATTGTTAAAGGTCAATACTTATTGAGACAAGATCAACTATGGAGCCTACAGTTCCATAATCTCAACAAGCCACGATTCACAGAGTCAGCAACCTTTTCAAGTATTAGATGAACATTTGTTAAGCCAAGATAGATCCAAAGAGATTGATACCAATCAGGATACGTTGTCATCAGTAAATATGCTACCAGTACATACATCATTTGGTCTATAAATAGAAATTAAAGCTCCTAAGAAAACTCAAGTAAGAAAAGTCAAATACAAAGTTCTATTAGATATTCTTTGACTAATTATTTTTTTTCTTTCATTAGTTTTGTATATTAGTAGTTTGTTTGACAAGAAGTACTAATAATTGCTGAGTGTCAATTTTGAGTATTTTTTGAAACAGGAGTAAAGAGATATAAATTTGCATATTTTTTTTCTTCTTTTGATGATATAGGGAAGTTTTCTAAAGAAAAGCCATTTAGACTCGCTTGTAAAACCTATGGGCAACTCATCCCACCCGTCAGAATCAATTTAGCTCTTTTAAAATTCCAATATCTATCAGATAATATTTTATTTTTGTGTTTCAATTTATGCAACGGACTTTTACTAAACTTTGATAATATGATGATTGAAGCAATCTTTCCAAAACAATAATAATAATAATAACATATGTTCAACCAGAAAAGAAAAATAGCATTATTCTTTAGATGTCATTTTCAATAACTTTTCTTGTGCATCGCACAGGTTTGCAACTAGTTTTTTGAAAAGCCAAATCATTACTTACCCACCCAGTAACCACTTATGACCCTTCAAGTCGGGCCAAATTGAGCCTATGGATTTGTTGGACACTCCTAGTTAAGATTCTAACAATTAAAATGATTGGTCAAAATAATTATTGATATTATAGTTTTAAAAATTATAGAGGTAATCATTTGATTTTCTAGATATATGGATTTTCCAATTTTTATTCTTGATTTTAGATGCTATCCTGAAATTTTTATTATATTGGGGATGAGCTTGACCAACTAGAGTAGAGAGGAAGTAGAGATTGCCTTTCCAAAAACCTTTAGCAAGTAGGCGCCTTGATCGGAGATCCTTCACAAGGACTTCACTATTAGTTATGGAGAGGATTCCACTCCGACAAAACAAGCCTTTTCTTTGTCTGGAGCGCCGCCAAAGACAATGTCATGAGAAAAATCAAAATCAGCACCGTCTTGCAACTAAGCTTGCTTGCTTCTCGCTTTAGTTTGAGATCCACTTCCAACTTTGTTTAACTTTCACTTTCCTTATAGTGCGGTTTCTCTCAGTTTTGAAGTCACCTTTCTCGAAGAGTTAAATCAATCTTCACGAGAAAGCGAGCAGGAAGCTGAAAAAGCCCATTTCCCTTTTTCATAATGATAAGGTAAGAGCATCTCCAGCACCTGTCTATATTGCTCTCTATCTCCACATGTGGAAAGCAAAAATGAAGAATTTGTGCTCCAGCACCTGTCTATCTGGCTCTTCAAAAATCCAAAATGCTACTGTAGCTTTTCACAAATGAAAAACTACTGTACACTCTTCAGCCACTCTTCAGCCGAATTAAAAAAATGTTTCTGACCCGCCTATTTAAGTTTTTTTTTTTTTTCCTTTCTTTCATTTTGCACGATTTTTTTCTCTCTCTTCGTTTCTTTTTCCTTCTCTGCTCTCCCCTCTCTCCTCTCTTCTCCATATTTCTCGGGCTTGGGCTTGCTGATCTCAACGTGGTGGTGGGTCTTGGGTTCGCCGATCTCGGCGTGGTGGTAGGTCTTGGGTTTTGGATGGTGGAGTGGGTCATCGGAGTGGTTGATTTTGGTTGATTTTGGAGTGGTTGATTTTGGATGTTGGGTTTGCTGTTTGCAGCTTGGTGGAGTGGTGGTTGTTGCTGGGTTTTGGATGGTGGAGTGGGTCACCGGAGTGGAGAAACGAAGAAGAAAAGAGAAATGAGGAGAAAGAAAAAAAAAGTTTAAATAAATAATAAAGATAAAGATAAAATAGAGAGTTTGTTGGAATGTAGTTGAAAAAATTGCTCTCCACATGTAGAGAACTCTCTACATGTGTAGATAAAATAGAGAGTGTTGCTGGAGATGCTCTAAGCTTCATAGCTCCAACCTATACAAGGGGCAAGCCAAAACTAGCTGAAAGAAGGGTTTCATAGCCTTACTTTAATATGATAATAAAGAAAGGGAAGCTTATAATTATTATAAATATATAATAATTAACCATATGCTAGTCACCTAGTCAAGCTATTGGCTAAAAAGATTCGAAGACACACCTCAAGCTATTGAATTTAATTTTCACTACTGAACTTAACTTTCAATAGTGTTTGTGTTACGGTGCTATTTGGAATTGACGTGCTGCATAATAGATTGTATTAGGATTGCTATGTTAGGAATTAATATTTGATTAGGATTTATCATTGTTAGGATAGATGTTAAGTAGGACTTGTTATGTAGGAGTTGATGTGTTTGATTACGTTTGTAATTGCTTGGCTATTTAAAGCCCACCTCTAATGAGAATAAAAGGAATCAGAATATTTATCAGAGAAATCAAGCGTTAGCTTGTTTAAGAGATTTGGACTCCCTCGAAGTAGTCCATTATCAAATTAGGAGGTTTTGGTTCCCTCGAAGCAACCAACAAAAATTGGGTTCGTAACAGTTTGCATGACCTATCACTTACTCAACTTGCACAAACCTACTGAACGTTGTAGACAAAAAATTTTGTGACGTTTGTGTTGGGTTAACCCACGATATAAAGGTTTAAAATTCATTGCTGACCTTTGCTCCATAAATAAAGCAGTAATATAAATACTTGTTAGAGCAACTCCAACATTTTCATTTTTTTCTCCATATGTGAAGAAAAAAACCATTTTATACTTTCTTTTTCAGATATACTCTCCAGCACATTCTTTATTCTCTCTTTATTCTATTGAAATATACTTTATTTATTCTTTCTTTATTCTTCTATCCCATTTAAATGTTATATTTTTTATTCTTTATTTATTCTTTCTTTTTCAATATTTAAATATCCCAACGGTCATATTTTCCCAACGGTCATATTCTTTTAATATAAATAGGACTATTTCATATCTTAAAAAAACTGGTTAAAGAATTGAAAAGGGGAGTGATTTTCAGTTTTATGGTTGGATCGGGGTTGGACCGTCAAACGGTGACGTTATAAATAATTTAATTAATATTTTAAAAATATAATAAATAAAAATTTATAATATGTTCATAAGTTATAACTAATAGGGAAAATTACATTTTAAATCTTATAGTTTAGGGGTGTAACAAATTAAACCTTATAGTTTCAAAAGTAATAAATTAAACTCCGAAATTTCAAAAAGTAACAAATTAAACCCTATGATTTTAAAAGTAACAAATTAAGCTATGGAGTTTCAAAAGGTAACAAATTAAGCTCTTATTTTACTTGCATGAGTTGAGGTTTAAATTGTTACTTTTTGAAATCTCAAGGTTTAATTTGTTACTTTTGAAATCTCAAGGTTTAATTTGTTACTTTTGAAAACTTTGTGTTTTAATTTGTTACTTTGGAAACTATAGGGTTTAACTTGTTAACACCCCTAAACTATAGGGTTTAAAATATAATTTTCCCTAACTAATAATATCTGTTTAAAAAACATATAAAGTTTGAAGAATATTGTACTGCCATACTCATTAGGTGAATTGAATTGTTTTTGTTTTTATTTTTTAATACTAAAGTAGATATCATTGCATTAATAAGAAATATTATTCTGAACAATTTTTTACTTTAGCATTAATATTGATAACTAAAATAAGGTATACATTGAGAAACAAAAGATCCAAAATGGTGGGCACCAGACCACGCCCGTGGGATCCCACTAAGTCCTTTCCAAACTCTCTAGCAATCTCACCTAAATCCCAAATATAAAATGTGCACTGACACACGTACACAACTTTTATAAATGTTTTCCCCAAAATCTCACACATACACAATTGTCTCACATTATATATATATATATATTTTCTTGTTTTCGATGAAGCCCCACTGCCCTAAGCTTCCAGAGTCTTCTCCCACTTCGTCTCACCCCTTCACTTTATTTTTGGTTTTGTCTTTTCGTTGAAGCTACCAGTAAGTTTTCTCATCTTTATCCACCCTCCAAAAAAAACTCCAGCTCTATCTCATCAAATCTTCTTTGAGTCAGCCACCACAAAATCAGGCTTGCAGAGGTTGAAAGGATTCACAACCCTGTAATTTTTTTTTTTCTAGATATGTTTGTGTATTTTTTTCTAGATCTGTTTCATTAGATTTCTCTCTTTGGGTGTATGCGATCTTGCTAGCTTTGATTATATGCATGATTTTGTGTAACTATCTTCTTCACATTTGAGAAAAACCTACAGTTTTGCTGCAAAACGCCCATTCATTCATCTCAAACTCAGTTTACTCACTCACTATCAAACCCAATTTTCTCTTTCATTATCAAACCAAATTTTTCTTTCATATACTATGGTTCATAATTATCAAATAGAAGAAATAGAAATGATTCATCTTGAATTTGACTCTGATGATGAAATTGAGATACTTGCACTTTTTGCAAATGAAGAAGAACGATTCAAAAGAGAGCCAGCATCAACATCACGTCGTGGTTCGGTTCTAGACCACAAGGTCATCAAACGTGATTATTTGCGAGGTCAAAAAAGGTTTTTTCGTGATTATTTTGCAAAATCTCTAGTTTCTCCTCCTCATTTATTCCAAAGGAAATTTCGGATGAGTCATCCACGTTTTTCTGTCTTTAATCTACACTAGAAGCGTATGATTCATATTTTATCCAAAAAAGAAATAATGCTGGAATGTTTGGTTTGTCTTCCCTTCAGAAGATGACTGCAACACTAAGGATGCTCACTTATAGAGTAGTAATTGATTTTACTGATCATGTGAGAATTGGAGAAAGCATTGCGATAGAGAGTCTAAAAAAATTTGTTAAAGCAGTGGTTAATATTTTTCTTAAAGAGTACTTGAGGTCATCAAATAACAATGATAATGTTAGGTTACTAGTGGTTAACAAAAATCGTGGATTTCTAGGAATGTTGGGGAGCATTGATTGCATGCATTGGAATTGGAAAAATTGCCCGACAATGTGGAAAGGTCAGTATACTGGTCATTCTCGTGAACCAACACTTATTTTAGAAGTAGTATCATCATATGATCGTTGGATATGGCATGTATTTTTTCGGTTACCTGGGTCTCAGAATGACATCAACGTACTAGAGCATTCTTCTATATTCACGGAGCTTGCTCAAAGGCGTGCTCCTCCGGTGAATTATCAATCAATGGCCACGATTATAGGATGGGATATTATTTTGTTGAGGGTATATATCTACAATGGTCAACTTTTGTAAAAACAATCCCAACTCCACTAGGAGCAAAGAAACAACACTTTGCAAGAGTTCAGGAGGCATGTATGTGTTGATTTTATATATTCTAAATATGTAAAACTCATCATACAATATAAGTAAAACATGCATCACATACATAGCAGCGGAAAGTTAACAGATCTATTCATACATGGCATGTTACACATGAAACTAATAAATTTGAAAAACTTTAATCATAGGAAACATAACTTTGTATATTTCCAAATTTTATATTTTGATGCTTCCTTTGATTCTTGAAGAAAACTTGAATCTTCCTTGTTCTCTTGAATGTCTTCACTCCAATGACTATCTTGATGGTCAAGAGTGTGGGCTCTTACTTGTAGAGAATACAATATGAGATCTTCAGCAACCTAGAGAGAAAACTGTTTTTGTCTCTTTCTATTGTGTTGTTTATCTATCTGTATCTCACGTAGGTCTAACATATTAAGTTATAACCAACCCCCTAGGGGTTTTTCTTATATAGCTTGGAGTGGGACCTACAGGAAAATAAAACCCTAACTCTAATGGGTTTAGGACTTCTTGTTATCTCATAACTAGCCTATAGGTTACTATTAATTATATTTTATTCTACTAAAAGAATATAATTGCACTCTAGGAGTTTATTTAATTACACAAGGTATCCTTAACTTAATTTAATTACATTTAAACCCCTCTATTAAATTATCCATAGTGACATAAAGTCATTAAATAAAAACTGTCACTTTAATGTCACTACATTTTATTTCTTGACTCCCTAATTTAATCTTTTGATTATTCTAATATTCATATGGAATCTAATTCCTTAGAATATAAATTTTAGTAACTCTTTACTAAAATAATTGGCCAATATTATGAATAATCAATTCCCATTAAATCTATCTCAAGGGAATGTTTATATCTCTAAAAGGAGATTATAGATTCCTTCTTGAGTAATAGTATTCCCATAATGTTACATGTGATCACCCAATGTATTGGGATCTATTTGACCGTATAAGATCACATCCTTTAATACATCAAAGCAATCTACATATTACATTTGAGTTCATCATTATCTCAGGATTCAGAGTTAATGTCTTAAACAGTTTGTGAGTTAATTAATTCATTCGATAGTAGTTAGTAGAATAATTACTCACGGTGGTCTTGTTCAATGTATTCATAATACATCAACATATCAATTAGAAGTCTCCACTTCTATAATTAAGACAAATCATCTAAATTGATATGTTATAGTCTTACCAGATGAAAAGCCCAATTTTACCATTGACTATGAACATAGGTTTATGAGTTTACAAGGACTTGTGATTTAGATCTTCTGTATGTAAATCATATTTGCATACCTTTAATCACATTCAATGCATTTCATGGACTTTACATAATGTCATTGATAAGTCATGAAATATGACTTATTTACATGCATTTTAAAGAGATTCTATTGGGATTATATTGTATTACATGTCTAATTACGCTTAAATAGATGTTTGTTGTTCAATTCATTGAATTACACGACTTATGCATTTAAGTGTATTAATTTAATCCCTTAGATGTTAATTTGGGTTATGTTTGATTGTAGGTACAAACTGGATTAGATTGGAGTAAGTTGGTATAAGCTGGAATGAGCAAAAGAGAAGAAAAGAGGTGTTGAACCACAATCCAGTAGACTGGATTAGGACATCCAGAAGACTAGATTGGAATCCAGCAGACTGGATTCTAAGACACAAACTCCAGACTTCAAGAATTCGAGAATCTAGTTGACTGGATGATGATCCAGCCGACTGGATTAATTAATCCAAATCAGGCAGAAAGTCCAGGAGGCACTTTAATGAAAATCCAATCGACTAGAGGATGTTCCAGGTGACTGGATTCGCGCGAAATCAGTTTTAAAGAAGGCTCATTTGTGTTTTAAAGCGCTCCGAACTCAAGACTCATTAGACCCAATCTATTTAGGGTCTGAAGTCCGAATTAGAGAAGAGGATTAGGGTTAATAAGAGGGTTTAAATTAGACAGTTTAGACTTAGATAGACTTACTCTCTCTCTCTCTCTCTCTCTCTCTCCTAAGTTTAGGTTTTCAATCCCATGGCCGCCTAAGCTCTTTGCTAGGGCTAGGGGCTATGTTTTCTGTATAACGGTATGAGTACTTTGTAGTCCCTTTGATTTTTATTGTTAAATTACATTTGATTGTTATTTTATTGATGCCTATTGATGTATGTTTTATTCCGTACTTTCTATAAGTTCAATCATGTTTTTCTTATGATTAAGGAGGAATATTTCATGGTTTCAATTAGGTATTGTGATTTATAAAATTGAAAGGTTTTTCTAAATATTACTCTAGCCACTTAATTTTCTCCAATTATATAGTGTTCTTGAGTTCTTTTAGTTCAACCAGGTCAAAAGCTCTTTAAAGGAAAATAATCAATTGTATATTGTTATTAGAACAAGGTTTTTAACCGGGATTACAAGAGAATCATATTGGTATAGAGAAACATCCCGAAACCCTAGTGCCTTTTTACATATTAAATTTCCATAAACCAATTCATTTTACCCTTTTAGATATTGTTTTACATTGTCTTTTGAGAACACAACTCCCTAAGGATCGACAATCTCTTACACCGTACTACAAGGTACCGCTTATTATTGAGCGACATCAATTTTTGGCGCCTTTGTCGGGGAGTTTCGACTTATTCAAGAGACAATTCTGTGGGACAAGGTTACTGGTGGATCACTATATTGGTAACTTCGTTCCATTCTCTCTTAATTCTGTTTTTCTTTTATTTATTTTCTTTTATTTGTTTATTTTGTTGCTTTGATCTGTTTTGTTTTACTGTGCATGAGCGTTTAGGTTAGAAACAGTAAAGGCAGACTAGAAACTTCTGAGGTGTTCTTTGGAAGTCTATTTGATACACCTACAAGCTCACTCACACCTTCTATTATGGCTAAAGAAAGAGAAGGAGCAATTTGACCTGAGGTACCTAGGAGGACCATGTATCAAGCTGTTATACCCTACTCAGAGTTCTATTCCTTCATGCATCATGTTTCTTCCAAATGCACCTCATGTGGAGATCAAACAAGGGCTGATGGCCATACTTCCTGATTTTAGGGGATTGGAGAATGAAAACCCCTATGTGTATGTGAAAGCTTTTGAAGAGGTGATTGCTAGTTTTTATGCACAGAATGTGATTGAGATAGCCAAGTTAAGGTTCTTCCCATTCTCTCTCAAGGACAAGGCTAAAGGTTGTTTGTACACATTAAAGCCTAGGTCCATAGGAAATTGGGGGGAGATGACCTAAGAGTTCTATAAGAAATTTTTCCCTCCCCACAAAGTCCAACAAGTAAACAGGAAGATCTCAAATTTCGTCCAAGGAAATGATGAGACTATTTATAGCTTGGGAAAGATTCAAGGACACCTATAACTTTTGCCCAAGACATGGATATGACACTTGGAGATTAGTAAGTTATTTCTATGAGAGACTCCAACCTAGAGACCGCCAGTTCGTTCAAGTTGTGTGTGGAGGTGAATTCTTACAGAAGGAGCCTGAAGATGCTATAGACTACTAGAATGAGATAGCTGAGAATTCCAACACCTGGAATAGATCAAGTCCCTTGGATTCCACAGATAGAAAATATGAGTAGTACTACCACATCTGGTGGTAGTATTTTCAAACTAAGGGAAGAGGACAACATGAGTGCCAAGATCAATTTATTAACTAAGGAGATAGAGGCAGTCAAGCTGAAGGAAAGTAGAGGTATAAATGTTGTGTACAGAGAGGAACCAATGAAGGCATGCCGGATTTGCCAAGAGATAGATCACACCACAAGTTCTTATAAGTCTCTATCTCAATTCCTAAATGTGCCTGAAGAACAAGTGTGTGCATTCAACCAATACTTGGCCAAATAATTCTTCATATTCGAACAATTATAACCCAAATATGAGAAATCATCCATATTTGAGTTATAAAAGTGACAATGTGTTGAATCCCACTGGTCCAAGGAATTTTGACACTCCACATACCACTTCATCATCATCTAGGCCACCTTTGGAGGATATGCTTTACACTTTCATACAAAAGCAAGGTGAATAGAATCAAAGATTTGAGACCATGTTCACAAGAATAGATGAAGAGATGAGAGAGACCAAGAGCCAGGTAGCTAGACTCACAGAGGCATTGAGTAGGACTGAAAGAGGGAAGTTTCCTTCCTAAACTCAACCTAATCCCAATGATCAGAGTACAAAGGTTGTCAAGACAGAAAAGTTTGAGGAAGTTAAGTTTGTTACCATTTTGAGAAGTGGTAAGGAAAATGGAAAGGGTGCTCCTAAAGCTAATGAGAAATCCAAGGAGACCCCAACTGAAAAGGATGAGAGTGAGATAGCTAAATCTAATGACATTGAAAAATGCTCATTCACTGTACCATTCCCACAGGCCCTAAAATTACCCAAGAATTTGAATGTCACAAGTGAGATTTTGGAGCATTTGCATCAAGTTCAGGTTAACTTGCCTTTATTGCATATCATCAAGCAAATGCCACTCTATGCCAAGGTAATCAAGGACCTATGCACTGTTAAGAGGAAGCATCATGTGAAGAAGATCGCATTCTTGACAGAACAGGTAAATACAATCATCCAACACAAGGTCCCACCAAAGTACAAGGATCCGGGCTGTCCTATAATCTCTTGTACTATTGGAGATTACATGATTGAGCATGCATTGCTAAACCTTGGGGCCAGTGTAAATTTACTTTCTTTCTCTATGTATCTACAACTCGGGTTAGGTGAGTTAAAACCCACCTCTGTTACTTTACAGTTAGCAGACCGCTCTGTAAGGAAGCCGAGGGGAGTGGTTGAGGAAGTATTGGAAAAGGTTGAAAATTTCTATTATCCTGTTGATTTTATCATTTTGGATATTGAACCTACTTTACATCCTAGTGCTAGCATTCCTATCATCTTAGGTAGACCTTTCCTTGCCATAGCTAATGCTTTAATCAATTGCATGAATGGAAGAATGAAGTTCACCTTTGGTTCTATGACTGCTGAGCTCAATATTTTCAATGTGAACCCACAACAATTGGTGGATGAAGAGTGTGAATATGTGAACTTCATTGAGGTAGCACCTCAAGAAGAGTTTAATAAAAATTGTTTTTCTGACCCTTTTGAAACTTTTCCTATTAATTGTGTTGCTTCTATTGAGTTAAAACCTGATGTTAAATTATTTGACTTTTCTTCTTTGTTGGATTCTTCTCAGATGTTGGAAGAAGAACAAGTA
Organism: Fagus sylvatica; assembly: GCA_907173295.1. NCBI lineage: Eukaryota > Viridiplantae > Streptophyta > Magnoliopsida > Fagales > Fagaceae > Fagus > Fagus sylvatica. The sequence goes on along the minus strand of OU015766.1, from coordinate 6,630,420 downwards.
GTGGTAGCTGAGAAGCCTTCAAGAAGCAAGAAGAAGTCCTTACATGCATACCCAGATGCACCCAAGTTAAAGTTGAAGCAACCACCAAGAGATTTACCTTGTGCATCCATTGAACCACATGCCACTTTTACTGTGGAAAGTTCCTTCAAAGATGAGTGTGGATCAGGAAATTAAGAAGGCAGGTGAGAAAACCAAGTTCTTTGAGAGGCACAAAACGAAGAGGAAAGCACTTCAAGATACAAGACTTTCAAAGAAATTGTTAAACAGTTCTAAAAAAGTAGCTTTGCATGTTGCCAGGATGAAGGGTGCCAGAGGAAGCAACTATTCCTTTGGAGAATCTCGTTTAGGGGGATGATTTTTCTGTTTCTACCTTGTAATTGTACATTAGTTAGTTTATTTTGTTTTTGTTTTTTATTTGTTTTGTTTTGTTTTGGGTATCTAACCATTTTGTAAGAAATAGCTTGAGAAGTTCGTCATAATATCAGGTCCTTTCTTTCCTTTTCCCTTGTACTTTCATTTAAAGACTTGTATCTTGTTCTCACATGCATTTGTTTGAACATGAGGACAATGTCAACTTTAAGTTGGGGGGAGTATTGATTGTTTGTTTGATTGTGTGATGAACTTTGTGTTGTTTCTTGTTGATAGTTTAGAAACCATTTGCTTTCATTTATTAAAAAAAAAAAAATCAGAAAAAATGTGAAAAAGAAAAAAAATTGTTTGGTTTGCAATGATGTCTTTGATTTATGTTATATTCACATGCATCTTTGTTATCTTTAAGAATCTTGTTGAACTCTAGACTTTGGTTTGAAAGTCATTAGTGAGCTTAAGCATATGAACACATGATTATTTGATTGAGATATTTGAACTTGGTCATCTATTGCTTATCTTTGAGTATTGAGTGTTACACTTGTACACCTTAAACTAAGCACTAGCAGACTAACATGTAATCTGTGGGGAATGAAATATGCATCCAATTGTTACTAAATTAAAAGTGATTGACTTGTTAGTTGATTAACCTTGGCATAAATAAGGAAAAACAAAATTGAAATAACTAACATAAGAGCCTATGTCAAAAAAGGTAAATAATTTACATGGTTGAGATATGAGTGACTAGTCTAGCTTCGTAGCCTTTTTGACTCGAGTAAGTAAACTTTTAGGGGTGTCTCTACACCTAATGCTCCTTGAGCCAATTGGTTCGGGAGTCATTGGTCTAACACTTGATACATGGGTCAAATAGAAAGCTTAATGGAGTTAGACATTGCACAGTCCTCACACAAAAAAAAAAAAAAAAAAAGTTTTTATGCCTTGGTTGGTTTTTCTAATGAGAATTCCATTGTCCTTCATTATTATATTGGAAAGATATTGAAGTCCCATGATTCTAAGTTAGTTCACTTCACACATCAAAGAACTTGTGAAAATTTTAATGCTTCATTTTAAGTGATTGTGGCCTAGTTCAAATTTCTAAAGATTTGAAATTGAGGTTGATTTGTTTAAGCTTGCTAATGAATGAAAACCATTGTTTGTGTGATACTTTATTTTCATTTGATAGCATGATGTTGTATGTGTTTAACTGTGAATCAAGACTGAGCATTTAATAGTGTTTGTGGGTATCACTTCTGATAAACCCTCACGATAACTTGTCCACTAGGGACACCTAGGGGTTTAAAGGCTTATTGCATATGCTAAATGCAATCGAGAATGCCAGCGAAAGTGATTTTGTTAGTTTGTTTCATTTATATTTTATTGTTTTCATTTTTTTAGTTTGCTAGGGACTAGCAATATTCAGGTTGGGGGGTGTGATAAGTCAGGAAATATGACTTATTTACATGCATTTTAGAGAAATTCTATTGGGATTATGTTGCATTACATGTCTAATTACGTTTAAATGGATGTTTGTTGTTCAATTCATTGAATTACATGACTTACGCATTTAAGTGTATTAATTTAATCCCTTAGATGTTAATTTGGGTTATGTTTGATTGTAGGTACAAACTGGATTAGATTGGAGTAAGTTGGTATAAGTTGGAAAGAGTAAAAGAGAAGAAAAGAGGTACTGAACCACAATCTAATAGATTGGATTGACATCCAGTAGACTGGATTGGAACATGCAGCAGACTAGATTCTAAGGCAGAAACTCCAGACTTCAAGAATTTGAGAATCCAGTCGACTAGATGATGATCTAGCCAACTGGATTAATTAATCCAAATCAGGTAGAAAGTCCAAAAGGCATTTTAATGAAAATCCAGTCGACTGGAGGATGTTCTAGGCGACTGGATTCATGCGAAATCAGTTTTAAAGAAGGCCCATTTGTGTTTTAAAGTGCTTCGAACTCAAGGCCCATTAGGACTCAATCTGTTTAGGGTCTGAAGTCTGAATTAAAGAAGAGGATTAGGGTTAATAAGAGGGTTTAGATTAGACGGTTTAGACTTAGATATACTTACTCTCTCTCTCTCTCCCTCCCAAGTTTAGGTTTTCACTCCCATGGCCGCCTAAACTCCTTACTAGGGCTAGGGGCTATATTTTCTGTATAACGATATGAGTACTTTGTAGTCCCTTTGATTTTTACTGTTACATTACATTTGATTGTTATTTTATTGATGCCTATTGATGTATATTTTATTCCGTACTTTCTATAAGTTCAATCATGTTTTTCTTATGATTAAGGGAGAATATTTCATGGTTTCAATTAGGTATCGTGATTTATAAAATTGAAAGGTTTTTCTAAATATTACTCTAGCCACTTTATTTTCTCCGGTTATATAGTGTTCCTGAGTTCTTTTAGTTCAACCAGGTCAAAAGCTCTTTAAAGGAAAATAATCAATTGTATACTATTATTAGAACAAGGTTTTTAACCGGGATTACAAGGGAATCATACTGGTATAGAGAAACACCCCGAAACCTTAGTGCCTTTTTACATATTAAATTTCCTTAAACCAATTCATTTTACCCTTTTAGATATTGTTTTACATTGTCTTTTGAAAATACAACTACCTAAGGATCGACAACCTCTTACACCGTACTACAAGGTATCGCTTATTATTAAGCGACATCAGTCATATTATTCACACATTTATTTTCATGAAATAAAACTATTTTATTAATAATTAAAATGTCAAACTAAATTGTTTTAGGACATAAATTCCAACAGTATGAAGGATGGAATGTGCATTTGCAATACTTCAAGCATGATTTTCAATAGTGTGTGGGCCTGCACGCATTTGGTCAGAAACAACTCTCAATGATATTATGAAAGCATGTATAATATTGCAGAACATGATTATTGAAGATGAGCGCAATCCCATTGGAGTACAAGAAGGTGACGATTACGAACAAGTAGCTGAAAGCATCCCTATATTACCAATTTCATTTGATCTCATCATCGTGTTAGAGATAGAGAAAGTCATTCTCAACTTCAACAGGATCTCTTGAAGCACTTGTGGCAACAACATAGCCAATCATAGGATTATCTAATTTTAATTTTTATGCAAGTATTATTTATTTATGGTACTCTTTATTGTAATTTGAAGTTTATCGAATCTATATTAGTCTTGTAAAAGTTCTTTAAAATTCTATTATCAAATAAAAAATATATTAGCACATATAACTTGCAAAGCCAATGTTATACTTATCACATTAATATCCAAAGTAATAAATTAAGTTATCAACCATAATAGCAAAAGACATTCAGTGATAATAGCAACACAAGTTCAAAGTATTCTCTTAATTCATACAACACAAGAGCATTGATGAATAAAATACAAAAATAATACAATACTATTTACTAATTATCAGTTCTTCTTTTTACAAGGATTTCCAATTGGCGTTGACAAAAATATTCTTGTTGCACTAGAGGCAATGTAGCTAGATCCATTGTCATAATTTCCCTCTCCTCATTCATTTTTTCCCTTTCCTTTTTTTTATTTTTTTTATTTTGAAATATGATAGAAATTCTAATCTAAACTCACACACACATATATTTTGAAGATCTCGGGGATCGAACCCATATCCTCATAGAGGGGTGGGGCTTTTTGGGGAGGGGGATTACCATTGGGCTGAATACCCAAGTGGCTCCCTTTCCTCTTTGATTTTTTCCCTTTGCCCTTTTAGTTTTGCCAATTGAATTTTTTCTTCCTCAACACGAAGATGCTTATTTTCCTACTCAAGGTATGCAACACGACCCTCTCAAGGAATTCCATTCTTGTTACATTGTATTTTTTTTTTCTTCCACTAGGACATTCAACGTCACTTCCACATTTGAACTAGTATCTTCGTTGCTCTTTTGTTTGTTCAATCGAGCTTTTTCAGCCTTCCTACCTAGTGGTCTCTCCAAGTCTATAATGGAAGCATATGCGATATCTTCATCTTCTAGATTTATCAAGTCTAGATTAGATGGAGAAGATGTTGTCGCCATTCACCTTCTTGTTGGTGTTTCTTTTTTATGACTATCCATCCATTTCGGTACATATTTCAACATATTCCAACAATGTTCAAACACAAATTTGATATTATAGAGTTCTTGATACAAATATTTTGCGTTACCAATGTAAAAAATTAACAAATAAACACAATTAATATCTACATAGTTAAAACAAAATGATGCATTAACACAACTTTCAATATAATTTGATAGTACACATTAGCCTGCGCATTGCTGTGGGTGCATTCATTAATATCTGCATTTGTTATTTAATCTTATTTGATACTGCATTACATTTTTATTATAAAAGACGATTTAAAACAAAAGAAAACTATCTTTTATATATGAAGAGATACTTTTTTTGTTTTTTTCCTTTTAAGTAAAAGATAGGAAATTTTATTACTTATCAGTAAATAAATTACAAAGAGTATATAACATATATTGGGTCAAAACCATCGAAGTTCCTTACTACCCACCATAAACATGAATCTGCCAAAACAACCAAGAAAAAGTTAGGCAACCAATTGTGAGGGGAATTTTTGTAATGGTGCCACGTGGCGTGCCAAGGGCGATCACGACGTGGGCTTGAGTCTTAAAAAGGGGTAGTCGAACCCAAAATTCAACCAAGGGCCCAAAGTTTGGCCCAAGGGCTAGTGGGACATCTTCCAAAAAATATTCAAGCACTAAGAACCGAGATCGTAAAGCCCGAATAAAATAAGAACAAGGACTAAGAAGGCTCACCAACGTGATATTGCTAACAAAAGCCCAAAGAACAGTTATTGGGCCGAGCCTCTCACTATTCCTTAGCTGGATTGGGCTTGAAACAGAATGACTTTAATAGAAATTACCAGAACACGTGCTTCTCATGCTTCTGCTAACATCTGCCACAAGGCCAGTGAATAGTAATAAACTTGTTATAACTAAAAGAAAGTTGACTTGGTGGGACAGAGTCAGCCCCGATGAGACATGCATGAGGATGAGGGAAAGATGTGTTTAGGCCTTTTATGGAGTTAGGTCAATGGTGGAAAGACATTGTAATCCTAACAAGGCATTTTAGGATTTTTACCCGGACATCCGCCAGGGGAGTTTTCTGGGGAATATGAGGGGTTAAGTGATGAATCCTGATCTTTTCAGGTGGAATTGTATTTCTGGGTTTGGATTGGTATTTCTAAGTTGGAAATGATCTCAAAACACCTATTGCCTGGGGTCCTCTATTGGAGAATCCCAGGAGTGAACTTATTAGCTCTTAGAGAAAGTCTTTTTTTCTTGTATGTTGGGTTGTTGTTATTCTGATGATAATTCTTGGTCTGTTGCATTAAGAATGCAATCAATCCTATTTATAGGAGTAACTAGGGTTGCCTAAACCGAGATTATGGCTTCCCTTAACCCCTCTTGATTTCCAAGATTAACCCTCTATGACATGTTTTGTCAAAGAGAGTATCTTCATAAGTAAAAATGATTATGGTCCTTCCCTAATGTCAGGGTAAGGCTTTCTTCTCCTCTGAAATGGCTTTGTCAGAGGTACTTATTGCTTAGTTGGTGGGTTTTTTGTGTAAGGTCAGGTCTATGCATGTCTCATGTGACTTTGGTTTCCATAAACTAATCATTGTGCCTCCCAGCAGACCTAATGACGGCAGTTTAATGGTTACCAAAATCTCGGGACTTACTCCTCTCCACCAAACCACACTCCTTTAGTCAGATCAACATAAGGAGAGTAGCTCCCTCACGGGTTTGGACCGTGGGAGCTACTCCCTGAGTCCTTTTGGGACCGGAATGGGCACGGGTTATGGGTCTTTTCCCATTTCCCATGCATCTTGACTGTTTCCAATGGTCTTTGAGTTGTTATGCATAAGCTTGCTGCGTGAACAGTACCAGCACTCATGGTTTCCGGTGGGATGGAGAGCTGAGATGAGTTGGAGATGCTTGAGTAATTTAAAAATGGTGGATTAGCTGCTGTTGTCACATTGGAGATGATGGCATGTTGCTATTCTTCTCTTTTTTAATAAAATCAAACATGATGTGGGCTCCACCAGTAGCAGATATGCAGCCCATCCCCTGACAGTTTTAGTTTCTGACTTGGTGGGGCCTACGGACAGGCTGTCCAAGGCTTTTTAAGTGCTGGGTTAATTAGCATTTGGACTCCAGCTGTTTTCCTCAATCAACCCAATAGTGTTTAGACCCAATAATTATATTATAAGCATGTTTTGGGCCGTGGGCTATATGTGGGTTTCTTTTAGGTTGTGGGCTTTATATTTCGGGCTTGTGGGCTTTTTAAAATAGTGTCAAAACACTTTAAAAACAGGCCCAAGTAACTCATTGGATGTTGTTTAAGATATTTAAGTATGTTGGGCTTATTGGGCTAATTATTTAAGTGTTCAATTAAGCCCAAATATTTTATTGGAGGCCCAATCCAAATATTGGTTAAAAAATGGGCATGTACAACAATCTATTTTCACAACATATAGCAACCAACAAAAAGCCAACCCTCAGCCTATTAATATTAACAAAATATAGAAGTGATTGCCACCCTATTGCTGTATTACCGCGGCTGCTGGCACAAACCATAGCATCTGCCATTAACAATACAAAAAAATGGTTTGTGCCACGCAATACAATGTTCAGATGTTGAAGAAATGGTTCAACCTAATAAATAGATATGAGATATCATCCACTAATAACCTGATTAATGTAGAACGTAGAATGAAGATGGAATAGGAATCAAATCGACGTCCATGGTTACGCGTGGAATATGTATCGAATTTTCACCCCTCTCCCTCTCTCTCCTTGTCCATCATTAATCATTTTGAAGATGAAGAAGAGGTATTCATTTTGGACACCACGGAAAATTATAAAACGATGCCGTTTGGGTTGTTAGTCGAGCTACATCAGTGAAACAACTCAATTTTAAAGTTACCTAATTAGCAAAACGGCGCCCCTGCGTCATTTGTGCATCTGCATTTAAATGCCTAAATTAAATTATTGCTTGCACCATTTGTGCATATTAAAATGACAATTAAGTGACCAATTAATTTATTGTACCATTTGTGTGGCTGGAGCAATTTAAGGAGTAATAGTGCTTATTTATAGATTGTAATGGCAAAGATAGAATGAGAGAGAGAGAAAGAGAGAAAGAGGAAGATAAGTCTGATGTGGCACAATACATGGCATCAATTTAAATTAATGTGGCACATTTTTTTTTATGCATGACTAATACGTGGCATTAATTGCCAACTAAGATACCATGTGTTAAGCAAAAGGCATTACCATATATACCACATGGCAAATATATAGTAATATCTTCTACTTTAATATATTATATAGATACCTTATCTTCCTCAGTCACACTACTTTGATGCAATGATTCAATCTTTGCTAAACACCCAAAAAATTTATTGGTGCCAAGTGGAATTGTTGACCACCGATTCATTAGAGAACCCTGAGTACGGTTAGCTTCATTGTTCTTGGATTCGACGTTCTTGGATGCACGATAATATTCCCAAATTCTCCTCCAATATTGTTTGTGTTTTTTATCATTACTTTGCACCACATCATGGCTAATAGTGAGCTAGGATGATACAAGAACCATGTCTTCTTCTATGGTAAAATTGACAAGACGTGGTTTATTCTTTCTAGTGGATTCAACTTGGGATGGAGACATCTCTAGTAACTCTCTTGAGGGTGGAGACATTTGGCTACATGCTTGAGTCTGTGAATTACTATTATGATCACTTATATTTAGAGTTTCCATCATATATTCGTTATACGTCTCTTCTAGAAGATTAACGAAATGAGGGGGTTCCATTTCAAGAATCCATCCCTAATGAAAAATACAATACAACATGTCAATTAAACCAAGTTTTCTAATATAATACAACGTGTACTACAACATAAATTCTAGTCTAATACAATACACATCTTGATTTAGTCCCCACTGACAATGCAAATTCAACAGTTGAAACTCTCATGGAAGTTGAATCAATATAGAGTAAGAAACACATTGATACTTCGATTTGGATTCAACAAGTTCCTACTATAGTCATACTCAAATTTTAAAAACAAAACACAAGATACTAGTCAAACATAAAATTGGATCAAAACAAAGTGTTGCATATGCAAAGTTTTAATAACCTAATATCAACCATAATTCAATCACACTCAAATTTGTACATGTTTTGAAACACTAGCATAAAATAATGTAATATTTGTTTGTTGCCAAACTAGAATTTCCAAGGAATGGTCGCCAATTTGTTTGAAGGAAACAAATAACTATGCTAGATGAGAGTCTAGTGCCTTAAAGCAAGCTTAGAACACAATCTAACTTCGATCTAAAAGACTGATAGGCTCGGTGATTGTCTTTGCCCAAAGGACTTTAAAATAAAATGCAAGTAAAGAAAGAGAATGAAAATAGCAATAAACAAGATTATCTAATTAAGCTAATGCAAGTAAATAAGAGAGAAACAACTAATTAAGCTAACTAAGCTAATTGACTAAGTTAAGGTGTTATCTAATTAATTAAACTAATTCTAAGTAGTCTAAAGCAACTAATTAATTAATTAAACTAACTAATTAAGCTAATTTAAGTAGGCTAAGATAACTAATTAATTAATTAAACTAAATAATTAAGCTAATTTAAATAAGCTAAGGTAACTAATTAATTAAACTAACTAACTAAGCTAAGTCTAGAGTAACTAATGCTAATCGAGGTAACTACGCCTAAGTTAAAGTAAAACATACTGAAATCGAGGTAACTAAAGCATCAAATAAAGTAACATTAACATAAACAAGACATTCTTAATTAATTGAAAGAGTACTTACAAGCATGTAAAGCTAATGCTAGAAGCTACAATCGAAAGCTCTCTAAGTAACTAATCTAACAAGTGCTATTTGGATTTGTTTGGGAGTGTGTCTGTGTTTGAAATGCACTTGGATTCACTATTTATAAGCCAACTCCAATGGTTACATCCCAAGCTTTGATTAAGCCTTAATCTTCTCTTCAAATCCCATGAAAATAACTCATGTTACTTGTTAACTACTTTGATCGTGGTCTTCTGTTAGATAATCTAGGAATGTGCATCATGTGTGCCTTTCACTTGCTAGATGTTGTCTGTGTGGCTATGAAAATCAAACACGTGTTGCTCCTTGATCGATCCGCGTGCTTCTTTATGATTGGCCCTTTGTTCTGGCCACTTACTCTATCTACATGTCACCATTTGATTGCTTTGTAGCCTATTCACTACTCAGATCCACACGTTGCTCTTCCGTTGGTTCACGTGTCTCCTTCTGTTTGGCTTGTGTATTGACCATTGCATAGTCCATGTGTCACCATTTAATTGGTACCTTGGCCAAATCATACACCAGATCATTATTTTTAAATTTTGTACTAACATATGCCCCTCGCACACGATACGGTAAAGATCCTTTACCAATCGTGTGAATTTAATGCTTCAGGGTACGCTTTGCCTTCTAACGGTTATGCCAGCTTTTATGCGGCTCTTAAATGAATGAAAGACAACATATAGTCATTTCACTGCTCAGTAGTCACTTCATCATTCCGACTTTCAAAATCCTACCAACTCTTAGACGTCTCTTCTCTTAAACTCTTCTTTGTCTTCAAGCGTTTTTTTCTTTCTTCAGTTTCATTGTAAACCCTTGTTATCACCCACGATTTTTTGTTTCAACCACTACAATGGCTAAGTCTTTTTCCAACATTGTACAAGTCTCTAAGTTTTAAGATTCAAGCTCAAGGCCGCTCAAGCCGGCCATTCCGCAAAGGCCTCAGAAGTCTCTTCCTCCAACAAAGTTGACCCATGGGCTTCCCCCTACATCAACGTCCCACAGGGACAAACAACATTACTCATGCATGAAAACTTCATCAATCCATCATTTGGTTTTACATTGAATGTTGAATGTTTTGTTTGAATTGCTTTGTTTCTCTTATTGATGTGTAGTATTAAATTTTGGGATCAAGAAAGACATCTTTTAAGATGACATATTTCTCAAGTTACGAAAAATTATAAATTGAATCACACCTCAATGGTTAAAGTTCACATTTTTGAATTACACCTCAACGGTTAAAATTCTTTTGTTCAAAATTTAATCACAATCATCAAAAGGCATTTCAACAGACAACATTCTTCAAGACTCCCAGTTCCTCATATCATTTTAAGAAAAGAAAAAAAAAATTCTATTTGAAAAATACTTTTGATAAAAAAATGAGTTCTTTGGTAACAATGACAAACCGTGAGGTCACATAACTCGACCAATCAATTTACACTGGTAATGAGATCATTTTCATTCGATTCATATAAAAATTGTCGCCAAACACTTGGAACAATAAAAGAATGGATCCTAAAAGGCAATCAAGGAAATTAAATCATCGAGGAATCTCAAGTCGCTTCTTCCAAATTTCTTCTTCTACATCCGGTCATGATCTTCACATTCTTGCACATTCATTCAATAGTGTGTCCTAATAATTGGGCTTACAATGGATCATCCATGCAAAAGAGAAATGAAAGTCCGTTAGGTCGAAAACCCGAAAGGGTGGCCTAAGCAAAAACTAGGGCTCCACAAAGAGAATAAAAAAATAAAAATAAAAAGACAAAAAAGACAAAATTCCCAGAAGGAACTTATCAAAAGAGCTCAAAAGCTCCATGACAAAAGCAAGCTCTACCAAGGATAGGAGGCCATTTTTCATTGAACCCAAAATCATCCTTGTCAATCCATGACAAATACAATCCATTGCTAGCCAACTCGGATCTTTTAAAAAAAAATTAGGCCTTTTCTTTCTTGAAACCCAAAAACCAAACTTGGGGTGGGAATTCTAGATGTGCACAAAAAGGAGATTATGGTTTCCTTTCACAAGATCAAAATGTCAAAGAAAGAAGAACAAAAGAACATGACATATTCAACAGAGACGTCTATCTTCAACAAGGAGAAAGGCAAAAGAACAACTTGACATAGACGTCAACATACAAAAAAAAAAAAAAAAAAAAAGAGTTTGACCAAGATACACAAAGACAAGAAATGTCGAAAGTGTCAACACAAATACAAAGAAGACGTGATAGACAAAAGCAAAGAGAAGAAGTCACAAGGTAAGATCCAATCCTTGGAATGCACACTTGGAGTACAATTGGGGAATTTGAGCCTTTATATCCTTTTTTCTCATAGCCCAAACCCAGCCTACATTACAACCGACAAACAAAGCCCTCGTTGAGTTTCTGCTTGCTCAAGACATGAAGCTAGCTCTTCCATTGGAAGTAAAAAACAAAAAAACAAAATGCTCGTTAGGTTGAAAACCCAAAAGGGAAACCTAAGCAAAAGTTAGAGCGGAGAAAAAATGATGGATGGTTCAAACACCAATCAAATTTTCCTTAGAAATGTGAATTGTTTTAAAAAGTTCAAACCTGAGGCACACTTTTTGGTTGCGGTCATTCAAGTCTCTCTTCGTGACTTCGACCACACATCTCTAAACTAGGGGCATTCTCCCTAATTTGTCGAATCCTCGCTCAATAAGATCTACACAAGATCATATACATCTCCAAACTAACCGTGAGTCTGCAACAACATCACAAGTTATTTCAAAGCAAACTAAAGATTAAAGGAGAGATAGTGCAACCAAGTGCAGTCCCAATGACTTTGCCAATGAAGATATATTGGAGGAAGTATACCAAAAATTTCATTGACAATTTATGGTCACTGGTATAAGTATGGAGCACATCTTCTGTATCAAAGCAGTCATATTTAGCCGGCACTTTTGATCCCTTAGAGCAACTCTAGCAGTCCCCTAAATCCACTCTCTATCTCCACAAATAGACAGTAAAATAGAGATAATTGCTCCAGCAATCCTCTAAACTGCTCTTTAAATTCCAATTTCAGGATACAAAGTGTACAGTAGCTTTTCATTTTTGAAAAGCTACTGTACACTTTGTATCCATTAAAAAAACAATTTCTTTCCGTTGCCCGTACCCGAGTATATTACTTTTATTTTTTTCCTTTCTTCTCATTTGCAACGATTTTTTCTCTCTCTTCCTTCTCTTTTCCTTTCTTCTCTCTGTGCTCTCTCTTCTCTTTGGGTTTTCTAGTGGTTGATTCGGTGGCTTGGGCGTGGTGGTTTGGGCTTGCCGATCTCGGCGTGGTGGTTGATTCGGTGGCTTGGGCTTGCGCTGCCGAGATCGGCCTGGGGTGGTGGGTTTGCGCTAGGTTTGGGTCTTTGCCGAGGCTCACCAACTCGAGGACTTGTTCATGGAGCCATGGGTGGAGGCCACATGTGGAGGCGGAGGCGAGATCTGGGTTTGTTCATCGAGATCTGGGTTTTTTTTCTTTTTAATTCTTTAGTTTTGGAACTTTGGAATTTGACTCTGTTTGGTTGCTGAGAAATTGATTTTGTGGTGGTTTTTGTTGGGTTTGTGGTGGTTGACAGTTGATTCACGGTGGTGGTCGCGGTGGATTTTGGTTGCTCTGGGTTGATTCACGGTGGTGGTGGTGGTGGCGGCGGTGGGTGGGAATGATTTGGATTATAGTTGTTGGTTATACGGGTAATTGTTGGGGGTAAATAATAATAAAGAATGAATAAAAAATATAATATTTAAATAAGATAAAAGAATAAAAAAAAGTATATTTAAATAGAATAGATAGTGAATAAAGAGTGCTGCTGGAGAGTTTGTCTGAAAAAATAAATAGAGAGTTGCTGAATAGTGCACATATAGAAATAAAATAGAGACCACTGCTGGAGTTGCTTTTACGTAAAATCGTAATTTCTTGCTTTTAGAATTTCTTTCCTTCATCTGTAACCAAATATGAGAATTACATATCACTTGAAACATATCCCATCCTAGATAAACTCATGTCACTATTGGTTTCACTCAGCATGTTGTTGCCTAGAAGGAATAGATTATATGTTCTGCTAATTAAAATTGCATGACATTCCACTCCATTTTGCAAGTGAAAATTTGCAACAGAATCCGAAGCTTTTCATCTTTTTTTTTTTTTCTTCTTCTTCTTGCAGAAGCTATCTATTGACAGAAAAACAAGTATCTATTTATTTTGTCTTCAACAGAATGCATATTAGTGGAAGCTAATGCAACACTTTAGAACTTTCTTATGTGATATCATTTCCAATTCACTCAGATCTCACTCCCAGCTAATTTTTATGATGTACCTGGCACAGAGTCGCATTAGAGGGGTTTTAATACTGAAAGCAATTCAGCTGAATTGGTCCACTCATAGTTCGTTGAAGGCAGCAAATTCAGCATCACTTCCATGCCATTTTTTCCATTAGCAATACCCCTGCAACTCAGAATATTAATGTTTAAAACACACATTTTAAGAACATGAGACGAAAAGTGGGGTGCTTTAGTTGAAGTCTACCATGAAGTGCAAAAAGAAGAAGGGAATAATTAAGTACCACAAAATTATAGCTTTTTAGATTCTAATTTTAAGTTAGTAACATAACAAGTTGGATGTATTAAAACAAAAATTGATGCAACTAATCACCACTCAATGAGTTACTAAATCAAACTGATAAATGCCATGAATGATATGCTTAAATTACACGCAGTAAACCTCCAAACCCCCCTTCAAAAAAAGAAAAGAAAAAAGAAAAGAGAAGATACAAAACAAATTAAGGGTAAAATAATTAAACACATAATGGGCATTGTTAAAGAAGCAGACCTGGAGCCTTAAGAAGTAGAACTAAATCAGGCAGGGTCTTCAATATGAAAATAAAGCTTCTATCCTGGAAAGAACAATAATATGTGAAAATAAAAAGAAAAAGAATCAAGGAATGGAATAAATAAACTTACATCATAGATAGTAATATCAACAGGAATAACATCATGCCTTGACCAAGTTTTTGTCCCACACCATAAAGAGCTTCAAGGCCACACCCAGCTGAAGAATGAGGAAGAAGAGTTCAGCTTGCTTCAAGGGAGGAGAGCTTCGTTAGCCTTGGACGACTCTAGAGGCATGGAGGCTTAGGCTTAATCTGCTTGGACGGTTGCTGATCTTCATCGAAGAGCAAATATTCAAGCTTACTTCGATGGTGAACACAAAATGACACCAGGGAGATAGAGATTTCCATGAAAAAATATTTGAAAGTTCTGAATCTCAAAAAATTTCAACAGCCCGCTAAAATTTTAGATTAAATTTTGAATACGATTTCTAATAAAGGATGGAAGCTAATGTGGTTTGTCAGATTATATGATGTGGCATTAATGCTTATGTCATCTATTTTTTATGATGTGGAGTGCTCTTATTGACTAGGAAATCTGACCTTGTACTCCCGGACTACCTAATAATTTCCCTATTTGAATGGGCTGGATTGTTGTGAAGTGGGTCATCTGTTACTGTTGAATCTAGCAACTTGGGTTGTTGTTCTCAGCAGGATCCATTAGTCTCAACCGAACAAAAATATATCTAGCAGACTATATTATGGCTGGAATGGCCAGATCTCGCCATGTGACCCACCTTCATCCTCTCTCCCCTTCTTTTTTTCCTTTTTTCTTGTCCTGATTGGAACCTACCGAACCACCACCTCCACCCTTTTGTTCCCTTTGGTTCTATTTTTCCTCTTTCTCCTCTGTTCCGGTCATGTGTTGGTAGGTATCGCCGGAGCCCATGGGTGGCTCTTGACTCCAACGATGTCCCTTTTTTTTTTTTTTACAACGAGATTGTGTCTTCCTATAGGTGGCGTGATCTCCAATGGCCGTGGATACTTAGAAGACAATGGGTTTAGGGTCTTCTTCAATATCGAGTTTTTCTCATCTACCCTCTAGGTGACTTGGGGGTAGATTTGTCAAAACTCCTCCTTTTGGAGAGCCCCAAAACCCGAATTGCATGGCATCTGATGCCATTGACAATCTGATTCAACTTCCTTGTTGGTTGGTCGTATGGGAATTTGGCTCCGAGCTTTTTTTTTTGGACATCTCTAGCAGCTGTTGCTCTTGCGATCTACCAGACTGTGGTCAAAGCCTTGTGTTGTCTATTGCTTTTGTGTAGTTGTTGGGTGTTTTTTATGTTGCTATGTTTAGTTTTCTGTTGTTGTTGTTTGTTTGTTTTGTTCTATGTTTGTTTGTTGTCATCCTCGTTGTAGGGTTATGTACTATGACGTATGTCATCTTTGTCACCCTCGTTGTAGGGTCATGGGTTTTGTTGTGTAATCACTTTGGTTTTCTTCCATCTTGGTTGAGTGGAAGTTTTCCATCATTTTGATTTTCAATAAAGTTCTTTTTATTCATAAAAATAATAATAAAAAAAATGTAAAATATAATATTATGTTTAATAAAAGGGTAAATTATACTGAACACCCCTGATATTTGGTGAAACTAGACTCGCTACACCTTATTTTCAACAAATGACACTCCGCTCCATAATTCCCAAAATAATTCGCACCCCGCTCCAAAATGGAGAGGAGTGTGAATTATTTTGGAATTGAGTGTCACTTGTTTTGGAGTGAAGTGTCAATTATTCTGGAAATTTTGGAGCGGAGTGTCATTTATTGAAAATAGGATGTAGCGAGTCTAGTTTCACCAAATATGGGGGGTGACAGTGTAATTAACCCTTAATAAAATATCAAACTAGAATTTTCATTAACTTTTGTGTTGTGTATGAATTATGATGAGGACTGGATAATATCTATCACTATACAAACCTCACTAGTTGCTTAATGCTCAAGGCGCAAAGACCTATGGTCACAATATAATTTATACAAGCTTCTCTATCCAATAAAAATAAAAAATAAAAAAAAAATTATTCAAAGCTTTTGTTTTTATATAAACCCTAAATGAAATATTAATTTGAAATGACTAAAAGTCTAAAATACATTGAATACCCACTAAGTTTTTCCAGTTTTGATTTTTATCTTTGATGTTTGAAAATTTTGATTCGCTACCTTGAGATTTGGGTCCGTTTAGGATTTTAGCCCTCTCCCATCCATAAAATGTTACTTCCTGACCATTATGTGCCAATTATGCCTGCCATGTGTGTTAGTTGGGCCAATCAATTCATATCACGAGTCAAGTGTATTATAAAAATTATAAAAATAATAAAATGAATTCTTTAAAATAAAGGAAATGAAATGGAATTATAGCCTAAAAAAAACTTACAGTTTTTTTTCAATAATTGAACCTCACCCGAATTTCAAAACATTCCTCTTTATTTATTTATTTATTTTCCTTGGTTTTCTTAGCAATCAATCGGAATAAACAACTATATTTATAGGAAAAGGCTTGTCTGAAGCTGTGACAAAACAGTCTTGATTTATTTTTCATATTGAAATTTAAAACAACAGGAGCTATATTTTATTTTGGTTTCTCTCATTTTCTGAGCAACCAAATAGGTGTAGATAGAATATAAAGGATCGATTTATTTACAGACCTCTCAAAGCTTGTTCGAAAAATTAGTTGAAGCTGGAAGAAGAGGTGGAGGTCGGTCATCAATGGCTTGAAACTTGAACTCCATGACCTCAGAAACAAGACTGTGAGATGGATCGAACAAGTGTGGAGGCAAAGAGCCAGAGTGTATGGACCAAGCCATTCTCTCTCTACCTATGATCACTTCCTTCTTCCTTAGCTGCATCTCATCGGAGATTTCCCTCGCTCTTAGACTCGGCGGCGAAATCTCATTCATCTCCCAAAAGGTCGCTGCCAGCTAGACCTGGCAAAATCTGACCCGGGCCCATTTTTTGACCCGAACCCGAAGGAAAAATATGGGTATGGGTAGGGGTTTTTCGACCCGGGAACAAAGATGGTATCAACCCGTACCCGACCCGTAAAATGATGGGTCGGGTTGGGTCAACCCGCAGGTCACATGGGTCGACCCATTTTTCAAAGGATTTTTTTTTTTTTTTTTTTTTTTTTTTAATGATTTGGAATTTGACTATTATAAAAGTTCACATAATGTCAATTAAAAAAACAATTCTTAAATTAAATTTGTCTTTGAAATAGGCTAGACTTAACCAAATCAACACAAAAAAATTGGATGTTTTTTCTTGGTAGAAAGAGAATTGCAATCTATTTTCTTAGTTTTATTTAATATTTTAATGGCACACGTTTACTTTTGAGTATTATTATAACTGCGTTTACTTGAGGTGCAATTTTCAAGTATAAATATTTTCACTGCTAGAACTACTACCTACCAACTTCGAGTAGATTGAGGTCCAATTCATATTAATTTATTTAGTTTTTTTTTTACCAAACATATTATGTTTTATTCGTGAAACTTTATATATATTGTCACCTTGATAGGTAATTTAATTTAATTTCATAATTTTCATTCAACTAATACATCTAAGGAGGTTCAATTAGCAAAAAAAAAAAAAAAGTACATCTAAAGAGGTTGATAATTTGATATGGTCTATGACATCTACTATTTTTTTTCCCATATTCTTTTATTTGTGAGTGTTTTTGTTTATGTGTTCTCTTATTTGTATTGAAAGGAAGACAAAGAAAACTAAATGATAATTTTGGACTATAGGATCAAGTTTATTTTCATTTTTTAAATATATATTTTTTCATGTGTAAAAATACGGGTCAACCCAGTTTTGACCCGACCCTTAAAAGACCGGGTAAGGGTCATAGGTTGTGCAACCCATTTAGGACGATCCGTTTTTTGACCCGAACCCACATGGGTCGAACCCGATTGACCCGACCCGTTTGCCAGGTCTACTGCCAGCTTCCTCGCTGACACCGGTTGTGGTGTGCGAAGGGTGGAGCGGCAGGTGGGTTTGGAGATTTGGGTTTTTCGAATTGCGGGTTTTGAATTGATTGGGTTTGGAGATTTAGTGGGTTTTGATTCATTATGTTTGGGGATTTCATTGATTTTGCTGGTGGAGTAAATATATTTGTATTTTGATTGAATTTGTGTGGTTGGTTCAAGCATTTCCAACTTTGTTCTTGCTGTGATTTTTTTTTTTCTTTTTAAATTTCTTTTAAAAAAATTTCCCAAAAAAATGTTTACTTTTTGTTTTTAAATTAAAATTAAATTATTTTTTATTTTATGTAATTTTATATTTTAAAGAATTTATTTTAGGGTAAATTATATTGATACCCTTGATGTTTGGTGAAACTAGACTCGCTACACACTCTATTTTTAACAAATGACACTATGCTCCAAAATTTCCAAAATAATTCACACTCCACTCCAAAAATAGAGGGGAGACTACACTAAAAAAATGGAGGGGAGTGAATTATTTTGGAGCAGAGTGTCAATTATTTTAGAGCGAAGTGTCTATTATTTTGAGCATTTTGGGGGCGAAGTGTTTTTCTTAAAAATAGGATGTGCTGAGTGTGATTTCACTAAGGGTGTAAGTGTAATTTACCATTTATTTTATTATTATTTTCAAAATTTTTAAATTTTTATAATTTACTTGACAAGTGGTATGATCTAATTGGCCTAACTAACTCACATGACATGCATAACTGGCACTTAATGGTCAGCGAGTAACGTTTTATGGACAGCCCAACTAAAAACATGACATGCATAACTGGCACTTAACGATCAGGGAGTAACGTTTTGTAGATGAGAGTGCCAAAATCCAAACAAACCCAAACCTCAAGATAGCGAATCGAAATTTTCAAACATCAAGGAACAAAATCAAAATTGACCAAACTTAAAGGGTGAACAGTGCATTTGTCATTTGAAAATAAAACAAAAAGTGGGTACATTACATTACGGACAATGCATAATAATTTTAGGCTTTTGTTAATAGATGCACTAAGGTTGTGTAGGGCATTCATTAACAGGATCCATAATTTTATAATACTATTTGTAGCAAACTTAGATTTTATATAGATATTTGTCAATTTGTTCGAAGGAAATAAATAACTACTTCAAGATTTTGCAACTTCGAATTATTTCAAACAATCTAACTTCAATCTAAAAAGAAAGGTTTGGAATCACCAAGCTTTTTGTGAATAATGTCAAGTTAACTAAAGAGGATGAAAAGTAAATGCAATTTATATATATATATATTATATATATATATATATATATATAAAATTAAAGTAGAAGACGTTGCCATCTTTCTGCCACGTGGCATCTAAGACAACGTCTTCTACTTGACACGTAACATCTTAGGTGGCACATGAATTAAATAAACTAAATTAAATACCCACTACCCAATTAAATGCTCATATTTAATAAATTAAATAGTCTTATTAATTAATTCAGATATAAATAGATATATTTTACCCAAATCTGTTGAACACAATATATGTTATTTCAAATATGCATTTAAATTATAATTTGAGCATTCGCCCCAATGGTCATTCTTCTTCCTAAAAAGTTTCACCCCTTTGTGAGTGCTTGGGTTTGATCCCTAGGCTTGTATCAATTTATATTATATTTTCTTTTTGTTTGCATCTAATTTACTTACTATTGTATAATTATTTTCTAATATTTAATATTTAAGTGGAAATAAGAGTTTGGGCAAGATAAAGTTTACATAAGTATTACCTTCATTTTCGTCTTTTCTCATGTTAAGTTTCTATGTGTTTGCTATGTTGATAATTGCATATTTGAAAATTATATTTTCTTTATTTAAAGAGCAAAGATTTGTTTAGATTATAAACTGCTACAATTAGGTTGAGTTTTTTTTCCAAGTTGAATGCTAAATAGCTATTAATATTTGCAGATACGTTGAAAAATGATACTTTAACTATATATGTGGTTTGGCCATAAAAGTTTCGTTTCCTTTTTGCTTTAAAAGTTAAATCAATGATAATAGTCATTGTATGACAATATACCTTTATGAAAACTAAAAAGGAGCATGAGGCAGAATCTCATGTTTTTAAAATATTCATTTGAATTATTATATGAAATTCTTTCGTGAGTTATATGACTCTAGTTATAATTATGTAAAATGATGTTCTTCTATCATGAGATACCTTAATGAATTGATCTTAAAGGGTAGAGTAAAACGTGTCTCATTGTTATTAGCAATCTCAATTGATTCTGATCATATTTTTTTTTTTTTTTTTTCATGCATGCAGATGCATTAGTCGAGTTGGTCTTGAAGAGAGTGGAGGATATAGTTAGGATGAGTTTTTCTACACAATATGCAATATGTATATTTTACATTCGAAGTATTTTTGCTTGGTTAAGTTGTAGTCCTCTATTTTTTGCAACCAAAAATGTTTTTTTTTTTACAATTTCTGATACTATTTAATTGCATATAAAATTTAGTTTGACTTGATCTTTTTATTTTTATACAATTGAATATATTCGAAGTATTTTTGCTTGGTTAAGTTGTAGTCCTCTATTTTTGCAACCAAAAATGCTTTTTTTTTTTTTACAATTTCTGATACTATCTAACTGCATATAAAATATAGTTTGACTTGATCATTTTATTTTTATATAATTGGATATGCTAAATAACTTGACAACTATCTATTTAATATATTTTTGGGAGTAAGTGTTAAGTATAAATTATTTTCCAACACTCATATTAGAATTGATGAGGCAACATTCAAATTATCTGAGATTTAGGACATTAATGGACTATCATTTAGAGATAACCAAAAGAGGCAATTGTGTTGATTTATTTATTTATTTTTTTTAGGGGTAGAGGGAATAACATCTTAACATTTTTTTTTCTATGTGTTAAATTTTCCTAAGAGATACGTGTTAGACTTAACATAACATTGTATTTTTATCTCCGTGGACCAATTTTTTATATGATAGATTTCTAAGGTCACAGATATTATTTATGTGATTATTAATAAGTGATAAATTGCCCAAAAAAGAGATGAAAAGAGAAACAAAAGAAAGTCAAAAAAGGTAAAGATGGGATAAATATGTGACAAATTGTATTATTTATTTGTACTATCAAAATATTGTAAGTTAAACAAAAATGAGAAATCTTTGAACATTTAGAATCTCTGTATGGAACAATTGAGGTTTACCAAAGTGATTGAAATTTATAAAAGATGTGAAATGAGTTTTTTTTTTTTTTTTGCTAAGTGAATACAACGTATCCCGGGATATAAACCCCAATTGAAAGAAATCGATGCAATTAGACTAGAAAGTTATTAGTAATTATCTTTATAGACTTAGTATAATACATTTGATGAAATATAATAAAAATCAATATAATACATTTGATGAGATATAATAAAAATGATCATTTCTATTTTTAAGCGCAAAGAAAAATTATTTACATTTTCTATTTTACATTTTTTTTTCATTATTGCTATTATTTTTTCCTTCTTCTTATTTAAGTTTCTTTGTTAGAAACATATTTTTAGAAAAATAATGAAAAAGGCCTGCGCGTTGCGCGAGTTATAGTCTAGTATATATATAAGCAGAAACCTCAAGCTTCAGAGCTTGAGATTCTATCAAGTGTCTCACTCCAACAAATGACAAGTGTCCCATCTCGCTTAAATACTTGAATACTTGATTGATAAAGATTATTAAAATTTTGAAGATAAAGATAAACTCATATTAAAATTTCGAAGATAAAATGCTGTTGTTTTTTTTTTCTTTTACACTCACAATCACACTGTGGAACTTTCATTATAAAAATCCAATGACTTACGTCATCTCCATAATTGAATGGCAAAAAAAAAAAAAGGGAAAGGCTTGGGTCCAGTGCACAGGAGCACTGGACCCGTTGAGATGTTGCCACGTGTCCAGTTTTGTACAGTTTTTTGTACACGTGTCAAGATCTCAACGGGTCCAATGCTCCTGTGCACTGGACCCAAGCCGCTCCCAAAAAAAAAATAGTCCAATTAAATTAATCACTCCAACGACTTTAAAACAATAATTTTTTATGCTACTCCAACCATTTATGGAAAGTAAATGGAAAAATAAAAATAAGGGGGTATTTCATATTTTTAATGTGCAAGTTCACCCTAAACTATAAATTTTTGCAATTAACATCATAATTCGAGAATAATTTATAGTTTATATTTACTATCCAAATTAGTGGTGCACGTTGCAATTGCTCTTATACTTTAAGGCACACATTGCAAATGCCTTCATAGTTTAGGGTGAACATTAATGCTCTCATAGTGGATAGTTGTCAACCAAAAACTAAACTATTAAATTTTAAACTAATTTAGATGTTGGGCGGAAATTGCAAAATTAATGTTGAATCAGGGTGTTAATTATGGTTCATATTACAAATGCTTCAATAATTTAAAGTGGGTATGGGTTGTAATTAAAATAATAGAGGTCCACACAGTTTTCTTGCTGTGAAGAGGGGGCCAACACCTAATCATTCTTTACCTAGTGTTTAGATTGCTTTTGATGTCCTATTGTTATAGGAAATAGTTTAACTCCAACCCGGTTTAGAGGAATCCTCCTTCAACCTACTACATGACAATTAATTTGATCATACACGTATATTTTTAATCACATGACATTTTTAATGAGTTATGTGACTTTTGTAAATAATACATGTAAATTGTCTATTTAATTGACACTTAGTGGGTTGAAGAGAATTCCTCCAACTTGGATTGGAGATAAACTCTGTCCATTGTTATATATAGAATTGCTTATAAAAAAATCTAAAAAATATTTTAAAAAAAATAGAAGGAGAAAGTATACATTTTCTTCCGTGTTTAAACTACATTTAATGCAAGATAAAAATTTAAAAATTTAAAATTAAAAAAAAAAAAAAAAAAAGGTCCAAAGCGAAAACACACTAACACTAATGTGATGTTTAATAAACAAAATAACTCTTACTACTAAAAGACATCTTATTAAAATATATTTCTCTAAGATTAGTTCTTTTTTTCATATTAGACTTCTATCATAAATTAACAACCAAAATAAAAAAAAATAAGTCCAATTATAATTAATGACCAAACAAAATAAAATTCTCCCAAAGTTTTTAAAACCAACGCATAAATTAACGACCAAAAAAATAAAAATAAAAGTCCAATTAGAATTAATCACCAAATACAAAAAATATATATATATATATATCCCTCGTCTCTTCATCTTTCCAATTGATTGCACTTCTAATATCCTATTTAACCTAGTGCTAGAATCTTTTAAAGGCCCCATGTGGTTCTGTGGTGGTTTGTGTCTCAAAGATGCCCTTTTTCCCCCTCTTTAGTTGTTGACTGGATTTGTCACATATATATGTTTTTTTTTTTATGGATTTGTGGGTTCTGAACCATGTGTTTTTGTTTTTTTATTTTTTTGTGTTTTTTGTTCACTCGGTTTTCTAATTGCCTTTGCGTGCTTTGTGTTATGCGCAAACCTTTTTTTTTTTGTGGTATAGTTTATTGGTTTTACCAGTACATAGATGCATCCTTTTTAACTCATTTTTTTAAGGTCAGGATTCAATCTCTCTAAACATGATATTTTTTTAAAAATATTGTAGTAAGACTAAGGATAAAATGCATGCACAGGTAGTACTAGTCCTCTAACAATCAAATAACACAGTTTTTTATTTGTTTTTTAATCAGGCTCCGCAACCTGTTAGATCTCTCTTTTTAAATTTGTGTTTTTATTTATTTATTTATTGTTTGAATTTAGGATTCAGCTGGTTTTTATTTGTGTATCATGAAAATTTAATTTAATTTTATTCATTTTGAGTTGTTTTTAGTTCGGTTGTAAGCATGCATTAGCAATTGATGGTTTTCTTTATTTCTCTTTTGTTTTAGGTGTGCCCTTGGATTGTCTTTGATGAGTTTGACAAAATATTTTGCATGGTTTACTTTGACAATTTGACTTTTGTAAAACTTGACATAGTCTATGTAGACTAATAAGTGAATTAGAATTCATTTTTTATGTTTTTTTTTATTGGTTATGATTTGATAATAGATGATTGTACTATTGTTTTTTTTTCTTCTTTCCATGTTTATCTACCATTTGTTTTCTATCCAAATCGCCACCGTTAATTAGTTTAGCATCAAACCATGATCTGAATGCACATATCAGAATAATTGTTAATCCTAATCTACCGTTAGTGATAGGTTCAACTATGTGATAGTGTTCTTAATCTACATAATAGTGTTCTTAATCTACTGTTAGTGATAGGTTCACCTATGTGATAGAGTTTATTTTATTGGAAACCTCTATACAGTTTCAATTTGTAACATTGTTTATATAAATACAAACAACCTATGTAGTAACCTTACTACTCGATCCGCATGACATCCACATCTCATTCGTTCAATTCATGACTATACATACCCATCAATTTAAAGCAGTTGTTGCCCATGGTAGAAACATTGATTCTGGATAAGGAATAAAAGGAGGGTGGGATAGTCAAGACAATAATTAAGAGTGTAGATCCTTCAGTGATTAAAGGTAAAAACTAATTGATGGAGAATGTTAGAGATGCAGTCAAAATAAGCAACGTGCTGGTAAGGTTGTAAATTTATCTTCTTCTTCTTTTTCCCCTATCCCAACTTATTCACAAATCTTTAGGAAATATTAATTCTTGAGGTGTGCCAACTATAATGAACTTATGAACTTGAAACAAACATGTTAAGTTTAGAGAGAGAAGCACAGACAGACAGAGAGAATAAACTGTATATTGTGTATTCTGAATAATAATGTACAGATAAAAGAATATATATAGGCCTAGTCTAGTGTACAGTATAGTAAATACATAGTAAACCCTAGGAAACCCTAGACTAGTACAATAACAAATGGTATATACATATTAACATCCCCCCTCAAACTCAAGGTGGTTTGACAGAAGCCATCTTGAGTTTGGAAACAAGATCACGAAAACGACCAGGAGGAAAAGTCTTCGTAAAGATGTCAGCAGTCTGATCAGAAGAGCTAACTGGAAGAAGATGTAGGATGCCAGCAGACAGATGATGACGCACAAGATGACAATCAATCTCAATATGCTTGGTGCGCTCATGGAAAACATCATTATGCGCAATCTGAATAGCACTACGGTTGTCACAATGGATGACAGTCGGTGAAGAATGTGTAACACCCATATCTTCCAACAGCCAACGAAGAGCAAGAAGTTCAGAAGTAGTATCAGCCAGAGCACGGTACTCTGCCTCAGTGCTAGAGCGAGACACAATATGTTGTTTCTTACTGCGCCAAGAAATAAGAGAGTCTCCCAAAAAGAAACAAAATCCAGTAGTAGAGCGGCGGTCAGTAGGATCCCCGGCCCAAGGATCCCGGCGCCATCCATCAATCAGCATCAGAATAAGCACAGAGGTCAAGGGTGGAGTGAGCAGAGAAGTGAAGTCCGTGAAACATAGTACCCTTGATATAGCGAAGAATGTGAAGCACTGCAGCATAGTGTGTAGAATGGGGAGCAGATAAGAATTGACTCACCAAATGAACAGCATGAGCAATATCAGGGCGGGTTACAGTGAGATAAACTAAGCTGCCAACAAGCTGTCGATAGAGAGTGGCATCACGGAGAGGTGTGCCATCCAAGGGAGTAAGGCGAGCATTCATCTCAAGGGGTGTAGAAACAACTTTAGTGTCAGTCAGGCCAGCACGAGATAACAAGTCAGAGGCATACTTAGCCTGAGAGAGATAATAACCAGTGGAATCAGAAGAGACCTCAAGGCCTAGGAAGTAGCTCAGATGACCAAGATCCTTCATCTCAAATTGTTGGTGGAGAAATAGCTTGAAATCAGAAATGCCAGAGTGATCATCCCCAGTAATGATCATGTCATCAACATATAGTAGAAGAAGAATCATACCCTTATCAGATCGGCGGATAAATAATGCTGTATCATGAGAACTGGATGAGAAGCCAAACTGATGTACAATACTGCTAAACTTGGCAAACCAGGCTCGAGGAGCTTGCTTAAGACCATAAAGAGCGCGACGAAGGAGGCAAACTTTGTCAGGACAGTCTGAATAACCTGGAGGTGCCTGCATATAGACTTCTTCAGTGAGATCACCATTTAAAAAGGCATTCTTAACATCCATCTGAAAAAGAGGCCACTGATGAACTGCAGCAATAGCAAGAAGACTACGAACAGAGGTAATACGAGCAACAGGAGCAAAAGAAAAGTCTCCTCATAGTCAATCCCATATATTCCTGAGCATATCCCTTGGCAACAAGACGAGCCTTATACCGTTCAATAGAGCCATCAGATTTGGTCTTGATATCTTGTAGACCCATTTGCAGCCAATGATTTTTACCCATGAGGCAAATCAACCAAGTCCCAAGTATGAGTCTTCTCCAAAGCCTGAAGTTCCTCTGTCATTGCTTGCTGCCAAAGAGGGTTAGTACAGGCCTCACGATAGGTGTGAGGCTCATGAAGGGAAAGTACAGCTGAAAAACAAGAATAATCACGCAAATGAGCAGGAGGTGCTCTTACCCGGTCAGAACGACGAAGGGGGAGGAGAGGAGTCTGATCAGTGACAGGATCCACAGGCGGTGCAGGTTCTTGGGGCGAAGCCGGAGAGTCAGCAGGAGGAGCAGCAAGAGGGAGGTCAGGAGTCTGATCAAGGACAGGATCCACAGCTAGTGGAGGTGCTAGAGGAGAAGCCGGAGAATCAGCAGGAGATATAGGAAACAAAGGTAGTGATGGATTAGTAAAAAAGGAAGGGGTGGAACAAGTTGTAAACTTGGACAGGGAATTAAACATGGTATGTTCCCAGAAAACAACATGACGAGAAATGCGAAGACGTTGAGAGATAGGGTCCCAACAACGATAACCTTTGTGTTCAATCCCATACCCAAGAAAACAACATAGACGAGATCGAGGTTCTAATTTGGAATGTTCATGCGGCTGAAGTAAAACAAAACATGCACAACCAAAGACGCGAAGAGAAGAGTAGGAAGCTGGAGTACCATAGAGACATTCAAAGGGAGTCATATTTTGGAGAGCTGAGGATGGAAGACGGTTGATGGTGTAGACAGCAGTGAGGGCGGCTTCCCCCCAAAAACGTTCAGGACATGAAGCAGAAATGAGGAAAGCCCTAACAGAGTCAAGTATGTGGCGGTGTTTGCGTTCAGCCCTACCATTTTGCTGAGATGTTCCTGCACAGGAACGCTGAATAATGGTGCCTTGTGTGTGTGAATGAAATCAAGGAATTTAGAGAGTCTCTATATTCCATGGCATTATCAGTGCGGAAGATTTTAATGGTTTTTTGAAAACTGTGTGGAGATCATTTGGGCAAATGTGCGATAGATTTGAGCTAATTCAGAGCGATTGTGCATAAGATAGATCCATGTATATCGAGAAAAATCATCAACAAATATGACAAAATATTTAGATCCACCTACAGTGGCAGTGGGGCTAGGTCCCCAAATATCAGAGTGAATCAAGTCAAAAGAGGCATGAGAAGAGGAGTCACTATTATTAAAAGATAAGGCTGGTTGTTTGGCCAACTGACACGATACACAATCAACTGAATCATGTTTGACTTGACCCAAGAAACCACTAGAGACTAAAGAGCGAAGTTTTTGAACGGACACATGACCTAAACGTAAATGCCAAAGACTCAAAGGAAAAACAGAAGCAGTATGAGCAACCTGAGACGGAGGGGGTGTCGGGGTGGAAGGTAGGTGGAGTGAAGTGAGCTCGAACATCCGTCCCACTCTACGGCCTGTCCCAAGAACTTGATTCGTCCGAGGATCCTGCACACGACAACCAGAAGAACCAAACCACAAGTCATAACCAAGTTCACATAATTGACCAACAGAGATGAGATTAAGAGTGAGGTTGGGAATAAGATATGTGTCAGAGAGAGACAGTGTAGGAGTGGAAACAGAACCAGTATGGTTGGCAGAAATGTACGAGCCATTAGCAGTTTGAATAAGAGGAGCATGAGTAGTAGGAATAACAGAAGAAAATAACTGAGAATCGGGAGACATATGATTACAACAAGCAGAATCAAAATACCAAGTGTTACCTGAGACAGCAGAGGAAACCTTACCAGAAGTAGACAGAATTTGTTTGACTATGGAAAAGACTAAGGATCTTAACTCACTAACCGAAACATATGAGAGAGAAGGAGCAGAGAATGATTCTTTAGCAGCAGCAACAACAGAGGGATTACCAGGCCTTGGAAAAGTTCTTGAGTGACCTGGCTTGGGAGGCCTGGTTGGCCAGTTGGTTGACAATATGACCAGCAGTTGTAGACAATGTGATACCAATCTTGTGGACAATAGTAGGGCATTGGACGGTAGAAGATGTCCCTTCTGAAATAATTTTTGATGTCCCTGTTGATAACAATTTTTGCAGATTTCGAGGAAGAAGGATGAGCAGCAATAACATTCAAATAGAAGATGTCTGATAACAATTTTTGCAGATTTCAACCATTCTTGTGAGGAAGAAGGATGAGCAGCAATAACAGTCTGAGGAAGTTTAGTGTTATCCATTAGAAATGAATAAGGAATATAGAAAATATCTGCAAAATAAAACAAAAAATAATGGGTAAGCCTTCTTTTCTTTTCTTTTTCTTTTTTTTATTATTTTTTTTTTTAGGGCTGACGTCAGCAGTGAGTACGGGTTACGGGCGGGTCGGAGCGCGGCTCGGGTCACGCACGGGTCGGGGCGCGTGGATCAGAGTACAAAAACACGCCGGAAGCTTCACCGGCGCGTGGCGGCGCGTCGTTTTCTGGCGGCGAGATTTCTGGTGTAGATTCGTCTTGACGAGACGAATCCTTGGATAGCTTGCACAAGACAGACGGAGCAGCCTAGCGGCGGCGGCGGAGATCAGAACCGGCGGGTTTGCCGGAGACAAACGGGGCGCGTGGCGGCGCGTGAGGAGGCTTCTGGCGTTGCAATTTTCAGGTTTTGGAAATCGAGCTCTGACGATCAGAGCGGTAGGCAGCACAGGATGAACGGAGGTCTCTGGAAGCAATTGCAGGAGAAGAGAGGCACGGCTGTTTTTGGAGAAAAATTGTTTTCAGAAAACCCTAGACTAGTTTTAAGAATCACAATGCCAAAAGATTAATTTGGCTCTGATACCATGTTAAGTTTAGAGAGA
Organism: Fagus sylvatica; assembly: GCA_907173295.1. Taxonomy (NCBI): domain Eukaryota; kingdom Viridiplantae; phylum Streptophyta; class Magnoliopsida; order Fagales; family Fagaceae; genus Fagus; species Fagus sylvatica. Next base: position 6,601,124 of record OU015766.1, on the reverse strand, counting down.
GAAGCACAGACAAACAGAGAGAATAAACTGTATATTGTGTATTCTGAATAATCATGTACAGATAAAAGAATATATATAGGCCTAGTCTAGTGTACAGTATAGTAAATACATAGTAAACCCTAGGAAACCCTAGACTAGTACAATAACAAATGGTATATACATATTAACAAAACAAATCAGCTTTGACTGAATTATCAAACAAAAAATTGAAGTCATCAAATGTAATCAGATTGTTTTCATCACGTAACAACCATGAGTCATCATTGGAAACCAAACTCTCTTCATCAGGCAAAGAAATTTCAATGGTTGAATCATATTTTTCATTGAAGTCTATGATAGGATTAAGTTTCAAATCATTAAGCAAATTATTTCAAACTGCACCGCGCATCACGCGGGTACCGTGCTAGTTCACTAAAAATAACAGAAGCTCGAGGTAAACAAATCTAAGTTATTTCTACAGTCTTGGATTTCTTCAAAGAAGTAATACTACAATAACTAGAAACTTGCTTGAGGTGAACTGAAATTAATGCAAATCATAACCATTCTTATAAATCTATATAGAAATTAAAGTAGAAGACATTGCCATATTTCTGTCACGTGGCATATATGGTAATGTCTTCTGCGTGACACATGGCATATCTATAAGCACAAGTGGATATATTAAGCCACGTGTCAACAATTCATTTTCACATACCAAACTCTTTGCCATGTGTCAATATTAAATATAAATAAATAAAGTTATGCCCTTAAATACAACTTAAATGTACAAATAAAGTTATGCCCTTATTAAATATAAATAAATAAAGTTATGCCCTTAAATACACCTTAAATGTACAAATAAATGCTACTTTTTAATATGTACAAACTTTAGCAAGAAATATATATAATATGTTATTTCAAATATACATTTAAATTACAACTTGGACATTCGGTAGTCATTCCCCTCCCCAACAAGTCTCACTCCTCTATAGGCTGTGGGTTCGATCCTTGGGACCCACTATTCTCAACAGGGCATTTTGGTTTTTTTTTTTTTCCAAGTTGAATGCTAAATAGCTATTAATATTTGTAGATACATCGAAAAATGATACTTCTACTATATATGTGGTTTGGCCATAAGAGTTTATTTTCCTTTTTGTTTTAAAAGTTAAATCAATGATGATAGTTATTGTATGACAATATACCTTCGTGAAAATTGGAAAGGAACATGAGGCAGAGTCTCATGTTTTAAAAATATTCATTTGAATTATTATATGAAATTCTTTCGTGAGTTATATGACTCTAACTTTAATTATGTAAAAGGATATTCTTCTGCCATGAGATACCTTAATGAATTGATCTTAAAGGGTGGAATAAAAAGTGTCTCATGTTATTAGCAATCTCAATTGATTATGATCATTAGTTTTTTTTTTTTTTTTTTTTGCATGCAGATGCATTAGCTGAGTTGGTCTTGAAGAGAGTGGAATGATATAGTTAGGATGAGTTTTTCTACGCAATATGCAATATGTATATTTTACATTCGAAGTATTTTTGCTTGGTTAAGTTGTAGTCCTCTATTTTTTGCAACCAAAAATGTTTTTTTTTTTTTTTTTTTTTACAATTTCAAAAACTATCTAACTATCTAACTACATATAAAATTTATGTTTAATATATTTTTGGGGGTAAGTGTTAAGCATAAATTATATTCCATCACTCATATTAGAATTGATGAGGCAACATTCAAATTATCTAAGATTTAAGACATCAATGGACTATCATCTAGAGATAACTAAAAAAAGGCAATTGTAGATTTTTTTTTTTTTTTAGGGGTAGAGGGAATAACATCTTAACATTTTTGTTCTATGTGTTAAATTTTCCTAAGATACATGCTAGACTTAAGATGACATTGCCATTTTTATCTTCGTGAACCAATTTGTTATATGATGGACTTCTAAGGTTACAAATATTGTTTCTGTGATTATTAATAAGTGATAAATTGCCCAAAAAAAAGATGAAAAGAGAAACAAAAGAAAGTCAAAAAAGGTAAAGATGAGATAAATATGTGACAAATTGTATTATTTATTTGTACTATCAAAGTGTTGTAAGTTAAACAAAAATGGGAAACCTCTAACATTTGGAATCCCTATATGGAAACAATTGAGATTCACCAAAGTGATTGAAATTCATAAAAGATGTGAAGTGAGTTTTTTTTTTTTTGCTAAGTGAATACAACCCTGAGATATAAACCCTCATTGAAAGGAATCGATACAATTAGGTTAGAAAGTTATTAGTAGTTATCTTTATAGACTTAGAATAATACATTTGATGAAATATAATAAAAATCAGTATAATACATTCGATGAAATATAATAATAATCATTTCTATTTTTAAGCGCTAAGCAAAATTATTTACATTTTCTATTTTACACTTTTCTTTTCTTTTCTTTCTTATTTTTTTTCCTTCTCATTATTGTTATTATTTCTTCCTTCTTCGTGGTTAAGTTGCTTTGTTAAGAACATATTTATAGAAAAAAAAAAAAATGAAAAAGAGTCTGCGCATTGTGCAGGTTATAGTCTAGCATTAAATAAGTTCAGAAGTAAATGACAATACAAATCAAATTATGGAAACAACTAGTTACTTGCATTGAAACTTACAAAGAATATATTATTGAAATTAACTAAGAACTTACAATCATGTAGCTCTTGAAAGTTGAAACTAAAGAACAGATCGCCTAAGTAATTGGATGCCAAGACTATATTACACTACAGATCTCTAGTCTAATCTAAAGCTCTCATTATGATCTCAAATGCTCTTGAATGTGCTTAGTTTATTGATTTGTTGAAGGGAGTTTTCTTAAAATAAGGTGCTTCTTATTTATACTTGAAAGTTGATAGTTACAACAATTTCCTTTCATCCACGTGTTCTTCTAAAGCTTTGAATCTCCTTAGCCTTGGTTTAAGTGACATATGTCTTTGTTTTGGATCAGATTTCCAAACTGCACGTTTTCAAAATGCTCTGCTCTCTTACTGCCTTTAAGGCTGTAATCAAAGTAACTCTTATTAAAACTAATTGGATTATGCCACTTTATTTGGGTTTTAATCAATCAAATTAATACCAGTCTTAGGCCGATGTATTGGACCTCTCTTAATATTTAGCCAAATACTGTTTTCCCCCCAAAAAAATGTTAAATTGGTGGTAACAGCCACTGTTAAATATTTGCAACCAGGGGTTAAAAAAAATTTGTTGTGGCCTTTAATCTGAATTCTTTAGGGGTGGCTATAATGATTTTTGATTGGCTGCAAGCCGACCAAAAGTTGCCTATTGATGAAGGATTTTTTTTGAAAAACTATTGATGAAGCATTTGCTTCCCTTCCCTTCCCTTGAAATCATTCCATAACCATACATTTACTGTCAGTAGTCAGTACCCTCTGGACTAAAATAGCACCTGCACAGTTCATAAACATCATTTCATTTTAATGGGAATGTGCTTTTTGGCTAAATAGCACCTCCAGTCCACCCTCCATAAATACAGAATGGTACGTGAAATGTGGTGTGACCTACCTTGACACGTGTAAGTTAATTTACCAAAGAGAGCCACACTATTTTTATTTTTGAAAAGGAAAAGACAATCGTTAATAAATAATACGGTATCCCCTCCTCTAATTAACTCATTTGTCTATAAGAGTATTTATTTGATCTCTCTTATATAAATTAAATTAAAAATTATACTTTTTAAAAAGAAAAAACAGTAATCAAATCAATTGGGTGTAAAGGTCATAAATTCAAACTATAAAAAAAAATAATAATAATAAATAGAAGCTAAATTTTGTATTTTCAAAACACAATTTATGAGGTATCAATGATATCATGCTACAGTCAACACGTCTTTAGTCCCTCATGGTCTGATGATGCATTGTGCAGTAGCCTTGGCCCATGATGTTGACTTCTGTGATTCAAATTCAGTCAAAGGAGAAAAAGAAGGGGAGGCAATCATGTTCTGTATTTGAATAAGGAACCTAAATTGTCTAATGAACAGAAATCGCCTTAATTACTATGCTTATGATGGACCTACCATGTTCTACTGGTATAGCAATCAAAAATAGGATTATATATATATATATTAAAATAAAAGATATTGTCATTTCATTATTAAATTAAAGCTTTGTCATCACGCGTGACATCTAAGGCAATGTCTTTTGCTTGACACGTAGCATATCTTAGGTGACACATGAATTAAATAAATTAAATTAAATACTCACTACCCCATAATAAAAACTACACCATTAATAAATTAAATACCTATTACCCAATTAAATGCTCATATTTAATAAATTAAATGGTCTTATTAATTAATTCAGATATAAATAGATATATTTCAGTCAAATCTGTTAAACAAAATATATTTTATTTCAAATATGTATTTAAATTACAACTTGGGCATTCGCCTCAATGGTCATTACTCTCCCTAAAAAGTCCCACCCCTTTGTGAGTGCTTGGGTTTAATCCCTAGGTTTGTATCAATTTATATTATATTTTCTTTGTGTTTGCATCTAATTTACTTACTATTGTATAATTATTTTCTAATATTTTCTAAATTAAAGTTCACATACATAGGTTGAGATTTTTTCCAAGTTGAATGCTAAATAGTTATTAATATTTGCAGATACGTCAAAAAATGATACTTTAACTATATATGTGGTTTGGCCATAAAAGTTTCGTTTCCTTTTTACTTTAAAATATGTTAAATCAATAAACAAAAACAAAGAATAGAGAATGAGTTGGAAGACATACGCTCTTCCATCGCCCATGACAATATACCTCTCCATGTGAAAACTGAAAAGACACTAGCATGAGGCAAAATCTCATGTTTTTAAAATATTCGCTCTTCCATTTATGACGATTTGGAAGACACTACGCTCTTCCATCGCCCATGAATGCTTGGAAGACACTTCTTACACTCGTCTTCCATCGCCCATGACAATGCTTGGAAGACACTACGCTCTTCCATCGCTCATGACGATGCTTGGACGAGCCTATCCTTTCCATCATCCAAACCAAGCATATGGAAGGACAACCTGAACAGTCGTCCAGACAAGCAAAGCCAAAACCACCCACGTGTTCTGTTATAAAAGGATTTTATATCCGAGTTAATGAAGAAAACCGTTACCAAACGACCCATTAAAAACAATATCTCAAGATATTGTAACAGCCATATTAAAGCCTCATTCAAGTACAATAAAGACTGAAATAAAGGAGAGCACAACAGCTACTTACTGGAGGCATCTATATAAATCTGAAAAGAGAAAGACACAAGGTACGCACACTATTAGCCTAAACACTTTTACTTACTTGTTAACCATTGAGTAAAACGACAATGTCTCGGAGGAACTGTTATTACCCCACCGGTGTCAATCTCCGTAATTGTTGTTCCTTGTTATTCTTCCATCAGATCATCCGTCGATGATGATTTCATCATACAACTTTATTATTATAATAGTTCATTTCATGACAATGCACCTTAAAAACTGAAAAGGAGCATGAGGCATTTATGTTTTTAAAATATTCATTTGAATTATTATATGAAATTCTTTCGTGAGTTATATGACTTTAGCTATAATTCTGTAAAATGAGAGAATATATCTATGAGAGATATAATAGATTAGATGAGTAAGTCGTGTCTATTGTTATTAGCAATCTCATTGATTCTGAATATGTATATTATTATTTTATATTTTTTCATGTGCAGATGCTATTATTTTTTCTTGATGAAGAGAGTGGATATAGTTAGGATGAGTTTTTCTACGCAATATGCAATATGTATATTTTACATTCGAAGTATTTTTGCTTGGTTAAGTTGTAGTCCTCTATTTTTTGCAACCAAAAATTTTTTTTTTTTTTCTTTTTTTTTTACAATTTAATATATTTGAAGTATTTTTGCTTGGTTAAGTTGTAGTCCTCTATTTTTTGCAACCAAAAATGTTTTTTTTTTTTTTTTTATTTTTTTTACAATTTCTGATACTATCTAACTGCATATAAAATATAGTTTGACTTGATCATTTTATTTTTATACAATTGGATATGCTAAATAACTTGACAACTATCTGTTTAATATATTTTTGGGGTAAGTGTTAAGTATAAATTATTTTTCAACACTCATATTAGAATTGATGAGGCAACATTCAAATTATCTGAGATTTAGGACATCAATGGACTATCATTTAGAGATAACCAAAAGAGGCAATTGTGTTGATTTATTTATTTTTTTTTTTTAGGGGTAGAGGGAATAACATCTTAACATTTTTTTTTTCTATGTGTTAAATTTTCCTAAGAGATACGTGTTAGACTTAAGATGACATTGTCATTTTTATCTCCGTGGACCAATTTGTTATATGATGGACTTCTAAGGTCACAAATATTGTTTATGTGATTATTAATAAGTGATAAATTGCCCAAAAAAAAGATGAAAAGAGAAACAAAAGAAAGTCAAAAAAGGTAAAGATGAGATAATTAAATATGTGACAAATTGTATTATTTATTTGTACTATCAAAGTGTTGTAAGTTAAACAAAAATGAGAAACCTCTGAACATTTAGAATCCCTATATGGAACAATTGAGGTTTACCAAAGTGATTGAAATTCATAAACGATGTGAAGTGAGTTTTTTTTTTTTTTGCTAAGTGAATACAATGTACCTCGGGATATAAACCCCAATTGAAAGAAATCGATGCAATTAGGCTAGAAAGTTATTGGTAGTTATTTTTATAGACTTAGTATAATACATTTGATGAAATATAATAAAAATCAGTATAATACATTTGATGAGATATAATAAAAATGATTATTTCTATTTTTAAGAGCAAAGAAAAATTATTTACATTCTCTATTTTACACTTTTTTTTATTGTTATTATTTTTTCCTTCTTCTTAATTAAGTTGCTTTGTAAGAAACATATTTTTAGAAAAATAATAAAAAAGAGCTGCACATTGCACGGGTTATAGTCTAATTATTCAATAATCTTAGACTACAAATAAATGAATAGTTCCCTCTCACATGAATGGTGGGTCCTACCATGAATTTAATTAATGAACCTACCATTCATGTGAGAGAGAGACTACACATTTATTTGTAGTCCTAAACTACTCAATAATTACTCCCAAAATATCGGTTAATGAACAATAACATTTACTAAATTGAAAGAACAAATATATAGTTGTTCTCCTTCTGTGAAAATCAAGTTCGTGTCTCATCTCACTTCTCACACAAGTTTACCACTTCATATCAATTTTTTTAAAGTACATTACAAGTAAAAGGATTGGAATTTAATAGAATCACAAGAATCATGCACCTCATATTATCGTTGTTGTTTGCTGCATAGTGCATAGTCTTGAAGACCCCTTCTTATTCATAAATTTACTGCCAAATTTTGAAGTTCTTTCAATGGTTCCAGTCTCTTGATCATGGCTAAGTAGTAAATTAATTGATTTAAATCTGCTTAATGGATTCTTCTTTGCAAGAACGTTGGTGTTTCAATATAAGGAGCATTAAGGAAATATATAGTAAAATTAGGGACACAATTTTTTTCACAACTTGATAAAATTGACAACTTAAGAAGTTGTAATTAGAGCAACATCATTTTCACTTGGATTTATTATTGAAACCAGTTTTATTATGTATCAATCCCAACAAACCACATCAACAGTTGTAAAAAATATTACGACTAGATTATGATTTCAATGATCGAAAAATGTTAGCTCAGAGTAATACAAATGACTTTGAAGTTAAATTTTGAACAATTACAAGACAAGATCAGAATGCTTACTGAAGACCTTAAAACCAAGGAAGGATGTTAACAAAGAAAGATGAATAAAAATAAATTCTGAATGATAACACCTATAGTGACACATGCCGTTTTGTTCAAACCAAACAAAAGTACTAGACAACTTCAAAACTTTTAAAAACAACTTTCTCTAGGTTACATGGAGAATCATTTATTCTGGAACAGGGGAAAATAAAAAGAGAAAATAAAACTAATTTTTTCTTTTTGTAGCTTTTGGACAAAGAAGAGAAAACTTTGAAGCAACTTTTAGCAGATACCATGTAAACAAAGCTTGCATAATAAGTAGAGCCAGATGAAAGATGAGTAGGCCACAAGCGCACAACATAAATAAAAAGCCAAATTATTATGTTTTATTATTTTTTTATTTTTTTGCAGTGTATTCCTAAATTAATTTGAAAAACAATTTTGAGAATGATCACTGCATATTGTAAAGAAAAATTCCGTACTATATATGAAATGAATATTTAGATAACAAATGAGAACTGTTTTAAAGAAGAAGAAATTTACAGAAGTAATAAGCAAGCCAATTTACCAATCATAGTATAGGTTTGGGACAGCTTGGCCCTGTACTTAAATGGATGTAGCAAGCAATCTGGATAGAGTCATGGTTTACTACGAATAAATATTTTCTATCCCACCTTTTGTTTTTCACCTCATATTCCACCAACTACAATATATCACGTGTTAGATTGTATTTGATTTTTTTTTTATTTTAAATCTTAGTTATTTTATAAGGAATTGTGATTGATTGAGTATAAAGTAGCACATAAAAAATAAAAGTTGGAATAGAAGATTTGCATTTGTTTACAAATGACTTAAATAGAATGGAGGAGCATAAAACACAAGACCTCATACAGAAAAGATGCATTTTGAAGAGGGAACCCAAAGATTGGAGCTGCCGGTATCAAAGTCAACAGTAAATATTTGTTTTCAGATCAGTAACCTCCATCCCATGATCCCTAGGATGAAAAACCTCTCCACTAGTACTGGTGATTCTTGCAGCATTTATAGTTTTAAGGTCTAAAGAATGCTTCTTTATTCCAATTCTAACAGCCCATCAAAGGTAAAGACTTCAATATGAATTGCTTTAAATTGTTTTTCAAATAAAGGCCTAATCAAGACTAAGAGAACTTAAGCAACAAACAGGCGAAACATGAACTTGAGCCATCAATATTTGCATTCATCAAGTGGTAAAAAAAGAAAAGAGAATTGATTAATCTAATGTACATACAATAACATAATTCTCACAGTACACACACCTTCAGTCACCAGAATCTGTTCTCTGATAACAGCTACCAATCATCACTCCTGTATATTACACTCAGCATGAACCCAATATGACATGGTAAAGACTAAAGAGTTGTAAATCAACATTATGATCCAAAGATTACTCTGCATTGGCCTTCTGTTTTCTCCTTGATCTGCTGTACAATTTGGAAGACGGGGAGGGAGAGAACTCAAGTGGGAGTGGTGGGAGATCCATCTCCCCTTTCACTATCTTAACAATTTCTCCGATATCTGGCCGCAACTCTGGTAATTTCTGCAAGCAAGTGAGAGCCAGGTTTATACACAAGCTTGCCTGGTCCTTATTATAATCATCTTTCAACCTCTCATCCACAAGTTCTAAAATATTTCCAGCTTGAGCTAAGTGCCGACACCAGCTTATTAAGTTTGCTTTCTCAAGCTTCATTGGGGGAGGCAAGAACATGTAATGGCCTTCGACCGGATACAATCACAAGAATCAAAACACCTAGACTGTAAATATCTGCCTTCTCCATTAAGTAGCCACATCCACCATATTCTGGCGCCACATAGCACAAAGTCCCTCTCATACTTGTAGTACTGCTAAGTTCGCGACTGAAGAGATCTCCACTCCACATGTCACTGCCAATCGAACGGGTGCTCTTTTTCTTCCACCCCCTTCTAAAACTAAACTCCCCATTTGGATCACATTCATTTTGACATTGCTCCCCAAAGTTCTTTCGTCTACGGAAGTAAAACCGTCTACCAAGACCAAAATGTGGCATTTTGAAGCCTTTCCTCCACTTGGTCTCAAGATTTTTAAGATTACTGCCCTTCTTGCTAATCTCAGCAAGGTGCTCTTCTTTCCACCACTCTTGTATCTTCCTCTGTTTCTTCTTACGACTTCTCTTGCCCCTTGACTCTTTCTTCTCAAACCCTTTATCAAGATTTTCAAATCCGATTTCTTGTAACTGGGGATCATTCACATCTTCTAATTTATCTAAGGGACTCGAATTATCCAAGTTATTTTGCTCAGGAACACTCTTCTTTTCTTCATCCCAATCAGGATTCGATGATGGGCAAATCTGACTCCCTATCCACTCCATAACATAATCCTTACTACACAATTCACCACTCCCATCCTGCCTCCACCACCAATCCTTTCCCCATTGCTTTGTATCCGCTGCCTCATCAACACCCGAAAAAGCATTACAATTCAACTCCTTACTATGATAAATGCTAGAAAACTCATCATCATAAGGGACAAATCTATTATTCCAATCATCCCCACCAATGTCAACAACCGAAACCTCCTTCCCCTTTGCATTGCAAGTCTTAACATCACTCTCATTTGCCATGTTAGCATTATAATTCGAAGAATTCAAGTTTAAAGCTCTAACATTATAAGATATCTTACTATTTTTAGATGACGAAGAAGCTTGTAATGCAAGAGCAAAATCTACCTCATGAGAACTCTCCACAGGAGTGCCAGTTGCTGGAGTCTCTGCAGTCAAATTCCCTGAAAGCTCTTGGCTTTTCCACAATTCCTGACTCTTCCCCAAGTCCTGGCTAAACAAATCCACACCAAACTCACCCTCCACCTTAATCCTTGACAGCCCGAAATCAGAAATCCTTGCTCGGCACTCCGAATCAAGCAAAACATTGCTGGGCTTAATATCACCATGAATCACAGGTGGATCACATCCAATATGCAAGAATTCTAGAGCTCTAGCAATGTCCAAGATTATGTCAAATCTCCTTTCCCAACTCAAACTCAAACACCCATCTCCAAAGAGTGATTCTTGCAGGCTCTTATTGGGCATATACTCATAAACCAACACCCTCTTGTTCTTTTCCACACAGTATCCCAATAGTGTGACTAAGAATGGTGACCTTAGGCCACCAAGAATCTGCAGCTCATTCTGAAACTCTCTCTCTGACTGCAAAGAAAGTGTGTCCAAACGCTTTATAGCAATGAGTTTTCCATCTCTTAGTATTCCTCTAAACACAGTACCTGACCCGCCTTTGCCTATGACATTGGCAGTGTCAAAGGCATTGGTGGCTTGCTTTAGCTCTCTGTATGAGAATCTTTGGAGCTTGAGAGGAGCACTAGAGTCAAAGGGAATGGTTTTAGCTCTGTGGACAAGGGAGTGCCAGATGTGATAAAGAAAGTAGAGGATTGAAAGGAATATTACTATGGAAGCTGAGATGGTAAGGGTCAAGAACAAGACCCTGGTTTTGGTGAAGAAACTTGGTCCTGGGGAGCTAAAGCTAGGAGTTGGAGCTAAGGGTCTTGAAGGCATGGTGGGGTGGTTGGTTTGTGTTTCTGGGTTTGGTGTGGTGTGATGTGGTGACAAGAATTGAAGCAGAACAACAAGGCATGGGCATGGAATGTATCTTCATTTCAATTGTGTATCAGACTAGTAAGTATCCAATGTGAGTTTGCTTTACAGTTGGATAATCATTTGTGTATTGTTAATTCATGTTTACTACTATAATTCTTGTGTTTCTTTTGGTTTCTTCTGACTTCTGAGACTTTTACTGTGACTGTTAGAGAAAGGGAGTGTTACTTACTTACATTACATCATAGATTTGCTTTGCTTATAATTTTTATTTATTTTTTAATAAATTTTTTATTGTGATTTTTCTTTAGGGAAAAGGTGTTATTAAGTTCTTTAATTTCTAATTTTGGGTTATGTTTTTTTTCTGGGTTTGATGAATTCAGTGATGAGGAAAGAAAGAGATAGCTTTAGTTTCAATAATTTGGTTGATTTAGGTTTTGATATATTTATATAATGAGAGTTTAGTGATTGGGAAATGAGGTTAGAAAAATGTGGGGGAGGGAGGGTCCCAAGGTGCTTTTGACTAAAGACAGTTGGTGCAGATAAAAGTCTTATAAGGGAGAGAAAGGAAAAAAAAAGAGAGGGAAAATTGCGTTACAGTTGTGCTGTTGATGAGTATTTTTTTTGGACAAGAGGGATTTTGTTTTACGTGCCATGATTGTGTGGGTTGGGCACGTGTACTAGTTTAGACTTTGGACTAAATGGTGTTTGTATTATGATTATCAAAAAAAAAAAATTGGTGTTTGTATTATTATATCGTATATATTGTGTATTGTTTTTTTTATTGACTAAGAGGTTCACATGTCAAGTTTCTCCATTGTTTGTTCCCAACATTCTTTAACATAGGCCATCTTATAGAATCCAAATCTTATCTTTTGGTGTTCCTCCACCTTGAAACAAATTCAATAGTTTGATGTAACAACTTCTTTTTTATTTGGGGTGGTTAACTTTTCAATTTATAGACCAAAGGTTTTTTGGTTTTCATTTTTTGAAAATTTTCATATATTAACAAAATTTTGGGAAATTTACTATCCTAGGAGATGTCATGTATTGATTTGTTGAAAATGAAGGCAAATCCAACAAAAGACCTCGGTAAAAAAAGTGTTAACCACTCATATAATATCACAAGTACATATTGTGCATAAAGTTATAGTTGTAGCAAAACTCTATTTACAAAAGATGATTACATTACAAAATGATATTCAATAAAAGTCATCTATAGTTTATTATACTCCTTCCACGTTAAATTCTCATATTTTCAAACAATGACTATTGAAAAAAAAATTAAAAAGACTTCAAGTGGAAAGAGAAGTAAATTAAAATTCAGTTATTCATTCATAAGATGGTATTTTAATTTGGTAAAAATATTTTTTTTTTGTCCTTAAAGTTTGCATGAAGTTCAGTTTTGGTTCCTAAAATTTTTAAAGATATTTTTTCTAATAATTTAGGAGAAAAATATGAATTAAAAAACAAATTTTTTTCAATAGTTTAGGAATAAAAAAAAAAATAAAAAAAAATAGTAACACTTTCAATAATTAGGATAGTTAACTTTTTAAAGTTTAAGAAAGAAAACTATATTATTATTATTATTATTATTGTATCAATCTATATGGAGTGGGATTCAGCTTAATATGTGATGGGTACTTAGAATATTTTATCTAGGTCAATCTTAACTTCTTTTTTTCAGGCAGGTCAAAATTTAACTCGTAAAGCTGCCGCGCAACAATTACATCGCTGATGTAATAGAGTACAAACCTAATTAGAGATATGGAATAAGAAGTCATGAGTGCATAAAGTATGTATCCTTTAGCTAAAAGATGAAACCTATTCAAACTTAGATCAATAACCAAATACATAAGAAAATTAGATATGTTAAAGTTGCGGAGTAATTTTATTGAGTGTGAAAAAAAAAAAAAAAAAAAAGGTGGAAGCAAAAATTTTAAAGTAATTTGGTCATCAGGATTTACGTTCATGAAAGAAAGCCCTTAACAACTATATATTTATTATATATTTCTATGTTACAATGGACTCAATATAAGCAACGGAACTAGGAATTTTTTATTGGGGGGACAAATGCAAGAATTTTTTATTTTGTGGGGGAAGTCCAATTTTTATAAGTTAAATATTTAAAATTATTAATAATTATCTACATTAGTAAGGGGTTTTAAAAAAATTTGCAGGGGCTACAGCCCCCCCACCCTTGGCTGTGGTTCCGCCCCTAAATATAGGGTTTACATATTAAACAAATTTAGACTAATCTTAGAATAACCTAGGATTAGTTTGCTTGTTCTACAAATACATAGACCATAATATCCAATGTTTTAAAAACCAAATTGTTCATCTTTGCAAAAATTATCAAAATTGGCTAAAAATATTAAATAAATTTAAACAATTTTTAAATAAATTCTCACAATTTTTATAAGGTTAATAGTAAATAAGAAAACATAAACAAGCCTAAGTGTTTAGTAATCCTTCAGGTAGAAAGCTTTCAAATTAGTTGGAGTGCTATTTTCATATTTCCAATACATCAATGGCGGACATTGCTCATTTTTATAGATTATGTGGTGGATTAAAATGGAACAGTAGTTAAAGGGACAAAGTGAAATTTACCCTTAATTTTATTAATAATAATTATATTAACATGGGCCATTAATTGGACTCAAATATGAAATAAAAATACTTTCTAGTATTAGTAATTGAGGATAACAAACTTCAAAACATTTTATTACTTATGCTTATCAAACACTCTAAATACTAAGACTCCATTTAATTAAAGCTCTTTATCACAAAATTTGGGCCCACCTTTTTTTTTTTTGAATTGATGATAGAAATACACACGCACACACTACACTAATTTTGTATAAGTGGGGGATCAAACCTACACCCTTTAGGGGTGGGGATCAAGGGAGGGATTACACTACTAGACCAAATGCCACGTAAGCTAAGCCCACCTGTTTGGTATTAGGGTAAGAAGTAAAGTTTTAACTATAGAGATTTTTTGCTAAAATTAACTATAGAGATTTAGTGGTAGAATTTTTGCAACATAGAATTTTAATTGAAAAGCCCTTTTGTGTTTTGAATATTTGAAAAATTATAGTAAATGAATAATTTTTTAGAAGTTCTATGAATAGTAGAATTATTTTTCTAAAAGCTAAAATTTTTAACTTTAACCCTAAAATTGTTTTCAGTTTTAAAAGACCCTTGACACTTTTTAACAAAATTGCCCCAAAGGCACATCCACTGGAACACTTTAAAAATAACTTTACACACACAACGAGGACGTCTACACGGAGTCATTGCTATTTTTCGAAAGAAGAAAGCAATGAAATAAGGTGATGGATGAAATATTGCAATTGTGATAATAGTGTCTGCTGCAGAGTTTGCTTTTGTGTGCTCAAACCGGTTCAGCAAAAGAAGATGGATGCTGGTGGGTTGTGGGGCCTGTCCACCAACAGGGAGGTGTGAAGTGAGACTGAGATTTTTGTTTTTCTTTAATGTTTTGGATAAGCTATCCCTAACATGGAGTCAATTGCAGATTTGTAATTCAACTTTTATTGTTTTTTTAGGAGAAAAATTATGGTTCAAATCCCTCGATCCACACTAATTTATGAAAAGAATCCAGATTCAAATCCTCACTTTTCCAATTATCGAGTTATCAACAAAAAAATATATTAAGTTCTCTAATTAAATTTAAACATATAATTACATTATATTTAATTGTTTTTAGAAAAGATAACATTGTTTGTGTTATATTAATCAATATAACCATGTGTTTGAGTTTAATTAAGAACCTAATGTGTTGGCACTACCTAAGTTCTACTCTTAAAAGAATACGTGTTTTTGGTGTCTACATCCCTATGTTCTCCAAAATACCCTAACATATATTTAATATTGGTACTAAATAATAATAATTGAGGACGAATAAGTAAATTCCTTAATTAATGTGCATATTCCTACCTTTATCAATTTTAACTCCTCCTAAGGGGTAGCTCAATTGGTCCAGCCTTGGGTGTGTTCCCCAATAGTCACTAGTTCGAGTCCCCTCAGGCAGGGTTTTAAAAATCGGACCGAACCAACCGATTCAACTAGGGACCAGAGCTTGATCCGATTCGATTCTCTTAAAAAACCGAAAATTCATAAAAGTGACCAAAAACTAAAAACCGACGGTTTGACCGAGGATAACCGCGAACCGGAACGGTTGAACTGATTATGGTTTGGTTCACTTATTTTCAAAACTACACCGTTTTTATACCAAAACTACGCTGTTTTTTATTTCTTTCTTCCTTAACCTAACATCTCTCCTAAGCTCGCCTCTCTCTCTCTCTCTCTCTCTCTCTCTCTCTTAATCTGGTCTCAGTCTGGTTTCACACTCACCGCCGTCTCGATCTCACGGCAAGAGTCTACCAGCGGCGGAGATTAGAGAGGGAGATCCACGTTCGATTTTTTTGGTTTTTGTGATGAATCGGCCTTGGAAAACGCCACCTAGTGGGGTTATTGTGATGGATGGGTCAACATGGATGTAGAGGTGTTTGTTTATGGTGGTGGTGGTGGAGTTGAAGAATTTGTTCCACCTCCTCTGTCATTTCGATCTTTGTCACTCTCATGGTCTCACCTCCTCCGCCATCTCGCGCTCTGTAGCTCAAAAGCTCTCAACTTTATTGGCGTTGAACCGCGATCCCTCCATCGATCCAAGCACATCTCTCTGCAACGAAACCCATAGGCTGGTTAGTTGGCTGGTTTCTCTCTCTCTTTCTCTCTAATTTCAAGCACTTTTCGATCTTCTGCTAAATTTCAATTCTTTGATTCATTGTCCATGTCGTTTAATTTAATCAAGGATAGGCAAGGATTTGTTTTCAATTTCTGATTTGTGTTGAATTCTAAATTTCACTTTGTTAGATTTTGACAAAATTGACTTCAATTGTTTTTGTGGATCTGCCTTGGTTTTGCGTTTCTTCTTTTTATAGAAATTTGTGATTTGTGTGAAAGATTCTTAGGGTTTCTTCAATTAAATACACATAGCATGTTTGGGCAAGAGTATTAGATTGTTTCATTATGTATTAGAAGATATACATACATCTGAGTAATGTATTAGAAATCATTATGCATTTCTTGATTTGGCTGGCCATGTATAATCTAGATTATGAAGAGAGGTTTGAGCAAAATCCCAGTTAAGAAAACTCAAAAAGTACACGATAATCTCTCATATCTTTATTTATTGCTTGTATTCGTGAGGACTGTTATTCATATATTTGATATGATTGTAAATAATTTTGATGACAGTTTCAATTTTCGAATATCATCAGGACTTTTGTGGTGGAAAAAGTTGCTTTTTGACAAGTAATTACAACTCCTCAAGTAAGAATGGGCCTGAGATAGTGTTCAGTGGACTAATAAACCAGTAATTAGTGGCTGGTTACATATTGGATTGAAAAGAAGAGACCATCTGTTGCTCTCTCTGTTACCCATCATTATTTGTAATGTTAATATTGTTAAAGTCTTTTAAATTTTTTATATATATTTGTTAACCTAATATTATTAGTTATGTATTTATTTAATTATTTATATAATTTTAAAATTATTAATTAAATTATTTATGACGTCACCGGTTTGATCACCGGTCTGACCTCGGTCCGACTAGTGATATGGGAACCATTCCCCAATCCGATTCTCTCTCCGGTCCGGTTTTTAAAACCATGCCCTCAGGGCCACCTACCCAAGGCACAGCCTTGCGCCTATCGTGATACACGTGCTAGTAGGGTGTTGCGTGTCCTCCTGGGATTAGTCGAGGTACGCGTTCTACGAAACGCTAGTCCGGACACCCAAGGTTATCAAAATTAAAAAGGAAAAAGAGCCTCACAAATTTGGTTCTCCTATATGGAGCACAATTGAAAAAACAAAGGAATTGATATCCAAAGGGGTTTACTATGAAGTAGGGAATGGGGTGTTTATAAATAAATGGGTTGATCCGTGGGTGCCATGGTTGGAAGGGTTTAAACTTAAGCTTAAAGATGACACAATCCTCTTAAATCCAAGAATGGTTAGTAGTCTTTTAAACCATAATACCCATGGCTGGGACTAAAGTTTGGATTTTTTTTTGCAAAATAATATTATTTTAATATTAATTATTTAAATTAGCATTATCATGAAATTAATTAGGAGAATAGCATTTTTTCTAAAATCGTGTTTAAGCTTAAAACCATGATTTTAGGTTATGTGTTTTAGAAATACAACTCAGCAGATGCACACAGCCAGAAATCGTGGTTTGAATACACGATTTCAATGTTTAAAATCGTGTGTTAAAAACACGATTTTAGAAAAATGCTATTTTGCTAAATTTTTTCAACACAGTTATAATTTAAATAATAAGTATCTAAAAATTATTTTTTAGCAAATTCCTCCCCCCCCCCCCCTCTTCCAAAGTCTGCTTGCTGAACTGTTTGATTCTACATCCATTGAGGCAACATTGCCAATAAGATCAAAGCCTCATAAACTCATATGGATCATAGATCCCAAGGTTGCATTCACTGTCAAGTTTGCATACAAGGCCAGCCAAGTACCAGGTCATTCTATAATACCCTCACTATTTTTGTGGGTATGATACCTACTCAATTGGTATCATCAAATGTAATATAGGAAACCATCATATATGATGTTGGTACTATCAATGTAATGTTGATACTATTCAATGTAATATTGGTACAATCTGATTTTTTTATATATATTAAATTTAAATAATAAATAAAAATTTAAGGTACCGAACAATGTGATAGTAGATACTATCATATGTGAGGTAATTACCATCATGTGTGACATTGGTACCATCAATGTAGGATTTTATCTATTAGAGGTACCGTACCCACAAAGGTATTGTAGAATAACCTACCAAGTACCTATTCTACTGGGGGAAAGTATTTGCAAAAACTTTGGAAGCTAAAGCTCCGTGACAGAGTTAAAATACTACTATGGCATATTGGCTCTAATATTTTGCCAACAATGAACAAAATATTTGATAGTTCAAAGGTTAGGAATCCTTGACATATCCTACCATCTATGTGGAGAAGTTGAAGAATCTGGGGTTCATCTCTTCTTCAAGTGCCAAGTAGTTAGAGCCATTTGGTTTGGGTGTAGTTGGAGCCTCAGAACAGAAAGCCTAAATATCGCCAATGACGAGGATGTTCTCAAACTAGTTCTGGCATGGGCAGGGCTACGTTCAAGTCAGTGGGATCAATTGACCCCACTGGAATAACAATAATTTTTTTTTTTTTACATAGGTTTAAATTTAAAAATAAATAAATTACTTAGGTCAATTGACCCACTTACACCATTGAAATAAATAGTTTTTTACCTACATGTATTTGAGTGGAGTCAATATCACAAACATCTAAACCACTCATACCTAAACAACCACAAATTGGAACTGTCACAGGCTAAATCAGCAACACCCAACAAATCAGCAATGTCCAAGGCCAGATCGGCCATCACAAGCGACGTCCATGTCAGTTTCACACGATTGTCGCACCATCCCCAGCTAGATCGACCACCACAAGCGGAAGAGAGAGAGAGAGAGAGAGAGAGAGAGAGAGAGAGAGAGGGGTTTCTACGAGAAGCAATTTGTTAGAGAAGAGAGAGGGAAGAAATAATTAAAAAGGAGTAAAAAATTATTTTACAAGAGGTAGAGTACTTGGTAGCATTTTGTAAAAAAATGAAAAATGTTGGTGGTTCAGATGAGAGTGTGTTTTGTGTGATTTTAATGATTTTGGTGGTCCGCATGTGAATGTTGTTACTTCCAATAATTTAACTAATCTATATTCTGGGGGAGCATTCCGACAAAAAAATTATGATTATTAGAATACATTTTAATTAACTTAAATAAGTAGAGACAAGTTACCAAGGATAACATTCTCTGTTTTGTTTGTTTATCATTATTTTTTAGTTTTTTTTTTTTTTTTTTGGTGTCAAAATTTTGATTTTGAAGTACATAATTTAGGGATAAATTCAAATTAAACTTCCAACTTTTAGAAGTTTCAAATTAAATCCTATAATTTAAAAATTGCTTCAATTCAAACCATAGACTCATTATGGGCGATGTAGATAATAGGGAATGTTTAAAGTCTTTAAACAATGGACACCATGTGGTTATTTCGATTATTGTTTCACTTCAAACTACAAATAGTTATTTCAACACATGTTAATTATATATGATTATTGTTTCACTTAAAACTACAAATTCTACAATGCATAAATTTGTAAATGTTTTTCATTAACGATCAACTAAGTAAGAAAAACAACTAGTTAAATTGAAATTGGGATTCTTCGTAATCTATTATAAACCCAAAATACACCTAATAAACATTTGATGTGGTACTCATGAGATTTTTCTCCAACACTGACATAGAATAAAACGTGATAATTAAAAGAATACGAACTCTGTCAGTATTCAAGGAACTGGAATCCACGAGTGAAAAGAGATTCTAGAAGAGATAAATTTTATTAACGGTTGAATGATAAAATTAGGTCTATTACAACCAGTATTTATACTGTTTAAAACAAACCCTAATTGACTTAAAAAAAAATACAAAAAACGAAAATTGCGTAATAAATTAAAAGAACCCGAAACAGCCTCTAAACTAGCGATTCATCAATCCGTTGGACTAATAGATCCAAATTTTCATCTTGAAATCTTCTAGAGCTTTCCAAACATATCTTATGAGGCCCATAACTCTTCTTGAATCAAAAGTTATGATCCATTTAAGGTAGCCGTAAAATTAGGGACAACGGGTTGCGCGTTTGGTCTTCTGTCGCTCAAACTGCTCCATGAAATTTTCTTTTAGCTGTCCTACGTTAAACACATACGAGGTGAAACTGGGAGAGTTTCTTGGATATTAATGGTATTGTATTTTCATCCGTTATAAGTTGTGGCAACATACCTTTTTTGGTTATATTGTTATGTCATTATTTACACTCTATTATTATTATTATTATTATTTTTTTTGCTTACTTATATTTCATCCTAAGAGAAAACTATAGAAACCTATGAAGATGCTTTAGAAGCTGTGGCAGCATGCTTTCCTTTTTCTTTCACGAATTGAATTGATGATAGTCATAGTTTTTTCATGATTACAAATTTACAATGAAGTAGAGTGCATATAGGATCAAAGTTGGATGAAGAGAGGTAGCTAGTGTGGAGAATTTTACCAAGGTTGTTTTCGGACACCTTGATACTGAATTACTATATGTTATAATTGATTTTAGATCAAACGTAATTTATTTTTGCAAGTCAGAATGCTAAAAAAAAGTAAAACAAATTGCCCTTCTTTCTTGTAATAAAGTATTGTAAACTTTAATAAACATGCAAATAAAAGATAATCGGCTTTTGGGGTCCTACAATACAATGCTTCCACTTAAGATATTTCTGCCTTCCAGTAAAGATGGCAAAATGAATCGACAACGCTATTATTTTTATTAATTGAAGGATGAAAAGTCTTCTACTTCTTCTTACTGAAATAAAAAATTTAAACAATGTTTTCAAAACATGATGTCCAAATCATCCAAGTATAATAAAATCTTACGCATGATTGATAATTTAAATGTAGCACACCAACGAATATTTGGTGTGTCTTTTTTGGTCACTAAAATTGACTTTTTTGCATATGAGATAAAAAATTGTTCACACGTCTAAGAGAGTAGGAGCTATAGGTCTCCAACAAACATATCACGTTCTTCAAAAATTATAATCACTTTCATTCAATGTAAAGTAGGCCGTCTACTGAGGATAGTTAGTATATCTATTGATAACGAAGCGATTGAATTCGACTCAAATGGAGTAGTGGATGACACATGAGAGTTCACTTTAATAAAGGCAAAGAAAACATGACATGTTTGTTCAATTGAAACCACTAATTGTCAATTGCAGTGAAAATATGGATTAGACAATGGAGTATTTTACTTTTGACATAAATGATAGTGGCCATGTCCTTATCCTGATGTGGCCTTGATTTGGTTTGGAGGCTCAATTCAAGTGAATCACCTTACTAAATCATTATTTGAGGGAAACTTGATATATGTGTTTTATATATATATATATATATATGATAGAAATTCTAATCTAAACTCGCACATATGTATTTTTTTTAGGACCCTAGGGATTAAATCCACACCCTTATTAAGGGGTAGAGTTTTTTGAAGAGAGATTATTACTAGACCGAATACCCATGTTTAAACATATAATTACGTTCCTATATAAAATGGAATCTGTTGTAAGACTAAGTTAAGGGATGGACATGGAGTGATAAGCTCGATTCTTTAAAGAGACTTTTTCGTTAATTTATTTATTTATTTCAGGTGTGAAGCCTTTAAAAGCTTGAGGAGACAAGGAAAGTTGATTAGAAGTCAACTTTTCTTGCTTTTTATACACTTTGTCTCATGCACAAAAGCCAATTGTTGTGCTGCTTTATAAAAATGTCGATAAATCTTACCTTTCGGCGAAAGTATCCAAAATACCTCTCTCTCTCTCTTAAAATTTGGGCCAATATTCCAGTCCCAAAAATCAGAATACACGGCCCAACTTGGTAATATAATACTTCCAGCACAATCACACATACACTACAGTAAGTCTTCTAATGTTGATATTTGTGCTTCCATTCTAGCTTTACATGGAAGTCAGAATTTTAATATAGCCTTTGATTGCCTAATCATAAAAAGTTTTTATGAGAGAGAGGGTATTTCAATTCCATAAATTTTAATACTCTAATAACAATATTCGCTCTTCAAGTCCTCATATGAATTATGAGTTTAATCATGAATTGAATTATTCATATGAGTTTAATCATGAATTGAATTAGTAAGACTCACTATTACGTGAGTGTAATAAGTATCACTTGGAAAATATTGAATAATTACTTGAAAATTGGAGCAAAATGAGGGTTTGCAGGTGGAGAAAGAGAGGATTGGAAGAAGATTGAGTATGAAGATCCAGATGTGAAGGCTCAGTCAAACGGTTATAAAAATCAAAACTTCCTTATTTTAAGTTTAGACACAAGTACTCTTTTGGAAGTTGGACCAAAATTTCTGTTCGTGGGCCTTAGGTGGCCTTTTTGGGAGTTGAAGGATGTTTTTTTTGAAAGAGTAAGCCTTGTGGTAGGCGAGGTCCACTCCAGCTATTGTCTCCAGACTCTCCACGGACCGTTTTGGGCTTTGCTATATAAATCAAATTTTGCAGTAAGATTTTTCTAAATGTTTTTCTTCAAGGTGGGCTCGGTCAATCTCAATTAGAATAACTGGTCGTAAATTTCTGACTCATTCAAATAGACTCGTTCATGTATGCTAATACCTCACTAAAAGATATTGACAACTCATTAAAACTGCCAATGGCACTATATGACTAAGCAATTTCATACTGTTAAGACTAAAAGTTTGTATACAGAATTGTATGAAAAATATATAAGGTCATGTGGCATTTGGAGGGGTAGAACATTACTCAGAAAATATTACTTTGAGAATTAACATCATCTGTTCGGATTATAACCGGATAGAAGTTATATTGTACAATTGTTCGGTTCCATTTAATATAAGTACGGAAAATCTAAACTGGTGACAAGACATAAGGGGTTATTCCAGAATACTGCATTAAATGTAAGTTAAATATCAAAGTAATGTCAGGATCATTAAGTGTAGGCTAAACATCAAGTTAATGTCAGGATTAATAAAGAAAAAGTGGGAAAAAAAACGAGATAGATGGGTTGTAAATAGCAGGCATTAATGTGATGCAGAAAAAGAAGAAGGAGGAGGATAAGAGAAAGGAGAATAAATATCTTTGGGCAAGAACAGGTATAAATAGAGTTAAAAGAAGAAATAGAAAGGAGGACTAAAAAAAAGAAAGAGAAAATAATTTCATTTTTGAGTATATTCTTTCAATTATGAGATTACTAATTATATCATCGAAGAGTTTTAGGTCAGCCCCCACTGGGTTGACCAAGGTTATCTGAGAGTTTGTGTCATTGTTTATTTTGTAGGTTCTATAAGCTTCAGGATGTTCGGACATTATAATATCACTGTTCGAATCAGTTCGGCTTTCATTTTTGGAGTATATTTCCACAGTGTTGACCAGCCTTTCCATTATTGATAAAAAAAATCCCACCTACAGCATTATTGGCAATTTCAAAGCCATGGAATATCAATGGTTTGGAAAACTGATTTGTAAATGAGGAATTTAAAGTTAATGGTCATAAACATTAGTAAAGGAGATAATGATGCATTAAATTAGTAGTTTTTATTAATAAAAAATCTAAATATATTTTATTTATAAATAATTAATAACGTGTATTTATTATTGACATGACACAAATAAGTAACCAATAAGACTAATACACGTCCAACCTGGATGCCACGTGTCAAGTAGAAGATATTACCATACATTCCACATGGCAGATAGATGACAACGTCTTCTGCTTTAATATATTATCAAATTTGTAAAATAAAACGTAAAAAAACTATATTTTACTACATGTATCTCTAATAATCTAAGAAAGACACTGATATTAAAATTCTAATCATAAGTTCATAACATTTACAAAAAACATTTTTTTTTTATTTATTTAGCACATGCCCAGCCGGCCCTTGACGCTCCATTTTTCTTTTCTTTTTTGAAGTGACCCTAGCCCATAAGTTTTTATAATTATATAGGCAGTATAATGGGGGCAGATGAAAAACTTAAGTGAGGGTAAATTCAAAGAATTTTCAATTTATACAATCATTCCATTGGTTTTTCAAATTTTTAGTGGGGGCACCCCCATGCCAGATCCGCCACTGAATGCAAGACTACACTCTTGATAAACCAAATTTTCAAATGCAAGAAGTATAATTGAGAAGTGTTTTTCCTTCAATATTTGGAAAATAAAACTAAAAATAGACACATAAATTGCTATGTGATACGATCAATTAAGGTGGCCCATGATGTGGTTCACTATGTCACTATGTGTAGGATGTGGGTCCCTGGCTTTGTGTGGGTGATTTCAACTATATTTTGTCTCAAGCAGAAAAGAAAGGTGGTAAACCCTTTGCTGATTGCTCTCGTAGAGAGCTCCACAAATTCCTTGAACAGTGTAACTTGATCTATTTGGGGTTCAAGGGAAATTCATTCACTTGGACTAATAAAAGAATTGGAAGGGCCAATATAAAAGAACGATTGGATAAGGCTGTGGCTAATGTTGAGTGGAGATCCTTGTTCTCTAATGCCTCAATCCAGCATCTCCCTATGATTGCTTCTGACCATGCTCCTTTAGTGATAAATTCTACTGGCGATCCCTTATCAAGGCCTAAACCTTTTCGTTTTGAAGAGGCCTGGACGAGAGAAGATAGTTGTGCTTCAGTCATTAAAAATGCTTGGATCGATCCCCACTAGGGCTCTCCCCAATTCATTATGGCTAAGAAAATTCGCAAAGTGCAATCCAAGTTAAGATGGTGGAATAAAAATGTCTTTGGCTCGATAAAAACCCGAATTAAAAAGCCGCGTGAAGAAATTCAAAGAGATCCAAGGTTTAGATGCTACTGAGGAGAATGCAGAGAAGGAAGCAAAACTCCAATGGGATTTCAATGAGTGCCTAAAAAGGGAAGAAGCTCTATGGCGTCAAAAATCCAGAATTTCATGGCTTACCACTCCTGATCTTAATACTCAGTTCTTCCATGTTACAACCATAGTGAGAAGAAGAAGGAACCATATGAGTTTTTTGAAGAATGAAGCTAGCACATGGACTCAGGGGACCGAGAATATAGGGAAGGAATTTGTTGAGTACTATTCATAGCTGTTCAAGTCTAAGAATCCTCCCTTACCGAATGTGATTGAAGATATTCTCTCCCCAGTTTTTAGTGAGGATGATAATAACCAATTATGCCTAGTTCCCTCAAATGAGGAAATCAGGGATACTTTGTTCAGTATGGGTTCCCTCAAGTCTCTTGGACCTGATGGGCTCCCTCCTTTATTTTATAAACACTACTGGTCTATTGTCAAGAAATATGTTATTGGAGCAGTGTATAATTTCTTTCAAAGTGGCCGAATGCTCAAGCAACAAAACCACAAATTTATTGCCCTTATTCCCAAGGTGGAGGGTGCATCCTCAATCAAGCAGTTCAGGCCGATTAGTCTGTGCAATGTAACTTACAAGATCATCTCGAAAATTATAGCTTCTAGACTCAAACTTCTCCTCCCTAAAGTGGTGTCACCATGGAAAGGAGCCTTTGTCCCTGGGAGAGTGATCCAAGACAACTCCATTATAGCTCACGAGGTTATCAATGCTATGAAGAAGTCTAAGAGCAAGCACGGGTTCATGGCTCTTAAAATGGACATGGAAAAAGCTTATGATCGAATGGAGTGGAGTTATCTCCTGAAAGTCATGAAGTGTTTGGGTTTTAATGATAAATGGATTGCCCTGGTCAGAGAATGCATATCTACCTCTTCCTTCTCAATGATGGTGAATGGTTCACCACATGGAATGTTTTTCCCATCTAGAGGTCTTCGACAAGATAACTCCCTGTCTCCTTTCCTCTTTGTCCTTGGTTCTGAGGTACTGTCAGGAATTCTTATCAAAGCGAAAGCTGGGGGGAAATTCAAAGGGTTCCAACTTGCTCAGGCCTACCCAAGAATCTCTTATCTACTTTTTGCGGATGACTTGATTATCTTCTCTAGAGATTTAGAGGAGGATGCTAAGGCAATTAAAGATTGTCTAGATCAATACCAATTATGGTCAGGCCAAAAAGTAAATTGGTAGAAATCAACAGTTATGTTCAATATCAAAGTGCCTCGTGGATCCCAAAGAGCTATTTGCTGGCTTACTAATCTCAAATCTACTCACTTTCATTCCAAATATCTAGGCCTACTTTATGCATTGATAAATCTAAAAGGAATACTCTAGATTATGTGGTGGAGAAAGTGACGAAGCGAGTTCAAGGATGGAAACAAAGCCTCCTCTCTCATTCCTCTAGAACATGTTTTATCAAGGCAGTGGCTGCTGCTGCTCCTATTTACGCAATGTCTTCTTTGTTGTTCCCTAAAAATATATGCTCTAAAATTGATGCTTTGTTGAGCGATTTTTGGTGGGGTAAGAAGGAAGAAAGGTTATGTACTTTAAAGCTTTAGGATGCTTTGTGCACCCTAAAAGCTTGGGGGACCTAGGCTTTAGAAGATCTCAAGATATGAATAAGGCTATCCTAGCCAAATTGGGGTGGTGTATAGTGAACGAGGAGGAGAAACTTTTGGTCCAATATCTGAAAGCTAAGTACTTGAGGGGGAAATCCTTTTGGGAAGTATAGACCTCCCAAAATGCCTCTTGGGTATGGAAATCCATATTGTCTACACGAGATTCCCTATCCAAAGGACTGTGCTGGAAGATTAATAAAGTTGTGGGCTTGAATGCTTGGAATGCCCCTTGGATCCCGACAGTTAATGGATTCAAGCCAACTCCTAGGGTTGAAGGTGTTCCAGGGAATCTTTGGATCTTTGATTTGATATTAGAAAATCCTAGAAGATGGAACAAGGACAAAGTTGGGGAGTTTTTGGACCATTTCTCGGCTGAGCAAGTATGCAGAATCCAACTCAGTCAAAATCTTCATGAGGATAAGCTTATGTGGCACCCAAGCAGTACAGGTATCCTCTCTACTAAGTTAGTCTATTGGACTAATAATGATCATCAATTTGTCTATTCTGGGCCTCTTTCTAATTGAATGGAATATTCTTTAGAAACTTAAAATTCATGAAATGCTAAAAAATTTCCTTTGGAAACTAGTGTGGGGCATTATTCCAACCAGAGCTATAATTAATGAGAGATTCCTTGTGGACTCTCTTGACTGTCCTTTATGTAGTTCGGGGACAGAAAATTTAGAGCTATCTCTTTATTGAGTGCCCTTGTTCTAGAATCGCATGGTCTTTGTCACCATGGCCAATTCGATTCGATTTTCTAAATATTAGCTCTGTTGTAGATTGGGTTAAGCTCATCATCAAGCCTCCTCCACATCTTGGAATCCAAAAGGCTGAAGAAAGAAATTTTACTCTTTTTGCTGCAATTTGTTGTGATTTGATATGGATGAAAAGAAATGAGGCGATTAGAAGCAGTGTGGCTGTGGATGCAAAAGCATTGGTTGATCAGATTGGTCAAGCATATCAAACTCATCGGCTTGCTTGGAGTTATAAAGCATCCTCACAAAGCAGAATTGGAAATTGGTCCCCTCCTCCTCCTCCTTGTGTTAAAATTAACTTTGATGTTTCCATTGGGAAGAATTGGGCGTGTGCCGCTGTGAGCGCCAACGAAATCGCCTCCGTGAGGTGGGTGCTATTCCGCCACTGTGAGCGCCCCTCAAATCCCTTTATTTCCCGAGGCCCTCCCCGAGGGTCTCTCAGTTTTCTCTCCCTTTTGAATGAGAGATAAATGAACCACTTATGAGGTGGTGAATCGGGTTTGCCCGGTGTGAGCCCAACCTAACACGTGGGCTCGGGAGTACGCCAACTAGCCTTAAGAACTAGGGTGGAGAATAGGAAGTCGCCACCCGGTTTTTAGGTCCAGGAACCCATTTAGACATCCATTACTCAAAGGTACTAGCCGCAAACTAGGTCCGGATGCTTAGGTACATTCTTGGGAAGGTGTTAGGCACCCAAGATCGCCCAACCTTTCGGTTGGCCTTCGTTTGTATTACTTTTGGATCTTAGCTAACATTAAATTTATTTTGTGAACCTTTATCATGCAAAACAGTGTATATCAAAGTAGTACGCACACAAGCAAGAGATAATATAGGGAGATAAGCACATGGAGCAATATACAAGTAATTGAGAGGTATAAGCATATGAGATATAATATGGAGAGATAGCACATGGACTAATATACAAATGACAAAGATGCATGAACATGTGAGATAGGAGTATAACATATGATATGAGGAGGTACAATATCAACATATAATACAGTGCATAAAGGAAGTGATACAAAATGAATATTAACAAAGGATGGGACAATCGTTATTCTAGAACCTTTCTCATTGGTTCCCCATTGGGATTTGAAGACTTAGAGTCTTTAAGAGAATCGAGGTCCATCATAGGATTTAAAAAATAAAGAAAAGAATAAAGAATTGACATGGTCCTAAAGTCTATTTATCATCTTTGCACAAAACCCAAGGGTTTTGGATAGACGTTTGAATGAAGACTTATCAGTGGACCGATAGAGAAAGGATTTAAAGAATAAAAAATTGACATGGTTCTAAAGTCTATTTTATCATCTTTGCACAAAACCCAAGGGTTTTGGATAGACGTTCGAATGAAGACTTATCATTGGACCAATAGAGAAAGGAGAAAAAATGCATGAACAATTTATGTGAGTCATTCAAAAATGTCCAAGAGTGTGACTATTCAAATGGGAGAAAAGAATCAATCATGAGATCTTTTAGGCATGTAATTAAGTTAATTAGACTAAATTCCTAAATTATAGGAACTCAATTTAATCATCCCAATCACCCAAATCATGCATGTGATATAATAAAAAAGGCATTTGACAAATGAAGTTGAGGAATGTAGTAAATAAATCAATTAGAATTAAATACCACAATCAATCAATTTTATTTTGTGAAAGAATAAAGTCAAATCTCATGCATTAATTTTAATTATCTGAAGACTTATCTTCCAATGGAAAGTTCACATATTTCAAGCATTGCAATCTTTTCTAAATATATATTAACAAGTAAAAGAAGGGAAATTCACCATTCTTGAGATCAAACAATACCACAGTCATATTTTTAATTGGGAAACATTTGAAATGTTAAAAGAAAGGAAAATAAGAATTATTTTTGTGTTTTGATAATTTATTCATATAAAAAAGAAAAGGGAAATGAATAACACCTCAAACGATGATTAAAACAATAAATCCAAACAAAATGAACAAGAATTTAATCAAATAAAATAAAAATAATGAGACAGACGTACACCTACCATGAAACAGCGTACGCTACCTAAGGTTGGCATACTCGGCTTTAGACAGAAACACCGTAAAGAACATAAAATTAAATGATTGGAAAATAAAGAATGAAATGGTGAACAAGCATATTAAAATAAATAAATGACTAGAATTTAGAGTACTAGAATAATGAACAAAGATAAAAAGAAATAGCAATTCAAATAAAGAATATGAAGAAACTAAGGAGGAGAGTATGGTCTATTAAGAAGATCCATATCTCACCCTTTTGAAGCTTTAGAAAGCTAGTAGTTTAACTAGTCCCTCGGTTGTTGTATATCACAACTTTGATTGTGATGAAAGGAGAAGATGATTCGAAACAATAGGAATGATACGTTTTTTTGGTTAGATAACCTAAAAAAAAAAAGCCAAATCCTCAAACGGTTTTTTCTATCATTGTTTCTCAAATTTATTTGCCTATAGTTTTGCCTAAGGTTTTTGGGAATTTTTCTGTTAGGATTCTGTCCTAGCATTCCCTCCTCTGAAATGGTGAAAATGGGGTTGTATATATAGTGAAAATGGGGTGTAGGGGTAGGTGTGGCCGGAATTGCTAGCCCTAGTTGACCCTTGTCAACTCCCAACATGGCTGGTCGAGACTGGTATGGAAAAATGAGCGATATGTGGGATCTGTCTCTAAGTGGCATACGCTACTTTGAATCATGCGTACGCTGTTTCCAAGTGGCATATGCATGCTTCACACCAGCGTACGCCACTCTTTAAACGGCGTACACTGCTTTGACTCATGCATACGCTGTTTCTAAGTGGCGTACATATGCTTCACAGCAGCGTACGTATGCTTCACATCAACATATGCCACTTCGAGGCGCTCAGCCTTTATATGAAGCGTGTTTGAGTGGCGTATGCATTTTTGAAGATGCATACGCCACTTGAAAGAAGCATACGCTTTCTAGGTCTGTGTTTGGCTTTTGGGCTTTAGTTTGAGCTTGGGCTTTGTTCCAAATCATCTCTCGGACTCACTTACTCATAGTTGCTTTTGATAGACAAGATAGTATCATCATCGGGACCGGGGATTCCGGATTTTGGTAGGTACAAAATGGGGTGTCTACAGCTGCGGCTATGTGCAGGGACTCTTCTGCTCAAGTTGTGCATGTTTGGACAAAGAAGATTGAGAATAATGATCCCTTGATTAGTGAAGCAAAGGCATCCTTATTAGCCTTCAATGCAACGAACTCAACAAGACTCAAATCGGTGTTTTTTTAAGGAGACTCTTTGGTGGTTGTTCAAGCAATCCAAGGTGTTCCAGAAGCCCTTTACTGGTCTATTGATTGTATAATCAAATATATTATAGCTTTATTTCCTTCTTTCTGCTTTTGGGATGCCTCTCATGTTGTTAGAGAGATCAATGTTATTGCCCATGTTGTTGCAAAATGGGTTCTTTTGTGTAATAGCTTTGGAACCATCCCCATCTCTTCCATCCTTGCATCTGTACTTGAGGGACTTGATGATGGGGGAGGTTCCTTAGCCCCTGGTTTCTAGTCTTTGCTTTCAATACAATATTTTTCACCCAAAAAAAAAAAAGTTGTTATGTTATGATAGGTTGTTTATATTTTGTTGCTACAGTTTTAGTTGTTAACGTTAGACTTTGAATTGAATAATCTGCCTAAGGATTATTGAATAATATCATCTGGAAAATATTTGTACTCATTAAGACTTTTGAGAGGTTGAGTTTCCTCGAAAAAACTATATCTAGAGGTCAGGATTTTCTCAGTTAAATCCACTGTTTCTTTTAATTCTGTTGTTCAACAATCAATTTTATTTCTTTATTTCTCCAAAAATTGTGAACTTATTAATTGGTATCAGAGCCACCATTCCTCCTAGCCACTTCACAAAAGAAAAGAAAACCCAACACTTGTGAGCATATCATCAAGGCATGGGAGAACAATTGGTTGGGTGAATGGAGAAATTGAAAGAGATACGGTTTCTAGTCCTTGATCAAATGAAAATGATCAAGGAGATGCAAGTTTACATTTGGCTAGTCATGGCTATGAACAAGAGAAGCCAACTACGGAGGACGTTGAGCAATGCAAGATCAAAGATAGGAAGACCATGGGAGAGTTACAAAATCAAACCATTTCAGCTTAATTCCCACAACTTCAACAAACAAAAATATTGGGTTGAAGAAATTTTTGCAAAGCTCAAAAGCTTACCACCTACACATTCACCTGATTACATTCATTTAATGCAACGAAGTGGTACACTGTATGCGAAGCACCTTAAGAAGATTGGGTATATGTGCTACAAAATTTTTGGATTATGCCCTTGAGAACAAAGGTAGATTTTTTTGGGGGGGGGGGGGGGGGGGATAGTTACGCGCATGGAGTGGAAGTCATTTGTGTGCATTTCATAAAGGTTGTGGGCATTTTCATTAATTAGCTATTTTTTATTATTGAGTCATAGGAGTACATGTCAAGGGAGTGCAATTCGTGAACGTGGGTTGTGTTGGTTTTATATATTAAAAATATGAAATCTCATCATACAATATATGTAACAACATGTATACGTGGCAACGGAAAAATAATTTCGAACTATTCATACATAGCATGCTACACATGAATAAAAAAATATGAAAAAATATTTAATCTAAGGAAACATATCTTTGTAGATTTCTAAACTTTCTACCTTTGATGACTTCCTTGGATTTTTTTGAACAACACTTGAATCTCCTTGAATCCTTGAGTGCCTTCACTCCAATAATTATATTAATGGCCAAGAGTGTGGGTTCTTACTTATAGAGAATACAATCTGAGATTTTCAATAACTTAGACAGAAAACTGTTTTTCTCTCTTTCTATTATGTTGGCTAAATTTTCTATCTTTGTGTATCTCACGTACATCTAACGTATCAAATTATGACCAGCCCTCTAATGGTTTTTCTTATGTAGTTTGGAGTGGGACTTAAAGGAAAATAAGTCCTAACTCCAATGAGTCTAGGACTTTCTATTATCTCATAACTAACTCATAGGGTATCATTAATTATATTTTATTCCACTTAAAGAATATAATTGCACTCTAGGATTTTATATAATTACAAAATTCATTCTTAACTTATTTTAATTGCATTTATTCATTTAAACCTCTCCATTAATTCATCCATAGTGATATAAAGTTATTAGGGTAAATTACACTGACACCCCTTTCTTTTGGGGAAACTAGACTCACTACATCCTATTTTAGGGATATGACACTCCGCTCTCAAATTTGCAAAATAATTAACACTCAACCCCTTTTTTCTTTTTTTGTTTATTTTTTATTTATTTTTTTAACCAATTCCTAACTAAGGAGAGTTAAAAAGAAAAATTATATTCAAATTATTTTAAGTTTAAGTAGAGAATATTCCTTTAAAAAGGGGAAAAAAAGGGGGGGCAAAGTGTTAATTATTTTGCAAATTTAGAAGCGAAGTGTCATTTCCCTAAAATATGATGTAGCAAGTTTAGTTTCCCCAAAAGAAGGGGTGGTCAATGTAATTTACCCAAGTTATTAAATAAAAATTGTCACTTTAATGTCACTACATCTTATTCATTGAGTCTCTAATTTAATCTTTTGATTATTCTTATATTCATATGGAATCAAATTCCTTAGAATATAATTTTAGCAACTCTTTACTAAAATAGATGGTAATCTTTCTGAATAATCAATTCTCATTAAATTTATCTCAAGAGGATGTTTATGTCTTTGAAAGAGATTATGGATTCCTTCTTGAGTAATAGTGTTCTCACAAATGTAATCACCCAATGTATTGGGATCTATTTGACCATATAAGATCGCACCCTTTAATACATCAAATCAATTTACATTTTACATTTGAGTTCACCATTCTCTAAGAATTTAGAGTTAATGTCTTAAGTAGTTTCTGAGTTAACTAATTCAATTGACAGTAGTTTGTGGAATAATTACTCACTGTGGTCCAAATCAATATATTCCAAATACATCAACATATTAATTAGAAGTCACTACTTCCATGATCAAGACAAATCATCATAATTAATATGTTACAGCCTATAAAGATGAAACACCCAATTTCATCAAATACTACAAACTTAGATTTTATGAGTTTACAAAGATTTGTGATTTAGATCTTTTGTATGCAAATCATATTTACATACCTTAATCACATTCAATGATCTCATGGAGTTTTGATAATGTCAAATGTTTATATATTTATTCTCTTAAACTAAAACTATTTTATATTTAAAGTTGTTACACAAATTGGATTTTAGGCATAAATCCCAATAGGTTGTTTATCAAGTAGTTAGGATTTTTAGGAATATTTACATAAGTTGTTGAGTCTGACCATGTATTACCGTAATACTTATTATTAAGTGTTATAATATTTAGGGAATTAATTTCAATTATATTACATATCAATTAGAAAGAGAGTATTTATAAATTGTTAAAATTAATATAATTAATCATACGAGCGTAATGCTTGAGTGAATTGATAAATATATATTATTTCCAAAAACTTAAATACAAAAAATTATTTTTTATATTCTTATTGCATGTGTTATTAAATGGCAAAAAATAAAATTATTTAGCATCTAAAAAAAATATTTTTGAATAGTACATTTTCATAACCGTAATACTTATTAAGTGTTATATTTGGGGAATTAATTTCAATTATATTACATATTAATTAGAAAGATAGTATTTATAAATTGTTAAAATTAATGTAATTAAGCATACAAGGGTAATGTTGGCTTGAATTGATCAATATATATTATTTTCACTAACTTAAATACAAATATAATTTTTTTTTATATTCTTTATTGCATGTGTTATTAAATTTTCCTCTTACATTTTGTTTCAAATTTTATCAAAGCAACTAAATTCGAACGACATGGTACTTATCAAAATATCAGACAAAAATTTAATTCATAATTGTTACAATATTGGTTACATGATTAAATTCATCATTTCCTATTAGTTTAAGGCCTTAAGCTCTTGGAACAATTGATAATTTATAATATTATTAAAGTAGGTGGTCGGGAGTGACCCATATGAATGAGAGTGTTAGAATATTGGTTAAGTTATTAAATTCACTATTTCTTATCAATTTAAGTTTTTAAGACAACTTCTCAATATAATAAAAATTTAAAAAGTTTTTAGGACAACTGGTAATTTATCAATAATAATTTTTAAACATATTTTAAATTTTAGGTTTAAATATCGTTTTGGTTCTTAACCTTTGGCCTTTGTGTCAAATTGGTCCTTAACCTTTCAACTGTGTCAAATTGGTCCTCAACCTTTCAACCTTGTGTCAAAATCGTCATTGTCGTTAAATGTTGGATGGAAAATATTGATGTGGTTAACGGTTTATTTTTAATTTAAAAAATATTTGACGTGGCATGCTAACTCAAATTTTAGTTAAAAAAAAAAAAAAATGTTCTTTCAACTCTTCAGAGAATATCATCCAAATTGGCGTTTCCTTAGGCATGTAATAAGTATATCAATATTTCATGTATGAAGTCAGCAAATAACTATGTTTGTTCATACTGCTGAGTTCCGGCCAGTCTCATTTGCCTAGATTCACTGCTGGACGAAATGTAGTTTTTAGTTGAAGATAGAGATTAAATAAAAATATTCTCAAAGGATGTGTATGTCAGACTAAATTGTTTGATAAAAGTATGGAAACTATATCTGACAAAGAGTCATACTCATACTTAACCATAGATAACAAAAATTACGGAATTTATAAATAGAAGGACATAATCTGTCAAAATGTACTAGGTTAGACTTGAGATTCCCATAGCCCATACCTCCAGTATTAATTGAAAAAATTTATTTCTTTACACTAAAGGTGCCGCATTAAGCAATCAAGAAGCAGAGGAGTATTGACTCTCCTATCTTCCCTCTTTCAAATACTTGGAGGAAAATATTAGATCCAAGATCTTTTAATCCATAAATTCAATCTTTTGGCATCGGTGGTGGTCCATGAATTTCAAACGGAGTCCATCACAGCATAAAACTCAAGAGGATTTCCTATGAGCGGCGCGAGGAGCGACAGGGAATGGCTGTGCGAGAGGGAGGGGCAAACTCACATGCGTTAGGGATTTGTTTTGATATTCAGAATTTTATTTTTTTTATTTTTTAATTTGAGTTGGCATGCCACGTCAGATATTTTTTAAATTAAAAATAAACCGTTAGCCACGTCAACATTTTCCATCTAACACTTAACGGCAAGAACCATTTTGACACAAAGTTGAAAGGTTAAGGACCAATTTGACACAGTTGAAAGGTTATGAACCTAGTTGACACAAAGGCCAAAGGTTGAGGATCAAAATGGTATTTAAACCTAAATTTTATTATATCTCTTGATTTATTGCTTAAATATAGCTTCTTCTTGTTCTTTTTTTTCCCACGTCAAGACCAAGATTATAATTGAAAAATAAAAAATAAAATAAACATTTTTGAATAGTACTTTTTCATAACCGTAATAACGGTCTGAGTCTCCCTAATCTCCTCAAACAAATTTCTCTCTCCCTCCCCTCTTCAAACCCTAATGATTACCTCTGTAAGTTATTCCTTTCATCTTTTTTTTTTTTTTATTATTTTTTTTTTTTTGCTTTTTCTGTAATGTGCTTTTTAATCAGCATTTAGATTCAGTTTTTTCTTATTATCTCATTCAGAATTCTCCTTCCATCGATCTTTATTGTTATTTGAGAGGATTAGGGATCATTTTGTTGTTTATATGAATATAAATAAACGATGCCAACCATTGGAAGCCAATCCAAAACCACCATATAAAAAAACCCATTCACAAAAAACCCATTATTAAGTGCAAGGATTATACATAAGAAAACCCATTCACAAAAAAAAAAAAAATCTTAATTTGTGTCTCATTCAAATTTCAAAGCCATATGAACATTTGTGACAATATTAAGGTAACTTCTCTTTTGTTAATTACAACAAGTTGGGGCAGGTGGATTCGAACCCAAATTCTGTCCATGCACTTAGTTAAACATGTCATTGTTGGTGTTTCATTAGATTCTTAATTGTTGGACGTTTATGCTGCCATAAATGACTCTTGTTCATCTCTTTATTTTGCCACTCACGTAAAATATGTAAAATAAATTAATTAATTTTTTTGGATAGTTTGCAGTATTAGGTCTCTAATCAATTTATTATATTTTAATACCAAGAAGAAATCCTCTGAGAAAAAGTGCTTTCGATGGCATTCTATTCTACGTTAACAATATGGATTGACAAGGGTCAAGCAATTGTTGTTTTGGACAAAATGATGATTTTATTTTATCTTGTTGGATGGAGACCATAGATGTAGGCCAATTGTGCAACAGTGTAAAATCTTGTCTTCTAAGGATGTCTTATTTGTTCTTTTCTCTTTTCTAAATTCTAGTTTTATTTTTTTTGTCTATTCTTGCACAAAATCTTTTGGACTTTAAAATTAGAAAAATTAAGAAAGTTCTTAGTATGTATACTTACTTGGCTTTGGGTATCTGAGACAAGTTTCCACTACAAAACTATACATGTTGGCATGATCTATGATTTTTAAAGATCTGAATGCCAATTGTAATGATCCATAAACAGAAAACCACAATGGTGGTGCTAATGAAATCAGTAATTTTAACTTCTTCTTTTCTTTTCTTTTTTTAATTTCAGTTCACATGCTAGTTGTATTGAATGGTCTACAATGCAATGCTTCTAATTTTGTTGGATAATTCTTTTTTTGAAAGAAAATTTTGTAATATATATATATATGTATGTATGATAAGTTGTGAACACAGTATTTTGTTATGTACTATAATTTTATTGACAATATTTTGTAATGTACAGGAAATTTGATGTCTATGTAATTGATGATACTACAAAATGTTTGATTGTGGTTACAAGTCGCAGTATATTGGTGGCCAGAGGGAGAAATTTGTAAGGTACAGAATGTACACTGCATTTGCTGTTCCATGCAATAAATGATTCCCATTTCTCTTCTATAAAATTTATAGATTATGATTGTTATTTATAGATACATGTTTCTCATTTGAGACTTTTAATTTGGATTAACAAGGAAAAATAATAAACTTCCCTTCAATGAACACAGACATGTAAATGAGGCCACTGGCCTTTGACTTTAGGAAAGGCAAATTCACTTGATGTTAGTTGCTGAATATCTTATTGTATATTTGTTACAATGGCTCCTTGATTAGTTCATTGATTAAAAGAAGGGATGGAAAGAAGGTTAGTGGACTGGAAGAAGTTGTACTTGTCGAAATGAGCAAGGGTCACTTTGATTAAAAGTACCCTTTCTAGTTTACCAACCTACTCCATGCGTCACTCTTTCCTATGCCAGGTAGCATTGCCAGAAGATTAGAGAAGAATGAAAGAGATTTTCTGAGGGGTAGTATAGAGGAAGGGAGGAAATCTCATTTTGTAAATTGGGACATAGTTTGTTCCCCTGTTAAATCAGGGGGCTTAACATTTCCAGTCAAGCTTTATTGTGAAAATAGCTATGGTGTTATGCTGGGGAAAGGAATTAAGGGTTGTGGGTGCTAAATATGGAGAGATAGGGGTCGATGGTTTTCAGTGGAGGTTAGTGATGCTCATGGGGTGAGTGTGTGAATAACAAGAAATAACTTGTTGGACTTTTAGCATTCTAAGTTTTTTTTTTCTATATAATTTGCATCAGAGAGATTCTCTACAATTTTTCATTTTATATGATATTATTTATATTGTTGTTTTATACATAATTTGAATATTCATTTAGCTTCAGAAAAGAATGAGGCTGCATCTGTGCCTCACATATTGTTTACAATCAATGATATACTTATTTAATCAAAATTATTTATACAAATTGTTATTAAATGGTCTTTGCAATATAGCATCTTAGATAATAGTAAGTTTAACAATGAACTAGTTCAGTAGATAATAGCAAATTGCTTGTAAAATATTAGATACCACATATTTTTGGATTTATGTTCAAAAGAGGCATAGGAATAGTTTACATTTTATTTTCAATGACATTTATCTGTTGTTATTCTCTATATGGATATACAGAAGCAGTAGCAGTGATTGATTTCAAGGTTGTTGGCACCTGCAGGTTGGATGATATTGATTCAACAATATCAATGTCTTCTGGTGCAGGTGGAAAGAAGCGAGCCAGATTTAATATAGAGGGGCTAACCCTTACTGGTCGTGCAAAGAAAAATCCATCAAAATCCTTTAGGTATGGAATGAAAGTGGGATCGGATGGACTAAAGACATTTGGGCGATCACTCAAATCTGGCGTCACCAGGGCAGTGTTCCCAGAAGATCTTAAAGTATCTGAGAAAAAGATATTTGACCCTCAAGAGAAATCCCTCCTGTTATGGAATAGGCTTTTTGTCATATCTTGTATTCTTGCAGTATCTATTGATCCGTTGTTTTTCTATCTTCCTGTCTTCAATCATGCATCAAATTGCCTTGGTATGGATACAAAGTTGGCAGTCACAACAACAACTCTGCGGACAATTCTTGATGCTTTCTATCTTATTCGTATGGCTCTTCAGTTCCGCACAGCTTATATTGCACCATCTTCTCGGGTTTTTGGACGAGGTGAACTTGTGATAGATCCTACACAGATAGCTAAGCGATATCTACAGCGTTATTTCATTGTAGATTTACTGTCTGTGCTTCCCCTACCACAGGTTTGAGAAACCATGCTCACTTTCTTTGCTCTACTAGCATGCATGCCAATTCTCTTTGTAATGACATCTTTTCCTTTTTTTTTTTTTTTTTTTTGTGTGTGTGTGTGTGTGTGTTTTTTATTTTTTTTTCATAATTTTCATTTTTATTTACAAAATTATGAATTTTTATATATATTCTTATTGCTATCTTGCAGCACCATTTTCCATGAATTTAATGGAACAAACATAATTTTTCCTTTTATTTGTGTTTAAATTGTTGACTGTTGAGTTTGTTGCTTTTTCTAAGTTTCAAGTCTTAACAGTGTGAAAAATTGAAAGTTTATATGAATGCAAAATACATCCATCTGCAAACAATTGCCATTACATCATACATTAATTTTTTTGAATTTTTATACGTCCAGATCAAAGCTTTACCGTTGTGTTTAAATCATAAATACGCCGTTTAAGTTCTTAATGATTTTTGAAAACCAAGCATCCAAATTATCCGATGAGATCAATCAATGATGAAACAGTTGTGTATAGTTTAGAAAGGACATTTTCTCAAATTTTCTTGAATGACAATTGATGGATTTCCTATGGTTGAAGGAATTATTAGTAATATGTGTACAGATGACCACTGGACATAGTTTTTATCAGTTATAAGGCATAAATTAATAAACATAATTACTGAAAGTCTTATTAGAAGACATAAACTGGAAGAGTTAATCATTATGCATTTCAGTAGGAGCTCTGATTAAACTGCATGTTTCTAACATATAGGAGCTCTGATGGATTTCCTTTTATTTTATTTTGTTCTCATTATCTGCAGATTGTGGTGTGGAAATTTCTCCAGAGATCAAAGGGATCAGAAGTATTGGCTACAAAACAGGCATTACTACGTATTGTCTTATTTCAATATGTTCCAAGATTTGCCCGCTTTTTTCCTTTGAATGCAGAACTTAAAAAGACAGCAGGTGTTTTTGCTGAAAGTGCTTTGGCTGGTGCTGCATACTATTTGCTTTGGTATATGCTTTCCAGCCATGTAAGTGTTTCTGTCATATTGTCTAAGACTGCTGTTTGTTCCCTACTTCTGCTTTACATATTAGGTGAAGCTCTCATGAGTCATGACATGTGAGTGTTATGTCTAGTATGTCCTAGGTGCTTATATGGCTGATGGTTTGGTTTGAATAACCATTTGATGGAGTTTTACAGATAACTGGGGCTTTCTGGTACTTATTTGCCGTTGAGCGAAATGACACTTGCTGGCAGCGAGCCTGTAAAGATAGTGGGAAATGTGACATAAATTACTTGTACTGCGGGAATAAGCATATGGAAGGCTACAGTGATTGGGAAAAGATCAATCACGGTGTTCTTGGTAGTCGGTGCTCTATTATTGATGAAAATTCACAATTTAATTATGGAATTTACACACAAGCTATATCATCTGGCATTGTTACATCCAAGACTTTTTTCTCTAAATTTTGCTACTGTTTGTGGTGGGGCTTGCAAAATTTGAGGTATCATTCTTTTTGCTAGTTGATATATTTGTACAATACTTGTTTTCTATATTTGATAGATGGAATGCTGTTTACTCACTGAGCTCTCTCAAATGACACAATATATCGATGTGTAACATATCAAAAATTAAAATAAAGGAGAAAAAGGGAAAGCATTTGGGCTTAGGCATCTCTTTATATTTATAAGTGAGATTCATTTTTCATCGGTAGCATCATGATAAGGATAGTACATCCATGAGCAGATCCATTTGATAACTTTTCTTGGTCAGCCAACTAGTCGAGCACAAGCTTACCATGTTTTGGATTGTGCAAAAAATGCAGCTTACCATGGTGTTATTAGCCCTCTTTTGGGGATCTGTTCGTGAGTTTTATTTACTCAGTATAATTCAGACATCTCTTTCTCATGGAGATACTACCTTTAACTTTAAAATAATCTGAAATGTGTAAGTACAAAGATTGGTAGTCACCGTACATATAGTTTGCAGATGGTTCATGAGTACACCTCAAAAGATAATGGCAATCTATGACAGATAGTATCTCTTGCCTCAAATTTAGTCCACTTATTTTTATACATAGACCTCACATTTTTGTTGATAATTCAATTGATATAAGTGGGAGAGAGGGGATTTGAACCCTGGTTCTCCTTGTAAATGAGAACAGTCAATGCCACTAAACTACAATGCTCTTAGCCATAAACCTCACATTTAAATAAAGAGTAAAAAAAAAAAAAAAAGACAGGAAAATCAAAAGAAACGTTAACTTTGGGTGATGATTTAATTTTCCATCCAAAAGATGATAGGGGGTACACAGACCTGGCAATTAAAATCACTTTTTTTATGATATGCCAATTCATGGCAGTAATGGATTCTGAACCACTTTTTTTCACAAAGGACTTTTAATAAGTCTTAATTTTTTTATCCGTACTGCGCGCATGCTATACTTTGTTAGTATAATACTGATAATGTTTTATTTTAATAATTTTTTTTTTCTAGGCTCTTTATAAGTGAAAATTGCAAAAATAACTTTTTTCTATCTAGTTTCATTCATTTATTATTTTTAGGCCTTGGTTTTGGTTTTGCTCTAGTCAGTCTAGAGGTGGAACTAATGTGATGCAGTTAAGTTTATAACCACATTTGCAACCATCTCTTAGATTTTCTCTATCGGAAATAATATAGCCAAATGCAGAGGTAAATATTAATTACTCACACCAGCCTCAGATTGTGGTCACAGTGAATTTTTCAGGATGCCTGTAACTGTTGGTAACCCGACTGGTTAGGCCTGTTAGTGATATCAAAACAGAATCAGGGTCAAGTATCCATTTAGGCTCAATTTCTTCTTCACCTTTCACGCATTTACTCACTAAATTATAGATAAACACAATGTCTATATTGGATATGTAGTGTAGGGAAAAAAAACAATTTTGTGCAGGCATGATCACTTGTTAATGCAATTACTTAATTTTTAAATATGCAAGGATATGTGGTAGCTTTCTGCATCATGCAATAATGCTCATTTCATAACCATTAAGTTTATTACAGTTAAAAAATACTAATTTTCTTAGTTTATTAGCTCCCAACATCTCCTTTGTTTAAGCACATTGCTATTTCAATTTCTACAGTACACTTGGTCAGGGGCTTCAAACCAGTACCTATCCTGGAGAGGTTCTGTTTTCCATACTAATAGCAATTTCTGGGCTCCTACTCTTTGCACTTCTGATTGGAAATATGCAGGTCAGTTTAATACTAAACTTTATCAGCGTTTCTTCTTCGGAGGATGAGTATTTTTGGGTTGAAAGTGAGGATGCTCATGTTAGTCAAATGCAGTGTCAGTCAACTTTATTATATATAAATGCTGAAATTGGAATTTTTTTTTTTTTAAGTAAAGCGGAAAAGTAATTGGAATTGCAGCTATAATTTTCACTAGAACTTTATATCAAACAAATACATTGTCTTTGACTTAAATTTATAAGCTTATTTTTTTTCACTTCTGTGTTTGGCTCTCAAGTTGGTCAATCTCATTTTTTGAGAATTACAATGGCTGACAACTGGTTGGTGCTTGGCACAAATGACGAAGCAAAAGCATTTTAAATGTTCTTTTCTAAATCATTACTGTCATCTTCTTTCCACAATTTTTTAATACACAAGGATACAATCAGCTACTCGGCTATCTATGTTAACATATTTTGCTTGCTTGTAATTTTAGAAAGATATATCATAACTATTTGGAACTATTAATGTAATTGTGGCTGCACCTTAAATTTGTATGCAGATCTTATGTATTTTTGGAAGCAAAAAGATTTTACAATAATGCTGACCTTTAAGGTATCCTGTGATTGCAACAGACCTACCTCCAGTCTCTAACAGTTCGTGTTGAAGAGATGAGGATCAAAAGGCGTGACTCCGAACAATGGATGCATCACCGCTTGCTTCCACAGGATCTGAGAGAACGAGTTAGACGCTATGACCAATACAAGTGGTTAGAAACACGGGGAGTAGATGAAGAGAGCTTAGTCCAAAGTTTACCAAAAGATCTCAGGAGAGATATCAAACGACATCTTTGTTTGAATTTGGTTAGAAGGGTAAGTGTTGCTCATTTGTGTCATAATTATTATCTGTCTTTTAATAGGGTGCAATAAGTAGTTGTAACAAGGACAACGTTCTCATGACCAATGGTCTTGTGGACTTTCCGCATGTCTCAAGCTACTAGTGGTGGAGACAGGAATAGCACCCTGCAATGAATAAGTGGGGGAAAGCTATCTGTGTGTATGTTTGTGAATGTTTTATGGAATTTAGGTGTGTTATAATGAAGAAAGAACAGAAGAGAGCTGTTTTTATATGTCAAGTCAGATTAGGATATCTAGCATGCTTCCTTGGTGGACAGGCTTAAGCCTGTAAAGTATTCTGTTCATTTTGTGAGATCTTTTGCTATAATCTCAATAGCACTTCAACTTCAATTTTGTATCCTGCCAGTGCTCTATATCTTGCTGATGTTTATTCTAAGAGTGTCAATTTTATATGATGGGGTATGCAGGTTCCTTTGTTTGCCAATATGGATGAGCGGTTACTTGATGCCATCTGTGAGCGACTGAAGCCAAGTTTATACACAGAGAGTACCTACATTGTTCGGGAAGGGGACCCTGTGGATGAGATGCTCTTTATCATACGTGGGCGCCTGGAGAGTGTCACTACGGATGGTGGAAGGAGTGGATTTTTC
The DNA here is from genome assembly GCA_907173295.1 of Fagus sylvatica. NCBI lineage: Eukaryota > Viridiplantae > Streptophyta > Magnoliopsida > Fagales > Fagaceae > Fagus > Fagus sylvatica. The sequence continues at coordinate 6,557,379 of OU015766.1, read as the reverse complement.
AACCGAGGTCTACTGAAAGAAGGGGACTTCTGTGGAGAGGAGCTCCTAACTTGGGCACTGGACCCCAAAGCTGGTTCCAACTTACCATCATCAACTCGGACAGTGAAGGCTTTAACTGAGGTGGAAGCCTTTGCCTTGGAAGCAGAAGAATTGAAGTTTGTTGCCAGTCAGTTTAGGCGCCTTCATAGTAGGCAGGTTCAGCACACCTTCCGTTTCTACTCACAGCAGTGGAGGACTTGGGCTGCCTGCTTTATCCAGGCTGCTTATCGACGACATCTCAAGAGGAAAATCGCAGAACGTCGTCGTCAAGAAGAGGCAGAAGAAGAAGAGGAGGAAGAATTATACTATGGTAAAGAATACGGTGATGTAAGGGCATTAGTTTCACGAAGTAATAGTACAGCCAGGCTTGGTGCAACTATCTTAGCATCCCGCTTCGCAGCTAATGCCCTTCGTGGTCATAGGCTCCGCAACCAAAGTACTGGAGGCTTAGTGAATCTGCAGAAGCCCCCGGAACCCGACTTCACTGCTTTTGATTCAGAGAACTAGTTTGTTGATTTTAGATGTTGAAAAACAAAGAGCTGATGTTGCTAGCTCATGCTGTACACTATGTACATTGCTCATTCCCGGCTGCAAAACGTGTTATTAGTAAAATTGTTTAACTTTTTCTAGGAGATGACAAAGAGTGTTCTTTTTTCCTGTGTTTTTTTTCTTCTTCTTCTTTTTTCTCAACGGTGAATTGGTGCAGCTCTCTGTATGGTCTGAGTGGCAGACTATTAACTCTCCCTTTTTTCTTTTTTCTTTTTATTGTTTGGTCCATTAAATGCCTCCTTTCCAGGCAAAGGTAGGACTAGTTATCAAGCCATTTATATGATGTTTAGAGACTCATTGCAAAATATTAGCTACAAGGAATGACCAACACCTGGTCTTTGCCATGACTTGCATGTGATTAGTTTATTTGTTTTGTAAAAAGTATCACAAAAATGAATGTTGGTGACATCAAAAAACGGCTATGCAGGAGTTAGATGAACCCCTTGTTCTTTAAATCCTTAAGGCAACATCATCAAGGATAACATTGGGACAAAAAGAATAATTGTATCCTACCAAAAAATTTCATGCAAAAAAAGTAGTATGTTTTTCTTCTTTTTATGTATTTTCTTCAAGGCGCAATAATCACCAACATTATTCAAGAGATGTGATAAATGCCTATATATCAAGGGAAAGTAGGTCAATGCAGAACTTACCTTTGTTTTGGGGGAAATAAAATCAGCGCTCCAGCAGAAGTGAGAAGATGTGCCTCAAAAGTCACCTATGCCTATATATCAAGAGGCATAATAAGGTTAAGAGGTGGCAATCATGTTACACCATCTCAAAGTTGGAATAAAAAGGCTAATAATAAACCTGGCAATTGCCAAGAAAGCTTAGGATAAGAAAGATTTCAAGTTTGAACCCAGTAGCATAATAATCTCTGTAAGCCAAGTAACTTATCCAATTCAAGTCTCATACAATGTAAAAAACAAATAAATAAATAAATAAGATTTGGAATTTACTTTCTTTCTCTATACTCTGTTCTTGATAAGTCTATCTTTTCTTTCTTATACTCTCCACAAACAAACAAGATACAAAAAAGTTTAGATTTCCTCCCATCCTGCAAGGGTTACATCACTTTCGAACCCAAAAAAAAAAAATTACATTAAAGTGTGAACTAACTTAAAAAAAAAAAAAAAAAAAAAAAAAAAAAAAAAAAAAAAAAAAAGAAACAGAAGCCTTATGATTGTGAAATTGAGTGTCCCTGATCCATTGGACCTTTTATATCTATCTATCTCAATATAGTCTTGCTGCTGTTTATGCTGTTCTCTTGCAGCTCAACTGCGCCATGCAGAAGACATTTCCATTTCAACATCTTCTTCCCACCAAGTGGCAGCCTGTAACATCATATCATATAACTAAGAGTTTTTCAAGTCACTATTTTTCATTAAATAAATGTTTTTGCATTTAATATAAGAAGAGAAAAAAATTCAACAGTGACTGCCAATTGTATCATAAGTTCATCTCACAGCAAATTCTATAGAATATTTAATTTTGGCTCAATTATAAATTACATCCTCTAAGTTTGGTCAGTTTTCAATTTCTTACATAAAGTTTTGAATTTTTTCGATTTCATCCATCAAATTTCATTCAATGTTCGATGTGGTCCTTCTATCCATTTCTGTCAAGAGGCATCTCGTTAAGTCCTCCAAAATGACCTTATCCTATCAGCTTTATAATATATTTACCATTTCACCCTTAACTTTTTTTAATATTTTCTTTTCTTCTTTCCCAATTTCTCATGAAACTCTCTTTCTCTCTCTCCCAATTTAACTACCTTTGACCATTTTGTCTCTATATGATAGCTTCCGTTTTTTATCTTGCATTACTCTGATTTTACAATTTTGTTTTGATCATTAATTTAGTTCACCTACTCTAGGCTATTTGGATTGGGGCACATTGGGTCATGTGTGGGTGATTGGGTATTGCAGATTGGGTATTGCATGGTGTGGCTCGGCTGGCGGTTGTCATGAGGGGCAGTTGATGTGGATTTTGGTGGTTTTGATTGAAGAGAGTTGGGTCTTTGGGATTTGGTAAGTTTTGGCCAAGGTGGCTTGGAGGTTTTTGGGCTTTGGGCAACAACCAAGGATTTCGACTGGGTGACTGATGTGATCTTTGGTGTGGTGGCAATGGGATGGGCCAATGAAAGGCAGAGAAGAAAAATAATTATGGATAAAATGGGAACAAAAATTAAAAAATACATCGTTTTGGGACTTAACGGCGGACGGAGGTGGACAAAAGGACCACATTGAAAACTGTAATTGAAAACTGACCAAAGTGAAAGGGTGTAATCTATAATTGAGCCTTTAACTATTGTCACTTTGTTCTATTTTTTTGTTGTTAATTCAATTGTACATAAAAAAGAGATATCACAAAGACAAGATAGAAGGTGCTATAAGACTCACTTACGTAACCCAATGAGCTCTCAAACCATAATGATGCAACACAAATTCTCAAAGGGATTGAGAATTAACAAGAATGAAAAAATAAATAAATAAATCTAGGAATCAGAACCTATGATTTCTTGAAGTCATACCAACTGGGGATAGAAAACCAAGGATCAACACCTAGAGTAGCCGAAATGCAGCACCAAGGTGTTCAAAAAATTCCAATAGCAATTTTAGCCACCACAAAGTTGTCCCCATAGGAATACAATAACACACTTACATATACCAGTAGGACCCTAACTCTAATTGACTTAAATAACATTAAATTAAAATATAATTATCTCCGCGCTCCATACATCATTAACTTGACTTTAATTCAATTATGTTTAGTCTATTCATTTACACCCAATCACATTCAATAACTCAGAAGCTAAGGCCTTTTGGTATAGATGATATGCCAGTGAGACATCTCAATCCTGAACAGATGAGTATATGAATGTGTAGAACAAGATGCATGACAATGCACATATAAGAACAGAAAAAGAATTTAGTGATTAGACTCCACAAGCTTACAAAAAGAAGAAGAATTATGATGAAGTTAGAGTACAACAGAGCAAACCGAATGATTGTACATTATTGATGAACTGAGTGGTTGTTACACTATATTACTTATGGTTTGTTCTATCCTACACTTGGATTATAACAGAATGGGCATTTTAGCAATGCACTGAATCTGATGCCAGAATGTGCATTAAATCTGAAGTCATTCAGTGGAAAAGAAATCGGCGACCTAAATCATAATACATTAAAGCCATAGCTTCTTAGCACAACTAGAAAACTGACTATGGAAGAGGAAGAGAAGGAAAATTGGATTATATAGAAAGAATCTCTTGATATGTAAGAAACTAATAATTTTGCTAAGGGGTACAACTATATACAAATGAAAGAAACTTCTTAGATAATGAAACAAACCCTGTAGCCTCTGCGGAGAAATTCTAGTGAGCTTCCTTCTTCCTCTTGCAGTCCCAGCACCCTCAACAGTTCTTCTTTGGTCTAGAGCACACCAAATAATTAGTCCAAAAGCATATTCAATATTCATAACAACTAAAAGAAGAACTGGGGCTTAAGGTTTAAAAAAAATATATACTTCACCCAGCGTGAAGCGTGTAGCACTCTCAGCGATGCAGGCATAAGAACCATCCGCTTGTTTCAGCATTACCTGCCAAGGCCCTGCACCAATTCTAAGAAGTATAAGGAGCTCAGCACTACAAGCTGGATCAGGCACACATTGATATTAAGAAACAAAATGAATTTCAGAAAAATGAACAAGTGCAATAAATAGGGATTAACGATCACCAATAAGCTGATGGTGGGGATATAACATAAATGGATGTTTGGATGTATGATGGAAATCAAATCTACAGGTTCTTCATCCTAGATCAGGTGTTTCAGAATTAGACTGCATCCTTAATTCAACACTTGAATTGAGTCTTAGAGTGATGTTTCTATGTTGATTAAGATGACAAAAGGACAAACTATTTTTCTATACTTTTCCAAAGTGGCTTTCTTTTTGCCCCATTTAGGTGGCTCCTATTGAGAAAAATATATAAGGAAGAGTCACTTGAGATGGTTTGGTCGTGTGCAAAGAAGAGTGATTAATGCACCAATGAGAGACTGATTTGATCAGGTCAAGGGAACAAAAAGAGGTAGAGGAAGACCTAAAATAACACTAGTAAAAGTAGTAAAAAAAATTAACATGTTAATTAAGGAGGTAACAAAGAGTATGATTTTAGATAGGATAGAATGGCAGAGGAAAAACACATATGGTCAACCCCGATTAATCCATTGAGGATCTATAGCCGACCCCTAAAGCTTTGGGAATAAGGCTTTGTTATTGTTGTTATTGTTTGGTTGAGTGATCCAATGGTGCAGTGCAACTTACCCAACCTGGCTATGGGAACTTAGGACCATGGGATAATCTTACAGATCTTTGTAATCTTTGATTTTTGGGATAATGATTATTTTGGTTTTAATATTTTTTAGGTTATTTGATTATTTTTTTAGAATATTTTAGGACTAAGAGATTTAAGCATATCCGGATAGATATCACTTTCTTTACAATAAGATTTTCTTAAGTAATCCACTAATTTATAAACATAACTCAACTTAATTAAGCCATAATCTCGACTAACTGGGGCCAGCTACATGGATCTTTTTACGCCACTAGTAGGGAACACCTCGTCTTAACTTTTATATCAATAGGATAAATTATGATTTATATTCATAAGATGTGAAAAAATTTTACACTAACTGACAACCAGCTATAACCTCCTTCCTCTATCTTGGCTTGGGACCAGCTATGCAAAAGACTATGATAATAAAGTATGACATAGACAAGGTTTCCACTACATAGGGCTATAATAACCATTTGAAGGCATCGTTTTCATCATAATATTTCCTACAGTTTCTCTTTATCTTCCTTGTATATTCAAGTACTTCCTAGTAGATTCTAGGGATTCTATGAAGTTATTGTTCTTAGCTTCAACCTTTCTCTCACCTCCATTCGCACATAATTATGTGACTTAATGCTACATCAACATGATGGTGCAGTCTTCTTATCAGGTCTGAAACTTAGAAATCAAGTAAAAACTAATATAGCATACTTATGCATACCCCTGCTGAGCACAAAGTGAAAATGTAGTTCTCAAGAAATAAAAGAGTGGATCAGCATTAAAAGAACATTATATTTCTCCCAAACCACCAAAGAAATTGGATTTATATCATAACAACTCTGAGTTCACAAAATTTGCTTAAATACACATCTTTTTCGCAGCCTTCTTTTCATTCTGTTTTCATCAAGAACTCACTCAAAATTAGATAATGTTAGATCTATGTTCCAATTGACACATAAAAAAATAGATATGGAACCTAGAAGACAGATATAAAGTATTAAAACAATGTATAATATTAAGGACATAGTTTTAATTCTCGTGGAAAAATTTTCAATACCAGGGTATTGGCGAAACAGCGCTCCACTGTAATTCACAATGTAAGGTGCTACTGCTACTGTCTTCAAATTAAAAAACAAATGTTTACATAAAAATTGGATTGAGAAAAAAATTAATAAATAAAGAAGGTTGACAAAAGAAGAGGTACTTTTGAGTACTCTCTGATTCGAATATAGAACACTGGAATGAATTGAGAAAGAAATCGGTAATGCAAATCTTTGGTTGGAAATCCCAGAAGGCCCAAGTCAGCACTGCCAAGTTAACAGCTTTCATTTAACAATGAAAAGTGAATTCAGTAAAAATAGAATTAAGTGACCATTAAAGCTCAAGAAGGTATAACGCATACCGCAATGTGTCAAGTTCCAGATTAAATAGAAGCGTAGGAGTTGATTGAGCAAATTTTTCCTGCACATCCTAACAGAGTCATGAAAGGAACAGAAACCCCTGCTCCAATTGCTTTTGCAACATGAATATGAATATAGTTATGATAGCCACATAAATTTCTAGAGCATTACTCCAAACTTTTTCTGACAATATGATGCCATCAGACTAAATTCAAAGTGCAATTAGTAACTCTGTGAACTAAAGCTATATGTTATGGTGAGAGAATATTCTAAAAGGAAAGATGACATACCACATACTTCTCTATGGTCCCAAGTTCTCGTGTGCTACAATTAATAAATATATACAGTGATGGAGGCTCATTAGACTGCCAACGACCTGCATTTGTAAGAGATGCCAGAGAGTGGTTAAAGGAATTTTCATTAAAACAAAACAAAAGATCCATCCAACTTCCAGGCATCCCAAAAAAAACTAAAAAAAAAAAAAGAGATGCCAGAGAGTGGAAAGTTAACATAAGATTGGTTTGTGCACATGTTGCACAAACAATGCAATTAACATGGCCCCATAAAACTCTTACATATGATGTGTGGGACCTATAAATAACAATACTACCCAATATAGCTTTAAAATAACACTGACTTCTATCATTTTCTAACTCCTTTTTTTTTTTTTTTTTCCTTTGACAAAGCCTCTTATTACATTAACGAGATTAATGCTAAAGGTATAACACCAAAGGGTTAGAAGATTGTATCTAATTGTATCTTTTCAAATCAGAAATAAAGTTTTTTTTTCCTTAAATAACCTCATTGCTTCGCAAATATTGATTTAAGTTTATTTATCAAAAGAGACACAAACTTGAGTACACATATAGTTCCATGTTTTCTTTATGGTATTGCATTAAATGGCAGAAAATGGTTCAGAAGCAGTCTATCAGTAAAAGCCCTTCAAAAAATTCGGGCCCATGTGTATAACTTCTTTTAAAGTTAAATACTTTACATCATTTGACTGCCCAGAACCAACCTTCATTGTCATCTTCAAAATCAAAATCAAGAGTGCTCCTTATAGATCTGAAGAATGTGCTGACAGGACCACCGGGGATGTCATCCAGGGAACCTATGGTTATACCATCAATCTAAACAAAAAATAAATAAATATTTTTTGATAAGTAAAAGACAAAGGTACAAAGGAAAGCCAAATGGTAAAGTAACATTTAAGTCTTAAGATTCTTTAGTTACTAATGAGTTTCCATGGCAACAAGACATAAATATAGGTCAAACTTATATAATAAAATGTACACAGTCTAACTAACCAAATTAAGAAAAAGTGTTTCCTAAATGAATATTTAACTTCTAACTAAATTGCTAATATATCTAGTTTGTTTTCTAAGTGTAAAAAGTTTTGGGAAAAAGTACATAAACGATGTTAAGTGTTGTTTGTACTTAGGGGGCAAACTGGATATTTTCGAAAAGTCTTGGTAGTTTTTGTCATTAGCCCAAACCTCAAGGGTGGTTTCTGTTTATCCTATATTTTAAAATTTTCACTTTGTTTATTGGTACTTATACTTCTCACTATGGTGATAATTCAAATATGTGAATCAAAATTTCTTCTTTTATTATTATTATTTTTGGGTACAAGATCTTGATCACCAAACCCATATCCAGATTCGTGGTGAAGTGAAATATAGCAAGCAAAGAAAGTAGTAAATTTGATTATGAGTGAATTTATTACCGAGTCAATAGCTGCTTGGAAAAGCTGAGAGGCCTTCCGCTTTTCTGGGTTATCAGGAAACACCTAAGTGAAATTGGAAACAAAAGTTCAACATTTTTGTTTTCAAAATTGAAATATCATGGTATATAATTCTTACAATGCAAGCTCTGGTGGTTTCCTTTGTTTCTTGGAGTTTCCTGACGACAGCCAAGGCTAGTTGAATGTTGGCATCAATGAACTCATCTGAAGACCCCTTTTTTTAATTTTATAATAAGGATATTAGAGACAACATTAGAATCTAGAGACAGCACAACTGTTTAAGGATGTTGTTTTATTGTACCTTATAGGAAGATCTGTTGGTAGGCAAGGGCCTGAACACACAAACGAAATAATGTTAAGTAACAGAGAGACAAAGAGACAGAGAGTTAAAAATGAAAATAGAAATTCAGGTAGTTACGGGAAATCGATCTCCAAGCGAGTGTTGCCATCCTGAAGAGCATAAGCGAGAGAAACTGCAGCGTCATTCACTAAAACTTGATAGGACTTTGGCTTGTACACTGACACACCCCTCTTGGGATTGAAGCTTTTGGTTTGTGGGGTTGATGGTTCTTCTTTGTTAATACTACTGCTACTACATTGGATTTTTTTTGACTTTGAGAAGAAAAGTTGAGAGGTTGGGCGGAAGAGATTAGTAGTGTAAGGTGGAGAGGATAAGGCCATCAATGTGGGCATGGGAATGGCCATCTCCCAGATTGGTGTGGTGTGTGTATGTGAGAGAGAGAGTGAGAGTGAAAGTGGATAACGAACTTGAAGACTACCTATGTCCTTACAGTTGCGTGCTTTACTTTTGGAACAAATAGAGTTTCACCCCATAAATAAACCAAGTCATTTTCAAAATAAAAAATAAAAATGGTTTAATCCAATTTTTGTCTTGATTATTAAACAAGAGACCTTAGAATTATATGACATCAAAAACCAATTATATCCATTTTATTTTATAATATATTTTTTCACATACATCTTTTATTACAATTAAGAGGATTGCTCTCCTCATATCCACTTTTAAGAACTGTTCAAAATACCCTTCACATCTTCCAATTTTCTTAATTTATTCATAGATTTTAAATAATAAGGTGTCTTAGAAAAAAAGGGTATAATAGTCTCATCACTATATAGGAAAATATCCACTTTAGTGCACAGACAAAAATAATCTCATATTTTAAATCTATTGATTTGCTTTTAAAATAAAAATTAAAGGTTGAAAAAGTAATTTATAATATTTTAAAAACAATCAAAGAAAATATATGAATTTGAAGTGAAACTGATGAGTTTGCAAGATTTTCGGACTTTTTCATTGAGAAGAGGTTCCAAACTAACAAGATTGCATTTATCCTATATATTTGTTCATGCATTCTCAAAAATTACAACTTTTCGGAATATTATCTCATCCAAATTTTTTCTGAATCTTTTCGTTTTAAATCTTAATCTATTGTAAAATATATCATTGAAAATATTTATGACTTACCTTCTTTATATTATTATGTTAATCAATGAAGATTTTATAGCATGACTCAATTGTTGAGATATTAAATATGTTAAAAAAATAGTTGTTAAGTATTAGACAAATTGGAATATTAATATTAAAAACTTTTATATTTATTTTTTAAATATGAAGAAATGTAGAACACAGTGGGGGAAAGAAAATCAATAACCCACCTTTGATCCCACTTTTATTGTATGCTAATCACAACATATCACTTCAATTGTTGTGAAAATAAAGTTAAATTGTAGTCCAATAATAGCTTAGTGTGATTTTTTACATGTGGGTTGTTTTAACGTATAACTAAATTTGATTGTCAGGACATATAGCACTACAGCATATCTAATCCCACAATCCACACGTTCCCACTTCCCACTCATGTTTCAGTTTTTTTATTTTTTATGTAACTTTCTCACATTTGAGTTATTCACCAATTTTAAATACTTAAATCAAATTTAAAAACAATACAATTTTTTTTTGGGGATAAACTTAAAAGTAATCACCATTTAATAAAACTTCCACAATGTAACAAACTTTTAGGAGATAAATTCAATAATTAAAACTCCAATTGTACTCAATTCAAACTCATCAGTTTGAAGCAGTTAATATACATCTCTCTCTATCTTATTTCAGGTTCCTACTTCCCACCCACTTTTAAGGCTTTTATTTATTTTTTTATTTTATGTAAAATTGCCACTATTGACACCCTATTTTGCAACCATTATTTTACTTTTTACACTTTAGTGCATAAAGGGTAAAATGGTAATTTCACAAACTTGAAAATTCAAAGTTGGTCCATAAATTTAAAATCATATTTTAAGTGATCAAAATTGAATTAAGAATGAGAGTGCATTTTTTGGATTGGAAATCGGGTCAAAAACCAAGATTTTATTAAAGAAATAAATTCGATTGGTTGAAATGACGCTTACCATGAGCATGCATGCATAAGATTATTTATAAATTAATTTGATTGGTCCTTTAAAGTATTAAACTTAAATTAATTAATAATTAATTCCTATTGGTTAGAATACCCTAATATGGTAAGTATTAGTGCACAAGACAATATTCAGAGGATAATTTTAAATTTAATTAATTTTTATATAATAGATAATTATTATGACAAGTAATTATCAAATTATTTATTAATTAATTATTTAAAATAAAGGGATCCCGAAATCAGCTGATAAAGGACTTCTATTTTGACTAAAAGTGGATTAAAAATGAAAGAAGTCGAAATTATCCACTTGAGTGCCGATCGGTACTCAAATTTTACACGGGAACCGATCGGTCTCTTTGGGTACTGATCGGCACCCAAATAAGAATTTTATCAAGAGTCAAACTCTTGTGCCACCAATCTGATTTTAAAACCCTAATAAGCCTCCTAGGGTTCCAGAACTCAGGATTATTCATTTTTGGGCTGCCATATAAATAGAAAATGATACTCATTTTCAAAGGGAGGTTGGAAAAATTAGTCAAAGCAATCCTAAGCAAAATTCAAGAGAATTTTTGCAAAGGGTTAAACTTTGGAATAAGAACACAAGTGTGTTCTTATATTCAAGTTCAGAAATTACAAAAGCTATTTTTTGTAATCTCTATTTCCAATCTTTCAATTCCATTTTTAATCTTTTTTAACCAAATTTAACAGTTTTTTCTTAAGAATCAATTTTCAGATTGGATCTATTCAACTCGGATCTAGAAGCTTCCTTCCACAAACATATGCAGGTACTTCTTTCCTTGTTTGCAACCTTTTGGTGTTTCCATGGATGTATGACTATTAGATTATTTATTTTATTTTAAGATTATGTTATTCTTGTTTGCTCCAAAATGTTTTTCTTTATTTGATAAATTGTAATATGACTTAGGAGCATGTTAGGATGAAAACTATAGCTTTAAAGATGATAAAAATGGCATAGGTTTCAGTTTCAAGACAAGTCAAAAACTATTTTTCGGATTAAAGGTCATCGGGCCTCCATTTTTACTGAAGTACCGTTCGGGTCTCTCTGGGACCCGATTGGACCTATTTGGGACCCGATTGGGTGATCCTTGAGTGCCAATCAGGCCTCAAAATTTATTTTCAATTTTCTGTACAAAAATTCATCCATCATTAATTATGCCATATTAATTCCAAATTGATTGAATCTTAACATGTCTCCTTGATTGTTTAGATGTAATTAGGATTGTTTGTTTGAATTGTTTTAGGAATTGTTGATTGATCACTTTTTATTTTCTTTGTATGCATGTACTATGATTGATTGATGTCAAAATGCGAGTTGTGGTTTGGATGAGTCGTGAACTGTAGCATAGGAATCTTTAGAGACTGACGTAGGTCAGGTTGAGTGAATGCCTAACACCTTCCCACTCAATCTCCTAGACCCCAAACCCTAATCTTAGGGGAAGTTAGATTAGTCCATGTATAACATTCTAAAAAAAAAAAAAAAAAAAAGTTAGATTAGTCCATGTATCCTTTTACTTCTGTTTTCTAGATTGTATTTAGGATACAAAGCCTTGTAATTTTATTTTTCCTTAGATTGTATCTAGGGAAAAATCATGTAATTTTTTTATTTCCCAAAACATTGTATTATTTATTTCATCAATATATAAAAGATTGTACCTTTTTTCTCAGCTTTTTGTACAAAAGTTAGGTGGTGACTCCATTTGTAATTTCCCCTAGTGATTAGGATGGAAAACAGTGAAAATCCCCATTTTGGGAACCATGTTTAGACCTCATCTAAAAAGGGATGGTTTTAGGATCGTGGTTCTCACAGCCACCAACGTTTGAGATTTTGATGAGTTCTTTCTTGGAAGTAAATCTTTTTTTTTTTTTTTTTTTTTGTCTTCTCTTTGTGGAGCCCTAATTTTTGCTTAGACCGCCCTTTTGGGTTTTCGACCTAACAGACTTTCATTTCTCTTTTTGCATGGATGGTCCTTGTAAGCCCAACTATTAGGTCACATTTTTTAATGAATGTGCAATGTGACAAATCATGACCGGATTTAGAAGGAATTTCGGAAGGAGTGACTCGAGATTTTTCAATGACCTAATTTCCTTGATTGTCTTTTTAGGATCCATTCGTTTTTTGTTCCAAGTATTTAACAATAGTTTTTATATGAGTTAAATGAAAATGATCCCCTTACTAGTGCAAATTGATTGGTCAAGTGATGTGACCTTATGATTTGTCATTTGTTTCCCAAGAAAGAATTTGATTTTTCAAAATTACTTTTACAAAAAAAAACTTTGAAAATTTTCTTTCTACAAAAAGATGTGAGAATGTGAGAGTCTTGAAGAGTTTTGCTTAATTTGATAATGTAATCAAGCAATTGAAATTTCAGATGTGAATTTTAACCATTGAGGTTGTCACGATCCAAATCCGTAATATGATTCAGAGTTGGACCGGCATGTTAATACCAAGCCTGTGCCTGATATTAACACGAACCAACTAAAAGGAGTATAAAAATTTTTCTTGTTTTCCCTCTTCTCTCATCCTGATTTTTTAACTTCTTTTTGGGTTAGAAACTCCCATAATATAATAACGTATTCCTTTGCAAAATAACTGAATATACTAATCCACCTAAAGGAAGTGATAGTAGTCAGAGCATTTATAACTGTTTATACAAAATACATCAATATATGGACATAATAACTCTAATACAGTGGAAAACTATTTAAACATTTACATCACTTCTGCTTTATATAAACAAAAACTCAAAACGTCTAAGACTAGTTCTAGATACAACAACATTGCTCCTCCATGCTGAAACTCTTGGCCGCACTATAAAATGTTCTTGCAATCTGAGCAATCCACTTTGCTCAGTAAGGGAGGCGTGACATGAAGATTTAACAGTATGCATGAACGCATGATAAACAGAATAATCTTTGTGGATATGACTTGCGTATAAACAGTGCATGCTAAAATGATTTCATGAGTTTCTTGAAGATATATGTTTCATACTGATGAACATAATATTTGATAACTTGTAAGGCATAATGTAACTATTGAAATCTGAACATATAACATGATTTCTTTATATGTAAATAAAACATGTTCCCTTAAACTGTTCTGAAGAGAAAACTTATCTCATACCATTGCATCATATAGCAAAAACTATATGAACATGTAACTATACTATATCTTTAAGACTTTGCCCCTCATGACCTTACTGGTGCCATGTCTACAGGGAAACTATCCCCTCGTGGCTTGGGTTGCCAGTCTACAAAGATCCGAAGATCCCCTCGTGGCCTAGGTTGCCATATCTTCAGGGAATACAACCCCTCGTGGCCTTACTTGTTGCCGGTCTACAGGGAATAAAATCCCTCATGACCTTTTTGCTACCATATCTTTAGGGCATACGATCCCTTCGTGGCCTTGAGTTGTCAGTCTACAAGGCATCACACTCAAAACTGTTTTAGGTGTTCGTAAAACATATCATGCTTGTTTATTTTTCAATCTCTCTCTTGCCTTACTAAGCCAAAATTCATAGCATATCCACAGCTTGCTTCTAAAATTTGTCTTAACTGTACCAACTCAAAACTGTTTCTAAATCAATGCACGTTTTCTTTATAAACAAGTATCAAACTGAGTTTACTGAAAGCATTGATAAAACATATATAGATATATTCTTAAAACATGGACTATTAAATTTTCATGGCACATTCCCTTACCTGTACATCGTAGCAAAACCCGAACCAAAGTCTCAAGCAAGCCTGCAGTCTCACCTATTGTCTTCGGATTCTCCTAAATCAAGGGAAATACTAATTACTAATTTTTCCAATACTTAGCTTAAAGCTGTCCTAACCCCTTTTGCAACCCCAAACAACATATTGAAGGCATCCAAGGCTAACCAATCTCATAATTATAATACCAAATAGTGAAATCAATGCATAATAAAATTCACATAGACAATAAACATGCAATTGGCCCTGCACATAAAATATCAACTCAAATAAATCATCCAATTGCAAGAGTAAATTTGTCAAAGTCTCATTCTTTCAGGAAATAAAGGTTCTGTCCCACTACAGGGCAGACCATTTGAACATTGAATTTAACTATCCATTCATTATCCAATTTCCTTGATATTTCACTTAATTGTTCTATTATATGTCTAGTAATTTATTTAAAAATTTCAGCTCTATTTGAGCTTTATACAAAATTATAAAATTCAACCAAGAAAGAAGACTCAATTCTGCCAGAACAATTTTGAAGGTAACTTTAAATCAGTACCCCCAATTCCTTATTTACTAAAATTGCATGGGGTTAATTCCATAAATAACATATGCATCCTAAGGTTCCAGAAACATATTCCAATCACTTAAATTCCAAATATTGGATTTATTATGCAATTTCAAACCGACAAACACAGAATCTGTCAAATTGACAGATTTGCACAGTTTTCTCTTAAAATCACAAATAATTATCAAACAACCTTGTTCTCAAGTGAAATTTAATATATGAGTAGTAGACATGTGATATAATAAGCTAAAGAAAACCATTTATTAATTTCTCTTCTCAGAAATTCCAGAATTTATGCAACCCACTGATCACTACAGAAACAGCAGCAGATCGGGTTTATGCTCAAGCACCCTAACAACTTCCAACCATTAGCCAACAACTCCTTCTAAATCCAACACAAGCAGCACCTACTTAAGTTTAATCTCATCATACATAGTCCATAGAACCCATAAAAATCAACATGCAAGTCATGCAATCCACATCCAAGACATATTTGAAAGCTAAGATTTCACCCAATCTAACCCATGCATGAAATTTTAGTTGAAACCCCCAATTAAACTCCATGGAACCCTAGAGAATTTGAGGAATTTACCTTCTAAAGGTTGGGAATATAAGCCCTAACAAGAGCTATCCTTTTCTTGATGGAGTGAAGCTTGAAGGAGAGCAACTATGGAGGTTTTTTCCTCCAAGGGATTTTCGGCCAGCAGAAGGAGAGCTTCTCTCTTTCTTTTCCTTTCTTCCTTCTTGAACAATGAAATGAAATGACAAGAGCAATGCATGGCTGGTTCTAGAGGAAAAATTTTGGCTAGTGCATTACACATGTCACCTCGCATGTGGGTGAGATTTAGTTAGTGGAGTCCAAGTGTCAATTTATAAGAGGGTGGAGGTTTGCTAATGGATTCCATGTGTCATCTTTGGAGAGGAGGGCTTAGCTAGTGGATTCCATGTGTCCAACTCCTATTGGTTCACTAGGCCATTAACATGCATTATCTTAACTTAACACCATTAACCTTTAATACTCTTAATTAGCTTAGCCTTAATTAATCATCTAATAACTAACTTACAATTACTAATTATCCTACATGCCATTAACATATATGCATGTTTATTATTGCTAACATTAATCATGTAGCATGCCTATATTCCTTTTGTGACTTAGTACTAATATAATTAATTTATAATGCTAGGTAGTACGGGGCATCACAGAGGTGTGATTCAAAAATATGAATTTCAATCATTTAAGGTGTGATGGGTGTATTCCTTTTGTGACTTAGTACTAATATAATTAATTTATAATGCTAGGTGGTACGGGGCATCACAGAGGTGTGATTCAAAAATATGAATTTCAATCATTTAAGGTGTGATGGGTGAATTTTAATTTTGTGAGGTATGAGAAAATTTTAACCGTGTGAGGTGTGAGTGAATTTTAACCATGTGAGGTGTGATTCGATTGGTGAATTTTAACACTTGAGGTGTGATTCAATTGGGTGAATTTTAACCATTTAAGGTGTGAGTGAATTTTAACCATGTAAGGTATGATTCAATTGAGTAAATTTTAACAGTGTAAGGTGTGATTTATTTTGTGAATTTTGACCGTTTGGAGGTATAATGGGTGAATTTTAACGCTTAAGGCGTGATTCCTTTTTGTGAATTTTAACTGTTAATGTGTAGGCCTTTCCCAATGGCCCTGAGAGGACCAGCAAGAGTTTAGTTTAACAAACTCGAAACAGAATCAATTAGCTCGTTCGTCCAGCTAAGTCGAGCCTTCATTGATCATTTCATCGGCGGTCAACGAAGAGGACGACCTCCCACTCACTTGCTTAACGTCAAACAAATGGAAGGAGAATCACTAAAAGCCTATGTGCATCGTTTCAACAAAGAAGCCTTACAAATCAATCATCCAAAAGAAGACATCAGTCTAACCGCATTCATGACAGGACTTCGAAAGGGAGACTTCCCTTATTCTCTTTGCAAAGAGCCACCAGAAACATTATCCGAGCTTATGTATGAAGCTCAGAAACATATGAACGCTGAGGACGCCCTAGAGTCCCGAGACGACCCACCTCCTAAAAGACGAAAGGACGTTGACAATCACAAACATGAACCAACCAAACAGAAAGTTCCTAAATTCTCTGAAACACCAAAGAGAAAGAGGATGATCGTCCCGGGTGGAAAGTTCAATAGCTTCACACCACTGAACACACCTATCAATCAACTTTTTATGCAAATCCAAGACGATCCCTCCCTTCGATGATTGGGTAAGATACGCCCAGATCTAGACAGCCGAGCAAAGAACCTATACTGCCACTTTCACAGAGATCATGTTCATCTCACTGAAAATTGCATGGCATTGAAAAAGCAGGTGGAGACACTCATTCGGCAAGGAAAGTTACAGAAGTATGTTGGTCATCCACCAAAGGCCTAGGGGCCAAAGGAGCAGACCGAGAATCGTAGGCTCGTACCTATTTGAGAAATCAGGACCATCATAAGAGGCCCTGCATCAGGAGGAACATCGCACACCTTGAGAAAGGCCTATGCAAGACAGATACACAACATCTTGGTCGTCTAGTGACCCCTTAAAAACATTTGTTTGGACGACTAAATAATTTCCTTCAGCTAAGAAAATGCTAGAGGAATTCACGAACCTCATGATGATGCCCTCGTCATTACCATGAATATTGCTGGCTTCACTACTAGACGAGTGATGGTAGACAACGGTAGCTCAGCAAATATATTGTACCTATCTGCATACCAACAAATGAAGCTTGATAAAGAAAAACTGCGACCCATGGAAACACTACTCGTAGGATTCATGAGCGACAAAATCTGTCTCGTCGGTATTGTCAGGCTGTCCATCACAATCGGCACATATTCGAAATAGGTCTCCAAAACAATTGACTTACTCGTCGTCAATTGCCCCTCAGCATGCAACACTATTATTGGACGACCAACGCTCAACAGACTGCGAGTGGTAACCTTTACTTATCAACTACTCATCAAGTTCCCAACCGAGCACAGAATAGGAGAAGTCAAGTAGCAGCAAGAGAATGTTATCTTGCTTCATTGGGAGCAGAAGGACATAACCAAACAATGACGATAAAAGAAAGAAAGATTCTGGTCGAGCCGTCTAAAGAGCTAAACACGGTTATGTTAAAAGAAGAATGCCCTAAGAAAACAACCAGAATCGGAGCTAACCTGCCTACGCTCGTGAAAGACTCGATTATTCAGTTTCTAAAGAACAACAAAGACGTCTTCGCCTGGAGCCACAAAGATATGCCAGGTATCAACCCAAAAGAAACAATGCCATCATGGAAGAAGTAGACAAACTCCTGGGTGCAAACTTCATCAAGGAAGTCTTCTATCCTGATTGGTTGGTGCTGGGGTCAAATTTTTTGCAACAACGCATTTCAAGATTTGCTTAGACGAAGATTTTGACCCGGGTTCAAACTGGAGAGTCAAGCCCACTACTCGCTTTACCACAATAGCGATAAAGGCTAACAGCGCATTGTGAGCGAATTTAGCCGTTATAAAAGAATGAACAGTGGATGAATTTCTCAAAATAAGTTACACTGATGGGATTTATGGGGATGAAACAAAATCGAACTAATAATCAGAGAAGAACCTTATCTATATATTTTAGCAGGTACAGAAAATGATTTTACAACTGCGAAATGATTTTAAATGTAAGTACCGAAGTTTTCTCCCTCCAAATCCTTGCCTGTGGCTTGGACTTCCGTGTGCTTTTATAGTGTTGACTGCACCTCCACAAAATCCTTCAGACTTCGTTGTACTCATTGGTTCGCAAATTGTATTACTCTTGAGCCGTGGACAATTTCTGTGGGAATAACAATTTGGGTCTTCTTGCCCAGACATGAAATTCCCTCCATGAAAGTCACTGAGGTTGATCCCTCTAAATAGGAAGACTTGTCTCGGAGCTGCTGGATCTAGTCCTCCTGGAAAACTATTCTTCAACGCCAGCCTACAAGCATTGATTGGTCGGAGCGAGTTGTCTTAAGTACTTTGCTTTGTTCAGCAAACATTCAACTATTCATGTTCACGTTCAGCTTTTGTTCAATGGTTATAAGAGGGAATAGATCACCTGTGATCTTTCTAGATCTAGAATCATCCAAGCAAAAGTCCATTTTGCCCCTATTTTTAATTACTTATTACTTGGAATACATGGGCCTAGTGTAATAAGCAAAATCATGTACAAATAAATTCAAACCTGGCTACATCTGACTTAAAATTGCAGGCCTTATTCATACAACTTGGCTAAGGAAAGAGCACTAGACTTGGGCTTGATGTTAGGCATATTTGGGCTAAGTGAGCCCCACGTAAGCTTTGGGCTTTTTATTTATATTGGGCTTGTCTATTTTTTTTGCTTTGGCCTTTCCAAAAATTTAGACCTTTTCATTTCGCCCCCCTCACACACGTGCCAAGAAGTGGCATGTGTGAGAGCAATTTGTAAATGAAAATTCTGGCGAGTCTTTTCTCTCATTGCTAAGCGCTAGGCATTGTTGCTTCCACGCAATAAATTTTAGAGCAGCGTTTCCATCAATCACGTCGTCAAGGAGTTATGGTCTTGTTCAGCAGAAACTTCATAACTGATGGTTCAAAGTAAATATCTTCTTCCTTGTCTTATTATTATATTATATATATATATATATATATATATATATATATCATATCAAGGAGTTATGGCAGTCTAGCAAAAACTTCATTTCTGTCAGTTCAAAGTAAATGCCTTCTTTTTTTTTTTTTTTTGTCTTAATATATTATTTATTATTACATATATTAATATATATATATATATATATATATATATATATATATATATATATATATATATATTTTAACACGAACACCAGGACTCATCCCTCAATGTTTAGCTTTCGTCTTTTTTTTTTTTTTTTTTTAATCACCAGATTCTAGAGACCTTTTGTACTTTTCTTTTTTAGAAAGCACTACACGACATGCCTTTTGACTTTTTAAACCAAATAAAATTGGTTTCTTCAAAACCTTCCTGAAGGTTCACTTCCTACTGATGCTTTTCTCCAGTAAAAGCTAAGAAACAAAGGCTCCCCGCTTAGTGTTTTTTTTCACAGGCTTCATTATTCTTCATATGCTCTACCAACTCCATTTTCTCTTATAATCTTCCATCCACAAGCTGCCGTCCCTCTTCTTTCTCTCTCTCTTTTTTTTTTTTTTAAACCCCCTCCCTTTTTTTTGTTTGATGTCGTGTAAGATTACAAAAACTGATACCGATGCCGGCAGTTCGTGACCTCGGAAAGGACAGGTATTGGCGATGCGGCCTTTATGCAACCCTTGGTATTCAGCAACCAGTCCTTTACCCAAGCGTCCATTGCTAGGGGCTTCTTCATTAGCGAAGCTATTGTGTGGTCTTGATACTTGCAATCTTACTGTTGCTTGGTTCCCTCCACCATCAGGCTTAATGGAACTCCGTATTCGCCGACGGGAGTTGCTTGCCGTACCCATCGATTTCATGTTTCCGTATGGCCATTCGCAATCTTGGAATGACTGGGTTGATAAGGAGCTTCAAGATGATGAGTTCGTATCGTGTTTACGCCGGGCAAATATTTACAGCGCTGTGTTGTTGTCTCGCGGTTCAGATATGTATCGCGATATCCAAGGTTTACGGCAATTGGTTCGTCGTTGGAATCCCGCAACCCATACATTTTTCTTAGCGTGGGGAGAGGTCACCATTACGCTCGAAGATATCGAGAGAATCCTTTTGCTGCCCTGCTTAGGGGACAATGACCTTACTGCCATAAATTTGACTGTAGAGGAGACTAGATGGGAGGACGCCTTTTACTTAGGCTTTGGTGGTCGTGAAGCATCAACGGGGGGATAGAAAGCTAGGCTTAACTATTGGATTCAGCACTTCCAAAATCATCCTACTTGCTGGGTCCGTCGTTCAGCATTCGTCATTTATTGGCTAAGCAAGTACACCTTCGATGAGACTCCTTCTTACTCAATTAAACCCTTTTTATTCGAATTAGGCATAAAACTTGCTCAAGGTATGTCATATCCTCTGGGAGCGTTATGTTTGGGAAATTTGTACATCCACCTCGACAGGTTACACGATGATGAGGTCGAAGGATCTTCGTACCATGCAGTTGAGTCTTCAATCAACGTTACATTATTGCAAGTTTTTGTCATGGAGCACTTACGTACCTTTGTTGGTCATGTAAAGACTTCCAAGGCAGTCCAAGATAGAGTTCTGAGATCGTTAGGTGATGGCAAAGGTTTCTTGAGTAAGTTTAGCGGTGGGTTCCCGATTTTGTTCAAATGGGTTGGAGTTAAAGCTTCAGAAGTTTCTTGGATGGATGACTTGGATGACGAGGTTAAATTTGTTTGGTGACCTTATGTAAAGGTAAAAGAGGGTTTCGCTACCCTAATATTTTCCCGATAGCGCCATTCAGAGATGGTTATAGCTCTTGCTTCTTCAAAGATGGCAACCTAAAATTTTGTACTTTCTTGGCAGCCATTACCCCTACCTGGTTGCCGACATTCAGAGAGAATGGTATGGAAACCATTCATTATAATCCCCATAGAGTTAGACGGCAGTTTGGCTTGGACCAAGATATGCCAATTGCCAATGTTGTTGTTTTCGATTGTGATACTGTAATGGCGCCTTTCATCATCATTCGAGCTTCTAAGTATTGGTCTGACTTGTCTGTAAGAGTGACGATTCCTGCTGATATGTGAGTTGGGAACCTCACCTCACACATGTATAGGTATTGGGATCGATTAAATGAAGCCTTCGCCAAATATGTTAAATCGGGTTACGACACTGTCTCCATCCCTGAGATGCCCAAAATTCCTTTGACTAATCCTCGACTTAAGCCATACAGCCTTTCACTGACAACCTATTCGCAAAAAGAGGGTTGTGGTTTTGCTGAGTGGGATGCTGGATGTCATTCTTGGATTATGCATGGTAAACCATGTCGTCTAGATGTCAAGAGGCTGAGTCCACCTTGCTGGCGATGCCTTTAAAGCAAGGTAAAGCTTTAAGCATGAGGGAACCTGTTGTTACATCCGAAATTTCTTCTAAAAAAAATCAAACTTCCTACAAAAAGAGGAAGACAGCGGCATTGGCCACATCTTTAACAAACGACACGAACGGTGAAGGCTCTAACAAGAAAGCTTGTGAAAATGATGATACAAATCTTCGTTTGCGCATTTCAAGGAAAACAATGGCTAGTGATTCAGCAGATTTGAGGAAATCAAAGCCAGTAGTCCTTGCTATATGTGCTATTCCTGTTGGTTTGGATGTTATAGCAAGCAGTCCTATAGTAATAGATGAAGGTCCCTCCGATTCTATGAGCGAAGTGAGATACTATTACTTTATCATATATATATATATATATATATATATATATATATATAGAAGCTAAGTATGCCATTTGTTGTTTGTGCTTCTCTTTCACAGGCTCTTCTCTCCCCCTCCACATCGGAAGGGAGGGTGAATATCCCCGAGGTCATTGAAAAGGATGACTCTAGCAACACAAGCGATATACCAGGTCATGATGACATTTCTATTCAGGAGGTACCTTTGAC
Organism: Fagus sylvatica; assembly: GCA_907173295.1. NCBI lineage: Eukaryota > Viridiplantae > Streptophyta > Magnoliopsida > Fagales > Fagaceae > Fagus > Fagus sylvatica. Next base: position 6,535,004 of record OU015766.1, on the reverse strand, counting down.
TATGGCTCCTTCAGCCACTGCAAATATCCTCGAAAGTGTTGCTCACTTTCAAGAAAATGATCTTAACACGTTACCTCAAATTGATACCGTGGTAAGCGAGGTACGTATGCATTCCTTACCATCATTTCTATTTATCTATTCACTCATTTACCCATATGTGTTTATATTTATATTTGTTTGCATATATATACATACATCTGCGAATATAAGACATACATATACACAATGATGGTTATATATACGTGTGAGTAGACGTATCTTTTACTTATATATATATATATATATATTTTGCATTATATTATTATTATTATTATTTTTTTTTATTATTTATTATTATTATTATTATTATTATTATTATTATTATATTTTTATTTTTTTCAGTTGTAAACCTTGTTGTTGCTGTCTTTCTTTTTAGGATTCCGCCAGTATGCTCCCTTCCAATGCTGACCCTACGGGTGCTGCTATGGGCGAGGAGACAAATTCTGGCGGACCCCACATAGATCAGGCTACCACCATCCAATCATAGGGTATTACTTCTTCCTCAATACCCTCATAGGCTAATGTTTTCACCACTGCCATCATTGAAAAGGTATTAAGCTCTTCACCAACTCCTCTTACACTTTTCCCGGGATCATGCTTGACATAAGGAATGACATTGCTCTCCCTTTATAGGTGACCGATAACACTCACAGTTCTGAGGTTGATCTTGCGATTCAGCGATGTGGCGAAACTCCTCATGGTGTATCTTCCCCTCTCGTTGTCGGAGTCGCTGCATTGGTAATGAAACTCTTCCGAACCTCTCTTCCCTTTTTTTTAAAAGGAAAAAGGTCTTGGTGTTAAAATCTTTGTATATATGTCTATCTCTTTTCAGGGTAATACTCATCCTTGTTATCTTAACTTTGGGTCAGCTCATTCTCTTGCCATGAATATTGTTGAACAAGACGCACCCGTGTCCATTGTTGAGAAAAATGATTTTGACCTCATACAAGGGGACTTTGACTCTTTCTTAAGTAGGCTCAACGAGACCCGGGCTAACCTCCGTATTGCTTCCCACTTTTGGTCCTTCTTAGAGGCAAAAGAGAATTTTCTTCATTTCTCCGTTCTTGCTGAAGCTGTTCCATTGCTAGAGAAGCTATTGTTGAAACATGGGAACTTTATGAGCGGATTCAAGCTTGGGATGGGTTTTGGTGATTTTTCGTTGGCACTTTTGGTGGCTGTCTTGATGAACATACATCATACCCCTTTTGATCTCTTGGATGAAGGAAAGTTATTTGAGTGGATGGATGCAGTAAGAGACTTGATGACGACTAGTGTTGCTGTAGGATTTCTTTTGGACCACATTCGCAATCTTGGCGAAATGTGGTTTGCTCAGAAAGAGAAAAAGAAGCAGTTGACGTCTTTAAGCTCAAAGATTGCCAAAATGGAGGAAGAACTCTTAGCTTTGAAGTCTGAATCGGAATATCTTTGTGCCGCTATTCCTGTTACGCCTGCAGTTGATATGCCTTTGTCTAATGGGCTGTTTTGAGCGTTGTTGTTGGCTTCTCTTTTTGTCGGCGAATGAAGTCATGATCATGTATTAGCCTTTTGCTGCCCAATGTCGCCGTTTTTAAGCCCCTTTTTTTTTGTACGATTCCTTTTTTTTCCCAAGTTAGTTTTGAGAACTTGGATTATGTATCCTAACTTGGTTATTGCCTTGTACTGTTATTAGGCATTGTTATCTTTTTTTCTGCCCATTCGAAACTTCCTTGGGTGCTGTCTGTTATAGTATTTTAAGTAGTCCAGCAGTTATCCCTTTTCTCGAATGTAACTCAGTCATCATATATATTATTTGGCTGTTCATTTATCTAGCAATTGAATGTTTATCTAGTAGTTGTTGTGTATTTATCCAACAACTACTATACATTTTATCCTTCAACTGTAGTATTATTTTATCAGTTAAAGATAAAATTATTTAGTTGTTGTGTGTTTATCCAATAACTGCCGTGTATTTATCCAGTAGCTATTGTGTGTTTATCCAACAACCATGTATTTATGCAGCAACCGTTTTGTCCGGCCACCATTTTATGTGTCATGTTGTCTTTCTGTTCTCTTTGTCTATGTGTATATATATATATATATATATATATATTATATATATATATATATATATATATATATATATATATATATATATATATTTTGTAGCATGTGCATATATAAGCTTTTAAGATAGTCATAGTCACATACATATTGAGGGCTGTAAACAGTGGAAACAAAGAGCTAGTCTGCTCAATTCATTTCGTTCAAAAGATGAGAAAATCACAAATCATCAGGTACAAAATAGGCTTAACACATATCAGTTGCACAAAGGTACATACTAGCACATGTTTTCCTTTATTCTTCCTAAGAAAGAACTAGTCCTAAGCATGATAAAGTTTCAACCACTTGCCATCGATGGGATCACAAAGAGCTATCTCATCCATTTTTGCCAGTTTGTAGTAGCCACTCCCATGGGCTTCTTGAATCACGTACGACCCTTCCTATTTTGGTGAGAACTTGGATGGGGTCGAAACATTTCTCCTTACATAATCAGCAGCTCTAAGGACTAACTGCCCTTCTATAAAAACTCTTTCACGTATCATCTTTACGTAAACATTGCTCATTTGTTGCCGGTACCTTCGGATTCGCTCTCGTGCTACCTCTCACATCTCCTCAACAACCTCTAAGTCAACCATGCATACTTCCGCGCACATGTCAGCATCTAGCTCTAGTTCTTGCCCTTGAATGATGCGCGCAGTTAGGACGATTAATTCAGCGGGTGACATAGCCTCGGTCTCATATACAAGGCAAAAAGGTGAGAAACTTGTGGCTGTTTTAACCGAGTTCCGGTATGACCAAAGAGTATCCAGCAGACGCATGCTCCATCCTCCGTTATATTCGCATACCATTTTGCTCAAAATTCTGAACAAAACTCGATTGGTGGCCTCGGCTTGGCCATTTCCTTGTGGGTAATACGGTGTAGACCGACGATGCTTAATCCCATATTGCTCTACCACTCTCCGAACATCTTTGTTGATAAAAGGTGTGCCGTTGTCGCTTATGATCCTATGGGAAATCCCGAAGCGACACACAATGTGCTGCCTTATGAAGTTAGCTACGACTGCCTCGGTTGCCTTTTTGAGTGGGATGGCTTCTACCCACTTCGTGAAATACTCCGTGGCGACCAAGATCCATATGCATCCATTGGAGGGTGGATTTATAGGCCCAATAAGATCAAGCCCCCAAGTATGGAAGGGCCATGGGGTAGTCATGTTTTGTAGGCTTGTAGGGTGCGTATGAATGAGGTTCGAATGCACTTGACAAGTGTGGCAACTCTTTACAAATTCAGCAGCATCCCTTTTCATTGATGGCCAGAAGTAACCCGAAATCAAGAGTTGTTGGTGTAATTTCTTCCGTCCTTGATGCTTTCCGCACTCACCCCTATGTATCTCTTTCATTATTATTTGTGATTCGGCCAACCCGAGACACCTTAAGGGTTCACCATGAAAGCCTTTTCGGAATAGAATTCCTCCTTCGGTGAAGTAGCGACGAGCTAGTTGCTTAACATGATGAGCTTCCTTGGAAGTTTCTAGTAAGATGTTTTCCAGCAGATACTCAAGGAATGGGGTCCTCCAATCAGAAGTGGAAAATGTGGCATAAGCTTCCTCTTTTTCGAAAACATGTTGGCAATGCGAGCAACTGCTTTGTATCTCACTTGCTTGAGCCCTCATCTCAGGCCAATAATAGCCTATACGCTATAAGCGACGATGCAATGGTACTGGATTTTTAAGGCAGCAAGTCCTCTCATAAACTTCGGCTAATTTCTTCTTTGCTTCTTCCGAGCTTATGCATCTTGCCAATACTCCTCCGGGGAGTCTTCGGTATAGTTCTCTAGCTACCAATGTGTAGTCCTTGAAGTCCCTCAATTTAGCGCCTCGCTCGGGGTTCGTTAGGCTTTCTTTTAAAGGCAGCCGCCAATCCTCTTCTTGTGGAGGTTCGTCAGGAAATTCTTCATGCAGCAGCTGTGTGATTGGTGAACTTCTTTTTAGTATGGTCACATCTATACTCTCTCCATCAAAGATGCTCTTTGAGCTCAAGGTTGCTAACGCGTCGGCGTGGCGATTGTCTGACCTTTGTGTGTGCTCAATGGTCAATTCTTCAAAATAATCTTCCAATCTTTGTGCCATTGCTAGATATGGGGCTAGAAAGGGTTCTCTAAGGGAAAAATCCCCTTTGGCCTGACTTACAACCAAATTTGAATCTCCTCGCACCTTTAACCTCTTTATCCTTAACTCTCGAGCCAAAGCTAAACCGGTAAGATACGCCTTGTATTCAGTAGCATTATTAGAGCATGGGAAATCTAATTTGAATGACATGGAGAGTGTATCACTGCCTTCTCTGGTTAAAACAACTTCAGCTCCTCCTCCAAAGACAGTAAAAGAGCCATCGAATCTCAAAGTCCAAACCGCATCGCTTATTTCCGCAAAAGCTACCTCGCCGACCTCTCCAGGCACATCGTCATTGATTGATGAGGCATCCTCTCCGGGAAATTAGGCCAAAAGATTGGCTATAGCTTGACTCTTGATAGGTTTTGGGGTGATGGGGACAATCTCGTACTCCGAAAGTTGCAAGAGCCATTGTGCTAGTCTTTCGGAAAGGACGGGTCGTCAGAGAAATGTCCTTATAGGATGTGACTTCATCATTAGGTGCACAGTATGAGCCATAAAATAGCATCTAAGTTTCTGAGTCGCATAGACGAGTGATAAACAAGCTCGTTCAGCTTTTGTATAATGCGTTTCAGCATCCTTTAATGCCTTACTCACATAATAGATGGGCTGCTCCACACCCTTTTTGTCTTCTTGTGCTACTAGCGCTCCGATAGCTTTATCATTCAAGGCTAGGTATAACCGCAACGATACACCTGGAATGGGTGCTTTGACGATGGGTAAGTTAGCCATGACTCTCTGGAGTTGTTGGAAAGTCTGCTGGCGCTCATCAGTCCATTCATACTTAACACCTTTCTTCAACAATGGGGTGAATGTAGTGGTTACAACAGCTAAATCGGGGATGAATCTCCGAATATAGGAAAGTTTCCCTAGAAAACTTTTTAATTCCTTGACGGTCGTTGGAGGCTTCTTGACAACCACATCATCCCCATAGTCCTCAAGCTCGCAATGCATCATGTCGTGGAAGATTACGGTCATTGCCCGTTGGTACATCGCACCAGCATTCTTCAACCCAAAGGGCATCATAGTATAGTAGAAGTTACCAATAGGAGTTTGGAACGTAGTTTTCATTGCGTCTTTTGGAGACATCCGAATTTGGTTGTAGCCGCTAAAACCATCCATGAATGAGAACATGGTATGCCCAGCAGCTGAGTCAATTAAGAGGTCATGTTAGGCAAAGGGAACTCATCTTTTGGGCATGCCTTGTTCAAATTTCGAAAGTCCACGCAACATCTAATTTTTCCATTCTTTTTCTTTACCGGCACTATGTTTGACAGCCATTGTGGATGCTCAATCGGCTTGATGAAACCAGCGGCTAAGAGCTTCCGAACTTCTTGAGTAATTTGAGCCTCAACCTCGGGGTGGAATACTCTTTTTGACTGTATTATCGGCTTACTCCCTAGATCAACATTTAGCGCGTGAACTACTAAATCGGGTCCAAACTCGGCATTTCTTCATATTGCCAAGCGAAAACGTTCCTATATTCTTTTAGTAATGAAATTAGTTGAGTCTTCTCGGATAGTGAAAGCAAAGAACTAATGGAGATTGGTAACTCAACATTGGGGTCATTGCTCAGGTTGATCGTCTCGAGCTCTTCGCTGGCTAGTGACAAGTTTGGAACGGCTGGTACATCTTCTAGCGGCAATATCTTCTCTTGCACCTCTGTTTGTTGCTGTACCATACAGTAGATGGGCGAGCAGCCCCCTTGTGTAAGTCCAGGACCCTTCCGCTCCGTGTCGTTGGGCCCCACGTACCTTCACAATCAGTAGCCTATGCGTTCGTCTGGTAGTTGGACACGCTTACATTTGGGCGCATCTTTCCTTTGTTCCTTTCTCTTCCTTTTCTGCTTCAGCAGCTTTCGAAGATCTATGTCGGGCTCATCCTTTATGTCTTCCCATCTTGGTAAAGGAGTTCCTACTACTTTGGATATCAAACCTTCCTCCTTTGGTGTCATTTCATCATAAAATGCCACCTCGACATAATGCGCCTCTGATTCATCAAATGGGGTTGCGTTTGCTGGAATGCGAATTGGTTTTCCATTAAGACAGCCTTTCACGCATTGGTGGTACGTGGACAGTACAAGCTTGTGTTTATGCAGCCATGGCCTCCCAAGTAATGCATGATATGACACAGCAATATTCACAACGTGAAATCTTGTAAGGGTCATGATAGGTCCGACCTTTAATACTAGCTGTATGTAGCCGACAGCGTACTCAGCAGCTCCCCTGAACCTGGTGACTTCCATCGATATGCCTTTGATCTTTTTTCTGGAGATTCTAGCAGCATCTAAAGTGCTTGTCAGAATCAGATTGAGGGATGCTCCGGTGTTAACAAGTGCTCGTCGTATATGAACGACATTTATCATTGCAGCCACGTACAACAGCTTCCGATGGTCTGGGTACTGTACTTCCATGTCTTCATCTGTGAATATAACAGCATTGGTTGTCTCCAAAAAGGCTCGACTAGCGTGAGCTTCGGCTATGTAGCATTGGGATCCCGATCCAGCTGCTATGTTGACAATAGCTTCAGTTGATGCCTTCCTAGCATCAGGTCCTAATCCTAATTGGTTAAACAAAGATCGAAATTTGGGACTTCTTTGCAAAGTTTTGATAGCAGCTGGATTTGTACTCAAGGAGTCTTCTAATTCTTCATCCGCATCCTCGATTCCGGCATGAATGACTATGGAAATTGCTCCCCTCTCTTTGTTGTGGTTGGGCAACGGGTTCCTTTGCACACCTTGTGGAATTTGTGTAATGTCGAGAGTTCCATCTTGAATTTTTTAGTGAAAAATTTTTCGTAAAGAAAAACATTCCGATGTAGGATGGTGGATATAACGATGATAGCGGCAAAACCTCATATGCTTCTTGTCATCTTCTGTGGGCTCATTGCTGACACCAGGCAACCTTAGGAAACCATCCGCAATCCACTTATCAATGACCGCGTGCATCTCCTCGGTGGTGCATGGTATCGCCGACCATTCCTTAAATTCCTTTTCTTTGCCACGTTTTTTCTTGTTCCTTGTGTCATTGCTGCTAGTCACAACAAGTGCGTGCAGGGAACTTCTTTTGTCAGCTCTTGACCTTTCTACTGGCTTCACTGATGCAGCGGTCTTTCGTGCCTTTTGTAGAAGTTGGGCGAATTGGGCTATGTCCAAGTTTTCTAGGTGGGCTCGATAATCTGGCAACACGTTGTCGATACAAATCTCGATCAACTCTTTCTCTCTTCGTGATTGACATAACAATCGAGCACTAGGTCTTGGAACTGCTTAATAAAGTCAAGTAGTCTTTCGCCTGCCTTTTGCTTAACGCTATGTAGAGTATGTAAGGTAACTCTTTCTTCAACATGGAAAAACTTGCCATAAAACATTTCGACCATGTTGTCCCATGTTTTCATAGAGGCAGGTTGAAGTGTTGCGTACCAAGTGTAAGCTTGGTCGGTGAGCGACTTAGAGAATTCCCTAAGACACAAATTACTATCTCCAATATGTGGCCCCATTGCATCCAAGAACTTACTAACATGTTCTAAAGCTCTCCCTTTTCGTCCATCAAATAGCGAAAATGTGGGTATTTCATAAGTCTTGGGGTAAGGCTTATTCAGCCAATGGATAAGGTGGTTGACGGACAAAATGTCGAGTCTCTTTAGGAAGCTTCTCTCGTTCCTTCTCAATAAGTGCAGCAACGTCTGAAAGCGTGACAAATTGCGAGTTAGTATTTCCTTCCGGAAAGCCATTGTTTGAAGGCTCTCTCATGCAACGTCTTTTCACCTTCATTATTCTCTTTCTTGTGCTGATTCTTTTCAGGCAGAGGTTTGTGTTGTAGACCTTCGTCGGTAGTCTTTGTTTTCTTCACATGTTTGGCGATTTCCGCAAGCTCAGCTTGAGTCTTTTGGATCATCTCATACAGCATGTTGATATTAGGATCTACAGCCCCCTGTTCTACTTCTTGGTGGACTTCTTGTGGAGGAGAATTGGATGCCGTGGCGCTTTCTTGAAGCGGCATCTTTGAGTTAACAGTTCCGGCTTTCTTCGATTTTGGTGGCATGCTTTTTTTCGCTCAAGCTGCTTTACTCCCCAGTGGAGTCGCTAAAATGTTGGGGTCAAATTTTCTGCAACAACGCGTGTCAAGATTTGCTTAGACGAAAATTTTGACCCGGGTTCAAACTGGAGAGTCAAGCCCACTACTCGCTTTACCACAATAGCGATAAAGGCTAATGGCACATTGTGAGCGAATTCAGCCGTTATAAAAGAATGAACAGTGGATGAATTTCTCAAAATAAGTTACATTGATGGGATTTATGGGGATGAAACAAAATCGGACTAATAATCAGAGAAGAACCTCATCTATATATTTCAATAGGTACAAAAAATGATTTTACAACTATTGAATGATTTTAAATGTAAGTACCGAAGTTTTCTCCCTCCAAATCCTTGCCTGTGGCTTGGACTTACGTGTGCTTTTATAGTGTTGACTGCACCTCTACAAAATCCTCCAGACTTCGTTGTACTCATTGGTCCGTAAATTGTATTACTCTTGAGCCATGGACAATTTCTGTGGGAATAACAATTTGGGTCTTTTTGCCTAGACATGAAATTCCCTCCATGAAAGTCACTGAGGTTGATCCCTCTAAATAGGAAGACTTGTCTTGGAGCTGCTGGATCTAGTCCTCCTGAAAAGCTATTCTTCAACGCCAGCCTACAAGCATTGATTGGTCGGAGCGGGTTGTCTTGAGTACTTTGCTTTGTTCAGCAAACATTCAGCTATTCATGTTCATGTTCAGCTTTTGTTCAATGGTTATAAGAGGGAATTGATCACCCGTGATCTTTCTAGATCTAGAATCATCCAAGCAAAAGTCCATTTTGCCCCTATTTTTAATTACTTATTACTTGGAATACATGGGCCTAGTGTAATAAGCAAAATCATGTACAAATAAATTCAGGCCTGGCTGCATTTGACTTAAAATTGCAGGCCTTATTCATACAACTTGGCTAAGGAAAGAGCACTAGACTTGGGCTTGATGTTAGGCATATTTGGGCTAAGTGAGCCTCACGTAAGCTTTGGGCTTTTTATTTTTATTGGGCTTGTCTATTTTTTTGCTTTGGCCTTTCCAAAAATTTAGACCTTTACATTTGGCAAATGTGGTCATAGTTAAAAATCCCAATAGTAAATGGAGAATGTGCGTCGATTTCACTGACCTCAACAAAGTTTGCCCCAAAGACAGCTTTCCTTTGCCAAGAATAGACTAGCCAGTCGATTCGATAGCTGGCCATAAATTGCTAACATTAATGGATGCATTTTTAGAGCATAACCAGAGAGTGGTGGACGAGACTGACCAAGAAAAGACGTCCTTCATCATGAGCAGAGGGCTCTTCTGTTACAAAGTGATGCCATTCGGATTGAAGAACGCGGGGGTCACCTATCAAAGGCTCATGAATTGAATGTTCCTTGACCAAATAGGCAGAAACGTCGAAGTCTACATCGATGACATGCTGGTAAAATCCAAGGAAGAAGGAGGCCATCTGGACGACTTGGAAGAAACGTTTAAAACACTTTGCAAATACCAAATGAAGCTGAATCCAAGTAAGTGTGCTTTTGGTGTTTCTTCTAGTAAATTTCTTGGTTTTATGGTCTCGCAAAGAGGCATTGAAGCCAACCCAGATAAAATCAAAACGATCTTAGAAATGCAGCCCCCAAGAACCATCAAAGAAACATAAGGATTAACAGGAAGAATTGTAGCACTCAATTGCTTTGTCTCTCGGTCAACCGACAAATGCCTACCTTTCTTCAAAGTCCTGAAGAAGGCTTTCGAGTAGGCGAACGAGTGTTAGTAAACCTTCGAAGAGCTCAAGATTTACTTAGAAATGCCCCCGTTTCTAAGCCCCTCTAAACAAGGCGAGGTATACCTGGTCGTTTCACTAACAGCCATCAGCTCAGAACTCATACGAGAAGAAGATAAACGACAATTGCCCGTTTAGTATACTAGCCGTGCACTCAGGGGAGCAGAGGAACGATATCCACCCATGGAAAAACTGGCCTTTGCCCTTATAACAACAGCAAGAAAACTTCGGTCGTATTTCCAAGCTTATACAATTGTGGTTCTCACCAACCACCCATTACGAAAGGCAATGAACAAACCCAACGCAGCTGGACGACTAATATAATGGTTGATCGTGCTTAGCGAATTCAACATCGACTACCGACCTCGAACTGCGATCAAAGTTCAAGCACTAACCAATTTTGTGGTAGAATTCACTGTCAAGGACGATGAACCCAAGGAAGAAGAACAAAAAGTATCGAGATGGACGATCCATACAGATGGGTTGTCAACAAAAAACGCAGGAGGTGTGGGTGTGATCTTGAAATCTCCTGAAGGCGACGTCATCAAACATGCCATACGCCTACAGTATGCAACCACCAACAATGAAACAGAATATGAAGCCATGCTGACCGAACTTAAATTGGCTAAAAGACTAGGGGCAACTGAGCTTGACGTTCATAACGATTCCCAGCTTATTGTGGGGGTAAGCCAATGGAGACTACGAGGCAAAAGAAAAGCAAATGCAACAGTATCTAAACCTTGTTCAACATCAAATGGGCCAATTCCAGAAGGTAACACTCACTTATGTACCACGAGAGCAAAACACTCACTCATGTACCACATTGTTCCCCAAGACGATTAATAGTCCGCACGTTGTTTTCTCCAAGACGACACGAAATATGGGGCAATTGATAGGTATCAAATTCAAATAACGATCATCCATGTCATGGACGATCGTCATAAAAACTTACCTCCTCTGTAACACATACATTAAAGAAGACAATCAAGCATCATTCATACTCGAATAATTATATACCATTAACAACCTATAATCAATAGAGAACGGTTTCAAATCCAACCCATAAATACCCATGAATGACAGAGCAACGACTAGAAGGTGACCAACCTTATAAAAAGCCTCCACCTCTTTCGCTAGAGGTAGGCTCATTCTTTTCCTGATTATTACATTAATACATAATTCTTATTATCAGTTTAGAGATCTCACTTAAGCATTGGAGATTCCTACACCAGCACACCACCGGTGTTCTCCTTTACTCTTTCTTTTTTATTACAGGTCCCACCTTCCATCAAGATTGAAGTGTGCCCAAGTTCACTGATTTTGAGACATCATCATTATTATTATTATTTATGGTAACAATTTCTTTAATCAATAACAAAAGTTTGGTTGGTTAAATTAATTTTGAAAGACAAATTAAGTCAAAGTTGAAATAATATAGAGAATGGACCGATGGATGAGTTGTATGTGATCCAATATAATTTGAAAAGTCACGAAATGCTCTTCATCTCACTTCAAACAACAACAAAAATCCTTTCACCCCAATATAATTGATTTCACCCCAAAAATCCAAAAGTCAAATTAATATTGTTTTAAAGTTTGCCACGTGTTCAGCCCCGACCCATAAGTAACAAGACAAGGAATAAAATTGGATTTGTGTCAAACAGTCACAGGCGCGAACATACACACTATAAAAATGAAAAAAAAGAGAGAGATTGCATTTGCATAATTGCCTAAGATTGCATGAGATGAAAACGCACTCCGTAGAGCGCTCTGTCTCTCTCTCGGCACAAGCTTTTCCACTACCACTCACCATGGACGACTTCTTCATGCCTCTAATTTGCCCTAATTCCCCATCCGTACGCTCTCTCTCATTTCTCATTTCTTTTAAGCAACACTGAGTCTAAATCAAGTAATTACTGATAATAAAAAATGATTTTCCTTTCTCTGTTTTCAGGTATGGGATGGAAATCGAATATCCGAGTGTTTCGACAACATATATCCTACCTTATGATTCTGATTTCTTAGGGACTTTACTCATTCGGAATTTCTTTTCCTTAATGATTTTTTTTTTTTTTTTTTTACGGTTTTAGGTTTCGGAGTGAATGCCATAACTCTTTTTATCATTTTTGTACTTGGAATCACTCAACGGAGTGTTGGACGAAGGCGGAGGGTAGGTTCTAACTTCTATATATATAAATGGATGAATTACAAATCTCATATCGAATTTCATAAGTTGCTCTAAAATCCACTACAGTTCTATGGGATTAATTAGATAACATTATTATTTTTTATTCTCCTCCCTTAACAATGTTGACATCTTCTACACATCGTTTAGTGTCAGATTGCTGAAATTCTAGCTTAATCTTTGAATTACTTTTGACTTGTGAAAAGTATATAATCAATAACTTTAATGTAACTAGTATACAAATGCATAAAATAAAACTTTTTCATTTAAACTATTATATATTCTAAGAATCTGTATATGTCTTAACTAGGGTCCTGTTACTCACTTCTACTTAGTATCTTAAACGGGTTTGTTTGCAATATGTGATCTATGTTGAAGTATATATTAACTATCAAGTGTCTTTGTTTATCTGTGATGTATGTTTTTGTTTTCTTAGTTGATTCTAATTTAGAGTTGGAAGTTGAGGGGCTCTGTTATGTCTTTGAAATTTCATTTGAAGTTTTTGTTTGTTATACTAATGCCTTTGGAAGAGTAATCAGAAAAACATGCTGGAAAAGCTGTTCTTGCATTTCCTCCCTGCCATTGGATCATGTTTGTCTTTTTTGGACGTGGTTTTACTTTTAAATAAAGCACTTCATGGAGACTTCATTGGTCATCATGTGTGGTTTTTCAGATGTTCTCAATTTGCAGTCTGGGTAAGCTTTTCTAACTTCTAGGTGTTGGGTACATTTATTATTATTTTTTAAAATTTTTAGTTTTTTTTTTTTTAATATGTTAGCTTATGTAAGTGTTCTTAGTCTTGTTTATACTAATATGTAGACAACTATCATACTCTTCTCAAAGTCTGCCAACTATCATTACATATTTTGTAACCCGATCCTATGTTACTGGTGGATTGTGAAACCACTATTGGGCATCCTCTATCTACTAGCAACATTTTCTTCATTGGAGGTATTATTTCTCTCTTAGAACTTCTTCTTTCCATGTTCTGTTGTCTGCATGGCTTTGTTCCGTTGGTAAATTTTCCATTGCTGGCTGGGACATAACATGTGTATTCTATTTAAGATATGTGTGCATGTGGTATATGCTTCTCACCACATGCTATAGATAATCAATAGTAGCATACCTCGATCTTCTCATAAATATATGCTGTGGTGAAGAAGGTTTAAATAATTTCGTTAAACCTTCAAACTCCTGGGATGGTTTTATTGTATTAACTTGCTTCACTGTTCTTTACTTCACGCGCACACACACAACAGACTTTTATCATTGCTTATGTGTACTTATTTGTACCGTCCACTCTCAACCTTATGGAAGCTTTTTTTTTTTTTTTTTTAGGATTTGTTTCTTAACTGTTGGTTGTGGTGCAAATGACAAAGAAAAAATAAGAAAATTCCTCTTTGTAATTTAAGGACTCAAAGTTCTTTTTGAAGCTATTTTTTGAATTCAAGCTTTCCTTGGATGTTCTAGCAACAAACATTTAATTTTTAAACTCTTAAGGTCTTATTGCAGTAACAGAGTTTATATAAAATCTTAGACTAGTTGAAAGATGATACCTTTTACCCAGAAAATCATTTAGGTTGTGATTGGAATTATTCATCTTAAGGCCCCTTTGAAGTTTTTTAAACTCTTGGAAATTATTTGGCATCTGAATCTTTCTGGTAGATGGAATCACAATTCATTACAAGTTTCTTTTTACAGATTTTGAGATGTCTTAAAGAGAGCTGTGTTATTTTGTTGGATATTGTGTTTGGTATAGCCATGAACATTATCAGGATAAAGTGGACTTCTTCCAGGAGCAGGTATTATCTGGTTAATCATTCTCTTCTTATCCCCTTTTTTTCTGGGTCATTGTTAAATCTAGAAAATTATTTTGTAGAATTCAGGTGGCACTATGGTTGGTGGTGTTTGATAAAAAACCTTATATGTGTAGATAGTTTTTGTAAAAGACCTACTTATCAAAAAAAAAGTTTTTGTAAAAGACCCGGTTATGAATGAAAGCAAGATTATGACTTAGAATAGTGGAGTATACAATTTCTCCCCAATAGGAAGAGTTTGGTTACCAATTTCTTCTCCCGCCTCCCCAAAAAGGAAAGGAAAGAACAGTTTCTTCTGGACATGATTTCCTTCTCTCCCTATAATTAATATCACTTAGTGGGAGCAGCCTCCACCCCTACAACCCCTGGGTGGGGGCGGCATGTGTGCTTTCTCTTATTCTGCAGTTTACGGCTGAATTGATGCCACCAGAATTTTCTTCAATGCTTGCTAAAATATTTAACTCTTCCTATATATATATATATATTTTGATATGTACTTGTCCTCTAGTAACATTGGTAGATTAACAATTTTGGCATATAATTTTGTCATGGGCTGTGAATGCAATGCACTGTAATTATCAAGGATATATTTTTTTTTGCCTTACCTATCTTTCAGAATCATTGATGAAAATTCTTAGATAACATGTAACATGTATGTTTACGCATTGGGCTTTTTTCAATAAAGGTTATTACTTATCAAAATATATATACACATAAAGTTGATTTGTTATACTCCTGTGTCCCTTCTTTTTACTCCCTTTTCTTAAAGAAGAAAGTTCACTGTATGATTTAATTTACTTAGTTACTTTAGTAGTTGATGTTGAACATATAATTAGCTATGTACTTATGCTAGTTTTATTAAGATATTTTGTAAAGTACAAAAGAATTATATAAAATGTTATATTTCGATTTGTATGATTATTTAACCACTTGATTGTTGTATTACCTATTAATAAAATATTTTCAAATTTATTACATTATTTTTAAAAAATGTGTGCTTCACTTAAATCAGGCGTGTGCTTTGTGCCTAGGCTCCTGCTGGCCTTTGCGCTTAAGTGCGCCCGCACTTTTACCAACACTGATCCATGTGGAATAATAGATATTCATAGAGAATAGAGGCTTACCTTTTACCGAGTCTTTTGTTGAAAGTCCTAACTTATAGCCGTTGCTCTTTAAAAATTCCAGTTGGATCAGAGAGAAGCTTTAAGACCTTTTAGGGATTCATTTCGATCAAATATGTAGATTTCCAAGTACCACATAGTGATTTATGATAGTTTTTCACCATGTTCTCTCTCTCTCTCTCTCACACACACACACACACCCTCATTCTCATTGAGCTCCACATTTTTACACTAAAATGCATAAAGTCATTGCTTGTCACCTTCTAGACCTTGTCATCTTCTAGACCTTGTCATATGCGCTTTTAAGTTAAAGAATATGTGTGCATCAGTTTTACAATTCTTGCTTGTATAATTGGTATGTTATTGCAACAACCTTCATTTACCAATTGGACTATCAAATTGTAGTTTAAGTGTATAGATGTAACAATTAATCCTGATCAATTCCATATTGTTGAGATCCATTGACAATACTATCTATTGCCCAAATTATAGTTCAATTGAAGAGTCACTTCTTTCCACTGACAAGGACCTTGAGGAAGGCTGTGATAGGGATTCTGTAAGTATTATGCCATCTTATTATTTTATCTCTAAGAGATTTCTTTTCATTTTTGTTTGACTTATTTAATAGTCTATATGCATAGATTTTCTTCAGTATGTTTGGTGACAATTTTCAACCAAGTTAAGAAGTGATATGTAATTATTCATTGGGAAAGCTAAGTTTTGAAAGAAACTCCCATGTATGCTCAGTCCTGAAGTTTTTTAATTCCAGTTTTTCACCATTTAAACTCAATATCTGGGCTTGGGTTGCCAAAGGACATAGTCTTAGGACGAAAATGTGTTTCCTCACAAGCATGTTTTCAAAATGGACGAGGATGTCTATTGGAAAATAACTAGCGTGTCACTTGGGTAATGCCCAATTCAGTAGTTGCTATGTTGGCATCTTAGGAAGTGAAGCTGGGGAATCTTAGGTGTGGGGAAGTTTGGACAACGGCTCCTTCTTGCCTTTTGTGGTGTATTTGGAAAGAGCGGAATCACTATACTTTTGAGGAAAAATAGTTATCCATACCACATCTCAAATTTTTCTTTTTTGAAAATGTTATTTTAAGTGGACTTCCAATTCCTATTCTCTCTCCACAACTACATTCATGGACTATTTAGATGATTTACTTTTCAATCGTCAAGGTTTTTATTTTGTTATTTTTCTTTGCTATTCTTTTGTATACATCCTGTCTACTAAAATAGCGCTTTTTAATGAATTCTTATTACTTATAAAAAAGTAAACTTTGATTGGAATCCTTCAGGATGCTCATGGGAAATTAGTGCGGACACTAGATTAATGATGATTGATTAAGATGATTGGATTTGAAATTATGAGATTGAATGGATTTGAATTTTATTTTGAAGATTTTAAGGGATTTGATTCATATCTTTATTATGATTTGATTTCCATTTCTTATGTGATGTAATCTGGGACCCTATTTGTAGGCCCTAGAGGAAACATTATTGTTATGTTGAATTTGATGAATAATATGGAATAAACATTTTCTCTCTATCTTGGTGGTGGTTCCAAGCACTCTTAGGTGGTGAAAAATAAGGTTTAAGGTAGATTCTAGCTAGTGAAGCCTAGAGTTCATCATGTTCTTCTCGTTTCCCATTGCTTCAATTTCCTACCATTCTGTCCTGCAACAAATTTGGTATTAGAGTCTAACCCCGATCTAGTCCACATTATCCAGTTCAGGACCACCACAAACTATCACCTCACAGTCAACCAGCACCCAAAACTTCTCTACACCAACCAAATGGATAGCCTTCAAGCTTGGATTCAAATCCAAACTGAAACCCACAATCTATCAAGGCCATCACCCACCAAGCTGACCGACACCCAAGGCCACCACTTCCTTCGGCCAAAACCCCATTTAGAAAACCACCTTGTGACTGAGACTCAAAACCAATAAGCTCCACTCCCAAGTTGTGATAAAAAAAAACAGAGATTTTTCACTAAAAAATCCTTTAAAATCGTGTTCTCTACCCCATTGGAAAGTCGTCGCTGTGTAAGAGTTGCATAGAACCCAAACAGTCGACATCGTCATCACCATTGCCTAGGCCCCTTCGGCCACCATCCCAGCGCCTACAACCATCACTTGACAGCCCCTTCCGGTGATCCCGCTCATCAATCGTCGATTGCGAGCCTCCATGATCGATATAAGCTGTCCCCCAGTCCCTAACGTTGCCACCAAGCCATGCCGCATGCCGCAATCATCGTCGCTTCGCCCTTTTCTTTGTTGTCTATTGTGTTGCCACCAAGAGTCCGCCAGAAAGCCACCGTACTTGTCACCACTACCACCAAACTGAATCGGCAACCACTACTCGAACTAGTTTTCCATGAGACCCACAACCCTCTTGTTAATTGGTGATCTTCCATCATGTGCCTGAGGAAATTAAACAGAAAAAAGGAGAAGCCAAATTCCAAATGAAGCCGCATGTCTAAAAGCCCAAGTTAGACCAGTAGTCAACCCAATCCATTAAGATAAAACCCAAAAGCTCATCAACCTGCTTTAACCCATTGGGTTTGATCAACATTGACAGCTAGAAGTCCACCTTGTGGAAGAGCTCTATAATAAACTTCTCCTGTCCCACAAGATCAATTAGTGAAATGCTTATCTGTTTTTTCAATGCTCCACTTGTTAACCGATAAACTGTTACAATGATGTCATCCACAATTCCAGTTAATTGCCTTTTATTTGTTTTTATTCTTTAAAGAAGAGTACAATGTCAATCTTTACCTTTCAGAGGAATCATTTACCATGGAAAGTACAATTTCGATTGTGTAATTATTGCACACAAGTCAGAAATTAAGGCTTACAGTCCAAAATGATAAGTCTCCTTTTGGATGCTGTTTATTGTTAAGTTTATCTTTCCTTTTCCAAACGATGACCAGTTCATACTAAATGTTTATGTTTAATTTGATTGTGAAAGGGAAATTCACTGAGCTATTGGGATCTTATGACATTCAGATTTATCACTTCTGTGATGAATCATGGTGTGACAAAGCAGCTTGACTTTGAAGATTTGCTTCGCCTACCCGCTGATATGGATCCATCTTCCTGTTATAAGACATTGTTAAGCTGTTGGCAAGATCAGCAGATTAAAAATTGCTCTAATCCATCTTTGTTTAGAGCAGTCTGTTGTGCATATGGATGGCCATATGTTCGCCTAGGGTTGTTAAAGGTATTTCTATATCTGAGGCAAGTTTTCTTCCCATTTGTTGAAACTTACAAGAATTTGAAGCTTAGATTTATAGATATTTTAGTTTCTATTTTGATGCTGCCTTTTATTCCTGTTGTGTTTTTCTTTGGGATTTTAGAGACGAAAAGCATGTAGCATATAGTTTTGTTCTTTTTGGTTTGTTTACTTATTATTCTTTGACAGATTTCAATTTAATAATAATGTAATTGTATTTAAATATTGCAAGGTGCTTAATGATTGTATTGGTTTTGCGGGACCATTGCTTCTCAATAAGCTGATTCGGTTTCTTCAACAAGGTTTTGCTGCAAATGGTCACTTTTTTTTTAGCTGTGATTTTCCAGATGTTGAAAAAGTGGTTATAATGTTATCCACTGCATCACTGCATGATTTGTTTATGTTGTCTTTCTGGAAATTTTCCTTATAATTTGGAGCGAAACTTAATTTTATTTGTTACCACGTTCTGTATGCTTAATTTGGGGTGAAAACTTAATTTTCTGTTCCCCCCAACTGCATCTTATATCTAAGGCACACTTCCGTATAAAAATCATTCAAATGCCAAAATTGTGGATTTTCTGAGATTCTGCTTGCAAAGTAATTTAATCTGAGTGAAAGTTAATTTTAGCTGGGGTAAAACCTTAATTTCATTAGTAATTTGGGGCGAAGCCTTATTTTATTTATTACCACTATCTGTAAACACTTCACTGATATTGCTATCTGGGCCACCCATCTGTATTTTATATCTAAATCACACTTCAATCATTGAAATTCCAAAATCATGGATTTTCTATGATAATCTAATTCTACTAAATCTTTTGATTTGCTACACAGATTCTGCTTGCAAAGTAATTCAATCTGAGTGAAATCCACTGCCAAATTCCCTCTGTCTGTTGGAGGGTTATTTGCTCCCTATACCTTAGAGTGAGGTTACCAATTATACTTGCAAAGTAATTCAATCTTAGTGAATTCCTTTTCCAAATGCCCTCTTTGTCTGTTGGAGGGTTATTTGCTCCCTATACCTTAGAATGGGGTTACCAATTGTGAATTATCACTAAGAAAGGGGTAAGGGCCTTAATATAAGCAGTTTGGTTGGCAACTGGTTCGGCTGGTTCATTGGTTAGCAATGCTTTTATTGCATAGTTTAGAAATTGAAAAGAAGTTTTCCAAGAACTCTTGCGTTTAATTTGGTCTTCAATTTTCCAGCATCAACAGGTAGAATGCATCTCTTAGGCACTTACTGCTTCACTAATTTTTTGTAGTAATCATTTTTTGATGAGGTTTTAATCATTGTTTTACTTATTACGATGGATTTGATTACTGTTTTCTTTTATCAGGTTCTGGGCATTTGGATGGCTACGTTCTTGCAATATCCTTGGGGCTCACATCTGTCTTTAAGTAACTCTTTCTCTTTGACTTCTATTGATAGTTTTAGATTTTTTACTTTCTTTTTCCGTTTTTTTGTGCCTTGCATTTCCAAGCATTGCCGTCCTCTCTTAAATTTTAATGTTAATTGTTTAAACAAGTTAGAAGAGAAACTGCCTAATTTTGTCCTACAATTAGTTTTTAAGAAAAGAAAAACTTAGTCATTACAATTCTGATCAAGTCATAATTTTGAAGTCAAATTCAGTTGAAATGGTAATATCAACATCCATAGGGGACCTGGTAATCATTATATTTACAGGAGAGAACCATTTTTTTTTATTTGGTTGATTCAGGAGTACTTATTCTTGACGGCTATATTAGGGCACATCTGGTACACTGTAATGATTATTACACTGTAATAGGAATCAATATTACAAGAAATAAAGGTAGCTGTAATGTAATAACTATTACCATTCATCTATTTGGTGACGACACATGAATAGAATCCTGAATCTGTATTCTATATTTTACTACAACATGATTAATATACGAGTATTAATAATTTTAAAACATTTTTGAGACTTGGATTTTGAATGTTATATATACCCTAAGTCTATTTATATATATATATATATATATAGAGAGAGAGAGAGAGAGAGAGAGAGAGAGAGAGAATATTTAAAAAATATTATAGTTAACTATGGTTTTTTGAATTTTTTTTTTCTATTACTGATCTAAGGAAATAGGAGACTTTTTTTTTTAAAAATTGGAGACTTGGTGTATTATATATATATATATATATATATATATAGAGAGAGAGAGAGAGAGAGAGAGAGAGAGCAATTTTTTATATATATATATATAAGTCTCCAATTTTTTTTTTTTGTCTCTCTCTCTCTATATATACATAGAGGCAAATTTTTTTTTAGACTTGGGTGTGTGTGTGTGTATATATATATATATATATATAGAGAGAGAGAGAGAGAGAGAGAGAGAGAGAGAGAGTCAACTATAGTTTTTTTATTATTATTTATTTATTTTTTAAAACTATTACGTAATCTAAGGAATAGCTATTACTGCCATTTTGATAAGAAATAACTATTCTTCATTTTAAAGAAGAGTCATTCCTAAGGAATAACTATTCCCTGAAATGAAGGCGTAACCAAACAATCGAGGAATAACTATTACATTACAGGATCTATTACAGTGTACCAAACGTGCCCTTTGTGTTGAGGTGGTTCATTACTCTACTTAGCTATACCACATGTAGACAATCTTTTAATGCATTATTGATTCTTCTTTCAACAATATCAACCATTTGAGAAATATTTTATTGTTTTCCTTTGAAATCTCTTTTTTGTGGCTAGCATAATGTTTATTTTCCATTTACAACAACAGCAACGATGAAGCCTTAGTCCCAAAACTTTGGGTATGGTTATGGATCTTTACCAAACTAATTAGGGTTGGCCACAACCAACATGACAGTAGGGGATGCCCCAACATGTATATGTAGTGGATCCATTCATAATAAAGTGACTAAATTTTACATTGGTTGTCAACCTTGCACAACCCTCCTTTTTCTGGGCTTGGGACCGGGTGTGAACAAAATGTTAGGACATTAAGCACAAACACAGGCAGAGTTTTCTTTTACCTTTACAACCATATATTTCGTTTATATTGCAAAACCTTTCCTTCTCTATGAGAGACCTATACTTAAATTTTGCTCGTAATGCTATTTATCACTAATAGTATATCTGTTGAATGCTTCTACTAATTGTGCAGATCCTTTCTTGATACGCAATACACTTTCCATCTTTCCAAGCTGAAGCTAAAGCTACGATCTGGTATTATGACTGTCATCTACCATAAGGTACGTCTTCTCAATGTTCCTCTCAAAGTTTGTTAACATCAATTTACAACTTAGTGGAGATGACATAATTATGAACAATCCTTTGACGTTTCCATAACACATGACTGGAGAAGGTGTGTGCATGTTGTCACTGTTGATTTTGGTTGCTGTTGATAATTTATCTTTTCATTTATTCCCATCTCTCCCTCCTCTTCCTCGCCTATTGATATAGGTTCTTAGTTTACTGGCAAGAAATCACATAATTGATTAATTTGAAGTTTTGTACTTTCTTACAGTGTCTACACATCAATCTAGCAGAGCGATCAAAATTTTCCGAGGGGGAAATTCAGACATTCATGTCCGTAGATGCTGATAGAACTGTCAACTTGTCTAACAGTTTCCATGATTTGTGGAGGTGATGGCTCTTGGTCACTATTTAAAGTATATATTTTTTGATAAGTTCAAAATTTTATTTAAAGTATATATTTTTACACCTTTCTATTTTGGTTAAACTATTGTTTTCGTCTCTAAACTTTGCATAAAGTTCGTTTTTCATCCCTGAATTTTGAAAAAGTTTGTTTTTACACATAAATTTCGTCCCTGAACCTTTTTTTAAAAGGATGAAATTCATGTGTAAAAACGAATTTTTCGAAAGTTTAGGGACGAAAAATGAACTTTTCAAAGTTCAGGGATGAAAACCGAATTTTATGCAAAGTTTAGGGACGAAAGCAATAGTTTAGCTTTCTTTTTTAATTCCTAAATTTGACTATCACTAGTAATGTGAGTAGCCTTTATGTATTAATGGGAAAAAATGTGATAATATACTAAGGTTATTCATAAAAATACTAAGCTTATGTGTTAGGGTAAATTAACTATGTCAAGTTACCCTTAAGTATGCATTGTGACAATAAGGCAGTGATTCACATTGCTTCAAATCCTGTGCTTCATGAGCAGACTTAGCATTTAGAATTGGATTGACATATTGATCGGGAAAAGGTGGAAAGTAGAGTTATTGCCTTATTGGTACCCCATATATGTTTATAGGAGCTCAAATCGCAGATATGTTTATTTATTTCTTCTTCTTCTTATTATTATTTTTTGATAACGTAGGGAATCTTTCTAAAGAAGAGCCCTTTGTACTCGCCTCTAGGCAGTAAAACCTACGGGCAACTAACGCCGCCCGCCAAAACCAGTTGTCGGGTAATCCAGAATTATTATTATTATTATTTTTATAAGTAATGTAAAAATTTCATTAAAGAGAAAACTAGTCATGTACACAGGGTGTGTACAAAGAGTGGCAAGCTAGACACAAGACTAGATTGGACTATGTAACAAGCTGGGCTAATATGATATATATGTCCTAGCTTGAGGGGGGTTTTATGAGTAGCCTTTACCTATTATGGGGTAAATATTTAATAATGTACAAGGTTATTCATATAAATACTAAGCTTATGTGTTTGGGTAAACTAATATACCCTAAACAATTTTTTTTTTTTTTTTGATAAGTAAGAAGTATTATTCAAGAAAAAAGAGGTGCATAAAGTATGCACTCAAATGAGAATTACAAATGGAAATCAGAGTTATCAAAAGCAAGAGAAGCTAAAAACTCTCCTACTGACGAGGAGGAAGTAAGACCCCAAGCCCTAGACCAATCAAACAAAGAAGTGAAAAATCTCTCAACGACTTTAGCCACAGGGCTCTCCATGTTCTCAAAAATGCGATTGTTTCTTTCCCTCTAGATAATCCACATGAGACAAGAAGGGATTAAATTCCAAACAGCCGAGGATCTCTTTCCAAACCAATTCCACCAACCAAACAACAGATTTGGAATAGAATGAGGACGCACCCAATCGATCCCAACAAATTGGAAGACAAATTCCCAAAGATGCCGAGCAAACCTATAATGCAAAAGAAGGTGATCCATCGTCTCATCCACAATTTTACACATACAACACCAACCAGCCAACATAAAGCCCTTCTTTTTCAAATTGTCACGTGTGAGGATACGACCCCAAGCCACCGTCCATATGAAGAAAGCAACCCTAGGAGGAGACTTCACCCCTAAATACCTTTCCAAGGGAAGCAAACTTTTGGAGGGATATGTAACACATGATAAAAGGATCTAGAATAAAAAATACCCTTCCGATTAGGACCCCACACTAACTTATCCCCAACATCACCCCGGGGAGTATGGGAATGAAGAAGGGATAAGAAGGTCACCATCTGATACAGCTCCCAATCATTACAATCCCTCCCAAAAGTGACATTCCAAACACGATCATGGCCCATACCTTGAGAACTGAGAACAGAAGCAATCGAATCTTCTTGGTTGAGAGACCAATCATACAATCTAGGAAATATTTTTTTCAGGGGACGATCAGAGCACCATTTATCATGCCAAAGAGATACCCGAGACCCAGACCCAACCTCCAAATGGATGTGTTTGGAAAAATCCTCCCAACCCCTCCGAATATGTTTCCATAGACCGCAACCATAAGAGCCCCTAGGGGTGTTAGAGGTCCAACTGCCCCTACCCACACCATATTTAGCTGCCACTACCTGCCTCCAAAGGTGCGATTCTTCTAGCCCAAATCGCCAAAGCCATTTGCCTAAAAGAGCACGATTAAAGGGGATTAAATGCCTCACCCCAAGGCCTCCCTGCTGAATAGGAGAACAAACCCTATCCCAAGCCACCAGGTGAAGTTTAGGATCCTCCCCCATCCCACCCCAAAGAAAATTCCGTTGGATACATTCAATCCTCTTAGCTACACTCACCGGAATGGGGAACAAAGACAAATAGTAAGTGGGTAAGACAAGGTGCTCTTTAGCAAAGTCAAACGACCCCCTTTGGATAAGTACATCTTTTGCCACCCAGCTAGATGACGCTCGATCTTCTCAATAATGGGATTCCAAATCTCCACAGCCTTGTAAGAAGGCCCCAAAGGCATGCCAAGA
This sequence comes from Fagus sylvatica, assembly GCA_907173295.1. Lineage (NCBI taxonomy): Eukaryota > Viridiplantae > Streptophyta > Magnoliopsida > Fagales > Fagaceae > Fagus > Fagus sylvatica. The sequence goes on along the minus strand of OU015766.1, from coordinate 6,510,395 downwards.
TAATGTAACGGAAGAGAGCCAACATGGCAATATAACAGATCCGCCAGAGCACTCAAACCATGCACCTCCCCAATTGGAACCATTTCGCTCTTGGTCATATTTACTTTGAGGCTAGTGACCGCCTCAAAACAAGTAAGAACCATGCGAACATAAAGGAGTTGCTCTGGATGAGCATCACAGAACAAAATAGTGTCATCTGCATAAAGAAGGTGGGATACACATACGCTAGGAAGCCCATCTCGACCCACCTGAAAGCCTTTGATGAAGCCTCTCTCAACCGCATTCCTGAGCATACAGCTAAGCACCTCCATGATCATCAAAAATAGTAAAGGGGACAATGGATCTCCTTGTCTTAAACCGCGATTACTATAAAAAAAACCAGTAGGAGAACCATTAACAATCACTGAGAAGCGGACTGAAGACGTGCAGGCCCTCATCCAACTGATCCATTTAGATCCGAAACCCATCCTATCCAGAACAAAGTAGAGGCAATCCCAATTAACATGATCTTATACCTTCTTAATGTCTAATTTGCAAATGAGACCAGGACTTTGGCTTTTAAGCCGGCTGTCCAAATGCTCATTTGTAACAAGCACTGAATCCAAAATCTTCCTCCCACCCACAAAAGAATTCTGGGATTCAGAAATGACACCATCAAGGACCAGAGCCAATCTATTAGCCAACACCTTGGCTAACAACTTGTAAATGCACCTGATCAGACTGATAGGACGGAAATCACGAATATTCACCGCATTAGGGTTCTTAGGGATCAAAGAAATAAAAGTGGCATTTAGAGACCTTTCAAACTTACCATGCTCATGAACCTCCCTAAAGAAAGCCATAACATCCGCCTCAACAGTCCTCCGACATTTCTGTAAGAAAGCCATGGTAAACCCATCTGGCCCAGGAGCTTTATCACCCTGAAAGTCATGAAGAACCTGAACCACCTCCTTTCTCTCAAAAGGCCTTTCCAACATTTCCCGATCCGAGGGGTCAATAGAGTCAAAAGCAATACCATCAGCCTCCGGGCGCCAAGGCTCACTCTCTTGATAAAGAGAATGATAGAATTGAACCACTTGAGTTTTGATATTTTCCTTATCCTCAAAAAAACTCCCATCAACCTCCAAGCTACCCAAATAGTTCCTTCTTCTATTTGAGTTGGCCAAGTGGTGAAAGAAGTTTGTGTTATTATCCCCCTCCTTGAGCCAGAGAGCTCGAGACTTCTGACGCCAAGAAGTTTCTGCCATATGAGCCAACTGAATCACTTTAGCCTTGAGATCCTCTCTCAATTTCTGCTCAACCTCAGAGAGGCCCTCCCGCCCCTCTTTCACATCCAGATCCAAAATGTCTCTCATCTTGCAATGCTTCTTGTAATGAACATCCCCAAAAGTTTCTTTGTTCCACTTCTTCAGATCCTCCTTTAAAGCTTTAAGCTTGCATGCTAACACATAACTCAGGGTCCCAGTAAACCCATAGCCTGACCACCAATTATGAACTTTGTTAGCAAACCCTTCTTCCTTAAGCCATATGTTCTCGAACTTAAAAGAGCTCTTCCCCCCTGCCATTTCCCCAGCCACTACTAGAAGAGGGTGATGATCAGAAATTGGCCTAGGAAGAAGCTTCAGAATCACATCTGCATAATGAGCCTCCCAATCTAAAGAAACCAGCGCCCTGTCAATCCTGGACATAGAAGGGGGAATGGTGCCACTACTCCAAGTATAACAACCCCCCACCAGTGGAAGATCAACCAAATTATGAGAATCAATCCAATCAGAAAAAGAGTGCATACCTGGGCTGAACCGGGTGCAACCCAATTTCTCATTGGGGAATCGAACTACATTGAAATCTCCCACTATACACCAAGGAGCCGCCCAACGCTACCTGATGGAAGATAATTCCTCCCAACGTTGTTGATGACTCTCCTCAGAATGAGGCCCGTAAACTCCCGAGCAAACCCAATTGAAATCATCCACCAAATCATGCCAGTAGCAGGAAACTGAGTTATGTCCCACAGCAACATCAATTTTTTTCCACCACACGGGAATCCCACATTAATAATATCCCACCAGCAGTGTTAATGGCATCCAGAGCCACCCAATTCACATGTTGATTGCCCCACAGACTCCACACCGTCCGATGATCCAAAACATCCAACTTCGTTTCTTGCAGACACACTATATCACACCGCCACTCCCTCAACAGGTGTTTTACCACCTCTCGTTTCTGGGGGTTATTAAGACCCCTAACATTCCAGCTGATCAGTCGTAGCTTCATAAAAAAACCATTAGACCCAACAACCAATAACCAGAATTAACAGAAACGAAGTTGCTTACCATTGTAATTCACTGAGGAAGCCAGGTTCTTCAACTCCCGGTTCCTTTTTTTGACTGTCTTCCGAACACTAGCGTTGGTCATTTTCGGCTTCCTGTCCTTCTCAATCTTGCGGAGTAAAGCCAAACACTCCGCCTCATGACCTTTTATGGACACCCCAACTTGTTTATGGAACAAATTCATCTGATGGGCAACCCACTTCGAAGGTTGAGAGAGAGCATCAATTCCCTCTCCAATGAGCCCCAACCCACGTGGACTCAAAGGAGGGCCCACCATACATATCGGAGTGCAATTCATTGGGCTAGGAGGATCCTTGCTCGTAAGACCTTGGGAAAGGGCCTTTGGCAGAACCTCCAGAGACTTCGTGAAGTTCTCCTCATCACCAACCACCATAGACAGCTCCTAGGTCGGCGTTAAATTTGGACCATCCATCTCACCAGCTCGAGCCAGTGGTGTGAGTTGATTCGGCATCTCGAACTGCTCCGATCGGACAAATGGAACAATTTCCATGGGCTGTGACTTCACCGGCAGTGATAATGGCGAAGAAGCCTCATGAAGCTGCGTTTTTACGGCGGTTGGAGTTGTCCTAATCGGATCGCAAGCCATATCCGGTTCACTCCCCTCCTTGTTACTCATAAGGTCCACCCCTGCACTCTCCAGAAGGTTCGGTGATATGGATTTATCTACCGAGAGCCCCACTCCTTTATTTTTGATACCCAAATCATTCGGCCCTTCCTCATCTTCGGATCCAAAGTTCCCCACTAAAGTGTTATTGGGCCCATTGATGGTTGACCCACTAAAGGCCTGTTGGGCCTTAATTACATCTTTAGTCTTCAGTCCAACCCATTTGGCCCATCTGCGAGACCCAGCATCCAGTGATACTTGAATGGTGTGAGATTTTGGGTTCCATTCAAAATAAAAAGACCGGGTCGGGCGTGGTTCATTGGGTGCCAGTTCAACCCGTGTGTTTGAATTTCGGCCCCTAAATTTGAGTAACGTAACCGACGGTATCGTATCTGGCGCGGGTTTAATGCTCCGTGACTCGCGTGATTTCCTAAACCGATGTAATCCACCATTCCGAGAATCTTGAGGCCTTTCCACCGCCGCCCCTTCGTCGGAAACTCGACGTGAATTTTCTTGGGCTGCCGATGATCTCAAGACTTCACCCAGAAAGTATTTGTGAGCCTGAAACTCGAACACCGACCACCCAGCTCCTTTTCTTCCTTTCGGGACTCTGATGCAGCCACGATGACTACCACTATGGTATTCTGTTACCTTGACAAACCTGCCACCCCTGTTTGCGAGACAATTGAATTCCAATGTCTTATAGCCATCTCTATAAAACTTAAAGAATTCGTCAGTTGTTTGGTTTAGGTTCCGGATTTATTAAAAATATCTAACATCCATCGCAAACCCCCAATGCTGAGCCACAGAGATCCTTTGAATCGGCCTCTGTGTTCCGTAATATTGTAAGGATCTACTCTACCCCCATCAAAAGCCAGCCTAATGACCTTTGAGTCAATGCTGAAAGTAATTCCATCCTTCTCGGCTCTACCCCTGTTTTCTGATTTCTGAACAGAGCATCTAGTGTGTGTGTGTTGGGTGGGAAGGTTGGTTGTGGTAGGTCCTGATTGCACTGGGTGGTTTGGGTTGAAGGCAAAAGGTGTCTGTTGGAGTATCTGGGAGTATGGCATTGGGAATGGGAGGGCCGGCGATAAGGCTGGGAGTGGATTGGGGAAGCTAAGTTGAGGGGGTGATGCTGGGTAAAGGAAGGTTGGGGAAAAGAGGATGTGGGTATGAGATTATGGTGGAGGTGGGTGAAGGTAGAGGGAAGGGAAGGGAGAGGGGGAGGGGGTGGGAGCATTTTTCTGGTTTAAGTTACACACGCCAGAGTATGACCCTAAACAATTTTTACGCAACAATTAATTTTAATATAATTATTCTTTTGGTAAAAGAAGTGCATACTTTCCCCCCTTTTCCCCCTTTTCCCCCAGTTCTAAGGTAGAAAGAACTCATTTCTACATTTTTAAATTTTTAAGTTGTTTTTCAGTTTTCTTCTCACTTTATGAATTTCAAGGTGACATTATCAGAGGATGCTTCTATTTTCCTTGGCACCTTACACGTCTTTAGCCTTCTCAATTTTGCAATTCTGATCATGTAAATTAAGTATATAGCAGATAACTTGTGTTAGTGTAAAAGTTTATGGAATATCTACTAGGCTCCCTGTCAACTATTGGAATAAATCATCTCAAGAGGTTTCAGCTTTTGCCTAGTTTGATGGTACATGTTTTGAACCTATGCAGAGTTTCAATACTGATTACTCAGAAGTGGAAGTTATTACTGTAATTTTTTTTTTATATGTAGAAGTAATTGCTGTAAATTATTGCAACAACACCAGTACTAGGATGAGTCTGTTGCTAGCAAAGTTTCCCTTGAACAATTCTAGCACAACTACGGATAATTCCAGGTTTCTTGTAGTGGTGACTGTTAATTTCAGGAAGCGTGCATAGGTTTATTAAATTAACCTAACACACATACGTAGTATTTATACTATTAAATTACAGATTTATCCCTAACATAAAAAACTACTCAGAACATGACAAGAGATAGATGGGCATTCTGAGCCAGCACTATTACTGGAAGAAAATCTATATTGTCACTGAGAAGCAGCTGGCTTAGAAGCTTCCTCAGTTGGACCAAGAGTTGCCCAAATGCTGTATATAAGGAGCTGTCAACTGTAAAGTAAGACCGTGTGAGCATCAAGTACAATACGTCTACCTGCAATGATTGGAATCACTGGGGTGTTGGAAGAGCAACTTTGACTGAAACTCGCTGTAAAGGAAGCCTTAACCCTTAAGAAGAGAATATTGTAAAGTTCTTAACAAGCACAGAGGATAATTGAAGTGTGACAATCATAAAATAGAGATATAAAAAGAAACAGATGATTGTTCACAATCATATGAATAAAAAAGGCAGACAATGGTCACCCCCCCCCCCCCCCCCCCAAAAAAAAAAAAAAAAAAAGAGAAAAAAACGAGGACAGCCAGACTGAAGAGTAAAATAAGTTTCTTCAGATATGAAAATGCCATAAAAACCTTAGTAGGCAAATTAGAATATGTCAAACAACACCATATGTGAAGTTTCAGGTGATGGCAAATAACCAGAGACAGAAAGGCATCTGTCCAAATTCACAGCTGAAGAAAGAACCTAATTCAAACAAGTCAGTGATTAAGCCATAATTTTGTATATTTATAAAAGAATAAAAAAAATCCGAACTAATGATTCAGACAACTTTGAGAGACTGGGCATGGTTGATGTCAGTATTGACAGCTAAATAGACCTGTGGTTGTAATGTGTTCCATTGGTTAGACAGATCAATGGCAGAGGAGCTCAAATGTGCCAATAATATTGGTGTTGGGCTTTGTTACCATGTTACAAGCATAAGGAAAAAAAGATTAAAAAGTGTATTTGGCACTAGGTATGGCTGCCTATCAACTATCTCTTCCAGACCCTGCAGAAGCAGGAGCCTTGTGCACTGGCCACAGGGTATGGCTTATGGCACAGCCAAGTATATCCGTGAAAGGATAATAGGCCATACAAGTGTTATAGATTACTTGTAGTACGAAAGGTGTAGAATACGTCTATAGTTTCTGGCAGATTTTAGTATTCTGTTTTCTTTTTCTCTGTATAGTGAAAAAGTTTAGTAGATTAGGTGGAGATAGTGACTAGAACACTATATCAGAGAGTATTAGAAGAACACATTGTTTTGGACATTTAAATCAATCAATGCAGCACTATGAAGCTTTTGCTTTATGTTTTTCTTTTTATATCTTGTTGTGTCAGTATATGAATTTTTTTATCTGTCAATGCAGTTTGTGATCCCATTTTTCCTTCTGTTTATGATAATTTTGATCATAAAGTCAAATGTTGAAGTAGTAGTATTAATTTTGGAATAGATTTTTCATGGCTATAATTCTGTCTATTTCTTGGATTCTGAGATTTGAGCTATGCCATGATTTTTTGTTTGTTCTTTGAACCACTCTGGTTTCATGACTTTTTCAGCTTGCCTTTGCAAATTGGAGTGGCTTTGTATCTTTTGTATGTGCAAGTCAAATTTGCTTTTGTCTCTGGAACTGCAATAACCATCTTGTTGATACCAGGTATTTAAATGTAGTGTCCTAATTATTGTTTATTTACTTATTTTGATTGGTAATTTACACATGCATCCAGTGGATTTTGAATCCACGACCTCAGCCTCCACCCACACTTGTGAGAGGAGGAAGTGCCATTTGAGTTAGGGCTCATTGGATTAATTATCTTCATATTGTAGACAGATCATTCTTGGTGTCTCACATTTTATGTTGTTGCACTTTTTCATGCACATAAATTTTATTTTAGAATTGAATTTTCTTCATGTGCAGTGAATAAATGGATCTCTAAATTGATTTTAAATGCTACTGAAAAAATGATGAAGCAAAAGGATGAGAGGTAGATGTATCATTTTTATCATTCTCTATAGCATTAGTGCACTACTGAAGTTTATAATTGTTGAGAAAATATTTTGCTGAATATATTCGGTATATATTTTATTCTTCTCTCTAGGAGGTAGATTATATAGGGTACAATAGATCTAAATAAGGAAACAATTAATCACAGCTAATTACACGATTAACTCCTACAATTACGCTATACAAATATATACTGACAACAATAATAAAAGAAATAATTTGTCTATTACAGATACTATGGATAGGTTGTTTAATTTATGATGGAAATATTGCATTAATACTACGCAATGTGTGAATTTGAGTCACAATCAAATTTGTTAGATGATATGAATGTGGTAAAGTTTCAGAGGACCATATTGCCTTAAGCATGCATTTCTTAACTTGTTTTTATTTTCCTTATCGTCATTCTTTAACTGAATTATATACTATTAGCTGTTAGCGATAGTGGTTATATGTGTATTTTATAATTGAGTCGTTATTCTTTTAAAAAAGAATATATGTGGCCGACCCTGACTAGTCTATTGAGGATCTATAACTGACCCCAAAAAAATTTGAGACTAAGGCTTGATTGTTGTCGTTTTCGTTATTCTTGCATAAGCGTAAGGGTATTCTTGCAATTGTGTCATATCACTCTAGTATAAATATATGCTCCGGTGAAGTGACTAAACGCCCTTAACATATTTCCTAATCTTCTTCTCTTTTAGTCTTCTCTCTTTTCTCGTCTAACCCTAATTTTTCAAACAACCACAAAAGGCAAAATCCAATCAAAATTGAGTCGAGCAATGGGAGAGAATGTCTCTAGATAATTAACACCATAAGTTTGTGTGTATCCTTTGGCAACCAATTGTGCCTTAAGACCCTCCCAATAATCATTGGGAAGTTTAACAAGTGTAAACCCAATGACAACCTATTGTTCGTTTCCCAGGAGGAAGAATCTGATTCTTGTGAAGGGTACTCATTTCCTTATCCATAGCATGTTACCATCCAGATGAAGATAATGCCTACTTATAAGATGAGGGATTAGAACTAGAGTATATAGTACAAGCAAAGTAATGCAAGTAAGGTGAGACATGATTATAGGACACGAATTGAGCAATTGGGTGTTGAGTCCCACCCAAGATGACGTTCTTTGTTTGGAATGAAACTATGGGTAGAATTTTAACTATATATAACTTATAAAAAGAAGTATTCTTGTGGTGATTTGATGCTGTATGTGCAAGAGGAGTGGAGAAACCGTAGATCTTACTCCTGCATTGTCCTATTGCTAGTGAATTATGGTCTATGATCTTTAGCATGTTTGGGGTTCAGTGGGTTATGCCTAGAGGGGTCATGGAATTGTTAGCATGTTGGCATGGTGTTTTTGGCGGTTATTCAATCAATTTCTTCTTTGCAATATTGTGTAGATTGTGAAATTACCAGCCTTACCAAAATATCAAAAGGGACAACCTGAACATCCTATGGATTCAAGAAGAGGTTGTGGGGTTTAAAAGTTGCTTGATGGGATGTGAATTGTGGTGGTTTATATTTGATGTAGAAGTAGGTATAGTATATCCAAAGAGGCTTTAGAAGAATAAGGGGAAGGCTTGCTTTTGATCCTCTCAGTCTATCTTTTTGCTTGACGGTGAGTATTAAATTCTCTTTGACATCTTCTTCTGTTGAAGACAGTTAAATGCTTATATTTTCATTTCTGGTCATAGTGGTACTTTCACTATCATTAACGGTTGTCGTCCATTCTAAATGTCATCTTACTTTTTAGTAATCAAATGTTCCTTTTCCTTTTCTTTTTATAGTCATAACTCTTAAATTTATGACGTTGTATGGGATCAGGTTAATATTCAGCTGGTTTGTTTATTTTGTTGTATGTTTTTAATGAGGAAAGGCCAGCATGTGATGTTTTTCTAGCAAAACCTAGTTTTCCTTTTTCTTGTCCTGCAACATTATGGTGTTCTTTTTCTAGTGGTTTAAGGAATGTCCAAAATCTTATCTGCTTTTATCCTGAAAATCGAAGGGAGGCTGGTGCTTATAGTTCTATTAAGTGATTAATAATATAATGCTTTAAATGGGACATGAAAATCTACGGCTTCATTTGGGCTGTCAACCTCAAGTAGCTGGATGAGTTGGCAACATCAATGAGAATATTAAATTATTAACAAGTATAGTCATAGTAGCATTAGTAATTGCAATTACAGAATAAAATATATATAGTTGTTTTTAGAGTATAGTTTATGATTTAAAATAGTTTACATTGAAATAGTTGTGATCCTCAATAGGATAAGAAGGACAGGTGAACTGCTGACATATATTCGCACTTTGAAGATGTATGGCTGGGAGCTTCTTTTTTCCAGCTGGTTGATGGAGACAAGATCTTCAGAAGTGACACACCTAACCGTATGACTTGTACTTATATTCTTTGAGTACCTGTAATTTTATTTTTTATTTTTTTTGAGGCCAAGTACCTGTTAATGCAATTGATTAGACAACTTCCATCTTCCAATACCTAAACGAAATCTGAATTATAATAATTGGCCGTTTTTATTAGACTCGGAAATACTTGGATGCGTGGTGTGTATTTTTCTGGGCAGCAACACCCACTCTTTTCTCACTGTTCACATTTGGACTCTTTGCACTCATGGGGCATCAGCTTGATGCTGCAACGGTATGCTGCTAATCATTTCTCCAGCACATCTGATCTCTCAGTAACAGTATTGTTTCCTTCTTATTTTTTTTCATTGGTGTTTCCCTCTATCAATGTAGTTATTGTAAATGAAGTTTCTTTTTCAAAACCCTTAATTGCAGGTCTTCACTTGTCTTGCTCTGTTTAACAACTTGATCTCTCCGCTAAATTCATTCCCATGGGTCATTAATGGACTCATTGATGTGAGTTATCCACATGCCATCAGTTTTGAAGGGACCCTTTAATATTTAGTAGTTATGATTGATTTCTCTTTACTTTATGCCAGGCCATTGTATCTACCAGACGGTTGAGCAGGTTCCTCTCTTGCTCTGAGAGCAAACGTGAAGTGGAACAGACAGCTGATTCTTCCTCACCAGTTTTATCGAATGAACAGTCTGCTGCCAATTTTAATGATATGGCTATTGTTATTCATGATGCATGTTGTGCTTGGTCATGCAGTAATGAGAAAGAATGGAATATGGTGTTAAATCATGTGACTCTAGACCTCCCAAAGGGTTCCTTTGTTGCAATAATTGGAGAGGTCAGACATGTGCCTTGAGTTTTTCAAAATTCTGTTTGTCCATCATTACTTCATATCTACTTAGTATTTTGTTAACATAGTCCACTGAAGAATTTTAGTTATGTGCCTAAAAGATGGACAATAATTTTCATAAATTTCCATTTGTTCCCATACCCTAAATTGATAGTAAAAGCTGAATCTAATCATGTAATCGATGTTCTAACATAGATCTGTGTTTCATTTTATTCTAAATGACTATTTTATGTTAGAATGATGATTAAATGATTAACTTTACCATTTTTTAACAGTTTAAGCTTTTGGGATCAATGGAAGTCTATCATGGTATTTGGATATGTGGTTTTGAGTTTGAATTCTGTCTCCACTCTACCTCATGTGTTGGGCCCCATTTATTGAGGGAAAGTCTGGGCACACACTTGAGGGGTAGTGTTAGTATAATGGTTAAATGATTACATTTACCCTTTCCCATTAGCTTATGCTTTTGGGATAAGTGGTGGTTTATCATTTTGCATAAAATTGTCACAATACTGTTCAATCCTATTGTTAAATTTTTACCTCCAGGAAGTGTGTATGGTTAAAATTAATTACCCTAACACAACACATTATTTATATAATGTTTTCTAATGCATTCTGACTAATTTCCCCCTCACATAGTCATACACATCAAACCTTAATTCCTCAAGGTGCATGGCCAATGGCATTCTTGGGAAGAGCTTTAGTGAAGATGTCTGCTAGTTGACTTCCTAGAAGGTACAAATGGTGTGATGATGTCTTTTGATTCCACTTTAGAACGAACAAAGTGACAATCAACTTCGATATGCTTGGTTCTTTCATGGAAGACTGGATTACTAGCAATATGAATGGCCTGCCTGATTGTCACAGTAAAGAGGTGTTGGACCTTGTGTTAAGAGTCCAAATTCTTGAAGAACAGTTCTCAACCAAGTTAACTCACAAGTGGTATGAGCCATGGCACGGTACTCTGCTTCAGCACTAGAGCGAGCCACAACTGACTGCTTCTTACTTCTCCAAGTGACAAGATTACCACCTATGAAAGTGCAATAACCAGTAGGTAGATTTTCGATCTGAAGGTGACCCTGCCCAGTCAGCATCAGTATAACCTTCAATGCGGAGATGACCAGATGATCGATAAAAGAGACCACGACCTGGAGCATTTTTGAGATACTTTAGGATGCGTATGACTGCATTCATGTGAGGAACTCGAGGACTTGGTCATAAATTGACTCACAATGCTAACTGCATAAGAAATATCAGGTCCGAGTAATGGTTAGATAAATAAGTTTACCAACAAGTCTACGATAGGTGTCTGGATCATCAACAAAGTCACCCTCGTCTGGCATTAATTTCAGATTGGGTTCCATGGGTGTAGCAACAGGTTTGGAGCCAAGATAACCTGTGTCTTGTAGAATGTCGAGGGTATATTTTCTCTGAGATAAGCTTATGCCTGCTTTTGATCTGGCAACCTCAATACCAAGAAAATAACGAAGCTTACCCAAGTCTTTAGTGAGAAAACTCGAGCTGAGATGATTGATCAAGATCTGGATGCCTTCCTTGTCACTCCCAGTGATGACAATATCATTCCACATAAACAACTAATATCACAATACCAGTTCTTGTCTTCTTAAAGAAGACAGAATGATCTGCTTGGCTGCGAGTCATACCATGAGAAACCACTGCCTTACTGAATTTGTCAAACCAAGCACGTGGAGATTGTTTGAGGCCATAGATAGATTTCTTGAGATGACACACACACTCCCCCTTGGACTCAAACCCAAGGTGGTTGAGTCATATAAACAGTCTCAGTAAGATCACCATGCAGAAAGGCATTTTTGACATCGAGTTGGTGAAGTGGCCAATCAAGATTAGCAGCCAGAGGAGATAATAATACAGGATAGAATTCAACTTGGCAACAGGAGAAAAAGTCTCAGTGTAATCAAGGCCATATGTCTGAGTGAAGCCCTTGGCCACAAGACGAGCCTTCAAGCGATCAACAGTACCATCGGGATTCTGTTTAACGGTTAAAAACCCAACGACAACCAACAATAGAAGTTCCTGCAGGTTTGGGAATTAGATCCCAAGTATGATTCAATTCTAAAGCATGCATTTCCTCTTCCATTGCCTTACGCCAACCAGGGTGAGAAAGGGCTTCCCTGTAGGACTTAGGAACAACAAGAGATGATAATGATAAAGAAAATGCTTTAAAAGAAGGAGACAGATGATCAAATGGAAACACAAGTTAGAGATAGGATGCTCAGTGCAAGTACGCTTACCCTTACGAATGGCAATGGGAAGATCAAGATTCCGAAGGTAGACTGAGGAGGAGGCGGAATCTGCAGACGGCGAGGCGGATGGGGGAAGTATTAGAGAGGACTATATTGGTGGAGTTGGTGGAATGAGAGAAGGTGGTGGAACGAGAGGAACACCCTGATTTCGCCGACGAACATAAACCTGAGAGATAGGAGGAACAGGAGGAACAATGAGGGGGAAGTTGGAGGAGCAATGGGAACATGTGTAGGGATAACAGGGGCAGATAACATAGATTCCTGTAACTATTCTTCCTTCGGAGAATAATATGGGATATCCTCAAAGAATGTCACATCAGCACTGACAAAGTGTTTGCGTAAGGGAAGGACTGTAGCACCGATATCCTTTCTGAGTACGAGAATAACCGAGAAAGATGCACTTATGAGCACGAGGATCAAGTTTGTCACGATTAGGGACTGTGATTATGAACAAAAGAAACACAACCAAAGACTCTTGGGAGGATAGAGAAAGGGATTTTTGCCAAGGAAAGAACATCTCAAAAGGAGACTTACCTTTTGAGAATACGAGATGGCATCCTATTCAAAAGATATGCGGCAGTAAGAACTGCATCTGCCCAAAAAAGCTTAGGGACATTCATTTAGGAGCATGAGAGCACGAGCAATAGCTAGAATGGGCCCATTTTTCCGTTCATGCAATGCCATTTTGTTGAGGAGTACGAACACAAGATGTTTGATGTATAATACCTCTAGACTCAAGAAATTGCTGGAACGCACTATCTAGATATTCACGAGCATTATCAGTTCGAAAAGCAAGTAAGTTTGGCATTAAATTGATTAGAAATTTCAGCATAAAAGGATTGGAAGACTGAAAACAATTGAGATCTATCTTTAAGCACATAAACCCAAGTTAAACGAGAATGATCATCAATAAAAGTGACAAAATAACGAGCACCATATAAACCAGTGGTACGAGCTGGCCCCCAAATATCAGAGTGAACTAGTTCAAACGGATGTAAACATGGGTCATCAGTTTTGAAGTTTAAAAGTAGAGCTCTATGATGTTTACTTAAGTTCACAAGTTTCACAATTAAAACTTAGAAAAAATAGGTAAGGAGGGTACTAAATGTTTGAAGATTGACCGACGAGGGGTGCCCAAGACAACAATGCCATTGATATGGAGAATTTGTGGAATGGAGAGCAAATGGAACCAAAGTGTGAGATGGTTGGAAGTAATAGAGTCCCATCTTTTACAAATTCCTCACCAATCATCCTCTTCGTCTTTAGATCCTGAAATTCACAGTGAGAGGGATAAAAAGTGACAGAACAATTTAAGGCAAGGGTAAGTTTGTGCACATAGAGTAGATTAAAGGGAAACTGAGGTAAGTATAAAACATCGAAAAAAGTGAGATTAGAAGTGGTGACAGTATCTTGGATAGGAGTTTTAGTGCCATTAGCAACAATGACAAATGAAGGGGAACAAGTACTAGAAATATGAGAAAAAAGTGAAGAATAATTACTAGTCATATGATCAGAAGCCCTTGAGTCGATAACCCAAGAAGGGCCAGAGGAGGAATGAAGACAAGTGTTACCTGAGGCGATCAACGAGGTGGATGATGAATGAGCACGCTGTAGAAGTGAATCATACTCAGTTTTGCTAATTAGAACTTGGTCCACATGAATATAATTGGAAGTGTCCTCATCAACATAGTTTTTATTATGACCACAATGAGTACGCTGTTTGATACTATGACTGCTTAACCTTCTGGTAAAACCAAAAGTCTTGAATTGGACTTATTAAAAAAATAAAGAGTCTTGAATAGGAACAAGATCATGTCACAAGCTTTCAAGAAAACATGAACATGTGATCACTGAAGGTAACTGGAGCTCTTTAATTTCTTTAATTTGATACTGAGGTACCAGTGCAAGTTAAGACTAAGTAACAAAATAAGTACGTGGTGTCACCAAAGTAATTAAACAAGCCAAGCCACCCATAGATGGCCATGCATAGTCAACACACCTTACCAAACACACATGAGCAACATCTCTAGGTGATTGCTTCATGTAAAATCATCATGTAGAAAAACATTTTTGACATCTTACTAAAACAGTGGCTAAATATGGTTAGTAGAGGATATTAAAATCCAAACAGAGAATTTTAGCAATAGGAGAAAAGGCCTCAGAGTAATTTACACTGTAATTTTGAGTATACCCCGTTGCAACAAAACGAGCTTTCAAACATTCAATGGATCTATCTAGGAAGTACTTCATAGTATATACCCATCGACAACCAACAGTAGACTTCCCTGATGAAAGAGTAACTAAGTTCCAAGTGTCATTTTGTTGAAGTGCTAGCATGTCTTCTTCCATAGGTTGCCTCTAGCCTGGAATAGATAATGCGTCTAAATGGACTTAGGAATAACCATAGAAGACACAGAGACTTATCCGTATGAAATGATGGAGATAAATGTGCATACGATACTAGTTGAGAAATAGGATGAAAGGCATAAGTATGCTTACCTTTGCATACAACAATGGGAAGAGAATCAGGAACATGAAGTGGATTTGTAGATGGAAGAGAAGGTTCAATGAGGGGTAGTAGTCGATGAAGATACACTTTTAAGGGTTTCTCGGGAAGGGTGGCTAGAGACGAACTATCAGTGTCGATGGAAGGATGAGATGGAGGCAATTGAGGAAGACACAGAGGAGAGCTATCACTACTAGATGGAGGAGAGGAATAATATGAAGTAGACTCAAGGAAATGACATCATCACTAACAAAGTGATGGTGAAACGTAAGGAATAACACCTATATCCCTTATTAGTACGAGAATACCTAAACGAATATACACTTAAGAGACTAATGATCCAGCTTATCACCCTTTGGACCTAAAATGTGAACATACCAAACACACCCAGAAATATTTGGAGGTAAATGGAATAAGGTTTTACCAGGAAACAACATAATTAGAGAATTTGACCACCCTGAGCAATGGAAGGCATGCGATTGATAAGATAACAAGTAGTCAAGATGACATCACTCCAATGTGTTTTTGAAACATTCATATGAAATAAAACTGCATGAGTAACTTCTGACAAGTTTCTCAACTTACGTTTTGCAACACTATTTTGTTGTGGAGTATGAGGACAAAAAGACTGATGAAGCACTCCATGATCATCAAGAAATTGAGGCAAAGAAGTACGGAAATTTTCATGGGCATTATCAGATCAAAAAACACGAATTGATGAATCAATTTGAATATTTATTTCTTTATAAAAAGGATTTAAAAATTGAGTACAACTCAGATCTCTCTTTTATCCCAAATATGATGGGACATTTATTGGACCCCAAATATCTGAATGGACTTAATGAAAAGGACTACTGGCTTGAGTCTCACGTTTAGACACACAGAGGTGCTTGCTCAAGTGACATGCTTCACATTATGGGGACTCAACTTGATGGGATGAAGGAACCAACAACTTCAAGATCTGAAGAGAAGGGTGACCGAGACGATAATGATATTGAAAAGAAAACACAGAGGATTGAAAAGAAGGGTGGCCGAGACGATAATGATATTGAAAAGGAGACATGGAGGATTGAAGCGCTGTAGGACAAGAGGAGTCATGAGTATCAAGATAGTAAAGGCCACTTGAGTCATGCCCACCAAGATATACAATAGTAAGGTAAGAATATTGCAACATAGTTAAGATCTTAATAATTTTACTAATAGGCATCAAATTGAATGGAAATTGGGAAACATAGAAGATTGAAGACAAGGAATGAGTACGGGTAAGATTTTTATTTTTATTTTTTATAAGTAATAGGATAGTTTTATTAGAAAAAAATCACTTCGTGTGCATAAAGCATGAACACAAAAGTGTCAAAATATTACAAAGAAATAGAAGCATGCGTTAAACCTAAACTCTCAATAAAGCTAGCAATAGAAATAGAAGTAGTGAAACCGCAAGCCTGGGACCACTGGTACAAAGAAGTAACAAAATTGTTGATCAATTTGCTCTCAGAGCACTCCACATCCTAATATACGGCGATTGTGCTCAATCAAAATTGTCCACATCAACATGTGGGAACCATGTTCCAGATGGAAGAATCATGTTTCCCAAATTAGTTCTGCCAAGCAAAAAGGAGGTCCTTGACCTGTCCTGGTAAAACCCATACCACCCCATACGACTGAAAAACAAAGTTCCACAGGCCAACAACCTTTGGACAATGTAAAAATAAATGATCCACCATTTGCCCGTTCCCACGATACATGCAACACCACCCCGCCAAAGCATACCCCCGACGCATAAGATTATCCATTTTAAGAAATTTTCCCCACACTACTGTCCACACAAAGAAAGCAACCCTCCTACGGGCTTTAACACCTCAAACACTCCTCCAAGTAAGTGGACCAGCATGCATCTCCCCTCTTAACGCCACGTAAAACGATCGAGTATAAAAAATCCCATTACTATTCCTCCTCCACCGCCAACCATCAAATCCATCTCCATTAGGGACACGAGAGCTTAAGAAATGGAAGGCAACTACCTCAACCTCCCAATCATTAAAATTTCGATTAAAAGTCACATCCCAAACCGGAGCCATTCCTTCACCCAACGAGACCAGACATCTATCTATAGTAGCATTACGGTTAGATGCACATGTGAATAACTTAGGAAAATCATGGGTAAGATTAGTAGTGCCCAAACTAGAAACACTAATGGTTGAGCCTCCACCGAAATAACACAGGGAAGACTAATTGGATTCCCGAAGATCAAAAAGCAAACCTCGAGTACCAATCGTATGATTAGTCGCACTTGAGTCAATGACCCAAGGTTTCTGAGCAGTGAGACATGCAATGGGTGTACTCGTCTGAGCTAGAGAAACAGTGAAAGAAGAAGCAGTAGACTGAGATTGTGGAGACAAAAGGCGACAGTGCTCTTTCTTAGGAATAGAAATTACTCTGGTAGTTGAAGTTGACATAAGAGACTTTGATGCATTCTCCTCCTTCTGAAAGTCATTCTTGATGAGTTGCAGGGTTTCCATGAAGATCCCAATAGAAGTCTACTATATGATTCTCATTGTGATAGTAAGTACATTTGTGAAGACCACGTCCCTTACCACGACCTCCTGTCCTTTGCCCATGACCTCCACAACCTCAACCTTTAGAAAATCTACCACCCCATGGATGTGCAAAGGCAAATTTATCATTGGGAATTGATGTAACTGTACCAAAATCAGATAAGAAGGGTTGTTTAAGTCAACCAAAGACTTCACGCAAGGAGGGGAGATCCTTACTTCCCAAATATGTGACTTCATTGCATCAAAGGTTGGAGGCAACCTAATGAGAAACTGAGTTACATGCATACAATGCCTTTGTTTTTGCATGGTTTTAATATCTGCAAAAATGGGCTGGTAAAGATTGAGTTCTTCATAGGTACCCTTAAATTTTGCATAATAATCTTCCTAGGAAAGATCATTTTGATGAAAGTAATTTTGATGAAAGTCATAAATACAGTAAGATTATTGACATCAGAGTACAACTCTTGAACCAGTTGCCACACAAGTTTGGTAGTTGGCAAGAAAACCAGGTTATAACTTATTTTAGACTCCATATTGTTCCACAAAAAACTCCTACTTTACACAACCCGGTGCTTTGTCACCATGGAAAGCTTTGATAGTCGACAAATTGGATGCTGGAGCTTTGCGATGGTCGTCGACTATCAATCACACTCTCTCCCATTCGTACGATGCCGGTAAGTGTAGGGGAAGTTGAAAAAGGGGTTTCGGTGATGGCTCACCCGATTGACCACGGGGATTTGGGTTTGCCATTGAAGGGGCAGTCTTCTCGTCACTGGTTAACTACGGTGAGTGAAGAAGCAGAAGATGATGAAGATGTATCGGTAGTATGGGAAGACCTTGTCCCATCTGTTGGAGGTCGTGATTTAGTCTATTGGGCTGATGATGAGGCACCTTTAGAGGTTGCTTTGTTAGCCATGTGTTTCGTGTATTGAGGGGTCAGAGTCTTGGGGGGAGCAGAAGGTTGGGGTGGAAAGGAGGGCTTCTAACTCATCCACTTGGTCTAGAATTGGGTGTTTCTTTCGAGGGGTTTGAAGAAGAAATGCTGAACATTCTCAAGGCCATCGAAGATAGAAGAAAAACTCAAAGTGGTCAAGGTGGGGATAGAAAGAAGTTTCTTAAATTAGGGGGGATAAAGGCAGTAGGGAGTCCAAAAACCTCATTAGCACAATCAACTATGATGGTGGAGCATCAAAAACCAGGGGTACGAATAAGGAAAGGGGTCTATCATTGTCTCAATGAAGCTCAAACTACTCTCATGGAATGTTCATTGGCTAAATGATAAGGATAAACGCCTTCGCATTCGGCATCTTCTTAAGATATGGGGGCCTGATATTATCTACTTACAAGAAACAAATCTGGACCTGGTTACTTGTGGAATTGTTCATAGTGTTTGGGGTGTACATCATATAGATTAGGTGTAACTAGGTTCTGTGGGGCCTTCAGGGGGTATATTGATCATGTGGGACATTAGGGTTTTCGAGAATGTTGACGAAGCTGTGGGTCATTTTTCAGTGTCTTGCAAATTCCGCTTAGTGGTTGACTCTTGTTGTTAGTATTTATGTATTATATAGCTTAATTGTAGGAGTAAATCACGGAATTAGCTATGATTGATTGTTTCCTTACTTTAGACCTATTGTACATCTATATAATAAACCTCCTAGAGAGAAGAATACACACTGAAAATATTCCACAAATAATTCTACATGGTATCAGAGCAGGTTACCTGTTCTCTTTTGAAAACCCTAAAAATTTAGGGTTTCTTTGTTCTCTCTTGGAGTCCGGCGCCGCCAGGCCTCTCCGGTCCCTTTTCTCAGACCACCAGGCATCGCCGGTGGCTATCTCGGACCTCATCGGCTCACCAGGCTTCGCCGGTGACCATCTCGGCTTCCCCTCGGCTTCGTGGCTTTCACCTGGCCTTGCGGTGACACTCTCGGATTCTCCAGCACCGCCATCGGCTCACCCCTCGCTCCGCCAGTTCTCGGTGGCTCTCGGTTTCCTTCGAGAAACCACTGGAACTCCAAATCCTCAACCTCGCGCAGAACCACCTCTCCGGCGACCTCCCTATCAGCCTCAAGTATCTCGATCTCCCATCGAATGCCTTCTCCGGTGTGATCCCGAGGAGCGTCGTGAACTTGACTCAGCTCCAGCTCATCGGCTCATCGATCTCGCCGGTTTGCTCTCGATCTCCTCGCGCCGCCAGTGGCTCTTGGTCTCGATCTCGCTCGGCTCTTTGGTTTTGCCGGTGACCTTCTCGGCCCTTCTCGATTGTCTCTGTACAGCCAGGCACCGCCGGTGGTTCTCGGTTCTCCCTCGACCCTCTCGCTCCACCGGTCCTTATTAGTGACCTTGCCCAAGGGGTGGTTTTCGTGGAAGGGGTGCTCCAAAGGGGTGGCAGAGGCCCTCAGCCTTTGGAGTGGCAGAGGCCCTCAGCCTTTTTCTTTGGTATTTTGGCTCACCGGGCTATCTCCAGTCAATTTGGGTTTGACTATTTGGTGGCTCGGCTCATTATGTTGCTCCTTGGGTGGCTCAGCTTGTTTACTTACTTTGGTGACTCCACCACATACTTATTTTGTTACATGTTCTTAACTTGGATGGCTCACCGATATCTCATTACGAAATTAAAGAAATTAAAGGGCTGTACTAATCATTATGTTGATGGGGACAATTCCAGTTCTCTTCCTGTGGACCAGGTTCTTATTAGCAAAACTGAGTATGATTCTCTTCTCCAGCGTGCTAATGCCTCATCCTCCTTGCTGATCGCTTCAGGTAACACTTGTCTTCATTCCTCTTCTAGTCCGTCTTGGGTTATCGACTCAGGCGCTTCTGACCATATGACTGGTAATTCTTCACTTCTTTCACATACTTCTAGTCCTTGTTCCCCTTCATTTGTCACTGTTGCCAATGGTACTAAAACTCCTGTCCAAGGGAAAGGTACTGTAACCACTTCTAATCTCACTTTGTCTGATGTTTTATACTTACCTGAGTTTCCTTTTAATCTATTGTCTGTACACAAACTTACCCTAGCCTTAAACTGTTCTGTTGCTTTTTATCCCTCTCATTGTGAATTTCAGGATCTGAAGACGAAGAGGATGATTGGTGGGGGATTTGTCAAAGATGGACTCTACTACTTTCAACCATCTAGCACCTCAATTCCATCTGCTCTTCATTCTACAAATTCTCCATATCAGTGGCATTGTCGTCTTGGGCACCCCTCGTCGGTCAATCTTAAACATTTAGTACCTACCTTACCTACTTTTTCTAATTTTAATTGTGAAACTTGTGAGCTTAGTAAACATCATCGAGCTACTTTTAAACTTCGCACTGATGACCCATGTTTACATCCGTTTGAACTAGTTCACTCTGATATTTGGGGGCCAGCTCGTACCACTGGTTTATGTGATGCTCGTTATTTTGTCACTTTTATTGATGATCACTCTCGTTTAACTTGGGTTTATGTGCTTAAAGATAGATCTCAATTGTTTTCAGTCTTCCAATCCTTTTATGCTGAAATTTCTAATCAATTTAATGCCAAACTTCTTGCTTTTCGAACTGATAATGCTCGTGAATATCTAGATAGTGCGTTCCAGCAATTTCTTGAGTCTAGAGGTATTATACATCAAACATCCTGTGTTCGTACTCCTCAACAAAATGGCATTGCAGAACGGAAGAATGGGCCCATCCTAGCTATTGCTCGTGCTCTCATGCTCCAAATGAATGTCCCTAAGCTTTTTTGGGCAGATGCAGTTCTTACTGCCGCATATCTTTTGAATAGGATGCCATCTCGTATTCTCAAAGGTAAGTCTCCTTTTGAGATGTTCTTTACTGGCAAAAATCCCTTCTCTGTTCCTCCAAGAGTCTTTGGTTGTGTTTCTTTTGTTCATAATCACAATCCCAATCGTGACAAACTTGATCCTCGTGCTCATAAGTGCATCTTTCTCGGCTATTCTCGTACTCAGAAAGGATATCGGTGCTACAGTCCTTCCTTACGCAAACACTTTGTCAGTGCTGATGTGACATTCTTTGAGGATATCCCATATTATTCTCCTCAGGGAAGACAGTTACAGGAATCTATGTTATCTGCCCCTGTTATCCCTACACATGTTCCCATTGCTCCTCCAACTTCCCCT
Organism: Fagus sylvatica; assembly: GCA_907173295.1. Taxonomy (NCBI): domain Eukaryota; kingdom Viridiplantae; phylum Streptophyta; class Magnoliopsida; order Fagales; family Fagaceae; genus Fagus; species Fagus sylvatica. The sequence continues at coordinate 6,488,856 of OU015766.1, read as the reverse complement.
ATTTCCATTGTTCCTCCTGTTCCTCCTATCTCTCAGGTTTATGTTCGTCGGCGAAATCAGGATGTCCCTCTCATTCCACCACCACCACCACCAGTAGAGTTCTCTCTACCTCTTCCCCCATCCGCCTCGCCGTCTGCAGATTCGCCTCCTCCTCAGTCTACCTCGGATCTTGATCTTCCCATTGCCATTCGTAAGGGTAAGCGTACCTGCACTGAGCATCCTATCTCTAACTGTGTTTCCTTTGATCATCTGTCTCCTTCTTTTAAAGCATTTTCTTTATCATTATCATCTCTTGTTGTTCCTAAGTCCTACAGGGAAGCCCTTTCTCACCCTGGTTGGCGTAAGGCAATGGAAGAGGAAATGCATGCTTTAGAATTGAATCATACTTGGGATCTAATTCCCAAACCTGCAGGAACTTCTATTGTTGGTTGTCGTTGGGTTTTTACCGTTAAACAGAATCCCGATGGTACTGTTGATCGCTTGAAGGCTCGTCTTGTGGCCAAGGGCTTCACTCAGACATATGGCCTTGATTACACTGAGACTTTTTCTCCTGTTGCCAAGTTGAATTCTATCCGTATCATTATCTCCCTGGCTGCTAATCTTGATTGGCCTCTTCACCAACTCGATGTCAAAAATGCCTTTCTGCATGGTGATCTTACTGAGACTTGTTTATATGACTCAACCACCCGGGTTTGAGTCCAAGGGGGAGTGTGTGTGTCATCTCAAGAAATCTATCTATGGCCTCAAACAATCTCCACGTGCTTGGTTTGACAAATTCAGTAAGGCAGTGGTTTCTCATGGTATGACTCGCAGCCAAGCAGATCATTCTGTCTTCTTTAAGAAGACAAGAACTGGTATTGTGATATTAGTTGTTTATGTGGATGATATTGTCATCACTGGGAGTGACAAGGAAGG